>OU015749.1:8552710-8623523 GCA_907169655.1 Acomys percivali
TTCATGAACTTCCTTCAGAACACTAGTGTGGATTGTATTTGCAATGTCTGTTTGTTTGAAGATGTTTCTGTTATAAAGATGTGCCAGAAGGCACACAAGGTCAGAAAACAAAAGCGTGTACTTCACCCATTCAGAAAGCCTGCCTGATAATTTCCTAGATGTGTGTTTACCGCATTTATGTTGTTGTTTAGCTCAGCATTGTCCATTGGGTGTTAAGCACACCACTGCACTATTCAGTAGGGGCCCGGCTCCGTGTAACGGCTTGTTTCTTATGTGTAGATAAATGTATTGCTTTTTAACAACACGCTGCTGTGGCCTTAGAGAGTTCCCCGCTTCAACAATGCGCGCTGTGTTTATTTTTCCCTCCCCACACATGTAGACAGGAACAGGATCAATAAAGTAAAAGTGCGATGACTTTCCCTGCTTTATTTTAGTAGGTTATCTGATACTGTTTGCTGTTTTAGTCTTAGTCAATATTGGTGTCTCCGGGGAGGTGGTGGGGCTGGTGACTCTTCCCTCAACCCTGTTTCTTTACAATGTTAACATAAAGCCAGTCAAGACAAAGGGCTGGGTTGGTGCTGGGGATTTTAAAGCAGTCCTCCGGCCAGTGACAACTCAACCTAATTTCTCTCCCAAGGATACTCCTTTGCCCTTCCTGGAAGCTTGACTCTGTACTGCAAGCATGTGGCCCTGAGGATGAAGACGGCAGGGTCAGCTCAGCCTTGCACATCTCACTGACAGTTCAGGAGGAGATTTGAAAGGTCAGGCACCGCGGAAGTCTGCCGCAGTATCAAACACGCAGAGAAAAGGAAGTTCTGGGACTCTGGATCTCTCCCATTGTAGCAAGGTTACTGGGTCACAGGGGTGCCCTGAGTTCCCCTTCCTCATCCCTGAAAGCTTGCGTCCCCGCTCTTTCCTTTCCTGCTTGACTTTCACAAGCCTCAACCCTCCACCCTCTATGATGGGGAGAGACCTAGATTCCACATAGAATAATTGCTTTCACATCCTGTTGCCCGGGGCTTCTATGCCTTTTTCTGGTCTTAGTAAGCCAGTATTTGTAGAAATGTCTTCCTCTGTTCTAGACTGTTACCATCAAAAGGACATCTGTGTCCAAGAAAGCCAGACAACTGACTCCAACAATTAAAGCTGGACCAGTCCCCCTAGGACGAAACAGCAGCATGGTGTTGTTGTTATTGTTGTTGTTGCTGTGGTGGTGTTGGTGGCTTTGCTTTGCTTTGCTTTGCTTTCTCTTCTGGGATCTCGGCCATTTTCTGCCTCCTAACTTTGTCTATGAGGAGACTGAGGCACAGACAAAAGACACGCTGATGGCTATAAACCGTCACCCACCACGGCTCTGAACCTGGCCCAGTGTGTAATAAAACAGTGTAAAAAGTTGGGTCACTTCTAGTTGGAATTCTAGCATAACTATGAAGTAGGTGGGGCTTGAGCAGGCAAGCCCACTCTCACTGTTGAAATGGTGTAAAATGTATAGAGTTTGGGGATGTCCTGTTATCTGTTTTCTTCTGTCCCTGAAAAAAAAAAAGGCCTATGTTTAAAGTTTTCAATGTATATTTACAATGAAGTAAAATAACCTCCTCCATGCCTGTCATTGCTGTGACAGAACACAAGCAGCTCCAGGGGACAGGAGTTTGTCTTGGCCCTGGTATTGGGGTATAGTCAATCATGGCAGGGAAGGCTTAGAAGCGGGGTGAGGGTGGGGGGGAGCAGTTCGCACCTGTGGTGGCAGGAGTGTGAGGTTGCTTCCTCCTCAAGTCTCAGAAGTCTGTGAAGCAAGAGCAACCAAACCTGCGCTAGACGATAACTAGACCCACAGTCCCCTCCCCCAGTGATCGAAGTCTTGCATGCAGGCTGGTCTGTAAGGCTTCTAAGGCCTTCAAAGTAAATGTCGCAAGCTGAGGACCGAGTGTGCAAACGAGTGAGCCTGTGGAGGACGTTTCCAACTCAAACCATAAAACTTCTACGTGCAATTTGAAAAGGGAAGAAAGCACTATCCTGGGTACTTACAGGGAGGCAGGGTGGAGTACGGTGGGAGGGTTAGTAGGGTGGGAGGGTTGTTGGGGTGAGGGAGGGAGGGGGAGGGGCAAGGAGGGAGAGGCAGAAACTGCTTAAGACTCACTAACAAAACACAACCCTGGGGGTTGTTTTACTCGGCACCCTCTGTGGGGTCCCTCAGGGTACTGGTTCCTCGCTTGTTCCTTTTTCTTGCTTGCTCCTTTTTCTGACTGTCTTTTTTTTTTTTTTTTTTTTTTTTTTTTAACAAAAGTGTTTTCAGGGTTCCAAACTTTTATTTCCCAAACTAAGAGTGAATTGATAAGTGTAGATCAGTCTTTTTTTCTTTCTGCGAGACATATCCCACTCATCGACTCTCACTTCAAAATTTAAGTGATTTTCCTTCCCTCAAAAATGAAAGTTCAGCGCACAGGTCCTGAGACAAAGAAATTTAATTATTTGTTTCTTTTAATAAAATTTTACCTCGCCTTATTTGTGTGGGTTGCTGGTGAATTTTAAGCAAAGTGAAGTATAGATTCCTTTACGAACTCCTTCTGGGCTATTTCTAGATTAACGTTTCTTAGCCCAACGTTTACGGACGCCGCCAAGGGAATGAAAGCTCCATCACGAATGGTGTAAGTCAGATTTTGAATTCTTTGAATGGAGTTACAAATGATTTTATGTATCTATCAATAAATGTAATATTTTCACCTGGGCAGGAACTTGAATTTTTTCCCTCAGAAATAGGAAGATGTCCTATTTTTAAAGAAAACCATGAATAAAAATATTGCCCCAAAGACTGGAAGTCACTCTTCTGGGTGTTTATAGGACTTGACTGGTTAAGAACAGGTTATTTTCCACCTACCATCTCTTTGTTGTTGTTGTTTTCCAGACAGGATTTCTCTGTGTAGCCTTGGCTGTCTTTGAACTCAGAGATCCGCCTCCCTCTGCCTCCCGAGTGCTGGGATTAAAGGCCTGCGCCATCACTGCCCAGCCCACCCTTCATCTTAACCAAACTGCTATAAGTTTCAGAGCTGTATCCCTGGGTTTAAAAAAAAAAAACAAACAGATTTCTGAAATGGGACCTTTGTACACTGTACACTGGACCTTTAACCAGTGACCTTTTTTTTTTTTTTTTTTAGTTCCTCTCGTGACCCATTCGATGGAAGTTAATACACTGTTAGCCATTTACTAGTCTCGAGTATAATGAGTTTATACGCAATACTGAATTCACGGCAATTTCCACCCATTTCTTCTGCAATTATCTTTCTTCCTTTAAAGAAAATAAGTGAAAATGCTATTTTCTGTTCATTTTGTTTGTTTTTCGAGACAGGGTTTCTCTGTGTAGCCTTGGCTGTCCGAGACTCACTTTGTAGAGCAAGCTGGCCTCGAACTCACAGAGATCCTCCTACCTCTGCCTCCTGAGTGCTGGGATATAGTCATGTGTCACCCTGCCCAGCTTCTACTTTCTGTTCTTTAGTGAAATTTTAGCACTCTCGGTTTTTTTTTTTTCTTCCTTCCCCAAGGTGGGCTGAGTCTGAAGTGTTTCCAATGGGTTTCTGTTTCCAGCACTGTGTTCTCAGTTTGTGGTGTTGTGGTTAGGGCGTGGGAAAGACCCCGGGGGGGGGGGGGGGTGTCTGGAGGCAGTAGCGACTCTGATTCTAGCCACGCTCTGCTTCCTGTCCACCGTCTTGTCTACAAACTCCTGCCTCCCAGGGGGGCTGCCACCGAGGAAGCTGCTCTCCTGCTTTCCCCTGAGAGGCTTCAAACCTTGAACCATGATGAACACGTCTTAAGTTGCTTCCCTCAGTTAGTTTGGGGATCAGATGCAAGTGTAACGAGGCACCCGCTTTGTGGCCCCAGTTTTAAGCTTTGGCAGAGGCGGAGTGCATAAAGATGCTATGACCAGGGCTTTATAGAGCCACCCTGACTTGGTATTTTGGCTTGATGGAAAGCATTTTAGTGGGCAGCCTTCTTGGGTAGTAAATCCAACTCTACAGTGCAGTTTCCATGCCTTGGCAGTCTACCCCTGTCAAACGAGAAGACTCCTCCACATAAGCAAACATCTGCCTTTGTCCTCAGTGACTTAGGAAGTCACCAGTGAGCACATGAGGTAGCGCAACTGGAACGTCAACCAACAGAGTTTATGCAGGATACGCTTGGTGGTTTTTCAGGCAGATCTCTTACCTTTGCACTCAGTATTCATCACTTAAATCTCACCACTTAGATACAGTCATCTGGATACATATCATGTAAGTGCATCCCAGTGTACCCACTTAAAGGGGAGTGGTCCAGGAGCTGGAGAGATGGTTCCATGGGTAAAGAGCGTGGTACCCAAGCACGAAGAACTGAGTTTGGAGCTCACAACATAAAACCTGGTGCTGCAATAGTGCGTGCCTGTAATCCCAGTGCATTGGAGGCAGAGATGGGAGGATCCTTGTGGCTTGCTGGCCAACCAGTTGGGCAAAATGGGTAGGTTTTGAGTCCAGTGAGAGGCCTGTCCAAAAAAATAAGGTGGACACTGGCTTCCACACATATGGAGGTGCGCGCGCGCGCGCACACACACACACACACACACCCACACACCCACACACCCACACAGGCACAGTCCAAAACAACTAATATTTAAGAGCCACGCAGCCAGAAGCCAGAAGCTCCCTGGACCCAGACTTTTAAACCTGACTTCTGGACCAAACATCTCAAGGGATGCCCAATTAAGCAGTTAATTATTTCTCTTTGATACCAGCTTTTTTTTTTAATCTTTTAATACAACAGTTTTACTGTCTCTGATAATCATCCTGTCTCAGATAACTGTTTTAAATCTAATGAGGCGTGGCAAGCTCAGCTTAACAAGGTAACACACCATTAACTTCTTGCTTCGTTATTTGTCATCTTATCACACTCAATTACTATATCACCAGTCGGATAGCAACCTCTATTTGCCAGGGGCACATCAGTGAGAGTTGACTAGCTGGCAGGTCAGGAAGCAGGAAGTGCTTAATAAACTTCCAGGGGCCATCCGCACCCCTGGAATTTATCCCAGTCAGTCTGGTGGAAGTCAGCCACTGGCTTGCTCAGCGTCTCACTTGCTACAAATTAGATCTGTAGGTAGTGACCTTTGCTTTCTTATGTTCTACCTGTGGACCTGATTTTTTTTTTTAACAGATTGCAATATTTATTTATTTGGTCTTCTCTCTTTCTCTCTCTCTCTCTCTTTCTCTCTCTCTCTCTCTCTCTCTCTCTCTCTCTCTCTCTCTCTTTTCTTCTTTCATCCCCATCCCCTCCTTGAAAAATGTGAGAAGAAATGCCATGAACACTTGGGTAAAAGGCTTTGGGTCAGCTCCCATCTCCATGGGGTGGAGCAAACTACTCAAATTCTCGAAAAGGATTCCTTCATCCAAAACAGTAGCATTAACAATGTGTTTCTGAGCTTGTCTTGAAAGTTAGAAGAGGTCATTCTTACTCGTATTATTGAGCCAGATTCTAGGAAAAATAGTGGACTATTATGTAGATAGGTTAGTGTGTAAATGAATATAGAACCAAGATGCTAAGAAAGTCAGTTTCTTGGAGTTGGGGGATATAGCTTGGTTGAGAGAATGCTTGTTTGGCATGCCTGAAGCACTGAATAAGATTCCTAGTACTGCAGACGTTGGGTGCTGTATTCCCAACCTTTGGGCAGCAGTGAAGGTAGGATCAGAAATTCAGGGTCATCTTTGGCTGCATGGTGAGTTTGAGGCCAACTTGTAATGCATGAGACCCGGACTCGAAAAGAAAAAGAAATAGTAAGCAAATCCCTTCATTGCTCTAAACTGTCTAACTATAACTTGTCATCATTCCCAGGGCATTTGGGCATCTTTAACATTTAATTTTAGTATCCACCGTGTTCTATGCACTGTGCTCAAGCAACACCATGGCTCCATGCACAGCAGTAAAATAATGCAAAGGTGATTTTTTTTTTCACCGAACAGTGCCTGGCACATTCTCAGTAGGTCAAGTTCAAAGTTCTGAATGTGTTCTCAGTGGCCTTTATGATGAGAGAGTGCACGGAGGTGAGAGAAGTTTCAGACAGGGGTCTAATGGGGAAAACTGAGGTACAGTGGCCCAGAAACTGAGCTTCTTTCCACATTATCTCTATGGCCTTTGCCAAGATGTAGGGAGGGGAAACATCATTAAAATGGAGGTGCTCATGGCATCTTTGGGTAGATAAAAAGCATATCTGAACACTGTAAACTAGGTCATTGTTAAAAGGACTATAATTGACTGGGCCAATGATCTATGGAGGTCATCACAGGAATTTGGATAGAAAAGCGTGGAGGTTTTGGGTTGTTTGGTTGGTTGGTTTTGGTTTGTTTGTTTTTTAAGCCTACCATCTATTTGTTTACTGAGTGGGAGTATGGGGGATGCATGCATGCGAAGGCACAATTCTCAGAAGTGGGCTCTCTCATTCCACTATATGGGTTCCAAGGAGGATTATGTTTGGTGTCCAGCATCTGTAGCAACTGAGGATGATGGCCCAATAGAGATGGTTTTTAAATGAGGCATCTCTCTGAACAATCAGGACAGCTGGAGTTCCACAGAGAGGACCACCCCTCCCTCTGTCACTCGGCCATACTGCATTCCTGCTTGGCTATTGGGCTCATAACCCAGTGGGGCTGTTACTGTAGAGATGAACTTCAGAAGGATCCCAGGCAAAGCCTTACTTCCATCCTGTTGGGCTTAAGCTCAGGCGTAGATCTTCAATGGAAGGGTCAGTTTTAATCTGAGCACACAGATCTCTTACTTCTTGCAAAACACAGGGTTGAGTCATTCAGCACATATTTTCCAGGTTATCGTCTGAGGAGGGCCATCGGTTTACAGTAAACACCACTAAACTGCATCTCTAGATCTCACAATCCAGGAATATCTTTGGACAGTCACTGTCAGACTCACTTCCTTAGCTTGGAGGAAGGAACATGGCAAACGGGACATGTGTGTCCTTCATAAACTGCTAAACTTTCCCTAAACAGGGAAAACTGAGCTACAGTGGCCCAGAGACTGACCTTCTTTCCACAATATCTCTATGGCCTTTGCCAAGATGTAGGGAGGGGAAACATCATTAAAATGGAGGTGCTTATGCCATCTTTGGGCAGATGGGCCTTCCTGAAAAATATGTGTATTGTATTCACTGCCACTTAAAGAGCCATATCCTGCTTTGAAGTGATTGTTTCCTGTCTGTTCCCTATGACCTAGAAGTTTTCCTTTCCTCATAAATGAAGAAAATGAGATATAAGAAATTCTAGCTCCTCCAGGTGTGGTGGCGCACACCTTTAATCCCAGCACTGAGGAGGCAGAGGCAGGCGGATCTCTGTGAGTTCGAGGCCAACTTGGTCTACAAAGCGTGTCCAAGGCAGCCAAAGCTACACAAAGAAAGAAAAGAAAAGAAAGAAACTCTAGCTTCTAAGAGCTTTAGAAACAAGGCTTTGCCATTTTGTGTACATATCTCCCTGACACCACAGAGCTACAACTTGGTTTACAGATCCATTCTTTTACACCCTTGTCCTTAGGTACCATAAGAGAGTTTGGCTAGAAGCACCACTGGGGGCATCCTCGGGAAGAGATGCCAAGGATTCAGGTGGCCTTTTGGGCAGCAAACACTTCTGTTGTCCCGAACATCTACCACACTCAGTGTCCTGGGTCATATGGTGTCTCTAGGGGAGGATGACGGATTCCCAGTGCTCTCCCCTGAGAACCAACCATCCCACCCAGTGGTGTGACCTTTGACCCTCTTCTATATATCCAGAAGGCCCTCCATTAACAATTTGTAGAGGAGTGAGTAATGAGTCTGTTGGATAGGGTTTTCAAGACAAGCTTACCAGGCCTCACCAATACATCTAATGATGACCCTTCTTAACAAATTTCTGTGTTCATTCATGAGTCGTTTTTTCCTTTCTACAGAAACTCTCCAAGTAACAGACAGTGGCCAGTGCTATCCTGCTTTTTAAAAATGCCCTGTATCCATGACCAACTATCAGACCCCTCTCCACAGTGGTGGCTGTTTGTTAGATTGTGAGTGAGGCTCCAAGTCAACAGGTTTGCTCATCTTCACTGCCCACCCCTGCCTTAGAATCATTTTTAATGCACTGAAATTGTTAAGCTCATAGCTGTAGAGGCAGGAAAGTCCAAATCTGAGGGACCACATCTGGTGAGGATTGTTGGACTGTATCAACTACGGCAGAAGGGTGACAGGCCGAGCAAACTCACACAAAGAACAAGTCCCAAAGGGGTGGCCTGGCTTTCTAATACCCTGTTCTCAAAAGTAACAGCTCCGGTCCACTTATGGCTCTTGAACATTGGTTGTTGTTACTGTTATTTGTTTATATGGCATAGGGGATGGAAGAAGCCAGAACCTTCGTCCTAGGCAAAGCCTGCACAGAATTGCAAGCCCAGCCCCTAAATAATCCCTTACAGGCTTTGGATGCTCACACTGTGTCACCAGCAATTAAATCCCAGCCCCAGTTTCAGAGGACACAAACACTCAAACCATATCAGTTTCCATCTAGGTGAAATATTTTCCCAATTCCATGCATTTTTAACCACAGGGGAATGAATGTCATCTGCTACTTAACTCAGCAAAGAAAGAAGCTAAGACCGTGCACTCAGTGCTTGGGTGAAGCTGATCCAGGCCAGTGGCAGGCAAGATGATGTCTTTCTGAGGCTCAGCTGCTTGCCTGTGCAAGCGTGTATGCACTCGACGCAACCTGACAGTCCCCAGGACTAACTGTCCATTCAGGTCCCTGCTGCCCCAGTAGATTTGTAGATGGGTTGATTAATTTTGATCAGTGTCAGGGGTGTGTGCCCCTCCTGTGATCTCTGGCATCCTATGTTACCAGTGGGAAGTGTTAGGAGAGCATTTTAACTTCCGCCATGAACAGATGACGTCTAAAAATTTGTTGGCGGTAGAGGATGGATTCAAAGTGCGACACAGTGGGCTGTACCGAGCCCTCCTTTTTTTTATGAAGAAAAGCTGTGAATACCTTTGCTGCAAATGGATGAAATGTTAAATCCACAGAGAAGAGTAAATCCAAACACAGGCTTACCCTGCTTCGCAAAACAAACGCTACTTGATGCAAAGCACAGATGAATCCCAACACAGTGAGAACTGGTGGCCTGAATTCCCCATCCTCACCAATAGACAAGGTCATCCAGCCAATAATACAGAGAAATATTGGAGACAAATGGCATCACAGGCCATAAGTGAATGGACTTAACATGTATCTGTAGAACATTCCACCAAACACTAAAAAAATGCACATTCTCCTCAGTAGCCCATGCAACTTTCTCCAAAATTGACCCACGTATTAGGACACAGTACAAGACTCAACAAATACAGGAAAATCAAAATAACAAACGGGAGTCTGTTTGACTACAGTGTAATAAAGGTAGTATCAACTGCAATAGAGACTACAGAAAGAACACAGAAGCCAGGGAGATTAACACATTATGGAAAGATACATGGGGACCAAAGAAGTCTTCAAAGAATAAAAGAAATCCCAGGATTGAATGAAAGCAAAGACACAAATACTAAAATCTATAGAACACAATGAAGGCAGTCCTAAGAGGAAAGCTTTCCATCCTAAATGCCTAAGTTAAAACACTTAAGAGACATGGGCCTGAAGACATGGCTCAGTGGTTAAGAGCACGGCTGCTCCTCCAAAAGACTAGGGTCTAATTCCCAACACCCACTTCGTGACTCAACCATCTGTAACTCCAGTCCCAAGAGATTCAATACCCTCTTTTGGCATTCAAGGTCATTTCACATACGTGGTGCACATAAACAGGAAAAATACCTATACACATTTTTTTAAACGGAAAAAAAAAGTTAAGAAAGAAAAATTGAGAGCCATCAAATAAATTAGTTGTACATATTAAGGCTGTAGGAAAATAAGAATAAACGAAACCCCCAAACAATAGATGGAAAGAAATAATATGCAGAAACCAATGGGAAAGAATTAGTATTAGGACATGAAAGTGCCACTGAGAAACTAAAGGATAGCCCTATGACAACTATCCACTAGATGGCAGAATCCATCCATTTATCTGCCACTGCCTCCTTCTTCCACTGAGTTGAATTCACTTTTGACACTTGAAAGCCAGAGGGCAAGATTTCCTTAAAAATAAGTTCTCCGTTGCAAAACTAGGAATAAAAATTCCAAGTCCTTCAGAGTGGGAAAGGCTTCTTCTGGAAGTCTCAGGTGACGAGTTGTAAGCTTCCGCTTTCGCGGAGGAAGAAATGAATGTTTGTGACTTAACCTGGGTGACAGATATCATTTGTCTCTCCAGGGAGCACCCCCTCCCTATAATTGTCATTGCATCCGTGCACAGTGTCAGTGCTGCCTGGTCCTTAGAGCTGTGCTTGCTTTCCCATCCATCAGATTGCACGAGATGAGGACTGGGCTGTGCTTAGACACCTCTCCCCTCCCCCTATGGGTGACACCAGTGAACAGGTACCGCATCAGTCTGAGAGACTGTCTCCTGGGAGTCAGAAAGGCCACTCTCAGAAACCTTTACTGTCCCTTTTGTGGCGAGTAGCGATGTTTCAAGGCCTCTCCTTGTTGTCTCCGCTTCCAGGATTTTGACTCGTGTGTTACATGGGTTGGCGACCACTTCCTGTCCCCATTGCCCTTCTGTCCCCTGCTACCTACTCCACCTCTGTCCCTTCCTGCACATCACGTCACATTTTGTGACCTCTGACTAGAAAGGCCTTCACTTCATCTCTTTATGCTCTGCTCTCTTCATCTTGTAACTGACAAAGTTGTCTCTGAGATTTAAACACGTCATTTATAAATGCAAATGTAGCATACTCGGGTGTGTGTGTGTGTGTGTGTGTGTGTGTGTGTGTGTGTGTGTGTGTGTAGGTGATCCTTACTTCAGATGCATGGAGAGCTGGGCTTATTTCCTGATAAAGCAAAGCATACCAGGGTCTTTATTGCCCATGACCAGCTCTGAACCTGGAAGTGGGGGTGGGGGGTGGGGGGGGGAAGGCCAGCGAGGCCAAGAAAGGAGTCCTTCATGCTCATCAGCACGCTGATGAGATGCAGGTGACAGCTCCACCCAGACCACCCTGATGCTAGTCTTCTCTAATTAACGTCCCTTCTGTCCGTGCTGTGATGGCTGCGCTTCTCAGGGCCGCAGGAAGGGGACTGAAGAGAAGAATTCAATAAACACACCAGCCCATTTCTGGGGGCTCCCACACAGAAAATCTTGTCTTGTTTCAGATTCTCCTCAGCTCCATTCAGCACACCTTCATGTATGTGCTGGTCTCAGCAGGCTCGTCTGCCCAGGTTCTCTAAGAACACCATTTAAATTAGTTTGTCACACTCTTCTTCTTCTTCTTCTTCTTCTTCTTCTTCTTCTTCTTCTTCTTCTTCCCTTTTTTGTTTTTTTTTTTTCTGTTGTTTGTTTGTTTGTTTGTTTTCGTTGCTTTTTGCTTTGTTTTTTGAAGACAGGGTTCCTGGCTGTCCTGGACTTGCTGGCCTCGAACTCACAGTGACCCACCTGCCTCTGCCTCCCAAGTGCTGGGATTAAAGGTGTGCACCACCACACCCAGCCCCACACTCCTCTTTTTTAATTGTTTTCTTATGTTTTACTTACCAAAAAAAATAATATTTTAGTGTGTGCGCGCTCTCGCGCTCGCACACGCGCTCGCACATGCGCTCGCACAAACTTAGAAGTGCTCGCGTATGCAGTGGATACAGTAGAGATGGAGTGATAGGCAGTTGTCAGCTACTCCTGTGGGTTCTGGGAACCAAACTCTGGTGTTTTACAAGAGCATCAAGTGCTCTTAACTGCTGGGCCGTCTCTTCAGATCCCCCAGCATGGTTTAAAGATAAAGAGGAGGGAAGGGTATGGGAACATCAGAAAGAGCATGCAGCCTCTGAAATAGTGGGTGCACCTGCCCAGCATAAGTCAAGTCCCTGGATGCACAATTAAGATTGTCATGTATCAAAAAAAGAAAAGTGACAGGTAGAAAAGCAGATAGGTAGATTAGGGAGACAGACAGACAGACAGAAAGACGGACAGATTGGTGGAGTGCTGTGGTAGGCAACTGATCACTGAGGGAGGACAAGCTATTTGACTGTGGGTTTACTGGATAGAGATCAGACCCCTTTTTTCAGGAATTAGTATATTCGACAGGAGGTCATATAGAAAACGTCTTGGAGAGGCCGGGCGTGGTGGTGGCGCACACCTTTAATCCCAGCACTCGGGAGGCAGAGGCATATGGATTGTGAGTTTGAGGCCAGCCTGGTCTACAAAGTGAATCTAGGACAGCCAAGGCTACATAAAGAAACTCTGTCTTGGAAAAAAACGAAACAAAACAAAACAAAAAAAACGCCTTGGCAGATTTTCCTAGAGGTCTTAATGATGCCCATGATTTACTAGCCCTATGGCTACTAGGGTTAGTAGCCCTAGCCAGTATTAACCTCAAACAAGCCACTTTTAAAATAGTCCTGATTAATTAAGACTGCTTTCACTCAGGCAATATGCTTTGTGGAAAGGACCCCCAGACAACAGTTTTGTTGTTTTGCAGACTGGTGTGGATACAAGGGGCTTACTTAATTACAATGCCACATGCTTTAAATATTTTCACTGAAATCGATCAGGCCACAGGGAGAGAGAGAGCCTTAGTAGCCAGGGAAGCTGGGGGTAGTCTCTGGGGAGAAAAAGGAGATTGCTTCAAAGGCTCCTTCCACCAAAGGTTATGATTAAGAAAAAGCAGGAGGAAGGGGAAAACCTTTACAAACGAAAACGGTAGAGGGTCTGATCTTACGTTTACACTCTGGTATGACTTTCCCTGTGTCAATAAATCTGAGGACATAATTGTAGGGCTGTGATTTTTTTTTTTTAATTTTCTCTTTAAGTAGAGTGTAGGAAGGAACCAAAAGACAAAAGATGCCCTTGGAGAGTCAAATTGATCACTCTCAGTACATGGGACTGAAGATGGAAAGACTGCTAGCTTTCAGAGTTTCTCCCGAGGTGACATTTTTGTTTGGTTGCTTGTTAGTCTGGAGTGACAGGATTGGTGGGGAGGGTGTATTCATTTTCTTAAATTATAAAATAGCCTTTTACACAAAATAAGTTGTTCTGATTTTTGTTACATACCAAGTGAGATAAGCTCACATAAAACTATTACTGATTTTCTTTTTGATGGGGTGGTTTGAGACAGGGTTTCTCTGTGTGTAGCCCTGGCTATCTTGGAACTCACTCTGTAGACCAGGCTAGCCTTGAACTCACAGAGATCTGCCTCCTTCTGCCTCCCAAGTGCTGAGATTGAAGGTGTGCACCACCATGCCTGGCTTTGCTTACTGATTTTCTTTAACTTTTTGCTCATTATTAGTTTCCATTTTGTTTATTTATTTATCTATTTTTGGACAGAGTTTCGCTGTGTAGCATATGTATGGTTATAGAAAATTCAGCTAATGTTGGTTATATACTACAGTTCTCTAGGGAAAGATATTTGTCTGTCACAGTGATTCCACTGTAGAAACTAAGTTGAAAGATTTGCATTTTATTTTCACAAGTGTGGTCATATACACATGCTTACTTTATTTTCACTCATTACATTAGGAAACTGCTAAAACAGCAATCAGCTGGCATTTTGTTCTGTTTTGCTTTGTTTTGTTTTTTTTTTGTTTTGTTTGAGACAGGGTCTCTCTGTGTAGCCTTGGCTGTCCTGGACTCTCTCTGTAGACCAGGCTGGCCTCGAACTCACAGCGATCCTCTGCCTCCCAAGATGTGCACCACCACACCCAGCGTAATCAGCAGTCTTAAATTTATCTGTGCTCCACACATACTCTTTAATAAATTGTTGCTTGCCCCATCCACCCACCCCTACCCACCCCCACCCCCCATCCCACCCCCACCGTGTTGCTTTTTAAGCAGCCTGAGTCTACATCATCTTGTTGAGTTTTCTTTTCATCATCCCTGACTGGGCGAATAATCTTGAAGAAAGGCGCTCAGCAGATTCCAGCTAGCGCCGCCTTGTGCTTTACCTATGCTCTGGCATGAGGATTAGTCTGGGGAGGTTTTGTTTGTTCCTAAGCTACCAGCAGCAGTGTCATTACTAGAAACAAGACAGGATTTCACAACGGCATTCAGTTGTGAGAACCTCTGTCAGTTCCTACCAGTTCACTTTGGAGTCTATACTAGGTTTGAAACACAGAAATCAGTCTGTGCCCTCTGCTAGTGGCTTTGTGCAAACCCCTCCTGTCTTGTCAGATGCTAACCAGTAGCCTTTTCTTGTTTGTCCCTAAGAAAATCAATTCCTTAGCACTCCTGTTTTTGAAAAATCCATTCATCAATTCACTTCTTCAACACCAAATCTCTCTCTATATTGCTTATTATTTGTTGGTCAGGCACCCATTCTGGATTCCAGTAGTAAAGCAAAGATTAAAAACAAGCCTGGTCCATGTTCCTGGGATTTTTGCATCAGAGGGGAGAAAAGACGTTAATCAAAGAATCATCGGGACCAAATGCAAAGTGGGCTCACACGCATGCACCAGGAAGAGACCCTGGTGTGTATAAGGTGTCACGTGATCACGTGATTCGGGAAAGCAATACTAACTGGAGCCCTGGATGTTTTAAAAGGCTTTATAAATAGGAAGCAGCATTTCCCACTAGGAAAACATATTTACAGGTGTGTGTGTGTGTGTGTGTGTGTGTGTGTGTGTGTGTGTGTGTGTCCAAGACCTGTGAACATTTTCCTAGTGGCTCACATTTGTGCTGTTCTTCAGTTTCTGGATTGATTTTTTTTCCCCCCTTGGATGTCACTGTGAGAATTCTCCTCCTGTCTGGAGTGAGTTAGTGTGAGGGCTGCGGAATGGTGTCGTTATTCATTACTGGCATCGAGAGGATGGTAATACCAAGGAAATCCAGTTGGGTACACTTTGACTGTGTCACAGGAGGGAGAAAGACGTGTGGTGTTTCTGTTCGCCCAGAGCTTCTGCTGAACGTCACACAGGGTGGGCCACCTTAGAAGGTTCTTTGTAGCCTCACTGCTGTTCCTCAATTAGCAGTAGAGGTTTCAGGGGCTTTAGTGACCACTCGACTGTGTGGTCAGGGTTCGCTTGCAAAGTGGAGTGCGTTCCGTTAGTTGAAAGAGAAAGATTCATTACAGGACGTTAATGATTGGCAGACACCCTGGTTGGGAGAGGAAGCTGAAGAGCCAAGCCCAAGGCTTCACTAACTGTGCCTAGAGCTGCACTGCCAAGAAGGGCCACCAAGAAACTACAGCCTCCTCCTCGTCATCATCAGAAAACAACTTGTCAGTGCAGATGCTCTCCAGATGTTCTCTGTTTCTGCTGTGTCTATGACAACACAGTGCATCCTGTCTTCCTCTTTAAGTCAGTACAGAAGTTGCCTCTGGCTGGTGGGAGCTAAGTCACATTAAGGGTTTGATAGTCATCAAGGTCCTCCAGAGAAGCAGAACCAAGGTGTGTTACTGGTTCACACGGTAAAGGAAGTTTTGCAAATCCAGTCCCTAGAGTTTCTCATCAGGGTGGAGACTCAGACTGTGTTTTGTTTTGTGGGTTTTTTTTCTTTGGTTGGTTGGTTTTGGTTTTTTGGGGGAAGGGGTTGGTTTTTTGTTTGTTTGTTTGTTTGTTTTTTGTTTTTTGTTTTTCAAGACAGGGTTTCTCTGTGTAGCCTTGGCTGTACTTGAACTCAGTCTGTAGATCAGGCTGGCCTCCAACTCACAGAGATCCACCTGCCTCTGCTGGGATTAAAGGTGTGTGCCACCATGCCCAGCCTTCTTCTTCTTTTTCTTTTTTAATGAAGTCTTCCTGTGTAGCCATCTGGCCTAGAATTTGAAATTCTCCCCTCTCAACCTCTCAAATATATGAAATTACAGATATGGACCATCACTCCTGGTCTTATCACACAATCTTAAAAGAAGTTTCACTACTTAAGTCATATTCTAGGTGGAGGACATATCTTCATCATAAATAAGGCTGTCTAGAGTTGTGAAAGCAGATGCAGGGTCTTAGGCCAAGGCCGAGAAAAGACAGTACTATAGAAAAGATTCCTGAGGTCATGCCCACATCTGCTCACACGGGGCTCCGAAAACACGACTTTATGTTCTCCCTGTTCCTCCTCACTAGCACAGAACTCTCCTTATTTATCTTCATTCCCCAAAATTATAGTAAGTGACCAATTTCCAAGACTTCTAGTGTCTCCCAAGATCCCAACCAAATTTCTCCTTAAGCAAAAGCCTTGGGCAGCCCAGCCATCAAAACTACTGTCTTAGTTGTGAGACTCCAGGCTCCTAAGGTGTTAATGAAAATATACACAGTAGGGGCTGGAGAGACGGCTCCGCTGTTAAGAATACCGTCTGCTCTTCCAGAGGTTCAGAGTTCAATTCCCAGCAACCACATGGTGGCTCATAACTATCTATCACGAGATCTGGTTTCCTCTTCCAGTGTGCAGGTGTACATGCAGGCAGAACACTGTATATGTAATAAATAAATAAATAAATCTTTAAAAAAAATACACACAGTAGACTCATTCCCATATGGTTGCTGCTTTGTGTTTGAAAACTGTGGCCTGTGGTCTTCTTTGGTTTTCAGGCAAGGCTGACCTTGCCGTGATCTCTTCTTTCTGACTTCGCCACAGATCAAGGCAATGGAAGCTCTGGCACATGAAGTGACCCTGTAGTGTGGACAGCACTCTCCGCCTCATCTCCAGCTTGATCCTCTTCATTTCTTAGCTCAAAATCCCTGGGTTCCATCCCAGCGTAAGGCATGTAACGCTAGGTCACAAGACTCTCAAGACACCCCCTCTCTCGAGTGATTCCTACCTTTAGCACATAGCAACACCCACAAGGTAGCTCTGTCAGGCAGCAAAATTTACCGGAAGTTAATTTGAATTCCCTTTTATTAAAACATATTTGAGATTCATGCTCAAGATAGGCCCTTCTCTGTTTTAGCATTTCTCAAGGCATTCCACAAGGGGGCAACAGGGGTTCTTAGAAAGGCTGAAAAATGTAGCATAGTCTTGTCTTACGGAGGGTTAGACACTCTATTTCTAATCAAAGCAGAACATTTTGTTTTACCATAAAAATTCAAGTGTATCTGCTACATATAACTTCATGAAAATTCTATTTTAACTCACTCATTTATACTGTTTTCTTATTAGGAGCCTATTAAATATTAGGGTTTACATGTTTACCAATCCCTTTTTCTTGTTTCTTCCATGTTAGCTTTTGCTGCCATTGTCTGATATTTTCTTATGATCATGTCCCTTAAACAGTTATAAGCTCTTTGCCACCCAGTCAGTGTGATGGCCCACACATAGGGTTCAATCTGTCTGGGATTAATTTATTGATGGAAACCCTTCCTTCAAAGAAAAGACCCATAGCATGGGACCATCTTGGTGTCAAGGTTATAGAACCCTTGTCCTCAAGTAATTACTCAACCCCCTGTAGAACATGGAACAATGAATGGCTTAAAGAATGAGTAAATGAATCAACCACAGCTCTACCAGCAAGACAGAGCAGGAGGATGGCAGACCTCTGAGTCTAGTGCCTGTTTCCTGGACACCAAGCTCACAGCAATGTGCAAAAGACGAAGGTCATGAGGTCCACAGGATTTCAATTTTGAATGGCTTGAAAACAGTGCTTACTTTCTTTGCACCAATAATAACAGGACTATTTTTAGTGTGTGTGTGTGTGTGTGTGTGTGTGTGTGTGTGTGTGTGTGTGTGTGTGTGTTTGCATGTGTATGTGTGTGTGTGTGGTGTTTTTCCCCTTCCAAGAGAGTCTTTCCACAGACTAACCTTTAACAAACACTTTCTGAGAGTCTTTTTGACTCTTTCATTGGATTGGGCATCACTGAACTGAGACTGAGTCCCTGAAACACATGGATACACACACACACACACACACACACACACACACACACACACACACACATACACACACACACACACCACATACCCTGTCACATTGGTTTTTACAGGATATTAAAAACTGTCACCTAAAACTTACAAAAGATGTAAAGACACCCCAGTGGCTCTTAGCATTTCCTGAGCACTGCGTGTGTGCTAGGCAACGCTTCCCGCATTAAGCATCCCAGCGGAGCAAGTGCTCTTTTCCTCCTTGCTGCTCAGTCCTATGGCCAGAGCTCTGACATCAGGCCTCCAGGCCCTGTGGGCCTAACCCCAGAGCCTTTAACCACTGTGCAATCCTACTCTCCACCTAAAACTCTATTTGGAAATTATTACTTTAAGCAATGGATTTAAGTTTTCTGACACTTAGTTGTTATCATTAAATCCAAGGAAAATCGAGCTGGGCTTTGCAGACATCCAGAACTCAGAAGGGTAAAGAGCTAGACTACCCAGAAAACCCTGAGTGAAAAAATAAATGTTATAATGTTCTGAGGAATGACTGAAAACTTAGTCTTCTTTGCAGAGAATTGCATGCTGGGATTCTGGCTACTAACCTAGGTGGCTGATGAATATGGATTAATTTCCAATTCCTCCCTCCTTTTTTTTCCTTTTTTTTGTTTTTGTTTTTGTTTTTGTTTTTGTTTTGTTGTTGGTTTTTTTTTTTTTTTTTTTTTTGAGATAAGGTCTTACTATGTAGCCACGGCTAGCCTGAAACTTGTTATGTAGACCAAGGTGGCCCTGAACTGAACTCACAGAGATTTGCCTGCTTCTGTCCTTTGACTGCTGAAATTAAGGGCGTGACCCACATCTAAAGTTCCAGGTTTGACTTTGCTGAGTTTTTATGTTTGTGATTGATGAAATCAGCATAGCAGAGCAGTGGAGAAACCCACAGGGACTGCTTTAAAAGATGACAGATATGCCAGCCCCCCAACTCCAAGTATGTCCAAGACCTGGAATCTGGCCGCAACGGGCAATGGACTAACTTGGGAATCTCACTTTACTCCTGAGAGCCACAGGAAAAAGAAGAAAATTTAGATAAAGGGATGTGGGCAGTCACAAAGGTCCACCCGAGATTCCAGGGAAGGGAAACTACACTACATCTTTATGGGCGAGTAGTGAGATGAGAGAGAGAGCGGGGCTTGGATGGCAGAATTGTTGTTTTATCCATTTTTTGGAAAGCAAAACTTTCTTCAGAATCCACTGCCTAGAAGCCTGCCCTCTGGAAGCAACAGTCCTCTTTAATGTAAGGTGGACACTCTGATGACTAGATAACCTTTGTCACCATGGTACAGTGTCTCACCATATGACCTTTTCCACCATGAAACAGTGTCTCACAATTCTCCAGTGCCAGCCTTCATTTCCTTTTTTCCTTACATTTATTTATTTATCAGCGTGACCCCAACCCTTCCTTCCTCTCCTCCTAGTCATAACCCCCTCCCCCATTCCCCGCTTTCCTTCTTTTTAGAGAAGGAGAGCCCCCCCAAGAAGTACCAACCCACTTTGCCACCTCAATCCACAGCAGGACTAAGGCAGCAACAGGCAGACCCTACTCCGCTTGTCAGGGGACCTACAAGATCACCAAACTACACATCTGCTACACATGTGTAGGGGGGCTACATACAGGCCATCCTTCTTTTCAAAACAACACTTATTTTTATAATTGCTAGTTAAGTGTGCACATGTGTGTCTATGTGTGAATATGTGCACATGAGTGCAGGCACCATCTGAGGCTAGAAATGCTGGTCCCTGGTCCCCACAGAGCTGGAGGTACTGGCAGCTGTGAGCCATTGAAACCTGGGCGCTGGGAAATGAACTGAAGTCCTCTGCAACGATGCTAAGTACCCTCAACTGCTGGGTCATCCCTTCATGCCCCAGTGACTGACTTCCTTCTGTCTTTCCCATGAAGAGCTGCCTTCTCTCTGCGGGTGTTAGCCAGTTAGTCAAGGCTCACTCCACCTCCCCATGCCTTTGCTGGCTGTATTACTTGACAATACTTTCCCTTCTCCGAACTTTTACTCTGACCGAGCCCTACAGACGTTTCCTTCTACTACAAGTTAATTTTCCTATGTGCATGCTCTCCTTTCAAGTCCATAATAAGCCCTTGGCATCTCCCCCAGTGCGTTGCACAGAGTGGCCATTCAACATATGCTTCTTGATTAGATTACGTATTCGTGATGTCACTGTGGCGTTTGTCACGCCCTCCCGGGTCACATACCAATATGGAGGGAAGCTGGGCCTTACAAACGTGTTGCATGTCATTTGGATGTTCTGTTGCAGAACAGTAAACACTGGCTTTGGCTTGCTTGTCTGAGCTCCATGCGGCTGTGACGTCATACCCCTGGGGACAGAAGAACTGGATCGTTTCCTAAGCGCTTGGACACTGAGGGTGAGAAGGGCCAAGTCTGGGAAGGGTCGGGATGAGTGGGATCTGCTTGGATGGTGCTCATTTTTTCCTTTGTGTGGGAGACGTGCAGGTGGTGGGCGGTGGAGGAAATGGCTGTTTCAGGTCGCTCCACCATTAGGGAGTGTGTGGGAAGAAAGGCACCAGCCGGTCAGGTTACTTGTGGCTATGGATACGGACATTAATGAGGGCGAACCTTGGCAGTCGTTTCTTCAGAAGAAGTTTAAAAGTCTTTCCAACAAACACCCCCACTTTTCTTTAATGTACCAATTTATCCCAGGCAGTCGACATGGACTTACAGAGGCTGTTTTCTCCACGGACTGAGGATTGTGGGTCTTCCTGGATCCTAACAGTCCAGTATGAAGAGGATGCGTTTGTTCCCTGTTAGGACCCTGCTCCCAGCAGGCGCCAGGACTTCTCTCTGCAGAAGGGATAGCAGGCAACCCCTTCACAACCTGGAGGTGCTGGAGAACTTCTCCCAGTCAGAACAGCAAAAGGACCATGTGGCACGTCCAAGTATCCATGGATTTCTGGAGATAAACAGAGAAGGGTTGGCTTGCATCCGAGACAACTTCAAAATACCCTGGAATTGTAGGGAAATGGAGCAAGCTCATCACCTAGGCAACAAGTGGAACTCGGAATTCAGTTCTTTACCGTGCCACCTGCTGCTATCACGGCTGCTTTTCCTGCCCAAATTGTGCTTATCTTATGTTACAGTTCCCTTGTATTCTAAAGCATATTATTGTCAGTGGCATGTACCTATCCTGGACGTGCGCTGGGTTGAGAGGCGACAGTTATTGCCGCCAGTGACTTGCTACTGGATGGAACCTGGAGAGACAGCAGCTTTCTTCCTCCTTACACTCTTCTCCCGTCATCACCCCTTCTTCCCGCCTTTCCTTCTTTTTTTTTTTTTTTTTTTTTTTCTTGCCTGGCCCTTAGTTGGAAAATATCAGCTGTGAGAATCCAATGGTAAGAACACAGTGTTCCAGCATGCTGCTTAACGCCCCATCTCAAACTTTATATTACACGTTTAATTGTTCTTCTGTTTATCCACTTACTTATGTATTTAGGGAGTGGGGCACATGTGGCGGTCAGAGGGCAGCTTGTGGAAGTAATTTCTCTCCTACCATGTGCATCCTGGGCATGCGACGCAGGTTGCCAGGCTTGGTGGCAAAGAGTTATATGTGATGAAACATCTCACTGTCTCTTTGTTCATATTTCTAAGATTTTATTTTATTTTTATTTTTTATTTTAATTCTCTCTATGTATGTTAATGTCTATATATTAGTTCTCTCTCTCTATACACACACACACACACACATATGTGTGTATATATATATGTGTGTGTGTGTATATATATATACACACACACACAGATAGGAGAGCAGGTACCCATGGAAGCCAGAAGTGGGTATCACATCCCCTGGAACTAGGGTTACAGGCAGTTATGAGCCACTGGACATCAGTGCAGGAAGCCAAACTCAGATCCCCTGGAAGTGCCATATACTCTCTTAAGTACTGAGCCATCTTGCCAACCCACCTCCATATTTTTAAAGAACACATTGAAGTCTAAGAAGAAGCCTTATTGGATATTTTTCACATTAAATTCTTTTTCAAACATATATGTATGTTTGTTTGCTTGTTTGTTTGTTTTGGGAGGCTGCTGTGGGGGTCATAGCACACGTGTGAACATCAGAGGACAGTTTAAGGGAGTTGGTTCTCTCCTCTACCATTTGGGTCTTGGGGACAGAGCTCAGGTCATCAGGCCAAGCCATCTCTCAGCAGCCCAGTATTTTGCACTCTCAAAGACAGGTTACTTAAAAGTGGAAAGCGGTTGGTCTCTAGAAGGAAGCCAGATGGCATTTCTCATGGCAGGACCAGGATGAGCGCATAGGCAGCAAGAGCTCACCATGCTATGTTCAAAGAGCGAGAAGAAAGAGATTTCATTCTGTCTCCAAGAAACCAAACTGTATTTGTGTAGATAAAGACAGAGCTGAAAATGCCCCAGGCTCTTGCTTATTTTTTTTTTATTCCCACAGCTCTATCTATAGGGGTGACCCCTGGGGACCTGAGAGTCAGCCAGGTCCAGAAAACACATGGGGAACCCCAGCGTGCATACAGCTTGTTCTCTGTTCACAGTCCCGTCCTGTGTGCGTGTGTTCTGCCAGCTGCAGAGACAGAGGTTCGGTCATTGTGTTGCCATGGCACCAAGATATGTTTCCATAACACAGCCTTCCCACATGCTCACAAAAGCCAGCTTGGATGGCTTGCCCTGCCTTATGTTAGTGAGGTCAAAGTGAGCAGGGCCCTTTGGGATTGGTACTCTGGTTTGCGTGTGTGAAAGTTGAACTCTGCCTACAACCAGGCATGCACACAGAATAAGTCGCCATCTGAAATGGGAATAATTGTCATGCTCCACCGCACCTCTCTGCCTCTCTCTCTGTCTCTCTCTGTCTCTCTCCTCTCTCTCTCTCTCTCTCTCTCTCTCTCTCTCTCTCTCTCTCTCTCTCTCTCTCTCTCTCTCTCAGAGGCTTTTTTGAGCTTGTCAAATGTCCCCAGAACTCTGGCTGCAGGATGTGCCTGTGAGAGCAGAGAGATGTAGGGAAAGGATTGAAAGACACAGGGCAGTGAACTCATGACCGATGGGCAGGCAGGCGCTAACTTCCATGGGCCAAGAGTTTAGAAAGTGATTTGTAAATTTTCCTAACTTCCCTACCACAAAGGAATTCAATAACTCAGTGTGAACTTGAGTTGAAGGCGAGCTTTTGTGTCTTGGCCTGAGTCAGCCACCCACCATCTGGTCTTCCTTGTGTTATTGAAAGGAGTGTCCACCCTTTTTTAGAGCACTCGGCTTTGCTTAACATCCCCGTGGGAGCTCAGGCCAATCAACTGCTCATTGGCGATCTAGAGCCAGGGAGTGGAGAGCACTGCTGGGCCTCCCTCAGAGCCAGAGAAAAGCCTGGGCAGGGTGGGAAGAACATTTTGCTGACCAAGAGTCACCTGCAGCCTACGCAGAGCATTTCCAGAACTGGACCAGGGTGCTGTGGGGTCCCTGTGGCTGCTAACGCTATTGGTGTCTTGGTCACACTATCCCTTCTTGGGTTGAACGGATGACCTCTTTCCCACTGTGAACTCTTAGTCTTAATCCACTCTAGTCTGTCTAGTTACTAACATGGAACAGACATCTATTGTTTTTTTGGAATGAGTGTTTTGTGTGTGATTTGTTTTGCTTCAATATTATGCTCAGTCTGGCTCAGAAAACTTACTGAATAGCCCAAATGAATCCTCCCTCCTTCCCTTCCTTTCCCTCCTCTTCCTCCTCCTCCTCTCTCTCTCTCTCCCCCTCCCTCCCTCTCTCTCTCCCTCTTCCTGTCCTTCCTTCCATCTCTTCCTTTCCCCCACCATTTTTCACCCCTCTCTGGTGAGACAATGTATGCCATGCTAGCATAAAACTCACTGCACAACCAAGGAGGGCTTTGGCCTTCTGATCCTTCTGCCTCCACTTCCTGAGTGTTGAGATTACAGGGCAGAGCACTACGCCTGGTTCTGTGAGAGTGGGGATTGAACTTGCCCAAAGGCAGACAAATGTGCTGCAGTCAACAAAGCTGAAAGGAGTTGGCGATCCAAAGAGTGCTTTGACCTCAGACATAGAGATGCCTAATTTGGAGTTTGTTCTGCTGGGTTTTGGTCTTGCTTTTGGTCCAGTATTTCATTACTGTGTTCCCTTTCCTTCTTTTTGGGATGGCAATGTGTACTCTGTACCATTGCATGTTGGAAGCATATGATCTGTTTTTTAATTTTGATTTTACAGGGATTACAGTTAAGAGATTGCCTTGAGTCTCAGAAGAGACTCTCAACTTTGGACTTTTAAACAGTGCTGAGACTATGTTGGGCTATGGGGACTTCTGAAGTTGGACTGAATGCATTTTTGCAATATGCCATGATTAAAATCTATGGGGGCCAGCGAGTGGAATGTGGTGGTTTGAATAAGAATGACCCCCTATCAGCTCATGTATTTGAATCATTAGTCATCGGGGAGTGGCACTGCTTGAGAAGTATTAGGAGGTGTGGCCTTGTTGAAGTAGATGTGGCCACAAGGATGTGTGTCACTAGGAGTGGGCTTTGAGGTTTCAAAAGCCCAAGCCACACCCAGTGTTGTTCTTCTGTTGCCTGAAGATCTGCAAGCAGAGCTGTCAGCTACTTCTCCAGTGCCATGTCTGCTTCCTTTCCACCATTAAGATAATAGACTAAACCTCTGAAACTGTACACCAGGCCCAATTAAACACTTCCTGTCATAAGAGTTGCCATGGTCATGGTGTCTCCTCAAAGCAAGAGAACACACTGATTAAGACACCTTCCCAACCCCAAACCATAATCCGCATTTTACCACATTCTTCAAGTGATGGTTGGCCCCGTAAAATTTGAGAGAACTGGCTGAGCGAAAAGCTGAAGCAGCAATCTTCAGAATCATTAAGAAATGTTCACTTGAACGAATTCGAGACAGACACTTGGCACAGCCCTTCAGAAGACAGAAAATTCCAGAAGGATTTAGCAATAATGATGTAGTTCCAATACAAAGCATCATTGTAGAAGCTACTGGCTCCCTCATTTGCAAATCCTGGGCAAGTTAGCAGTCTGATTATGCCCTGCCAAGTCAGGGCAGTGTGTGGGAGAGTGGCTGAGGAAGAGCAAAGGGAGAGACTGTAAACTGTATCATTAGCTCTAAAGCAATTAATATCCATTGTAAATTTTCCAAACTCTAAGCAACTGTGTAGTGTGAGGCTTGGACAGCAGAATTGCTTCCTCTAAGACTGAACTAAACACACAAAAGCAGTTCAGGCTGCAGCCTGGGGCCAACCTGTGTCACGCATGGAGCCAAGCACTCATGGAGCCAAGCATTCACCGGCTGTGCAGTCTCAAGAGGATTACTTAATTCTTCTGTGCCTCAGCTGCCTGAGCTGTAAAGTAGAGGCAACCACTGCATTGTTGGGACAACTCAGTTTGACATGTGTGAAGTTCCTTCAAACTCTGGCCATGGGTTGGCTGTTGTTCTAGTAACAGTGGTTTTTCACTTTGAAACGTTGGTCCATGTGGCATTTCAGAGTAAGAATATGGCAGGAGGGGGTAAGAATTCATCCACCCTCTCGTTCAGTGATTTGTCAGCTCTCCCAGCATCATTCATTGGCTACTCTTTGCACTCACATGTTTAATGGAGTGGATTATATCATTCCCACAAGTATACTGATTCCTGTCCTGGGGGTTTCTGTTGCTATGACAAAATATCTTGACAAAAAAAAAATTAGGGAAGAAAGAGTTTATTTTGCTTCAGAATTCCATGCTATAGTCCATCAATGTAGGGAAGTCAAGGCAGCAAGCTTAGACTTGAGACGGCTGGTCACATGACATCCATGTCAAGAGCAGAGAAAGAATATATGCATTCTAGCTCTCAGCTTGCTATACTGTACTATACCCTTACACAGTTCAAAATCAAGCGTAGGCAATGGTGTCTCCCGCAGTAGGCTAGGTCCTCCCACATCAATCCTTGTAACCAAGGCAACCTCCAACAGACACACCCACAGGCCAACCTCATCTGGACACTCCTTATTGGCAATCTATTCTTAGGTGACTCTAGACAGTGTCAATTTGATGGGTTGAAATGAACCATCACAAAGTCCCAATCTCCAGTGTTTTGGATTGTGGCCTTGCTTATAAATTGGGTTGTTACAGAAGTGATGACTGAGATGAGGCCTTTAGGGATAGAATCCGGCCCTGATCCAATATTAGACCTGTCTCTTTATAAGAAAGGAAAAGACAGAGACACACAAGGAAGTCAGTGGTGACAGAGAAAGAGGCAGGCACTGGAGTGATTGTTCCACAAGCCACAAAGAATCCGGAGTCCTCAGAAGCTGTATTTCCCTTCAGATGGTAGAAGCTTGTAAAAATTGCTAAGATACAAGTGATAGTTACAGGCTCCAACCACAAACAAAACTGAAGGCCGCGTTGGTGGAAAATGAATTCTCAGTCCCCCAGCTTAGGGCAAAGCACTTTACCAGAACTATTGGTGAAGGTGTACTGGCAAAGTACCAATGCCAAGTTCTATTTCACTAGAGTAAAGCAAATCAGAGTGAAATGACAAATGACAATGAGGAAGTAGGAGGTCTCCTGAGGGGCTAAAGGCAGCACTTTGGGCCTTAGCAAGTGACCTTCTCTGTGGTATAAACAGAGATGCATTTCATAGCGGCCAAGCACCAGGAAGTATGCTTTTAATTACCACCTAAGCTGTAACCTGTCAGAGATACTCCGATCACTTATGTGTAATGAGAATTGATTTGGGATTGTATTTCCTAGGAACTTGATAATGGAAAATTCTGGGCCTTTTCTGAGCTCCTTAGCCATGACATGTCTCTGTGCTGATGGTGCCTCCCTCAACAGTCACCAGGTATCTGGTCTGTTCCCATGACAACCTCAGCAGAGGCTCACTTTTAAGAGTGACTTTTAAGGAGGGAGAGTCTGTAAAGCCGGGCACAGCTAAGCCCCAAGGAAACCTCCTGAGGTGTTGAGTCACTGGCTGGTCTTGTCAATCCAGGGACAAAGCACAGAAGTAAGGTGTTGGTAGAAGTGTCCAAACAAGTGGCAAATTTGTGACATGCTTGACTTATCAGCCATCTGGCTTCCCTAGCCTGCCTCTTCAGGAATTGCCTGTCATTTCAGGCAAGTCATTCTGGTGCACGATTGTTCGCATTCTTGTTTGTTTTTGCAGTGCTGGGAATGAAACACAGGGCCTTGCAGTTAGCGCTTTATCACTGGCTCACTCTTTCTGTTGTGAGCTGTCTTGTTTAATTGCTAAAGCTGACCTTAAACATTGAGATCCCTTGCCTTGGCTTCCCAAATAGCTAGGATTATAAGGGGGCACTTTTTGACTTGCCTGAAATGACAGGGAATTCCTGAAGAGGCAGGCCAGGGAAGCCATACCATGTAGCAGAGACCTTAGGGACGGGAAAGATGGCTGATAACTCAAGCATGTCACAAATTTGCCACTTCTGTGCTGTCCTTGTTTTGTTTTGTCTTGATCTAAAAGTTATACTACTTTGATAATTATTTGTCTAATGCTTTCATCCTGGGTGTCTTGGCTAGCTTTTTGTTTGTTTGTTTTTCCAAGTCAAGGTTTCTATGTGCAGCCTCAGCTGTTGAACTCACAGAGGCCTGTGTCTGCCTCCCTGAGTGTGTGCCCCCACACCTGGCTGGCTTGGCTAACTTTTCAAGTTTATTTTGCCAAGGTGATTTTAACTGTGAGACGAAGGAGGTCCATCTTACTGGTCTGAAGATGCTGCATCCTTGACCTGTAGATGGACATTGCCAGAAGTTTGTGGATTTGCAGCATGGGTTTGTTAATTCCTGTATAGACGTGGATATTCGAGAGGCACTAAGGCATAGAAAAAGGTCCTGGGATTTCTCCCTTTTTATCATGTCTGATTTAGAAATATTGCACATGATTTCCACAGAGAACTTTTTACCCTGAGATCCAATGCTAGTCCGATGATGTTGACATCTGTATATGCATGTAATATAACAAAATGGTGTTGGGTGCAGGACATAAGTCAAGAAACACATGTTAGAGATGACAACTATTGTCAAGTTGCTCCTCTGAGTATGATTCCACTTAATGCTTTCTAGAGAGGGGTGGCTCAGAAGGGAGGCTGGGTTTGATGAGGAAGGAAGTTGACCAAACAATGCATGGTGACTCTAAACTTATGTGATGACTGGACTAGGATCCAAAAGTTCTGAGTTCAAGTCTTTTGTCAGTAAGTTATGTGATAAGCTTCAGCATGCTTCCTTTTTGGAGTTTTAAGTCCTCTTTTTCCAAATACACATGTTGGGAGGATTGTACATATGTATATATGTGTTTGCATGTTTGTTTATGCACATGTGTGTGGGAGCAAGTGTGTGTGTGTGTGCACATGCGCACACGCACGTAGACTAAAGGCTGATTTCAGATGTTTCTCTTTGTTCATTTTTTTTGGTTTTTTGAGACAGGGTTTCTCTGTGTTATCTTAGCTGTCCTAGACTTGCTTTGTAGAACAGGCTGGCCTCAAACTCACAGCGATTCACCTGCCTCTGCCTCCCAGGTGCTGGGATTAAAGGCATGTACCACCCCGCCTGGCCTCAGTTGTTTATTTTTTAATTATTATTTTATTATTTTATGTGTATAAATGTTTTGCCTACATGTATGTATGTGCACTGTGTGTGCAGGATACAGAAAAGGACATCAGATCCCTTGCAACTGGATTACAGAGGGTTGTCAACCACCATCCTCTGTAATTTTATATTTTTAAATTTGTTTTTACTGTGCATGTGTTGATGTGTAGAAGGGGGCTTGTATGTAGACGTCAGAAGACAACTTAGTGGAGTCATTTCTCTCCTTCATCAAGTTCAGGTTTCCAGGTTGGCATGGCAAGTGACTTTGTCCCTTGATTCATCATGCTAAGACCTCCATTTTGTTTATTGAAACAGGGTCTCTCACCAACCAGGAGTTCATGGATTTCGCTAGCCTAGGTAGTCAGCCTGCCCTAGGGATCTCCTCCTCAGCCTTCTCAACACTGTGATAGCAGGTGGCACACCACATCTACCCAGCTTTAATTTATATATACTTATATATGTATTTATATATGATCATACATAATTTATATATTTTATAATATGTATAATTTTATATGGACAGTTATCTCTTTCTGCATGTGCGTACATGCACCACATGTGTGCCTGCTGCCCAAGAAGGCCAGAAGTAGTCCAGTACTCAGGAACTGGAGTTACAGATGGTTGTAAACCACCAGGTGAGATCTGAGAGTGAGAACTCGGTCCTCCGCAAGGGCAGCCCGTGTTCTCAGCCACTGAGCCGTCACTCTAGGCACTCACCCCCACAGCTTTCCCATGGGTTCTGCGGTTAGAACTCTAGTCCTCACACTTGCACGGCGACTATTTTATCCACTCAGCCATCATCTCCCCAAGCCCTCCAGTTCCCTCTTTTAGTGACTGAGCAAGCAATACAAATTCCTGACGTTTCGCTTCCAGCTTCTCAGAAGTGACTATGCACGGGAGCTGCAGAGCCCTCGGCACAGCTGTGGGCAGATGCCGAGGCACCAGGACACTCATTCTCAGTGTCCTGATCATAGCATGTTCTTCTGGGTTACCCCTTCGCAGTCTATAGGGTCCCGCCTTGGCATCCATAACCAATTCAGTTGGGTCATAAAGCATTTGTTACTACGCTAGTACCCCCTTCCAGACCCAGTGGGACTTGTGGAATGGGGCTAGCTGAAGAATCTCTACCTTTGGTGACCAGAACAGGATCCCAAACCTCTGAGTTTCTACTTGGATGCTTTCTGTGTAGGCCTGGTCACCTAGAAAGCTCTGGCTTGGCTGCTCTATGAATTTCATAGGCTCAGAAAAGAGACTGAGTCACAGCTGTGCGGGAGCAGTCGATCAGGAGCTCTCAGCCTTACCCGGGAGGAACATGGTTTCCTCGATGCATCAGTTGCAGGAACAAAACTGTGACAAAGGCAGATTGTCTCCACTTCTACAGTAGGAAGTTATTAGAGGAGGCAAGGTGGACCCCAGGTTAGGCACAAATGGTGGGTTACAGTTCTCCTGATTAGGCTTTCCCTCCCACCCACTTCTGGTTAGAGTGTGTCCTAAGCATTGCTTCTCAGCTGATAGGCAGACAAAGGGTCTGCTCAGGCCGTTACTAGATCCGAGTTTCTGCTGTGGGCAAGCGGTATCACTTGGAAAAATGTGTGAGGATAACGTATCGTCCATGGACATCGGCGTGGCTGAGACATCCATTCTCATCCCCTCAGAGGTATATTTGAACTCTTCCTGACCACAAGGTCCTGGAAGTCATACACTTTACAGTCAGCAGACCTGAAAGATAAGAACACAGTGAGGTTTCTCCCTTCTACTCACAATTCACACTGCTGTGCCTCCCACACCTCAGGTAACAGAAGCCAAGTGAACAACAGCAATAACGATAATAAAGCAAATGTAGACTGTGACCAGTGCCCTAGTTATCCACAAACCTCGGATGACGGAGGCTTGTGCATTCGGGTGCCCTGAATGGGAACCTTGCAGGCTGAACGCGTGCTGCTTGGTGGCCGTCATTTTTTGGGGGGGGGAGTTTGTTTGTTTGTTTTGTTTTTCGAGACAGGGTTTCTCTGTGTAGCCTTGACTGTCCAGGATTCGCTTTGTAGACCAGGCTGGCCTCGAACTCACAGCGATCCGCCTGCCTCTGCCTCCCAAGTGTTGGGATTAAAGGCATGCGCCACCACCGCCTGGCAGGCCATCTTTTTGTTTGTTTGTTTGTTTGTTTGTTTTTCTTCAGTAATTCCATGCATTAGGCTTTCTCCTTACGTTGGCTTGTTGGTTTTAATCCACAACTGGGGCATAGTTATCAACAGGTCCATGTTACACCTGAAGATGTTTTCCAGATGTGAATGGCTGCTCTGGTAGGGACAGGAAGCAGAGTGCTTCTCTCTCATTGAGTGCTTTTTGTCAACACAGTTCCCTTCTGTTTATGTGGGCCATGAGGGAGAGGCGCCAGCGCATTTTCATAAACAGAAAAATCCAATAATATTGGTCTATTACGATCCAAATCTTTATCTCACTCCATTTAGGCTAAATGTCCTGAGTCTCACCTCCTCTTATTTATTTATTTGGCACCAGGAACAGAGCCCCAGGACCTACTAGGCAAACCATTGTGTTATATCTCCAGGCCCAAATCTCACTTCCAAACTCTTTTATAGCTGTTTATAGAGTGCGAGTATTCCCACTGCCAGGCGGGGTGTTTTGTTTCTCACAGATAATCTGGAAAAAGATCTCACTGAAAGCTTTTCTCTCTACTCCCCACAAAAGTGCCTAAAAGAGAGAAAAAAAAATCCAAAAAGAAACAAACTCTTCATAATCGTCTGTATTATTCAAGGCATTGTTTTTTTAAAAAGAACAAATAAGTATTGTTTAGGCATCAGATACAAGCTCTATACAAGACTATCAGCTCACCTTGTAATGAAAACAGCATCTCATTCTCCTGTTCCGCTCCTCAGGTGCCTGTTTCAGCCAGTGCTCCGAGGTCGCACGCATTGCTGCAGTGTCCTCCAAGCATGAACAAAGCGCCCTCTCCCACACATTGTCCCTGCCAGTTACACGTGGGAACAGAGCCCTGTTCAGTTAGGAAATGAAACATTACAGTGGGAGGCAGAAGGGGTCAGTGGCCTCACCTCAGGAGTAGCTTTGAAAGCAGGGGCATGTATGGATGACACTTCTCTATCCACATGGACTTGGGACTTCCCTAGCTTTCAGAAAAGGGAAGAAGGAAGAGAGTGGGAGGGAAAGGATAAAGAAAGAGAAGAGGAGGCAAGATATAAGATGATTGGAACACTTATGTGAATACTATTCCGGTTCAATTGTTTTGAATTATAACAAAGAGCTGTCACTAACGGTGTTTTTCATCCATGATCAGACATCATGACGTGTGAAGTCAGTCACAGGGTTCTGAGATTTCAGATGGTAAAACAATGGTCAGAGAGACATCGTTCTGTACACATTAACAGCACAGACTAGTGCGTAGATTTGCTGTCAACGAGCGTGTCAGCCCAGCGGGGTCCTTCAGACTGTTTTAGGTAGGTGGAAGTTTGAGATAGGATTGGCCTCCTTGGCAGCATTTTTTTCTTTCTTTTTTTCCTTCTTTCTTTTTTTGTTTTGTTTTGTTTTTGTTTTTGTTTTCAAGACAGTGTGTCTCTGTGTAACCTTGGCTGTCCTGAACTCTCTCTGTAGACCAGGCTGGCCTCTGCCTCCCAAGTGCTGGGATTCTAGGCATGAGCCACCATGACCAGACCGTTGGCAACATTCTTAACATGCCAAGAAGCACAGAGGCAGATCCAGGCATCTCTTAAAAACATGTCATTAGGAGAGATGAGCTGCCCTCAGAGGAGCTAGACACTTCTCTTTAGGACCCAAAAGGACTTCCTGGATCTGTAAGTCACTCAAGCATTTCTACTTAGCCCCCATTTTTCAAAGAACTTTGTTCGTAAGGTCCTCTTAAACACTTGGAGGGTCCAGGGGCCTTCTCTCAGCTGCGGACCACTGCTGGACCAGGTTAAAAACCCAAGTCACCAACAGCGCAGGAATGGATGCAATTCTTGGTTCCATCCCATTTTCTAGTAGGAGAAACGGAGACTTGTTGGTGTTAGTGTCTAGCTAGGGCTTTTCCTGTTAACAGAGACAGCCCATTGTCAAGGTTCTGCCTGCTCCTTGCAGGGCTGTCTTATCTTCATTCCTAGTCTTGCTTAGGCCCTGAGGATTTTGATCAGAGAGTGAAAGACTAATAGGACTTTTATTTTAAATGGTGGTGAAATATACACAGCATAAGGTTTAGCACTTTAACTATTTTATATGCAATTACTGCTTCCATGCTGTTAGATTCAAGTAGTTATCAATCTAATTTTTTTTGCAGTAATGTTTACAAATGAGTTTTGTCCATAGTTTTCTCAAACTAGGCAGTTTATTACACTTTTATTTTTACTATTGTGCAGATCTCTCTTCCTTGTCCAAACTTTTCTTTTTTCACTGTGGCACTGTAATGGTTAGTCTAACTGCCAGCCTGACAGAACACAGAATCACATGAGAAAAGAGTGCCAGTGACAGATTGTCTGCATTGGGTTGCTCTGTGGACATGTCTATGGGGGGACTGTCTTAATTGATGTAGAAAGATCCAGCCCACCATGGGTAGCGCCATTCTCTAGGCAGGGATCCTATGATGCTAAGAAATTTAGCTTAGCACAAATAAGCATGCAATCAACATGCATGAATTAATTTCATTCTGCTTTTGACTGTGGATATACTGTGACTAGCTGCTTGGAGTCCCTGCCTTGATTTCCCCACAACAGTAGAATGCAGCCTAGAATTGTGAGCTAAAAATCAATGTTTTTCTCCCCTGAGTTGCTTTTTGTCAGGATATGTTGTCACAGCAACAGAATATATAACCAGAACAGCCACAAACCACACAACATAAGATGTATTGTTTTAACCATTTTTAAAGTGCATGTCAGAGGCAGCAAGTGCATGGACCTTGTCATGAAGTGTGTTTCTAGAACATTTTCGTCATGCAAAAGTGAAGCTGCATCCATTAAAAAACAGCCCCCTTATCCTATCCAATAAACAGCACCCCCTCCAGTCCCCAGCCCACACAGTTTTAGTCTCTGTCTCTGTTACTACCCAGAGAATGCTTTCTATAAATGAAGTCAATACAGTATTTGCCTTTCTTTGCCTGGCTCCTTTCAGCTCGCACAATGTCCTCAAGGTTTATCCATGCTCTAGCTCATCAGAGCATCCTTCCTTTCTAAGGCTGCAGGTACACGCTATGCTAGCTTGCCTATTTATTTGTCTCCCACCTTTCAGTCATTAGAAAGGCTCTGCTATGGGCACATATGTATGGACATATGCTATTCATCACTCAACATGCAATTCTGTGGCACTAAGTGCGTTCACATCACCAACGTGAATGCAGAGATAGATGCTACACCAACACCCAGGCCAGGCCAGGGGAAAGTGGGCAGTCAAAAGGCTGACTGGCATCTCACAGGGAAGCTTTCTCTCTAGTTAGTCTAAGAGGTTTGGCAGGCGGAACCATCTACAGATGGCTGAAATCACGACCACAAATGACAAGCATCTTAGACAGAGGTCTTACCTCCAGGCTGCAGACTTCCCACGCAGATCTCGTGGCTTACTAGAGCCTGGTGGGCTGGGCCAGTGAAGTTGCCTTCTGCCAAATGCCCCCCCCCCAACTTTGATTCCCCTCACTACTCCTCAAATGCCACCTCTTCTCTCTGGGGTGCTAAAGTTTCCGGCTGGGGGTGGGGCAGGGGTTGTGGTAAAGTGCTTCTGGGTTTATCAGAGTTCATCAGCCTGCTGAACAGCAGGCGCCGGCCTGCCAGCATCCCCTCTTGACTTGAATTTCAACCCGTTTTCTCTGCTTAACACTTCTCAGACCTCCATATCTGCCCCCACATAATAAACTCCATTCTTTGCCAGCAAGCTGGGCAACCATGGCAGCCTGGGATCTACACTGTGAGGATAGGAATTGGCTCGATTTAAGCTGTTGAATTTCTCCCCCTTTCTTCCCCCTACTCTGTCCCGGCTCATTCAGCTGTAATCCTAGTAGGCCCCAGCTAAGGAGGGCCACCAAGGCATTTGTCTCTGGGAAGAAGTAACCTCACAGGGCCAGGCGCTGATAACCCTGCCCCACTTTGCACTGCCTGTGTGGTATCAGTGGGTCACTAGGTGCAGCTTGCACCTTGACCCTATAACCTATAAAGAGCAGACTTGTCTCCCCTGACCTCACAGGGAGGTCTTTGGAAGTGAGGTGGCCTAAAGGTTAAAGTGCTGTGGAGGAAAAAGTAACTGAAGCGGTACAGGTTAAAAGAAATGAAAACCCACAACAATCCTCGGTTTTAGGCTAGGACGAGCTGTTCACCGAAAGGGATGGGCATTTAGGAGTTAAAGAGGTTGTGAGGGTTATTTGGGGACCTATGTCACATGGATTAGGCTTAAAATAGGACAAGGATACAAGTCAGAGTGAAGTTTTGTTGTCCCCAGGATATGGCAGCAAAGAACCTTCTGCTTGGATAGCCTCTCGGCATGCCTCGTAACAACCTTTACTTGGAGGCCAACTTGCTTTTGTGTATAGTTCAGATTTCTAGGCTTCCTACCCCACCCCCACTGTGTATGTACATGTTCATGATCATGTATGTGCAGGTGCATGTGTCTAGTGTGTGGTGCTGAGAAGACATCCTTGGCACTAGTCATTCCTCTAGGTGTTTTCTGTCCTTGGGGGGGGGGGGGTGTCTCCTATTGGCCTAGAGCTTATCAACAAGGCTAGGCTGGCTGGGCATACCTACCTGTCTTTACTTTGTCAGTACAACATAAATCACACACACACACACACACACACACACACACACACACACACGCGCGCGCACACACACACATACACACACAAACACAAACACTAGCATATCAAGCTTTTTATTATTTTGAACATGTTTTCTGGGGGTCAGCCCCAGACACTTATGCCTGTAAGGCATGTACTTAACGACTGAAACCAGTAGCCCCTAGAATTTCAGATTTCATCAGCTACTGAAACTATCCATTGCACAAAGGCTGTTAGACATAACCTCGTGTTCTCAACCCCTTTCGCCCCTTGAGCCCCTGTTGCCTGGTGAAAAAATAACTAGCTACTATTTCTACCACTGTTGATCTCTTTGCTCAAATTCTAGGACTACGTTCCTATGGGTGGAGACATCTGTTGCGTTAGACCTTAAACAGAGCCATTGCACGTGACTGATTTGCCAGACAAGGGTGTGGGATTAAAGGAGAAAATAAGGAGAGTGCACCAACCTTGAACCAGAACCCAAAGTTGGCGCCATCTTCTGAGACTGGTTGCATTTTCCAAATATGGTCCTTCCCAATTTCATTTTTCAGCACTCGTTTCAAAGGGTTTTGATGATCAGCAGGAGATTGAGCATTGACATGGGAACGGTTTTTCCTAGCAAATTTGCGTTTAGATCATGGTATTTTTTAAAGTTAAAAAAAGAAAAATGTGATGTGCATGGATGAATAGGGGTACACGTGTGTGTGCCTGTGTGAGGAGGCCAGAAGTTGATGTGAAATGTCTTCCTCAATTGCTCTCCACTTTATATACTGAGTCAGGGGTCAGGGTCTCACACTCAGTTCGAAAGCTCGCTAATTCGCTGGCCAGTTTGCCCTAGGGCCACCTCTTCAGTGCTGAAATCATAGTCACATCTACCTGGCATTTACATTGGATCTGGGGACCTAAACTCTGATCCTCAATCTCATGGGGCACAGGCTTTATCCATGATCCCCCACCCCCCACCCCCCATCCATCCCCATCTCTCAGCCCTGGGCCATGATATATATCGTTTGTTTGTTTGTTTTGTTTCTGTGTTGTTCTGTTTTGTTTTTGATATAGGGTCTCTCTATGTAGTCCTGAAACTTGCTTTATATAGACCAGTCTGACCTCGAACTCACAAAGACCCTCCTCTCTCTGCTTCCCAAATGCTGATGTTAAAGGCATGTGCCTCCATGCCTGGCCCATGACCCTCTTAGACTGTGCAGCACCCTTCCTTCTCATTCTTCAGACCTTCTTTTCCAGCCATTGGGACCATAACTCATTTGCATACAGCCCTGTCTCACTTCAGAACTCCTGAGGTCTTGCTTATCTCTTCCACAAAAACTAGGGCATGGCTCGTCTCTCAGCACAGCTGCAGCGTGGCTGACAGCAAGAAGGGAAGTTCCTCCTGCGTCTACTCCTCGGCCTGATGCCCTCTCTGCCCGGGGCCGCCCAGTGCTCTCATAAATCATGTCAGCAGCGGCATTGTCCGAGCTTCTCGCAGGAGACAAGTGGCTTTTCAAAAGCTGCTCAGTATGCATATGAGTCGGCCTCGCTGTTTCTGCGTAGCAAACACTTCAAAGGCAGTGGCCATCCTTCCTAATGATTTCCCGTGATGTTCACCCACCAGAACTCATGGCGTGAAACCAAAAGCAATGCAGCGTTCAGCCGCTGGCTCTGAGCACATTCACCCGCATACCTCCTGTCCTCTTCCTCATTTCTCCCAGCCCTGTGACGCCTCCGAAAAGCTCCAGCGGCAGCAGCTTGGTCTCAGGCTCCAGCCCACGGAGGCCACAGGTGAAGCCCTTCGTCCGCCATCATTTGCCCTGAAAAGAGGCAAGGCAGCCAGGCTAGCCACAGCCCATGAAATGGGACTGAGACCAGGGCAGTTTTTCACTCTTTCGGAAATTTTGCTTTTCTAAGCAGTTTCTTTCAATTTTCCTTTATGGTGTTTCACAAAGAATCTGTAACGTCCCTGGGCATTGCTCACTTCAAACCAGTAAGATCTAGACCAGTGGCTCTCAACCTGCAGGTCGCGACCCCTTCGGTAAACTTCTATCTTCAAAAGTGTTTACATTATGATTCATAATAGTAGCAAATTTACAGTTGTGAAGTAGCAACAACAATAGTGTTATGACTGTGGGTCACCACCACATGAGGAGCTGTATTAAACAGCTGGAGCATGGGGGACGTTGAGAACCTCTGCACTAGAAGAAACGGTAGTTCTTCTTTGCCTAAGGGTATAAAGAATCTCCCCGCCCCTGCCCCCAACACACCACTTACCTTTATTATTTTTTTTTAATAACCTCTTATTTAACCCCCTATTTCTCTGAAGCTCTGTAAGTCAGACTGCTGCCTGTTACCCTAACTAATTACATTTATCTCTGGACTGCACAAGGAGACCAGCTTACGTGCTCTGCTCACGCAGTGCTCCCAACACCTGTCCTGAAGGCACAATGAGGAGAAACGTCTGTTTTGAGGCACTTTCTGTGTTGGGAAATTTTCTTGAACAGAACAGGAGGCTAGTGTCATTGAACAATGCACAAGCTTTTATGTTAAGTTTCCTTCAACCCCACGGTTCTCATGGAGGTGTGCCACAGTATCCCAGTCAGGCAGAGGAAGAGTTCAGAGGTAAGTAATTGATTACAAATTCTAGAACACTCAGCTTCTAGAATGTTCCTGGGCTTCAAGTTAAAAATGGCGTGTGTATGTGTGTGTGTGTGTTGACTGTGTACATATGTATACCTGTGCATGCAGAGGCTAGAGGTCGACCGTGGATGTCTTTCTCATCACTCTCCCCTTGTGTTTGGAGTCAGTGTTCCTCACTTTCACTCAGTGCTTGCTCACTATGGTCATCTTTTTAAAGTCGATTCTGGAGCCGGGTGTCATGGCGCACACCTTTAATCCCAGTGCTTGGGAGGCAGAGGGCAGGTGAATTGTTATAAGTTCGGGGCCAGCCTGGTCTACAAAGTGAGTCCAGGACAGCCAGGGCTACACAGAGAAACTGTCTCAAAAAACCAAACCAAACCAAACAAAATAAAGAAATAAATATATAAATAAAGTCAATTCTGGGGATCAAGCTCAGGGCCCTCATGCTTGCCAAACATGTGCCAACTAAGCCACCTCCCGAGGGTGACTCCTCACTTTTGAACTGTCTTTTGCCTGTCTGTGGAGAAGTTTGTTTTTCCTGTCACTCCTGTTGCTTTCCATATGAACTTACAGATAGAAGCTGAACTTCAGTGTTTGGGCTTTTGTTTGTTTAGTTTTGACATTTTGAGGCTCCTCTTAGCTTCACGTCTGAGTCATCATAGAAATGAGGGGAAGCCTCTAGTCAGGAACTTAGCAGGATGAACACGTGTACGCCTGCCATTCAGGCCTTCATTTATACTAACCTACTTTGAACACTTTCTGCTTTGTTCTTGTAAGTTTGAAATAAAACTTTGTTTTTTAAAAAATATTAAAATGTGTTCACAAGTGAATTTTACACTTGTAGTTTGATGAATTTATCTTGTAGTGATGTCAATAAGCTTAGAAAGTGTGGTGTGCAACTTATATAACCAGAAATTCCCAGTAAACTGTCTGAACACGGGGCCTTCTCTCACACAAACACAGCTGTTGTTTGGAAAAAACAATGTGATTAGGAAAGGGAGCAGGAGCAGGGAGTCAGCCAAAACCAACGCTGGAGGAAAAGCCTTAAGGGAATATGATACCTGCTAAACTAATTAAAAGATAAAACTTTTAAAAATTTAAAAAAAAAATAAGATAATACAATCAGCGGAGACTTCAGCTCCCCATGAAATGTACCCAGCTCATGAATATGCATATCCTACCTTTATACAGCACCAAAAAAATATAGCAAAGGATAACACTGGGATTTTTCCTTCCTTTTGCCTCAGGTTCCCAGATCTAAGGTCCCATGAAATTATAGACACTTTGAAGAAGGAAGGTTTGCTTTAGTTCCTGAGTTTGAGATAAGGGCAGAATAACTCTGGGAAGTGGTGTCTGAAGTCCACAGCACAGAGGGAAAGTCAGGAGCCATCTATGCAGAGACAGGTAGAAAGGGAAGTAGGTAGGGGGCCAGGGAGGGGCCCCATGGTAAGGGTACATCCAATAAGAGGGAAGAAATTCATCAAAAGAGCCCAGCAAAGAGTTGAGATACTGGTATAAAATAAGGGGCCCAGTGCTGCAGGAGGTCCCAAATCCTGCATCGGAGGCCAGCGACACCACAGCTGGAGTTGGACACAGGGAGTGAAGTGTGGTGTCAGGGACTTGGATCTATGAACATGAGGAAGATGGAAGCTTGTATCTGGCCTAGGAGGTTGGGAAAAGAGGAAGATTCGAAGGCAGCTGCCGGAATCACTCTGATGCAGGAGGACAAGGAAGGTTAGAAGTAGGAGCAACAGTGTCAGGTCAGAGAGAACTGGTACGGTAGCTATGTGGGTCTTCGGTCGGAAAATCTGAAACTTCTGAGCACTGATAATGAAAGATCCAGCAAATGTCCTAGCATCTGAAAAGCTCTGAAATCTGAGACTTTCAGTCCGATGAGAGATGGCCCATCTGTGTTTGAAATCAAGGGGACGGTGCCTGGTAGGGGGGAAGTGTTTAGAGGGAGTAACTGGGACACCCCGTCAAAGGAAGGGAGCGAGGCAGGGTGGGGGGGCCTGAAGGAAGGTGGACAGCCACACTTGGAAGGAGGAAGGAAGGTTGGGGCCAAGTAAAGACAGGAGGGTGGCAACAAGGGAGCCCCTTCCTCAGTTTCCTCAGCAAAGCCAAAGCCAGATTCCTGTGAAAAGCTGCAACCCTCTAGCCGGTCAGAAAACAGGAGCTGTGTGTAAAGGAAGTTGGATAATTGCAGGAGCTCTGGTGTTAGCAGGAGCTCCACTGTCCTTGGTGTTCTCTGAACCCCAGGAACAAGAGAGGGTGTGATGTGGACATGGATTCTGAGCCATCAGACACAGGGTCAGAGAACCAGGGATCCCACCAAGGCGTTCTCTATCTATCAAGGCTTCACAGAAACCACCAAACAAAAAGTCACACTTTGAACTGAATGGAATGAGGAGACTGTTTCCTGTTGGCGATGCCCTTCATTGTCTAACGTCGTGAGAAGCAGATCTTACCCTGTGTCAGCCACTCTTCCTTGCAATTTAATTCTCCATTCCCTGCACCCGCTCCCTGACAGGCCCTATTCCCCCAGCCGTCCCTCCTCAGTGCTCAAATGTCAGCCTTCAGCAACGTCTCCATCCCTTATCGCTCGTATCGCCCTTCATCCTTTGCACTCTGTGTGTGTCCTGCTCTCTGAGCTGTGAGCTCTGCTGAGGCGGGAACATGGTTCCATAAACCTGGACAAGGGGACTCAAATGTCTCAAGAGCCTCTTCACTTTACACTGAGCAGCTCAAGACGGTTCTTTACTGGAAGTCAGAGGATAGGGTCAGCTGTAGAGCGCTTGCCTGCACGTGCAGCACTCTGAGTTCAGTCCTCAGCAGTGAAAGGAGAAAGAGTTAGGGGAAGGAAAGCAAAAGACAAAGATCAGGGCCAGGGCGATGACTAGGATATGGTTTGATGCCCAGAACACATATAAAATAGCCCAATGCAGAGGCACATGTTTGTAATCCCAGCAGCCCACTGTGAGAAAGAGAGGACGCAGAGACACGAAGATGTGCACGAAGCTCTACAGTTAGCTAGGCCGGAGTAGGTAGCACACACAGAGATCCCACTCAGACATGAAGTGGGAGGAGAGAATTGACTCGAGCCAGTGCGCCTATGACCTCCAGGTGCACACTATGCATTCAGGCTGATCGTTTGTTTGGTAGCTTGGCACAAAGTGGAGTCACCTGGAAAGAGAATGCCTTAACGTAAAAAACTGCCTCCAGCTGGGTGGTGGTGACTCACGCCTTTAATCCCAGCACTCAGAAGGCAGAGGCAGGCAGATTTCCCTGAGCTTGAGGCCAACGTTGTCTACAAAGTGGGCCCAGGACAGCCAGAGCTCTGTTACACAGAGAAATCCTGTCTCAGGAAAAAAAAAGTAAATATAAAAGTAAAACCTGTCTCCATCATATTGGCTTGTAAGCAAGTCTGAGGGGAGGTATTTTCTTGACTAATGGTGATGTGGGGTGGCCCAGCCCACTGTGGGTGATACCACCACTGGGCAGGTGGACTGGATTGTATTAAAACTCAAGGTGAGCAAGCTATGGCAAGCAAGCCACTAAGCAACATCCCTCTGTGGCCTCAACTGTGTTCCTGCCTCCTGGTTCCTGCTGGAGTTTCTTTCCTGATGTCCTGTCATGATTTGCTGTCAGCTGTACCATGAAATAAACTCATTCTTCCCCAAGTTGTTTTAGGTCATGCTGTTAATCACAGTAGTAGATAGAAAACTAAGATGCCATGGCACATATGTACCACACACACGCATGTATATATGCATGTGCATGCACACACATGAATGTATGTATACACACACACACACACACACACACACACACACACACTGTATTTTTTAAGATAAAGACCAGAAGATCTCTGAGGTTATCTAACATAGTTCTTTCATGTTATTGCTACAGAAGTTGAAGATCAGAGAAGGCAGTTCGATGTCGGTTACTTGTTTTCTTCTTGACATAGCTGGTGCGTGATATCGCTCTTGACTTCTGTGTTGGTTTTAATCCTAAGCAAGTGTTGCTTTATTCAGACTTTAACGAAGTTCAATGAACTCTAAGCCAGATTGGGTCAGACCACTCAAGTCTAACTCGTGGAGTGAGAGGGAGAGCAAGAGTGGCTGAGCTATACAACCTCATAGCCCGTCTCCAGGAACATACTTACTCCAGTAGCCTCCGTCTCCTGAAGAGTCTATAATCTTCCCAGGCAGCAACACCATTTGGGGACCAAGCGTTCCAACACACAAGCCAGTGGAGGAGGGGGACACTTCAGAGTCAAGTCACAATGGTGTCCATGGAAGGACATGACTTCCTTGGAAGAAGCACCAAGCAAGGTGATGAGCGGATTGTGGCAATGGACTGACCCAATAAGGAAGTGATGGAAGTCTGGGATGTCAGAGCTCCCACAATGTAATGAACCGAGGAACCGGACTCTCTCATGTACTTAACAGACTTATATGAACACAGGGAAGATTGGAGGCAAGTGGGAAGACAAGCAGCTAAGCGCACTTGTTGCTTTTCCAGAGGACCCAAGTTCAGTTCCCAGCACCCACACTGGTCTGCTCACAACTTCCTGGATTCCAGCTCCACAGGATCCAATACTCTCTTCTGGCTTCTGTTGATGTCTGTGCATATATATGTGTGCACGTGAATAAAAATAAAGTCAGAGCACATGTATAGCATCTATAAACTTTCTGTTCTCCACATTATTTTTCCAATGTCTCCACTCTACTGACTTATTGTATATATAATTGCACGCCACTTAATGATGACACGTATTCTGAGAAATGTATTGGAAGGTGACCCCTTTTGTGCCAACATCATAAATATACACACACAAATCCAGATGGCATTGTTTATTATTAATCAATGCTACATGGCATGGCCTATAGCTTCTAGAATACAAACATGTATAGATATCTGTGACTATGAATCCTTAAAGCAACTATAATACAATGGTAAATATTTGTGTATATAAACACATCTGGGCATTAAAATAGAGTAACAGGCCAATATAATGGAGACGGGTTTTCCATTCTATTATAATCTTGTACTGTCGTGTATATGGCTCACCATTGGCACAAGAACATTTGTGTTCAGGACCGAAATGCAGAAATTCCTACAAACAAGCAGTGTGGTTAGAATTATCAAGTTTTATTCTCAGTAGCCTTGATTCCATTTTCCCTTAAAAATACACATACAGTGCTGTTTGTTTTTAGACATCATTTTCTTACAGACTTTTAAGAAACAAAGTCTCTTGAGATGCGAACAATCTGTACTCTACTTATTTAAAACAGGCTAAGATAAATATTTAACATTGCATTGCTAAGTATTTGGTTAGCTGTGTTATTGCATTTGCTGTTTATTTTAGCCAGATCAGGTCCTTAGGCTTCCAAGAGTCTTTCAGATTTTAACAACAGCATTGATTCTGGATATTATGGGTAGCCTGGATAAAGGTGAAAGCTGGTACTGTGGGTGCTTTCTTGTCTCAGTAAGTCTAGCTGGCTGCTATATGGAGAATATTATAAATTGGGTGGTTTAAACAAAACGTATTTATCGCTTACATACCAGAGACTTAGAAAATCTAGATGAAGGCACAGATCTGGTGTCTGGCGTGGTTCCTGGCTTCTGCATGGCCTCCTCTGTGTTACATTCTTTACATGACAAAGAGAAGCAACATTGTATCTCTCATGTCTTTTGTGTGTGTTCATACATGTAGGTGCATAGACATGTCCTAGCACGCAGCACATGTGGAGGGTAGATGATAACCTTGGTTTCCATTCCTTGGATGCTATTATCCTCTTTTTCATTTTGAGCATAGTCTCTCACTGGCCTGGAATTCACTAAGTATACTAGACGGATTGGCCAGCAAGTCTCAGCCTCCCCGGTACCAGGATTCTAAGAGTGAATCCCTGTGCCTGACTTCCTTTGAGTTCTGGTGACTGAACTCAGTTTATTGTGCTTGCCAGGTAAACATTTTATCACAGGAGTCGCTTATTTATTTCATTTTCCTTGAGACAGGGTTTCTCTGTATAACAGTCCTGCTTGTCCTGGACTCTCTTTGTAGATCAGGCTGGCCTTGAACTCACAGAGATCTACCTGCCTCTGCCTTCTGAGTGCTGGGATTAAAAGCATGTGCTTTATTTATTATTAACTAACCTTTTTTGTGAGAATTGCAAATGTGAGTACTGTATTTACTTCATTTCCATCCTCTCTCTTCCACCAGATCCTCCCAAGTACGTGTCTGCTCATGAACACTCTAAATCAACCCACAAGGGCTCTATTCTCAGGACGTGATCACTTCTGAAATATTCTGCTTGAAGGGACCGTTATGGTGGGGATTTAGACCTAAGCATGTGGATTTGGAAGGATGCTTTTAGTCCACGGCATCTATTCCTCAAAGAACCCTGTTTTTGATCTATCTGTGAGGACATACTGTTCATACTGTCCATATTATGTAACACACACATGCACAAGTTGTGTTTTTGAGACAGGGTCTCAACATACCCATCTCTACATAGCCCTGGCTGTCCTGGAACTCACTCTGTAGACCAGGCTGGCCTCGAACTCAAAGCTCTGCCTGCCTCTGCCTCCTGAGCACCAGGAAAATATTGACCATGACTCCTGATAAGAAAGGTGATCTGTTGGCCCCAATTCCCAGCTCTCTGGGTCTTCACTGTGACTTCTGGACCACAAGGGATGCCATGTCACTATACTTCATCTTGCCAGACATCCCCAGCCTTCAGCTTGACATGGTAATTCATGGAAAAGTTAAATGGAAGAAGATAAAAGACATCAGATGGTTGAGTAGGGAGTATTCAAATCATTTTATGTGAAACTTTAACGCGAAGTCTCTTTAAAATGACGTGTTTCTGTGCCTTTCTTCATAAAAATAAAATAAAATTAAATTAAATTTTAAAAAAAGGAGGGCACTGGAAACCAGAATGGCAAGGCAACTTTGCTCAACAACTCAGTTCACTGACTCATTAGCATTTGCCCCTGCAATAACAACCTGATTTATCCCATTTAACTTCAACACATTCCTCCAGCCTGCCAATTATTTATTTAGTAACCTCCCACTTCATCTTTCACAGAACTCTCGAGGAAAACAAATGGTTGACCAGGCAGTGACAGGTGTCAAACCTAACGTGTGATAAGTCTTAAATGTGACATGGGTAAAGTGGTTCAGTTGCCTCAGTTTCCCCATTTGAAACTACTGTCCTCTTCTTTACAGTTATTTGTGTTTTCTATCCACAACACATGTGCCCAGTCAAATGAAAACTTCAAACTTCAGTGTTGGTGTGTGGTTTGTGGAGCCCAAAGAGGACTTTCCGGTTGTGTGTGTGTGTGTGTGTGTGTGTGTGTGTGTGAGAGAGAGAGAGAGAGAGAGAGAGAGAGAGAGAGAGAGAGAGAGAGAACGAATTACATTTATGGAGTATCTAAAGATAAAAGGGATCCCTAAGTAAAATCTCCCTGACACCTTTTAAGTTGATTTCTTCTCTAGAAGTGAGAACAAGTGATGAGCATCTCGCTGGTATCTTGCATGTGCTTCTGTTCCTGGACAACATCAGAAGAACCTCTCTTGCCTAATGATTTCCTTCTGTTGGTGGTGAAGCCAACATCCAGAGCAAGACACCCATATCATCACTTTGAGTGCAACCCAGTGGGCTGGTGGGCTAGGCCCCCAGGCTCTGGAGCTGTCTCTCCAGTTGGGATTTATGTAATAGGAAGACCCTGGAGCATGCCACGGGACCAGCACTGGTTAGGCCGGCCTGAGGTTCTCCTTCCTCTAAGCCTGAAAGGATAAAAACATCTGGCAGCCATATGTGTTGCACATCTTCTCACTGCTGGCCTGAAAATGGGCAGATGAGTCTGGGAACTCAGGGTGTCCGATAAATAGCACAGCTGACCAGCTGTGACCTGGTGGGTTTGTGGAACAGAGAGAAAGAGACTCACGCAGCCATAACTGGCTCTTGAGGCTGCAGGGTCAGACAGGAACATGTGGATGTCATCGCGCTACTCAAATGCTTCCCACAGGAAGGAAAACCATTTTCTTGACACTGATTTCTCTCTGAGGTCTAAACAGAGGGGTGCCTTGGCATGGTGCCCAATGGGAGAAACCTTATGGGGCCACAGCAGAAAAGTCCTTTACTCTGGTCCATATCAAAATATTCTTGTTTGCCCAAGCACACTTTCTTTCCACTGTTATTCAACCCCATCACTTCCTGGTCACGTGTTTCCAAGCAGGCCCCTTGCACACTCGCCCTGAGAAGGCCAAGCACAGCAAAGAATGGCAAATGTGTGAGAATGGAGGTCCATGTTCTCTGGCATCTCCCTTGCTCTTGGATGAGATGGACAGGCTTGATGGACAATTTACTAGTCTCTAGAAGCCTCCTCTGATCGCCACCTTTTCCTTATTAGCTTCATCTGCTAAGCACGAGACATAAAACTCATGCCATCTCCTGTCTTCTGCCCATCTGAGATGTGTGGATCTCTTCTTAGGTTTTCTTTTATTTATTCATTCACAAATTCATGCATAGCTCTAATGTCCTTGGATCACACGTCTCCCCGACTCATGATCTTCTCTTAGTTCCCCTCCTGTTTTTGTGTCTCTTATGGGTATGTGATTCACTGCATTCAGTTAAGGTCACTTGCTGTATGTTCAGGTTTATTTCCTTGGGCAATAAGTGGTTATACAACTGAGGATTATGAAAGCCTCTTCTCCAGCAGCTGTTAACTGACCATAGCTTTTCAGGCAGGAGTAGCACCTCATGATCCCTCCAGCATCTTGGAAGGGATACCGATGTTGCCCGTTCATAGTGCAGCAGGCACACTTCCAGACATGAATCTACTTCCTTCTGAGAGTGTAGAAGTTGGCTCACTCTAGGCTGGGTCTATCTCTCATACCTGCCCTGTTCTCATATAATTTATTCTTTCCTGGACATGTGAAGGCAAACACCAAAAGTGTTGGGATTACAGCAAAAGCTGACCTGCTCTGAGTAGAAGATTTATCTTTCAACTAGCTAGCTTTCCAGAACCAAGATGGGCCAGTAAAGACCATCCACAGGGAGTTAATCGGAATCCACTTAGTTTATTGGAATAAGTTGGAAAACATCCACCAGCCAGGCCAAGTGACATGCAAGCCAGTCAGGAAGAGAGCAGCATTTGGGATATTGATTGGGCAAGATTCCACAGCAGGAAAAAAAATCGTCTTCTGCTGAAAAAAGACTTAGTTGTTTAGAGTGATCCAACATATGAACAATTCATTTGCACGATTGGTGGCTTGGCCTCAGTGCAAATGACCTTGGGAGAAGAGGTTTGGAGCACCATCTGGAGAAGGCAACTGAAAAGAGAGCTTCCTAACATGAACATATGTCAAAAAGCAGAGTGCCCAAACTCAGACACTGTTATGGAGAAAACAAATTCCAGGGCAACCTTGCTTCCCCCCAAAGAGTTATTTTACAGTAGACTAAGAGACCGACAAGCCAGGTGCTATGCAATTTTACTTAATTACTCCTGTCCTCTTGATGCTACCATTTTTCTTTTTTCTTTTTTCTTTTTTTTTTCTTTTTTTTTTTGGTCTAGTATAGATGGGATGAGGAAGGTAGGAAGGAGAAATAGAATGTAGTATTTTCACTCCAGCTTCCTGCCCTACTCATTGTTCTGGCAGACATTGGGCCTCCACTCCACCAGGGGGCAGGCTACACGGTGCAGCTCATCGCAAGAGCCAAGGCAGGTGCAGGTAACAAGAAGAGCGAGTGAGTAGCATCCTGAGGAGGCCCAGAGTCGCTTCCTTTTTAGATACTCTCCTCATGAAGGCTGCCAGTCTCAGCTCTCCTGGACATGCTCAGGTCCAGTGTACTCTCTGTGTCAAATGGATGAGAAGCCAGGTAGTCCTTATACACGCCATCAATCAACCTGGCTGCATTGTTTCTGTCAAACCAGCAGTCTACCTGCTCTTGCCCATTGTAAATTTTCCTTTGTTTCCAGACAACTGGAATTCGGCGTCCTTTCACCTTCAGGATAGCCTCAGGCGTCTCTTCTGTTTGAGGAGATGGCTGGTCACTAAGATTCTTGCCGAACACTGCAGGAGCTTCTATAAGTTGGGCATCCTGGTTCAGGAACTGACCTGAGTGGGGCAAAAAAGAGCCACTGATGTTAAGTTGAATGCAGACAACAGCTGCAATCTAAGTTTGATGGTGTCAGGGGCAGGAGGGTTTTTCCTGGACCACCGGTCCCAGGCTGGACCCTCCCTGGAGGCATTCATTCATCCACTGCCTAGTCTGTGATGGAGCCTGTGACCTGGACTAGGCAGGGAGGAAACAGAGATGAGAGTCTCCTCATCATGGTCTACCTCCTCTGGAAGCTGCCCAGTTAGTTGCTAATGCCGAGACAACAAATGGAGTTAGTACAGTCTCCTGCTACGTTAGGAGGACAAGATGGATGTAGAGCCAGGCCTCTCCTCTCCTCTCTTCTCCTCGGTAATAGGTCCTTCTCCATTCCACCCACACTCATTGTTATGTAGGGGGAGAGGAGAGGAAGCAGTCATCCCAGCTCACGACTGACACTCGGCCTTAGAATTCCCCAGGTCAAGCGAGGGCATTGCTCAGGCCAAGGGAACATGGAGGTGCATCTGTGGGATGGAGCTTATGCTTGGCAGCCAGACACAAGAAAACACACCAAGCTCAAGTGCCAGGAAATCCTGCCTTCTAAACTGAGCTTCGATGACTCAGTCTTAATTTTTGGGCAAAGGGCCCATGTGAGATTGCACATTGAAGAAGGCCAGCCAGCATGGCCCGCCTGCTGCCCGCAGCGATTCGGATGACTACCCAGGAAAGGCATCCACCTCCCATGCATAGGGCTGGGCTGCCCTGGATCTGATTCTTCTTGCAGAAAGGCAAGAAACCAGCCTGATGGATGGCTGCTCCTCATCTCTGTGTTTGAGTTCTCAGAAGTCTAGCGATAAATGGTAGATAAGACCCACTCCAGAAACAAGAAATACAATTCTCGGGGCTGGGGAGATACCTCAGCCAGTCAAGTGCTGGCTTCACAAGAGTGAGGACCTCAGTTTCGTCTCTAGAACTCATTACAAAGCTGGGGATGATGGCAGATGTCTGTGGTTCCAGAGATGGATAGGTGTGGGGTAGAGACAGGAAACCATCCTGAATATCACGGGCAGTTAGTCTATGTCTGTACAGAAGTTCTATGGCTGATGAGAGGCCCTGCCTCAAAACAAAAAGTGGACGGCATCTGAGGAAGAATACCCAGGCTTGTCCTCCAATGCCCAAAGGCACATGTACCCCACATATACATGAATACACACATACAAAATATAATGTAATTTTCACATGATATATGAAGTTTGGCATCTGTGTCAACTTTGGATTGAAAATACACAGGGGGACATGCTCTGACACTGAAGATATAAACTTCCTTCTTGTCATCTTTGAACAAACAATGCCGTACAATGACTACTTACATAGCACCAGTATTGCTTCGGGTATGGTGAGTAATCCAGAAGTTATTTACCACAGGGGAAGGACGTGAGTAGATTTTATGCTAATTCTGCACATTTTATTACAAGGGGCCTTGAGCATTCTTAGATTTTAGCGATTGTGAGAGATCCTGCATCTACAGCCCCGGAAAATGCTGAGGGAAGGACCATACTCCCACTGTAATAGTCTGTCAAGCTCATGGTATTGGCCACATGGGTTTCCTTTTAGGAAAGCCGGTTCTATCTTCTGGTCCCTGACTGAGCATGAGCAGCCACCTACCTAGCAGTCCATGGCAACTGTTGGACAGGCCTCTGCTGTCGGCGATGTAGAAGCCCAGGTGGTTTCGCTGGAAGGGTGCTGGCTTCTTGTAGAGGTGAATGAGGATGACAAAGGCAATGGTGCCCTGGATGGTGACCGTGACGTTGGCATTGGCCGATACCGACACCTCCAGTCCTCGACTCCCTACCACCACACTCTGGTTGCAGGGGAGGACCAGCCTGTCTCCGCCATCCAGGATGACCCTGTTGGGTGTGATCTCAAGGTAAGATCTCTCGGGCCGGTTGATGAGGATGGTGATGGTGCGGAAGTATGTGCGCTGTTTCTTGTGGCCATTCGGAGGCGCTGGGGCCCCAATAAGCTCTCCGTTTACAGTCACACCTCAAAGTCCAAGAAGAGAACTGTTTAGAAAAGCCATGCTTATTCCCTGGCTAACGGCATCTGCTATGGTGTGGCAATGAACTGTCTCTCCAAAAGGCACACGTGAAAAGGGCTAATCCCTCAAGTGGTGGGTCTATTTGAAGAGGCATTAGAAATTCAGAGGTAGGGGCCCACTGGATGGAGCAGGTCACTTGGAAGATGAACCCTTGGGAGTATCTGTACCATCCCTACTGTTTCTCTGACTCTTTACTTCCTGTCCGCCATGATGTGATCCCCACCTGTCCCATATCTCCACTACCAGGGTTCCTTGCCTCATCATGGGCCCAGAACTGATGGAGCCAAGGATTCTGAACCCTGAAACAAGAACCCAAAATAAACTTTTATCCCTTAAATTTTTTTTGTTTATTTATTTTTTACATACACATTTATATTATTCCACATATATACAATAAACTACCTATAGCAAGAATAACCATGACACAATCAGGAATTATATAAACGTAATGTTCTTAGTGTTTTGGCTATTTGTATTTGACAGCTTTGAAGAGAGCATCTTTCCTACCTTGGTGCGTCTAAAATTCTGAATGTAAATCAGTCTCCATCACATCTTGTCATTATTAACTTAAAACATCTATCTAGACATAAAAACATCTTAACCCCCTAAACAACTAAGCTTCATTTTAAAACTAAGCTACCTGGTCTTCAACTCAATCAGAGACTTGAGAAGGAGTAAACTTGATTAACTGAGTACGCTGGGAATGCAGGATCCCTTAAATTTTTGATGTCACATGTTTTATCATTTTTTTTTTTTTTACAGAAAGCCATAGATAGTATCTAATAAATTTCCTTCCACCTTTCTTATCTTTGTATCTCCCACCAAGAATATGGTCTGAACTACTACTCCTATGGGGCCACTCAGCGGCTGCTCATTGATGAGCAAATGCATGAAGTCATGAATGAGTCTCCTTCCGTGTTAAAATATAGGATTAGCCGGGCATGGTGGCACACACCTTTAATCCCAGCACTCAGGAGGCAGAGGCAGATACAGGCAGATGACTGTGAGCTCAAGGCCAGCCTGGTCTACAAAGTGAGTCCAGGACAGCCAGGGCTACACAGAGAAAACCTATCTTTAAAAAAGTGTGTGTGTGTGTGTGTGTGTGTGTGTGTGTTTAAAGGAAGGAAGATGTAGGTTTGGGTCAAATATCATAGAAAGTGGTTACTGTCTTTATGTATTTTCGTTCCTGTGTCACTCCAGTGTCTGCTGGTGTGGCTCTGATAGGCACTGTGTCTACAAGCTGTTGATAATCATAATTTAGAGAGTCTTTGATGTCTCTGAGCAGGATCCAAAGTTAAAATAGTGTTTTTATTCAAAAGGCCAATCTCTTCTACCTAAGGTGCGTTTACCCCTATAGTTAAAATACTAATCTAAAGTTCCTTGTCTGATAAAATCTAGGAGTATAAAACCTAAGGGAACTTGTGGGGAGCAGCACGGAAAGAGGCTTGTGTGAAAGCCATCAACTGCCACCGGGTGCAACTCCTTCCCTGTTTACTGCATTATAAGCACAACTGCAACTTCCCAGACATTCATAAGCCCAGGGCACTGGATCCCAGAGGTCAGCTGTGTGCCACTGAACAGAAACAGATGCGGCTCTATGGGAAATACTGGGGGATGAATTTGGGGATGTATGCTATACGTTTTGATTTCAGAAAAAGAGGTTAAATTTCACTAATAAAAGGCTGCTATATAATTAATTCTTGTTTTTCTTTGCTTTGGGATACTCTTCAACAAATCTTGGAAGCTCCTTAGATATCCAAGGAGAAAAGTTTCTTCTAGATACAGAGAAAGGATAAGCCCCGGCCTGTGGAGACGCCCTGTTCTTGGTCCTCAAAGCTCTAACACTGCACACTGACTTCACTGTTGTGAATACAGAAACCACAAAAGAGATTTGTGTTCTTACTTTCTGTTGCTATGATGAAATGCCTGACATAAACGAGAGAAGAAAGGTTTATTTTGGCTCATGCTTCAGAGGGATTTCAGCTCATCATGGTAAAGAAGGCATGTGAGGCAGCTCTCTCCATGGTGGTTGGAATATGTGGCAGAGAGCTTTAAGGGGGGGGGCGGGCAGGAGGCAGATAGCATAGCACATGGGAGCCAGGTAAAATGTATGTGCCCTTCTTAAAGGACCCAACCATAGTGACTCACTTCCTTCTAGTAAGCCCTCTCTCCTAAGAGTTCTATAGCTTCCCAAACAGGGCCATCATATTAAGACAAAGCATTCAAAACCTGCACTGGGAAGGATGTCACACATTCAAACCTAACCAAGCTCTTAAGAAGGCGCACCTCCAGGAAGGGATACGGTTAGGTCGGTGGCTCAACGCCAGCTGCTTTTCAAATTAAAAGCATTAAGATTTTAACTCTGAGTTTACAAAGGCCTGTGTGACACAATCTAGATTCACCTGACAAGAGTCTCAAGCACAGATCGTCCACATAGGGTTGGCTTTGGGGCATGACTGCAGGATGTTGTCTGAATTAAGTTGAGATTGATATGGGCAGCACCATTCCCTAGGCAGGGGTCCTGAACTGTATGAGAGTGGAGAGATTTCTTTCTGGTTTTGACTGTGAATGTGATGTGACCAGCTTCTTCCCATTTCAGCCGCTTTTACTCCCTCACAGTCATGGGCTGTAACCTGGAATTATGAGATAAAATAAGCCCTTTCTCCCCAAGTTGCTTTTGGTCGAGTTGTTTTAGTACAGCAACTGAAATGAAGTGAAGGCAGCCTGCAAGAGAATAATCTGATAAGGAAGATCAGGGATTAAACTTCAAGTAATTGCATCACAGATGCTACCTTTGGGGTTTGTCTGTGACTTGTCCTGCCAAACACTTACTGCTTAGTACCTAGAACTATTCGAAGGCGCCTGTCAAAACAGGTCCTCACAGTGCTGGGCAGGGTGGCTGTCCATGTGGTTGTCCTCAAGTAATGCTACCTGCACTGCACTCAAAAAGCATTTTCTGTGCTAATGTCTTTTACTCTGTCCCTCTATAGACACAAGATGGGGACAAATCCCCTTTCACATGTATTCGTGGGCTGTGTGTTTAATATCTGGAAACATAAGTCTTTAAGGACTATGACCTCCCTACCACCACAGCTTCTGAGTGGAAAGACACGATGGCAATAAGATGTGATAAATTTCTACAGCATTTGAGTGTTTCTATACATGATTCAGTAGAATCTACTACGTAATAGCCTGTGAGACAAGCAGAGAATTACTACATGCATTTTACAGAAGAGACACTACAGGTGCTATGGCGCATGTTCAGGGCCACAGTAGGAGTATAAAGTCAGTGTGTTGACGAGTGCCTGCCGAGCATCTAGGATGTCCTCTTCTATAACTGGCCATTCATCTTGAGCACAGAGGATGAAATGCCCATCCCTTTGCCGAGGTACCACAAAGGAAGGAAGAACTTACCAGAGTCCAGGTGATCAGAGACAAGCCGCACGATGTCCCCAGGCTCTCCGTCAATGTTGAAACAGACAGTGAGCTTGCTTAAGGGGAAATCCACAACAAAATGAGGATCTCCATCCACTACCAGGAGCCAGAGAAAAAGAAAAGAAAAAAAATGTTGACTGGCTAAGTACTACTTTATGTTATCAGATGGATCACTTGTTTAACCACACCCATAATGCAGACAGAATGGTGTCCTCAGTTCTAAATACAGAAAAAGTACAGAAAGGTAATGGTGGCCCAAAGCTATTGAGTTAGTGCACAGTGAGGGCACGCTGGCTCTGCTCTCCTGAACTCAGATGTAATGGCGTTTCCACCATACTTCAGACAACTAAGCTTTGAGAGGAAGGATAGGAAAAGGGAAGGGAGATTTTCTATGAATTTTCAGTGACTACTGAGTTTGGCTTCCCATGTGGATGCTTATGTCATTTTCTTTCTCCCTTAACTGTCTAGTCAAGGAATGAAGACCCAGAGCTGGAGAGATGAGAGATGGCTCAGTGGCAGCGGCTAGAGCACTGACTCTTTTTTTTTTTTATTGCAGAGGACCCAGCTTCAGTTTCCAGTACCCAAATGGAGACCCACAATCATCCATAACTTCTGTTTCATGGAATCAAACACCCTCCTCTGGTCTCTTTGGGTACTGCACGCAAGCAGTACACAGACATGCATGTAGGCAAAACACACAAGCTCATAAATTAAAAATAAATAAATCTTTAGAAAATTAAAAGAATGAAGATCCTTTCTTGTCTACGCCGAGAGTCCCATGGACAATGCTCTTTGTCCAACGCAGTCTGGCATGTCCAGCCCTCACCCTGAGCACAGCTATGACTCGGCCCAACACAAAAAACTTAAACTTACTTAAATCATTATGGAAATTTTTTGAGTGAGTGTATGTATGTATATGTGTGGGAGTGTGTATTCTTACATATGGCACAAGTGTTTGTGCCCAGGCACATGTTGAAGAGGTCAAAGAAAGGCATGAGCTATTCAGCCGGCTCCATCAACCCACTGCCTTACTCACTAAGTCTAGAGCTGGGCTGCCAGCCAGCCAGCAATCCCACGGCAGATTACAGGTATGCGTGGGGCATGTTGTCGCTGCTTGGATTCAAACTCACGCTTGTGCAACAAGTGCTCTTACCCACTAAGCCACCACCTCACCCCCACCTCATTATGGGATTTGTTTTTCTTTTTGTAACCCACCTGTAGGTTCTAGAATGCAAATTTCATAGATTACAACATCATGACACAATGGCGAGAGGTTGGACACTCCCACTACACGATCTCCTAAGCGTTTACAGCGTGAGCTGCCTGTAGTCCTCATTGCTAACTGCAACTCAAGTTCAGGCAATGACAGGGAGAGCACAGAAGTCACTAGAAAGCCCAGCGGCACTGTCCGTGATGGTGGTAGAAGTCTCCTTTCTGGGTCACACAGATGAGACTCTTGGTCTCTTCTTCCCTCTTCCACCTCTGCTAAGAGAAGCAGTGCTGTCCCTTCCTCAGCAGATCCCCACCCCTCCCCGAGTCAGTGTCAATACTCATCATCTTCTCTTACTCCATGGGAGAGTCTCTCCCTGACTTGTACATAAAACAACATGACCGGGAATGCCTCCCTTCCTTGTATGAATATGTAGTGTGTGTGTGTGTGTGTGTGTGTGTGTGTGTGTGTGTGTGTATGTAGGAGCCCAGCAGTCATTAGCACAGGCAGAGGCCAAGAGAAAGGTTTGCTCACGTTCCACAGTGCAGATGCACATAGAAAGTGCATTCTCTCCATGGGACTCTGCGCTTGTAGCCCCACAGCTAATCACCGGATGTCCCTAGCTATGTGAACATGCACAGTCTGGCTTCTCAGCAGAAAAGCAAGAACAAAAACTCACAACGGAAAAGGTGGACATTGGGAGAATAAAGCACAGACGTTCTTCCCCCAGATTCTAGTTATATTACACTCTAACAAGACACCGCCAAAAGGAAGACTAAGTCTTCAGTCTATGCTTCTTTTCAAAGCCAAGGACTCAAAATCAACAAAAACCAAAAGAAGAGGAAAAATCCTGCCTCTACAGCCAGCCATCTTTATTCTTGTAACACCATGTTTACCTCTGGGACAGCAGAGGCTGAGCGCACACTCCGGCTCTCCCAAACCCAGAAGGGGCCAGCGCTCTCCGCCTCCTCTGCTGGCACCTCCTACCAGGCCTTCTCCTTGGGTTATAAAACAACTTGTGGTGTGGGTGTGTGTTCTGGTTCATGCACCTCTCGCTGCTGAATTACACAGGTCATGGGAACACGATCCATGAGCTCCTGTTCTCACCGGCTTCAGAGAACTTACAGAATTCCTTCCCTTCAATTACACACTTAACTTACCTGATGTTTTTGAGATTTTAATTCTTGGGTTATACGGCTTCTTGAGAGCAGGTTCTGAAAAGGACACAGAAAAGCATAGTTGTCATCTGTTAAAAATGTGTGGAGGGACACAGGGAGTGGCAGGTGGAGATGAGAAACATACAACAGCTTTCAGAAATGTTTGTAATAACTAAGACTCAAAAATCCAAAGACCACAATTTCCAGGCAAGCCCGGGCTATATAGTGAGACCCTGTATCAATTAACAAAACAAAACCAAAAGTAGGAATTAAAAAGATCCTCCAAACATGACCTACGGCCAGCGAGATGACTTGGCAGGTAAAGCCACTCGCCTTGCCACCAAGCTGACAGGTTCCATCCCTGAGACCCACATGGCAGAGGGAAAAACAACAACTCTTCGTGTTGGCCTCTGACCTCTACTTGCGTTCCCCAAAACCGCCTTGTCCCACCCGTCCCCACCCACACGGGAGCACACTCACACAATGAGTAAACTAAATGTGATAACATTTTTAAATAAATAACTAAATGAGAATGGAATCTCGCTAACTCTGCCAGCAGATGCTCCATCTGTCTGAGATGGGACGCCGCTTGTTTGTGCCGGAGGGCCTGAAATCCTCTGTGCATTTCCAGGACTCCACACCCCATGGGAGAGGCATCTAATATTAATAGAACACTCGGCCTAGGCTAAAGGACGCTGGCTGCATATTTAGTGCTGGCAATGGTCCCCACTTATAGGCAAGTGACTGTACTCTCGGGGATGACTGTAAGTCTGTCCTGGACTTCATAACTGCTCAGGAGGGTCCCTGGATCCAAACTTTGTTCTCTCTCTGTCTTTGTGAGTGCGTGCCACAGTTTAATGTGAGAAATAAATCACCCAGCATTTGTGGGATTTTGGGAGGGCCTGGTTAACTTCAGTCTCCTCTCTAGGAGATGGAAATTTGGCAAGAACAATACAAAACATTACACATTAAAGACCAGACCACTTTCCACGTGTTGGTGGTATAAAGGATGCAGCCCTTTGCTTTGCTTGCAACGTTTCTCCTGTCACTAAGCATTCTGTCAACTGGCATCAAAATGGCTGGTGTGTAAATCATGAATTTTCATGAGTCCACACATTTTTGAAAAAAAAAATGTATATAGTATTTGTTTCACTTCTCTTGAGACAGGACCTTACTACACTGTCCAGGCTGGGCTCAAACGCACTGTTTCCGTCTCAGCCAGGTCAGCTGACTTGAGTCGCCCACATTTCTCAGCCTCCTGCCAATTCTTCCCATTGCTCTTGGGACCTACAGTTTAGTACAAGCATAGCTGTTTGAGATTGCATCTGGTGACTGTGCACTTCACGTAGGGCCCTTGCGTGTGACACTCACAAACAATAGGAGAAAATAAAACAGACCTCTGCTGAGGTTCCCTTGGCCTTAAAAGGAATTAGCACTGGCAATGCAGGCCCCTGCCCCTGAGGTTGGGCTACCTGGCTGCACGCCGGCTCCTCGCAGGCTCTGCACCACGGTCTCCGGTCCTGTGGCTGCTGACATGCCGTGGGTGTCCTCCAGGCGGTCTGTGTGGAGCCCTGGCTTCTTCAGCTTCATGGAGGTGAAGGGGGTGAGGAAGTGGTAGTTCAGTGCTAAAGCCTGGGCCTTCCGCCTCAGCTGCTCCTTCTCCTGCTCACTGTTGCTCTGCAGCCAGGCGCTAAGCAGCTCCTTCACGGTGAGGTAGCTCCAAAGACGCTCCACGTGGTTGGGACCCTCCCCGCCATCGCGGTCGGAGTCAAGGGTGACTGAGACGTCATTCCCCAGCTTCTGGGACCCCAGAGGGATGTCTTTTTTCAGGATGACAAATTTCTTACTGTTGCTGGCAGTGACCTCGACATGCAGCTCATCAAACTTCCCGTCTGCCATCTTCCCGGCGATGACAATCTCAGAGCCATTGAAGTAGTTGGGGAACAGGGTTTTGGTGGCATGCTCTACTATGTCAGGAGGATAATCTATGCGGATGTCAGAAAGAAGCGGCGTCCGGATTTCATTGTAGAACCTGCAGAGGTAGGACAGAGAGAATCAAGCCCTGGCTGAGGTGTAAGGGGTCCGCCTTGAAAGAAATCCGATTCTCGGAGGGTTTGGGTCTGACTGTGCGCGTGGTCTCCTTCCCGCTCTGCACTCGGCACAGTATTTTAATAGCAGATGGTACGGTGGTGACTTGAGTCCCTCTAACGAGTTCACAAAGCTTTAGCTCTGCAGAGGAAGGAAGACGGCAGCCTCCTTAGAATGGACCACAATCTCCCACTGCCTAATCAACCTTTGGTTTCGGGAAATAGTCTTCCTGTGATACAATGTCAGAAATCCTCAAAAAGCACACGATAAATTTCCTCTCTACACACACCTAAGTTTCTCAAAGGTCTATTTACAACTTGTTTCTTAGGATTAACTGTATGATGTGAAGGCACTTGAGCCAGCACATTAAACTTCAGAAATCTCATCTTGACTTTAAGGTAGCGCTTTTGGGTGGTGTAGCATTTGTTTCCATCAGCATTTCTGGTGGGCCTGTCATATGGCTGCTTCTGGCTAAGCAGTGGTGCTATTAATACTTCCTTTTCAAGGCTCTAGAGAGCTGGGGACGGGGAGGCTGTCTCCACTTCTTTGCCTTAGGATATGTGGCTCCATTCCTTCCAACGTCATCATTAGTACTGGGATGTTAACCGTATCCCTTTTATAGCCACGAAAGCCATGCCTCCCTAAGTCTATTCTTTGCTTTTTATTTATTTATTTTGTTGTTGTTTTGGTTTTTAGTTTTTTGAGACAGGGTTTCTCAGTGTAGCCTTGGCTGTCCTGGACTTGCTTTGTAGACCAGGCTGGCCTCGAACTCACAGTGATCTGCCTGCCTCTGCCTCCTGAGTGCTGAGATTAAAGGTGTGAGCCACCATGCCCAGCTCCTATTCTCTCCTTTTTAAATGATGGTTTTCTAACTAGGCTTGAGTCCATCTACCTACAGAGGAAAATTCCTAGCCTCTGTTGTGGACAGCTGTGGCCACGAGGCCATGCTTTCACACATGCTTTACAACTAGGGGTCACAGGCACATCTTCCAAGACGCTTGCTTACAGTAAAGCAGCCTGTGTTCACCTTTGTTTCTTTTGTCTTGTTGGGTCTAGAAATCAGAAATGACAGTGACATGAATTCAACACTGCAAAGAAGAACAGAGCCTAAGGAAATAGGGCACAGAGCAGTTAAGTGGAATCAACCTGGGTCCTTGACTATATGGAGCAGGGGCTAACCTGTCTCAAGTACTAAAGGAGACTTAAATAAGCCATTTAGGAAGCCTTTACAGCTAGAGGTATCCGCACAACATCTCAACTTCTACCCCTATCGACCTATCTTCTAGAAATTTGTAAGGATCATAGGAGATGATGAATATATAAAAATGCATGGTTCGATTTAAGTTCTCCAGAAATGCAAGGTATGGGTAGCATTTCCAACAGAACTCCAGTGTAGTTGAGGGGTTTCGATGCAATTGCTTTTCCTTGTGGCCTCCTGATTAAACTCTGGTTCTGTTATATGGTATGGTAGGTTTTCTGTCTTTGAATCTGATTTTGAATATTTTTTTAATAATGTTGGAACTAGATCTATGTGCTCATTTAAATCTTTCATCAGAATCCTAGGAGAAAAATGTCAGCCAGTCCCATAACAAACACCTGTTTTGATTGCTTTTCTTAGAGACTTTCAGTTGGGCCTATCGTTCATAAACTTCTTTGATTGGCTGCTGAAATCTGGATAAAGCAGACTTTTCCTTTGACATAGATGCTGTGTTTGCAGAGTGCAGCCTGAGGAGCTTCCGCTGAACCTGGGCACAGTCCTTTCTACCAACAACAAGATCATACACCATGGTCAGCAACATGGCTTCTGACACAAGCTAATTTTGTCTTGGAAGACCTAATTTCTAGATTTTTCCACCACTTCAAAAAAATGTTTTAAGTTTCCATGAGTTTTAATTGGGCATTTCACTTCAAATTATAATACAATCTTTCACCAGTTATTCAAAATGTCCAAATGTCAATTATAACTCTACGTGATCACTAGCGTGCAATACTGTGCCAAAATTTAAGTGCTCACATTAAACTATCATTGGTTATAATCCTCATTTTTGCAGAAGAGGAAACTGAAGCACAGACAATCTTCAAAGCCTACCTAAAGTCACACATTAAACTAAAATCTGACTCTTTTCAAAACACATTATGCGCCAGTCATGATGGTACAGCCAAATATTCAAAAATACTGTAGGGGCCCAGGTAGCAGGGTCACAAATTCAAGGCCATCTGAGTGACTTAGCAAGCTCCGCATCTTAAACTAAAATAACAGAAGGGCTAGCTCACTGGTGAGTGAATCATTTACTTAGCATACACAACGATCCTGGGTTTAATTACCAGAGGAACGAAAGAAATGATTTTAAATAACCTCAAAAATAAGAATAAGACACACTGTGACGTTCCTCAATGCGATGAGCTGTTTTCATTTCCAGCAGATGTGAGGGTAAGGCCCAGAAAGAGACACTTTCAGCCCTGGACTCTTACCACAGCTGCCCCCAGCCCCTGTCCCCGCCTCTCGTCATGAGAAGAAAGTCAACATACCCGATGAGCTGGGCCCCTGCCTTCTCCTCCTCGAGAACACGCCTCGTGAGGCCGCAGTTCTCCAGAGAAAGTTTCTCTAACAGTCTGAAGTCCACATCATTGCCAATGCCAATGGTGAAGATGCAGATCTGGCCTCCAGCGGCTTCCTTGGTATTGCTGAGAATCTTGAGGGTGCTGGTCTCCCCAAAGGTGGGTTTTCCATCAGTGAGGAAGACGATGAGGGACACACTCCGATCTTCGATGTCATTCTGGGCCACATAGCTGTTGAGCATCCTGATGGCGGTCTGCAGGGCCCCATTGATGTCTGTGCCTGTAGAGTATCAACACGGGACAGTTCGTGGCTTTGCATTCACCTCCCACCTCCAAATGCACAGTCACAGCTGCAGTTAGTCTTCAGCCATTCAGGGTCTGGGCAGGACTGCCTATGTGGGGTGACTCTGGCCTATCTAGAACTCTGACAAGTGTTTGCTAACTGTATATTAGTGAATTGGAATTATTCTGGGGAGGCACACACACACACACACACACACACACACACAAGTGTGGCACACCCTTGTAATCTTAGTGCAAGGGAGGCAGACATAGGTAGCTGCCTGGAGCTTTCAGGCCAGACAACCTAGCCTATTTGGTGAGTTTCAGGCCAGAGAGAGATTCTAAAATCAATCAATCAATCAATCAATCAATCAATCAGTCAGTCAATCAGATGAACAGCATCTGAAGAATGACACCCAAGGCTGTTCCCTGACCTTCACACGCAGTGTGTGTGTGTGTGTGTGTGTGTGTGTGTGTGTGTGTGTGTGTATGCAGGTGAACACAAGAACTCACTTGTTCGCTAGCCAACCATTTCAGTGCAGCCCAGGTCAGGTTCTGGTTCAGTGAAAGACCCTGTCTCAGAAGATAAGTTAGAGTGACAGAGGAAGCCATCTCATATTGACCTCTGGCTTCCATACACACATGCATACACATGAACACAACACACACACACACCTGCCAGCCCTGCCATCTTGCCCTGGAAAGGTGCCTGTCATCTGTATCTCTAATTAGCATGGTCAGAAAGTGCCTTGAGCAATGCTAAACAACTGTTTTCTTGGTGGGGGAGAATGAATGGTTGAGGGGCCAGAGCTTGCTACAGTGGTCTTTCTGGATTAGCTAAAAATCCCATTCACGTTATGAGCCACAGCCCCACCATCAAGAAGAAACTGTGTTTTTACTGTAGCATCGGACATCTGTTTCTCTTAATGATTCTTTCTAAAGGCTTGATATAAAACTTGTACACCAAACTCCCTCATTTCAACTCATTGGGTTTTTAAAATTGGCTTGAGATAAAATGTATATGTCAACACATTTTCACATCCTAAACACTGTTTTTAGCAAAATGTAGAGTTGTGCTAGTACCATGTTTAAAGGAACCAAATTATTTCCCTCATTGCCTTCTGTCCTAAAAATAAATAAACAAAAATTTAAAAAAAAATTTAAAGAAGCTTAACATAGTATATGTATATTCCCAGCATCTAGGAATCTGAGGCAGGAGGATTACCGAGAGTTGAGGCCACCCTTGGCAAGACAAGACTGTCTCAAAAGAGAAAAAACAATAAACAAAAGAAGAAAAATAGATGACCTGTGCTTGCGACAAATGTATCTATATGTCTCCCTAAAGTGTACAGGGTCCAGACAGATGTGAAAGGTGCAGCCTAGCATTTCTTTGACTCATTAATTTGCTTTTTAAAAATATCATGTGTAATTTCATTTCACCTCTGTGTATGTGGGCAAGAACAAGTAGCAAGCATCTGTATTGTCTTAAATCCATACCAAGAGTGCCAAATCTCTTCTTTTACTCTAAAGCCAGGGAGAGCCAGGGCAAAGATGTAGATTTAGCTTTCATGCTCACACACATGCACCCAAGGGACATCAGGGCACAGAAGCAAGGCTATGCTGAGGCAGGGTATCTCCTGAGCATACACCAGCATTGGGTCCCCTCCACAAGCAGAGTCCTACACAGCTGTTCAACCACTAAGCTGAGAGCTCACAGGATGTGCCGGTACCAGAAAGGGGATACTCAGTTGGACTAAAATAAAGACCACAACTGAACTTAAGGAGAGTAGCCCCCTTATCTGCTAGGGCCCTTCAACACACTTGGGATGGTATAACTATCTCACTCTGATAGCCAGGCTATTGTCACCCTTTTCTTTTGTGGATGGAGCTTTTATGGGTGGAGCTAGATTCAAATCCAGGATATCAAGCTTCAGAAGCTGCATTCCAACCTTGAAAGTACATTGCATAGAGAATGCAGAGTGCGCTGATGTGTTCCAGGAGAGTGCCGGGCAGTGGAGAGTCAAGGGGGGAAATGGTGGTTAACAGCTCTACTGTTAGTGAAGAGGACCCAGCTCAGTTTCCAGCACCCATCTCAGGCAGGTCACAATTGATCCGGACTAGTGCTCTCCTCTTGCACATGGGTACTTGCACACATGTGGTACACATAAATTCATACAGATACACATACCTACATGAGGGGGGGAGAGCGCAGAGGAGAGGAGAGGAGAGGAGAGGGAGAGAGTGTGAGGGAGAAGGGTAGGGAGAGCAAATATGGATTCTTAGGTGTGGGCTCTAAATGAACATATTACATATCAGCTTTTTTCTAAAGATGCTTATTGCTTCTGTGAGATGCACCATTCTAATAGTCACTAACACCAATAGCATAAGTTTAACTCAGCAGATCATTACTGAGTGTATATGGTGTGTTAAGAGGCACGCTAGAGTCAGGCGTGGTGGTGCACGCCTGTAATCCCAGCACTTGGGAGGCAGAGGCAGGCAGATCTTTGTGAGTTTGAGGCCAGCCTGGGACATCCAAGGCTACACAGAGAAACCCTGTCTTGAAAAAACCAAAAAAAAAAAAAAAAAGAAAGAAAGAAAGAAGGAAGGAAAGAAGGAAGGAGGAAGGAAATAGAAATCTTCAGATGGGGGACTGCTGACCAGAGTGTTTTGCATTTCAGGTCATTTTCTTTTAAAGAAAGGAGCCACATACAGCACAGTGGGCAACAGAGGTGCCTGGTTCACTAGTTTTAGAAGGGTAATCATGCCCCTGTCTCAGCTCTCTGCACATATACTGGGCACCGTGCAGTGACTCGGATTCCAGCCCTCTCCTTCCCCGACCCCACATCCATAGCACAGCCCAGGGCCCCCGAGACTCATGCCCACTGACCGTGCTGCAGCTCAGGCAAGACCACAGCTTGTTTTATAGGGCAGTTCCATCTGCCTTTACTTGAGCACATACACAATCCTGCATCATGCACTTGGCTTCAATTCTCCATCAAGGGAGAGGTGGCTCAGCAGTTAAGATCACATCCTGTCCTTCCAGAAGAGCCATGTTCAGTTCCCAGGACTCACGTCGGGTGGCTCACAACTGCCAGTAACTCCAACTCCAAGGGATCTGATGCCCTCTTCTGTTTTCCATGGACACCCTTCCATACATGGCATCAATTTATAGAAACGCACACATACAAGTAAATAAAAATAAACCCGGAAAAAAAAATCCCCAACCAAGAACAGTTTACCAAAGCCAGCTTCCTTGTTCAGGATCCAAACTGAGAGTGGATTTTCCAACTATAAGTTGACTAACTTACAGTTTAGGGAATGAGAATTTACAAATTTGAAGAAATATAGGCACCCGGAAATATTATTGTCTGTCTCTTCCTTTGTTAGTATCAGCTTCTGCTCTCAAAGCCCTGTCTCTTTGCAGAGAATGAGTCTGTGGTCGTGTCAAAGCTGAGCGGAAAGGCTGGCAGAACCATGCTTACCTCCAGTGGGTGACAGGTGGTACATGTAGACCTTGGCATTCCTAACGTTGTCAGGAGTCACGGGTAGCAAGTGGTCCTTCCACATTTTAATCCGGTTGGAGAACCCAATCATATTGAAACGATCCTGGGGCCGGAGGTCGTTGAGGATTGTGACGAGGGCTTCCCTGGTCTAGGTGAAGACAAAGCCCAAACTGGTCATGTGTGAGCCTGTTTGTCCTCCTGTTCCCTGACTTAGAAACTGATTACCAAGATCAGCTTCATGGTTCATGCCTAATGTATGTTGTGTAAAAGGGCACTGCTCACCTTCTGGAACATAGAATAGCCCTGTGACAGTTCAATAGAAGACATGAATAAGTGTTTTACTCAAAACTAGGTCTCATGCTGCTACCAGCCATAGTGTGTCAGCACCTTCACAACCACCATTCTCTTTCAAAACTCTTTCAGTTTGATTTTCTATATGTGTGTACAGGTATACATGTGAACTCACACTTGAAATGTCACATGAGTGGATGTCTGAGAACATTTTGTAGATATATCTCCTTCTGCTATATGAGTCCTATGGATTAAACTCAAGACACTAGGTTTGATAGCAAACATCTTCACTATCTGAGCCATCTGAGACCCCAAACACCATTCTCTTGGGTTACAATGTTCTTCCACATAGTTTTGTCCATCTTTTGCACAAGAAGCCAGTCATGATTGTCCAGTACTCAGAAAGGTAAGCTAAGTTTCCACTATGAGAGTTTTCTCATGGCTCCAAGGAGGCCTGTCATTCCTTCCACTCAGCTAACACCCAACTTAACAAACTCCTACCATAAAGCACATTTCAGAGTAATGATGGCTCATTTCATGTTATTTATTTTCCCTTAATGGATGTTAAGTTCTTGGTAGGTGGTTTTCACTCATCATCCTATTGCCCAGTAACATTCTGGAAGTGGCAGACATAGATGTAGGAGTGAATGAATAACTTAATATTTAATGAATTATAAAATTAACAACAATAATAAATCTATCTGTAGTAGTTTGAATAAAAATGGTCCCCAAAGGCTCGTAGAGAGTGGCATTATTTGAAAATATTTAGAACTTGTGGCCTTGTTGGAGTAGGTGTGGCCTTGGAGTAGATGTGGTCTTGTTGGAGTAGGTGTGGCCTTGTTGGAGTAGGTGTGGCCTTGTTGGAGTAAGTGTGGCCTTGTTGGAGTAGGTGTGGCCTTAGAGTAGATATGGTCTTGTTGGAGTAGGTGTGGCCTTGTTGGAGTAGGGGTGGCCTTATTGGAGGAAGTGTGTTACTGGAAGTGGGTTTAAGGTTTCAGAAGCTCAAGCCAGGCCCAGTGTCTCTCTCTCCTGCTGCCTATGAATCTGGATATAGGACTCTTACTACTCTCCAGCATCATGTCTGCCAACATGTCATCCTACTCACCACCATGACAATAACAGACTAAACCTCTGAACTGAAAGCCACCCCAGTTAAATGTTTTCTCATGGTCTTGGGGTCTCTTCATAGCAGTAGAACACTGACATTATTTTTCAAAGATTTTATTACATTTATTTATTTGTGCATGGGAATAAGGTGTGTTTGCTTGTACAATATCATGGGTGGAGGTCAAAGATCAATTTCAAGGGTAGTTCTCTCTTTCCACCATGGGGGTCACAGAGGTTTGGTGGCAAGAGCTTTTATCCACTGACTCAATCATAAGAAGCAAAACACCTTGAGCAAAGCAAAAAAAGGAGTACAAGTGAATCTGGGGATGACAACTGGATAAAGGTGACTATTTAAATCTGACATGTCTTACACTAAAAAAAAAAAAAAATCCATAAGAACATGAAGAGAAAAAAATCTAAGCCTAGACAAGAGATTTCATGACTATCCAGAGAGACACTGTGACAAATGTTGTCATGTCTCATAAGCATTGTTATGTTCCTTACATTCCCACCATTTTCTCATTCTGGGGGCCTGCAAAAGCAACAGAGTCTAAAGATGCTACTAGAAGTGTGAGAAGATAATGATGGTGATGATGCTGGTGATATTAACAGCTAGTACTCCTGCTCATTAGATACCATGCTAAGACATGAACAAGATGGCTGTGCTCAGCATGCGCAGTGTCTGAGTACTTGGAGTTCAGTGTCTGCAGAGCAAACAAGTGGCTGGGAGCCTGTCTCCCAAAAAACGCTAGCTTCCCTGTCTCTCTGATGGGAAGATGGATCCTGGATGCTATGGACATGGCCCTGGCCTCTGGCCACCTGGTGCCATCTTCCTACCCAAGGACTGTCCAGAGACACACAGTTCCAAGCACTAGACACGAGATCTATGGTTCTACCCCTCTCTCTGAGGAGACCTGCCAGACAACAGGATCACACAGCTCCAAGATGGTGGGCACCCAGCTTGCATGATGACTGCTGAGCAAGCAAGTGACAGTGCTGCTGACTCTGAAATGCCAGCATCTTGTGCTTTCCCCACAGAGAAAAGGGATCCCTGCTACCAGGTATTCACAGTTCCAACTTCCAGCCCATGGCTCTGCTGGCCCTCCTGAGTATACCTTTTGGACCTCAGGACCATACAGGTTAGACATCCCCACCCAAACTCTCTGCTTGTAGGTCCCACTGGGACACACCCATCAGAGAAAAGCTGTGAGCTATTTGCTGAGATCCAGCCTCCAGCCTCCAGCCCACGGCCCTATCCACTACCCCGAGAAGGGTTGTTGGACCCAAGGCACATCCAGCCTCTGTCCCAGGGCACTTCCTGCATGTTGGAGAAGTCCAGCTGATACCAGGAGCAACCAGCCAACACCAGGGACAACCAGATGGGTAAAGGCCAGTGTAAGAACACAATCAATAAGAGCCAGGGCACTGTGACACCACCAGAGCCCATGTATCCTACTACAACAAGCACTGGATATTCTAACACAGCTGAAACAAGAAAATGACTTTAAATCTAGGCTTATGAAGATGATGAGGCCCTTAAAGAGGAAAAAATAAATCCCTTAAAGAAATACAGGCAAATACAATCAGACAGGTAAAGGGAATTAATAAAATGGTTCAAGACCTGAAAATGGAAATAGAAACAATAAAAATTTTTTTAAAACACAAACTGAGAAAATCCTGGAGAGGAAACCTTAGAGAAAGGAACAGGAGCTACAGAGATAAGCATCACCAACAGAAAACAAGAGGTGACGGAAAGAGACTCAGGTGTAGAAGGTACAATTGAAGAGATCGGTACATCTGTCAAAGAAAGTATTAAATCTAAAAAATTCCTGACACAAAACATCCAAGAAATCAAGAACACGATTAAAAGAAAAAGCCTACGAATATTCTTAGAAAATTCTAATAATTCTAAGAATATTCTTAGAAAATATTTTCAACAAAATCATACAAGAAAATTTCCCCAACCTAAAGAGATGCCTTTAAACATACAAGAGGCATACAGAACACAAATAGATTAGAACAGAAAAGAAACTCCTCCCACCTCAGTGAAAGACCTGTAAGACGAGAATTTCAAGTATCTGAAGAAAGATATTGAAGAAGATATCAAAAAGTGGAAAGCTTTCTTACGCTCTTGGATAAGTAGGATTAACATAGTAAAACTGGCCATCTTACCAAAAGCAAGCTACAAATTCACTGAAATTCCCATTAAAATTCCAACACAATTCTTTATAACCCTTGAAAGAACAATTCTCAACTTCATATGGAAACACGTAAAGCTCAGAATAGCTAAAACAATCCTGTACAAAAAAAAAAAAAAAAAAAAAAAAAAGAACAGTAATAAAAACTGGCATATAAACAGACTAGTTGATCAACAGCATCTAATTGAAGACCTAGAAATAAACCCACACACCTACAGACACTAGATTTTTTACAAAGAAGCTAAAACCATACAATGGGGGTGGGGGAGCAACAAATAGTACTGGTCTAGCTGGATGTCTATGTACATGTGGAAAAATGCAAACAGATCCATAGTTATCATCATGCACAAAACCCAAGTCCAAGTGGATCTCAACATAAAACCAGATACACTATGTTTATTAAAAGAAAATTGGAGATCAAGCTCGAACTCATTGGCACAAAAGACAACCTCCTGAATGGAACACCAATAGCTCAGGCTCTAAGATCAACAATAAATAAATGGGACTTCATGAAACTGAATTGCTTCTACAAGGCAAAGGACATTCTCAACAGAATGAAACAACAGCCTACAGGCTGGGAAAAGATCTTCGCCAACCCTACATCTGACAAAGGGATGTATATATCCAAAATATGTAAGAAACTCAATAAATTAAACACCACCAAAATAAATAACCCAATTAAGAAATAGGACTCCGAATTAAACAGAGAATTGTTAACTGAGGAATCTCTAATGGTTGAGAATCACATCATTAGCCATCAGGGAAAAGCAAATCAAAATGACTCTGAGATTACACTAACACTCATCAGAATGGCTCAGATCAAAAAACTAAAGTGACAGCACATGCTGGCAAGGATATGAAAAAAGGACACTCCCCCATTGCTGGTGGGAGTGCAAACTTATACAATCACTTTGGAAACCAATCTGGTGCTTTCTCAGAAAATTGGGAGTAGCTCTACCTCAAGTCCCAGCTATATCACTCCTGGGCATACACCCAAAAGATGTTCCACCATACAACAAGGACACTTGCTCAACTATGTTCAGAGTTGCTTGATTTATAATAGCCAGAATCTGGAAACAACCTAGATGTCCCTCAACTGAAGAATGCATAGAGAAACTATGGTACATTTACAGAATGGAATACTATTTAGCTATTAAAAACAAGGACATCATGAAATTTGCAAACAAATGGATAGAACTAGAAATGATCATCTGAAGTGAGATAACCCAGATGAAAGACACACATGGTATGTACTCATTTATAAGTGGATATTGACCATATAGCACAGGATAACCATGTAACAATTCGCAGACCCAAAGCAGCTAAGTAACAAGAAAAGCCCAAGGGAGGATGCTTAATTCTCACTCAGAAGAGGAAATAGAATAAACATCACAAGTGGATGAAGAGAGGGAACAGGGTTGGAGAGGGAGTGGGGAGGAAGATGAGGATGGAGGTCAGAAGTGGGGAGAGTGGGGGTGGGATACCAGAGGGCTTGGAGAGTTAAGAGAAATCTAGGGTGAGGGCATCTCTGAGTCAAGCTGGACACTTACAACTGGGTAGGGTCTTGGGAGGATATGGGGGTGGCTCTAGCTAAGTCTCCTAGTAGAGGGGTCATGGAGACTGATGAGGACCCCTCCCAGCCAGACAGGACTTCTAGTGGAGGGGGGAGAACACCCAACTCACCCACAAGAGCTTCCACCCGAAATTTACCCTGCCTGCAAGATGTTGAGGGATAAAGATAGAGCTGAGTTTGAGGGAATGTCCAACCAATGCCTGGCGCAACTCGAGACTCACCCCACAGGAGAGAGCCAATCCCTGACGCTCTTAATGATACTCTGCTATGCTTGCAGAAGGGAGCTTAGCATAGCTGTCCTCTGAGAGGCTCCACTCTGCAGTGGATAGAAACAGATGCTGAGACTCACTGCCAGACATTAGGCAGAGTGAGGGAAGCCTTGTGTAAAGGGGTGGGGAAGGAAAGGAGGACGTGGAGGGGACAAGAAATCCCAAAGACCAACAGAGTCAAGTAACCTGGGCCCAGGGGGGCCTATGGAGACTGAGCACCAATTAATGACCATGCACGGACTGGATGTAGACCCTCTACACAGAGGTAACCAATGGGGAGCTTAATCTTCAGAAGGGTCCTCTAACAAGCTGAGTCTGGACTGTCTATGACATGGACTCTGTTGTCTGCTTTCCCATCACTCCCCCCCCGCCCTGGCAGGGCTGCCTTGCCAGCCTCAGTGGAAGAGGATGTTCTCAGTCCTGATTCAACTTGATGAACTGGGGTGGGTTGGTGGGGGGAAGCTCTCCTTTCCTGAGGAACAGGGGTGGTGGGATAGGGGGAAGATGGAGGGAGGGCGGGACCTGGAGGAGGGGAGAGAGGTGGATAAGATCGTGATGTAAAGTGAATTAAAAAAATATGCTGCTGAGTGCAAGATGTTTGGCTTGCTCCGTCCTCATCGTCATCTGTGGTAGAGCCTCTGTCATATTCCCATTTGTATGATGCAACTGAGGTGTGGAGTGATTAAGAATCATGTCCCATAGGAGACTGGATGAAAACACAGCAAGTCTCATGCCAGGACCCACACTGGCATCCAAGACAGTGGGCTCGCAGCTCCAAAACCATTGGAAGCCAAGTATACTGGGTTAGAGCCTTTCCCAGGTGCAGCTTGTTTTGGAAGCCCGTCCAGCTCGCCTGCCAGGCTGTTTCTTTCTTTGTTTCTTTCCGGGTTTTTTTTTTTTTTTTTTTTTTTGGCAGCAGAAAATGGATTCATCCTCTATAACATCCATGCAGAAAGCACCGTAGGAATTCCACATCCACCCAGGAATGAGAACAACGGGCACA
>OU015749.1:8628523-8647378 GCA_907169655.1 Acomys percivali
TTCCCAGGGCTGCCTCCCACAGTCCATCCCTTCATCCTTCCCAGGGCTGCCTCCCACAGTCCATCCCCTCATCCTTCCCAGGGCTGCATCCTACTCTTAGCTCTTGCAGGAAAAGAGAAACATGGAAACACTTATTGTCCCCTGTTCTGTCTCTCCCCCTCCTCCTGGCTCAAGGCCTTCTCTCAGAAGCAGAATTTTATTGCAGAGGGTCCCCCTTCCCCTTCCTTTCTCTGACTCCTGCCCCCAGGAAATATGGCTGAGTGTCCTGAGACAATACAGAATCTATGCTCCAAAACGTCAGCACTTCAGAGACATCTGTGCATGAGGACGCATCCTTCATAAAGCTTTGTTTGCTCGGGCTTCTGGAGTTCCTCTCCCTCTGTCTAGTGTTTCCATGGTCACCCTCATGGCTTCCTTATTATTCCCTTTGATGGGAGAGTCATAGAGTGACTTCTTCAGCCAAATTTCCAACTAGGGTCTCATACTTCACTCATCCATGCTAGCAAATTTATCGTTATGCAGGGTGCAATTATCAATCCTCACTTCCCAGATTTCCAGATTCACCTCCCCCTCCCCCAGGATGGGCTTCTCTCTAAATTCAGGATGAGGGGCCAATCAGTGCTCCAGGTGGGACCCTTGGGCAGCTCATGACTCAATTTGTTCAAAACTGGAGATTTCATCTTCTTCCTCAAATCTGTCACCCTTTACTGTTCTTTCTCTCCTGGGAGAAGGAACCTTCAGAAGCTCTGAGGTCCAACTGAAAAGGTGGACATTGTGTCCAATTTTCTTCTTACCCCAATTACCTTTAGGCCCCAAGTCCTTCAGCCCCCAATCCTGGAATTTTAACTCTTCTTTCTAAACATCCCCAGGATTGTAATCTGACTGTCTTCCATTTGTTGTTGTCTTGCATTTTACTTATTAACTTCCATGCCTTATCTGAGACACAAGGTATGTAGCCTAAGATGGCCTGGAATCTGATATATGGCTCAGACTGGCCTCAAACCCATGGATTCTCCTGCTTCAGGCTCCCCAGTGCTGAGGTTCTAGGTATGTGCCACCATGTTCGGTAGCTGTGGCAGTGGCAGTTCCTCCTCCCCCTCCTCCTCCTCCTCCCCTCCTCCTTGTCCTTCTCTTCTTGAGTCTCACCATATATCCTCTGGCTGTCTCAGAACCACAGAGCTTTTCCAGCTCCTGCCCCTTTCTCCCTCTGACTTCTGAGTTCTAGAATTAAGGGTGCATGTCACCATGTCATCTTGTTCTTCCTTTTTAAAAGAATAGAAGAAAAACATAAAACTCACACAATCCTGCTCAGCTAGGAGCAGCCACTGTTAAAATGCTGGTGTGCTACATGGTCCTTTGGACACTTTCCTGTCTCTTTGTGTGAAAGTGGAGACCCACTGTAACAAACAGAAAAGAAGAAGAAAAAAGAGGAGGAGGAGGAGGAGGAAGAGGAGGACATGTCTGTCTGTCTGTCTGTCTGTCTACTTGAGACAATTTTGTCAGGGAATGTGATGAATGTAAGAAAGAAAATCAAACTGGTCTTTGGGAACTGGGTTGGCTAGTGGTTGTCCTTAACTTGATAGAATCTATAACTGCCTGAGAGATGGGCCTCTGGGCAAGCCTATGGAAAATTACCTTGATTGCATTAATTAAGGTGGCAAGACCCATCCACTGTAGCTGACATCATTTCCTAGTTGGGAGCCAGGACTGTATAAATGTAGAAAGAGAACTGGGCATACCAAGCTTTCATCAGTCTGCTTGCTGTCAATGGGTGTGATATGATTAGCTACCTCAGGTTCCTGCCACTCGACCTGCGTGCCATGGTGGGGTGTACCCTTCAACGGTGAGCCAGAATAAACCCTTCTCTCTTAAGTTGATTTTGTCAGAGTGCTTTATCATAGCAACAGAAAAAAAAAAAACTAACCCAGGAACAAGGTCAGATAATACTGAGAAACATCCCATCACTGAGAGATGTGAGCACTAAGCTCACAGTAGCCAAGGCACAAACTACAATAATATGTAGTTAGATGTCTGCACTCTGCTGATGTGAGTGGGGAGTCCCAACATACACACAGTGACCTCATGCAGGGAACTGTTCACCCTGGGCTCCTGGCTTTTGTTTTCATTGGCAGTTAGCTCACCTAGCATGAACATCTAACAGATGTTATTCCCCAATACAGCATCTAGATCCGTGGAAGGTCTGCCAGCCCCCGGCTGAGCATGGCAATAAATGGGTGGTCTCTTTAGGCTGTGTTTCTAGTAGTTCAAATCCCATATCTCTGAGGGACCTGGACCTGGCTAGGCTATGGCTCAAGGGCCCTTCTCAAAAAAGTTGTTTGTTTAGCTGTTGGTGTCTCTAGGGACTCTTAAACAGTATCCTAAAAACCGTAGTAGCAATCAGCCTGTCTCCTTTGTGTGTATTTCCCCACCATGTTGAATATTCATTCTCTGTAGAGGTTCAGTCTCTCTATCTTCCTCTTGGATCAGTTACTACTTATCCCTCGTGACCTTGTAAGACCTCAGCTGTGACTTAGCCTCATGTGCACCAGGAGGAAGTAGGCCAGCAGCCTAGAGTGGCTCCATTTCCAGTCCCATTAGAGCTGCCTAGGGGAATCCCCCAACCCATCCCGAGGGAGCTGAGGGACAGCTACTGCAATTGCCTACAGGCTCACTGCCCTCCATTAACCTTTGACTGGCTCTTTTATCTACACTGATGGCCTGATTGGCTTCAGAGCTCTGCATTCCCTACAAGGATCTGGAGGGAAGTGGTGACACACAGCAGAGTCAGCATCAGTGAGCCTGTGCTGACCTTTCTCGGCAGTGCGCTTATATGCTGAAGATGAACAGAAGCCTAGTCAACCTTTGTCCAAGAATATAGTCCAGATACAGGCTGAGCGCATTCCAGAAAGATCAGAGAAGCCGGAAAGGGGGGGGAGGTAGTGTGTAATCTAAGCTTCTCTGGGCCTTGAAACTGTCCTGGAGATAAAGGAATAAAACATGAAGGGCTGAATTGAATCCCCTTTGGGGTTTCTGCTAAATCAGACAAAGTTGACTGTAACTAAGACGTGCATGTTTGAATACAGGTGACAGATGGGCAGGGGCGCAACCACCTACCCAATGCCCTTCTAAGGCATGAACAACAACAACAAAAAAAAACCAAACAAGGAAACCACACTGCTTAGATTTATTCTTCTATTCTCAAATCTCTTTCTGGGCCTTACAAGTTGGAGAGAAGCCAAGGAACCCCCAAATGTTCTAAAGGAGCAACAGTGCCCCTAAGTTGATTCATGAATAGGTGGCCAAGGTCAGTAAAGTGCCTACTGCCCAAACATGAAGAGCTGAGGATGAGCCTCAAAGCCTACACACAAAAAGCCGAGTGAGATGGCACATAACTTTTCCTGTACTAGGGAGACAAAGGCAGGTGGTACTTGGAGCTTGCTGGTCAAACATCCTAGCCTAATTATGTTCCAGAGAGGGACCTTGTCTCAAAATTGAAACAAATCAACAAAAAAAAGGCCTTCCCCAAAACAAGGTGCTGGTTCCTGAGGAAGGATGCTTGAGGTTGACCTCTGAACCCCATTCACAGGAAAACAAACAATGCTTCCACATGAACACACACCCTCCTCTGCCCCTCAACATGAACCCAGTGCACCCACATAACACACACACACACACACACACACACACACACACACACACATATAAAATTAAAGCCATGCATGGTGGTACATGTCTGTTATTACAACACTTGGGAGGCTAAGGCAGGAGGATTACAAGTTTGAGTCAGGCTTGGGCTACATAGTTCCAACCTGTCTTCCTAATTTTGATGCACTACCTAGAGTTTCAGCAGAGAAAAAATGCAATTAGGGCAGTTGTGGTCTGATTAGGGAGAGGGGATAAATATCTGACGCCAAAACGTTACTTATGCTTCCAACAAGTCACCATGCTTATTCAATGTAAAAATTCCAAAAGACACAGAGGAGAGGGAGGTTCAGATCATACACAGCAACTGCGGGGCGGTAACTGTAGAAAGAGCTGGGATTCCTTGAGAACAGGAAATTGTGAAAGGCCAAGAAAACCAAATAGATGTGCCTTGAGAGAGAAAAACCAAGGGATCATGGGAGGCCTGTTGAGGAGCAAAGAGAATTCCTAAGGAGATCAGCAGGCAAGAGGCCCCCTGAAGGACTTAGGCTAGTGCCAATGCACAGTCAACTCCCACCCATGTACCCCGGCTGACACAATAGGATCAGCTGTAAACATGGTCCAGACATGTCTTCAGGGAAGACCCTGACTCTTCCAAGCTGTATTTGGACAAAAGGATATAGAAAGATATGAAAAAATATTGAAAAATATGCAAAAATAAATATGTCTATGTGGAGATAGATGGATGTATTTATTTGCCTAGTGATGCTAAACGTTAGCCTGGGTACAAATGTTAGACAAGATCCCTTCTAATCCTAGCTATTAAGATCTTAAAGATCCTAGCTTAAAGATATTAAAATATTAAAGATTATTCTCTGCTTAACACTGTTTTGATTGTGACAAATTCCTCATCCTGTGTGTACTTTCCTTGGATTAAGAGAAGAATGAAGTACTTTTTTTCAAAACAACATCTTAGAAGTCCATTCCAGCTCTGGCTTAGGTTGACTATGACGTAAGTTTTAATCTTCATGAGATTCATGCAGGCACTAGCCAGGATACCGAAGCACACACTCTGCGTCATTCGTATGGATGGCCCTGGTCCTTCTTGCTCCAATGGATGTGGATGAGGAACATTCTTCAATTGTCTCAGTGGTGCCTATGGAAGGCAGAGCTGGGCTTCTAGACATGCACCCCCTGTCCGTTCTTCACCCCCGGTTAAGGCAGAATTTAGAGTCAACTCTGTTCTGTGCACGATGGGTCCTGCATAAAGCGGAACTTTCACTTCTCTTCCTCTCCATCTTCCCAGCAAATCCACACCCACGCAGCTGCAGGCTCTTAGCACAGCCCTCAAAGGCACAAGCTCTCCACTATGGCAGCTACTGTGCAGTGAATGATGACAAGTGTCCAGTAAGACCCTCAGACAGAGGTCAGTGGAGCCCCTGCGAAGCCCAGCTGCAGCCCACTCCTCCCCACTACTTCCATCAGGGTACCCGCTGACACAGCTCCTCTCAAACAGCTCTGCGTCTGTGTCAAGCTGCACAGGAACTAACTGACACAGAAGGCTTTTGTACCACAAGTCCTAAGTTGCTGGGGGACCCGTGAAATCACAGATGAACTCAAGTTCAAGGGAACAAGTTCATCAGCCACTCTGGGTTTTCAACACAATGACAGCACCGCACTGCCTCCCACATGCACCTCATTCTAAAATGTTTGCCAAGGAGCTGACATTTTCCCTTTCACTGGTCCTCAAGGCCCTTTTGAATGAACCCAAGAGAAAAATATCTTAAAACATATAGGTTAAAGTAACCCAACACGGAGGTCACAGACTTTCTGATTAGAACCACAGAAGAGAATGGTTATCAGAAAACATGCCATGAAACTATCCCTCCAATTCTGAGAATCAGTGCAGACAATGGAGTGAGCCCAAGACACACTAGACTGCAGAGTGTCAATGGAAGAGTATGCCTGCACTGCCTCCTCTTGGCCTGCACGATGTCCTCTTCCTCCAGGAAGGAGGTTCTCAGGAACCAAGTACATTGAAAAGCAACGTTATCCAATCACATACAGTAAAAATATCAGGATTGTAATAGTGCTTTTTTTTCTATAACAGAGTGAAAATAAATTGTAAATGGCGCACATATACGCATTCAGGGAAACACACAGAAAGTAAAAGTAAATAGAAATTGTAAATAGATAGTTTGGACTCCAAGTCATCAGGTCTGTAAGTGTTTAGTGCACTCCTTCTCTGCTCATTGTTCCTGGGATGACAGGGCGTGCTTCTATATTTGTCTTGATTCCGTCCTACCCCACTGTTCACATCCTTCAAAGTGGAGCACAGACAGTGACCGGATCCTCCGCAAGAACAGCAACCTCCCTTAAGCACCAAGCCCATCGCCTCATCCCCAGCTCTAAATGTCCACGTTGCTTCAGGACTGAGTCTAAGCTTAGAATGATAGTCAGAAAGAGCATTCTGCCTACATTCAGCCTTAACATTTGTTAAAGTTTAGAAGCTGTTTAGATCCTAAAATAATTTCTGCAAAAGAAGCATAACTTGATCTCTTTAGCCTCTGTGTTTGCATGACATCACGCCCACCAACGTGACGGGCAGATTGCATTATCTCATCCTCTGGCTCCAGTTGTGTTCCCGGTGCCTTGGCTTTGATGTTATGGTACATTTTTCTAGAAAGCTCTTTGCCAGTAATAGTTCTTTACATCTTCACGGCACGCTAGGCACATCCATGCTTTTTCATATTGGATATATAAAATATTGAAACATCATTACAATTCTCTTATTTTTTTTGGTGGGGGGCGGAGTCTCAAATATCCCAGGCTGTCCTCAAACTCATGTAGCTGAGGGGAACGACCTTAGACTCTTGATCATCTTGCTTCTGCCTCGTGAGTGCTGGGGTTGCAGATGTGTGCCACCACACCCTGCCTTATGCAGTGCTGGGTATCAAGTCTGGGGCTTCCTGTGTGGACAAGAGCTCCTTCAGCTGAGCCGCACCCCTAGCACTCAGAACCCATTTCTTTCCCTGCTTCTCCTTTTGTGAAAAGTTAACGCTTATGGTAATTTATTCACATTGTCAATTTCATGGCTCTTGCCCTAGCAAGATGACAAGCTTACCATATATGGTCTTGGTTGCCCTATCAAAAATGCACTCTGTTTCTATCTGTAGATTTGTTACAGTTAGAATATAAGATGTCCTCCAGAGGCTTGTATATTAGATGCTTGGTCCCCAGCTGGTGGCACTATTTTGGAAGATTATGGGAACTTTATGAGGTGGGCCCCATTTGGAGAAACAGATCACAGGTGGGGGTGGGGCATACATATGAAGGTCAATCTTTTTTTAAAAAAAGATTTATTTATTTGGTATGTATACAGTCCTCTGCCTGCACTTATACATGCACGCTAGAAGAGGGCACCAGATCTCATTATAGATGGTTGCTGGAACTGAACTCAGGACCTTTGGAAGAGTAGTCAGTGCTTTTAACTTTCGAGTCATCTTGTATTGCCAGTCTCTGTCTCACTTTCTTCCCTCTGCCCACTGGAGATAAGCAGTCTCCTTCTCTAGATGTTCCTGCCTGTTCCGACACTGCTTCGCCACAGGCTTAAGATCAATGCAGCCACTAGACACTGGAATGTCTGGATTATGAACTAAAATAAAGCCTTCTTCCCTCAGGCTGTTCTCCCAATTACAAAAAAGTAACTCACCCAAGGTGGCAGGTGGTCACATCTCTGTGTATGGCTTCTTTCTTCAATGGAGTATGTGCTACCAAGAGAGATTTACTTAGAGCTGAGCAGATAGCTCGGCCATAGAGTATTTGTTGTGCAAGCATCAGCATAGTTTCAATTTCATAATAGCCATGGTTTTTTAAAATCACTGCATGAGGCATCATATGCCTGTAACCCTGTTGATGGGGTGATGGGGATAGGATAGGAAGATCTGGAAGGCTCACTGGCCAAGCCAGCCTAGCTAAACTGGTTAGCTCAAGGTTTAGTGAGAGACCTTGCCTCAGGAATGTAAGGTGGAGAGTGACTAAGAAAGACACTTGATATTACCTAACACAGACATGCACACACACACACACACACACACACACACACACACACCATGCACACACTTGCCATAGTGTATAAGTCTCCCTGGTAACTGGTGTCCTTCACCCATTATCTGACAAGCCTACTGACTGAAGTGATGGAGCAGCTGGTCCCTAAGTCTGCTCAAAATGCTGAAGTCTCCACTGCCCAGCTGCATGTTTGGGCTGTGGGACCCTGGCTCTTCTCTGCTGCAGATTTTTTATATCTGGCTCTTCAACTGCCTCTGAGCCATTCAACTGGCCTTTGTCCCACTCAACTTTCCCTTAAGTCTTGAGTTCTTGTAATTCTTGGTTTCTCTGGGTTTACGCCCATGTTTGGGCTCTTGCTCTAAATTCCCAGGATATGGAATGTCAGAACCATAAAAAAGAAGAACACGGAGAGATTGAGAAAAGGGCCATATTCAATGTAAAAATCATTGGGCTATTATGTAAGAATAAACACGCTTTACCAAAGACTTAGACTGCATATTCATTTGGGGGAAGTGGAGCTGTCCTCTGCCAGGCAGGGAGAGTGATGAGATATCCTTGTGTCTCCGTGCATCTCCCCATGCTCTTAAACTCGTCACAAAGTTGAACAAGTAAGATGAAGGGAAGAAATCAGAAAGCCAGCTTGCTAACTCAAAGTAAATTATTGGGTTGATTACTCTTTCTCGTCTTCCTTATTTGTTCTAGGAGATTGAATTGAGACTAGAAAAGGCAAGAGTTCACTCAGATATACGGAGTGGGGAACTGAAGCCATACTGATATGAGTCCCCCTGGCTTAGCTGCCAGGGGAGAGTATGTTGGTTATTTTCTCATTGCTGTGTCAAAACACTTGATATGAGAAAACTAGCTCACAGCTTGAGAGTACTTTCCAATGAGGCAGAGAGCCGTGGCAACAGCAGCAGGAGGCTGCTGGTCACCTCCCTGTGCACATAGGCAGGAAACAGAGGTGGATGCCGGTGCCAAGTTCACTTTCTCTTTATTCAGCGTGGGACCCATACCACCCAGGATGGTCGTGTGGCCTCTGGGAATGAGGTATGCACATAGTATGCATACACACAGACAGACAACTCACCCATACTCCTAAAATAAAAAAAAAAAGAATAAATATTTCCTATTCAGAATGGTTCTTTTAGCTCAGATAAGCCTCACTGGAAATATTCTCACTGACATGAGCTGAGGTGTGTTTGCTAGGTGATTCTGAACCCAGTAAAGTGGACAGGGAAGATCAACCATGACAAGAGGAAGCACAGGCTACCCATCGGTGTGGGTTTCAGATAGTGTACCAAGAATTCTCACTCACAGAAATCTGAGCTGGCAGACAAGATGAAAATGGTTGAATAACTCTTAATCATTGGCTTAATGCTGACCCTAAAACTTCATTTTCCACATGGACCGCCGACCTCTTTCTAGTCTCTTCTGGATATTTTCCTCCATCTAACAACTTCTCTAAGCTACCTAGTGCTCTTACGGACACCCCAGACTTTCCAGTCTCTGTAGCTCCCTGCTGCCTCTACTGGTGGCAGAGGACAAGAGCAACTTGTCCCATGTCATAGCTGCGTTCCCAGTTTGTGGCATTGTTGGAAGGCTGTAGAGAGCCTGAGAGCAAGGGCCTGGAAGGTGAGCGTGGGTGACAGGGGGCAAACCTCTGAAGGCTACAGCCTCCCCTGGCCTCACATTTTGCCTTCCTGATCTGCTGCTGTGTGAACAAGCTTCGGCCATAGGCTTCCCACGTCACGAGCTCCTCCACGTCATCCATGCCATGATGGACTGAGATCATCTGAAACTGTGAGCTCAAATAAGCCCCTCCCTCACACTGTTCAGCCAGGTGTTCTGTCACTGTGATATGAAGGTAACTAATGCCCCCAGGCTTGCCCTCTGGATGTCCACCTTGTTCTCATGGCCTTGCAGACCGGGAGAGATGACTGGTGGCTCTTTACGTTAGTGCCAATGACTAGAAGAGGCCCTCGTTATTGTGTTAAGCTCCATCTCTAAATTATTTTTTCATCCATTCTAGAACTATTCATTATGTTCAGTAGTCGCATGCTGCATCTGTGAGTGAAGCATTTGGCACAACCTGAAGGACTATGCAATGGTCTAAGTGTTTGTGTGTCTATCCCCGTGCTTACGTCATAACCACATCCAGAGAACCAAAGAAACACTGTCTAGCTCAGTGGTCATATGCCGTCTCTCTCCTTTCATCTTAGTTCAGACTAAGGGACAGTTCGCTGGGAGTTTTGGGTCTTAAGAATGCCAAATGTTCATCCAGGAGAGGCAGGGTTTGGCCCTCACAGAAGCAGATCTGCCTGCGACAGACTCATCAAGAATCTGCCCAGAAAATTTGAAGTGATACACTAACTGCTCTAGATCCATGATTCTGACATCCCTGGATCTTTGTGTGCATGTGTGTAGCATACATAGGACTGTGTCTGTGTGTACATGTATGTGCAGCTGTTAAAGCAAGCCTGTGCATGTTTGTGGAGGCCAGAGGTCAACTTCAGCTGTCTTCCTCCATTCCCTACCTTATTTTGGAGATTTCCCAAGTCCACATCTCCAGGCCTGACTTCTCTCCCTTTCCTTTCTGAATAGTTCTAGTGCTTTTCTACTTGTTGGATACACAACCCACAATATTCTTATACACAGAGCACCGCCCCTTCAGACTTCCATACTTGTAAATATGGTTACAAAGTCTGCGGCAGGCCCCTTGACTCTCTTGTTCTGCTGTAGCTGGTTTTAGGGGAGTGAGGAGGGACATCTGGGTTGTTGACGCCTTCCAAGAGAGATTTACTTGAGAAGAAACTATGCAGCATGGACTTACGTCTCTCCAGAAGCTTCTGCTAAGAACTTCTGGGTTGCCATTGGCTCATAAGACCTTTGTATATGTTATCAAAGGATTCATTGAGCACATGATGGCATAGTTTGATCGCCAGCCCAAATATCTTCAGGACTATTTTACTTTAAACTCATGGTTATGAAAAAGTCTCCCCCAACCCCATCCCAAGCAGGCCCACAGACTAGAGGAGCAAAGCGTCATTTGTGGTCTCACATTAGTGGGCAGATGTTTTTCATGTTGGGGGGTGGCAGCGGGAGTATTGTCCTTCAAAGAGACAAGTTCTGTGCAAGGTCTCAAACTCAACACTCCATCTCAGAGGGTCCAAGGTCTCATCTGCTGTTGCCATGGCAATGCTTAAACCTCAAGCTATGGAGACTAAGACCCCTCTAGGGGACCAAACTTAATTTAGATGCTCTCCACTTGCTTTTCAGTGGTCCTTCCCTTCTGTCTTTCCTCCTTTCCACTTCCCTCTCTCTCAGTTTGAAACAAGATCTCACTCAGGACCTTGCTTCCAATTTACTCTGTAGCTCAGGCTTGCCTCCAACTCATGGCAATCCTCCTGCCTCAGCCTCCAAAGTTCTGGGATTATAGGTGTGAGCCACTCTGGCCTGGCTTTTCAGTGTTAGGCTCTATGGTGTTGTTTGTTGTTGAGCAGCTCGGCTATACACTTGAAGGTCGTGTTCTGATTTTACTTTCTTTACAAATGTTTGTGTCAGGAAAGTTTTCATATTCTCCTCTCCAAAGCTGTCACCCAACTTTTCCAACCATAGTGTGTTCACTCTTGCTTTCAGCCTATCTTCATGTTTTTTTTTTTCTCAAGCAAAGACACTCTTGTTATACCAAGAAAACTGCATCCGAGGACATTTCCTTCTTACTCTCCCATCATTAATTTTTTTGCTACTCAGCTCTTTCTTACGCCCATAATTCTTTCATCATCTACATGCCAGGATGGATTTGGATGATGCGCAAGTGTTCAGCTTGTCTCTTCCACGGTGAAATGCTAACGTCCTCTCTGCACGCGGCTTACAGTTGGATATCCTTTCCTGAGTCTCCTTGTTCTCTCATGTAGCAGTTACTCTTCCGGCTTCTGTGAGGAAGCAAGCTGGCAAGAGCAGCTTCCCATAGAAAAGGTGTAATCTGTCCCACAGCTCAGGGTGGGACAGCCAAGGCGACTGCAGAAACCTGAGTGTCTGCTCATCCAGCACCCACAGTCAGGCCACAGAGAGTAATGAATGCTTGCATAGTGAGTGGATCATTTTCTGTTTTACCCAGGATCCCCTGTCCAAGGAATAGCCCCACCCATGATTAATACAAGCCTCCCTACATCAATTAACATGTAAATATAATCAAGATAACTTCCACAGGTGCACCCAAAGGTCATCTATTTTTTTAAAAGATTTATTTATTTATTATGTATACAGTGCTCTGCCTGCAGTGTGCAGGCCAGAAGACACCAGATTACATCCTAGATGGTTGTGAGCCACCGTGAGGTTGCTGGGAATTGAACTCAGGACCCCTGGAAGAGCAGACAGTGCTCTTAACCTCTGAGCCATCTCTCCAGCCCCACAAAAGGCGCATCTTTCAGATCATTCTAGGCTCTGTCCTGTTGACAGTTAGCACTAAGCGCCTCACCTCATAGTTTTGTTCATGCTAGCCGTCTGCCTGCACAGGTCTTCTCCCCCACGCTTACCTCATTCATTCAAATAACTTCCAAGAAACCTTCCAGGCTCACTCGTGCCATCCCTAAGCATTCCTCGCCACCCTCCCCCACATACACACTCCTTTCATCCCTGAGAACTGGTCGCCACGCTGAGGTTCAATTACCAAAGGCTCCATCTCTATCCCATTGAGCCCTTTGTATGTTGACTTTGCCTCTCTGTCCCTTTTGGCGTCTTGTGAGAAAAGGCTCCTATTTATCTCTGTATCCTTTCCCAGCCTCACACCCTTCTCACAGTGCACAATCATATTCTTGCAGAATCTAAGTCTGGAGTCAAAGCCAAGATGGAAGAAACCTGGAGGAGGGCCAGGTGTCCTGAACTAGAGAATTGGGTGGCTGCACGCTGTCAGCGCTGAGGAATTTACCCAGCTGTAATTTTAATCACCCAGCCGAGGCCGTGAAGTCCCTGGACGGACAAGGATTTCTGGCTCCCAGATAAGCACGTTTAGGGTGGTTATCGCATCGAATTCTCTCTGACTTGGAGAGTTTATCTCTCTGTTGCCTGAGGTGGGTTCCTCTCAGCCTCTCTATAGCCCTTTTGTAGAAAAACTTTGCCAATCCCAGCTGGGGCATAAGGGGCAACATTTTCAGGAAGTGGAAAGAGAGGACCCGGGCTTTTCCATGACCAGTTGGTGCCATGATCTCAGATGCCAATGACTGCAACCCGAGCGGCTGCATTGAGAGCACGGGCACTGCCTCTCCACAAGCTTTTCTTTGTGCGGCAGGCGGAGTGTCTGCATTCAGACAGAGATGCGCTGCATTTCTAAGCATGATCTCATTCAGGTAAATCTTCAATGCCGTTAAACCCAAATTGTTAAATGGGTAGCTCCAAGTGACTTAAAGTTAGCAGGGTTCTAGCAAGAGGGGATGGTGGGTAAGGTTGCCTCCTGCCAAGCTGGCCGACGTGAGTTCCCATCTGAGGACCGGCATGGTAAAAGGAGAGAGAGAGAATGTTCTCCAGCAAGTTGTTCTCTGACCTCCCCTTAAGTGGTGTGGTGCACGCACCCTTGCAGAGAAACACATACCCACTGAATAACTCAGGCCAAAAAAAAAAAAATAGTGCCTATGTTATTAATGTGTAGGAACAATTTTTTCTTGACACTACAGATTTGGGGGCTTACAAAGGCCCACAAAAACTATTTTGCCCTCTGTCCATCTATTAGTTACTCCATCTCTTGGCTCAGACAGACGGACGCACGCACGCACGCACGCACGCACGCACGCACTCACGCACTCACGCATGCACTCACACATGTGCACGCACATGCTTTCCTTGCTGTCCCCTGTACATTGCCCCACGTCCTCGATCTCTACTTTATACTACATCCCTGAAACATCCATGCACTGGTGGCAGGGGCAGCTGAATAAGACTATTGAACTGGAATGATTCTAGTCACGTGTGGGTTAGTGGCTGCACTAGGTGATGGGTCAACAAACTGTGGGCCACAGCAGAACCCAGAGCTCAGTTTGTGCTGGAAAAAAAAAATATATAAAGTTTTACTAGAACACAGCACTCCTACTTCTTTGCATGTAACATATATGGCCGCTCTGGCAGAACACCAATAGACTTAGTTGTTGGGCTAGAGGTGTAGCTCAACAGCACAGTGCCTTCCTAGCACCACGTAAACAAACAAGCGGGCATAAACAGTGATGATCAGTAGCCACAATGGCTTCCGGGGGTGCAGAGATGGCTCAGAGATGAAGAGGACCTCAGTTTGTTCCCAGCGCTCACAGCAGCTCACAACCATCCGTAACTCACTTTCAGGGGACTTGACTGCCTCTTCGGGTCTTCTAGGGTACCTGACACACACACACACACACACATTTATACATATATATTTTTTTCAATCAAACACTCATACACATAGAAAAAATATAAATCAATTTTGAAAGTTACAATGGTTAACAACTTCCTGAAGATACCTATTTCCTCCTTCCTAGGATGTTTTCAAATCCCCAGAAACCATAAAGAAGGAAGCGAGGCTCTTGTTGTTTCCTGGGGCCACAGGAGTTCTTCCATCTAAAGAGACACTCAGGATACCCAGGAGTTTAAGACTAATCTTCATTTGTGTGATGCCACATAGCCGACGTCTTCTAAACCCTCCCAGTTTTTCAGGCACACTCTCACGTGGCATGCATGCAACACACCTTCGTTCTAAGAGTCTTCACTTGTTCTCAAAGTGCCGTCATCCTGAGCAGCCCCCCATGTCTGGTGAGACCCTCTGAATTCCACCACTCATGGCCACCTCACTCCACCCAGATGTTGGGCCACTGCATGCTCTACCTCCCTTGACCCCATCACCTAAAAGCAACTGTATTTGGACACTGGTGTTGTCTAGAATCTTCTCTTTCAAAACATGGAGGGTTCACGGGTTCATGAAAACCATGTGCTAGACTTCTGGACATTACTGGACGTTGCAGTCATGTCCTCACTTAGCACCCCCACCGCCGTCATGCACAGGTTCAACCTATCCAACCACATCAGAAAGGGAATGGAAATACGAAAGCCTGTTTATACCCAAGGTGTGCCCCATGTTAAACAAGAATTAGTTACTTATTCAGTCTAGGCACCAAAGCAGAAGCACATCCCTAGTTTTTTGTAGCACCCAGCTGTTGGCTGTAACCTCTGGGAAGGCAATCTCTGTGTGCAGCATACTCCATCACATTGCGTGCCAACAAGAGTGCATGGAGACTCAAAGTTTGACAGGTGGTCCATGACTAACATTACCTTGGGGAGCTTAAAAGTAGGCTGGTGGTCAATTTGAATCCTAACTTTCTTCTTTTAACTGTGTGTATTTCCACCTACTGGCATTGTGTTCCCGCCCATCACCATATCATAGATATAAAGGCGGTGACAATACTATTTCCTCATTGGATTGCCAAAATATGATATGGTGAGGTCTATACAGAGTGATGCCAGGGTATGTGCTTACCGTGCAAGCATGAAGACTTGAGTTCAGGTCCCTAACACTCACATAAAAAAAAGTTTGGCAGGCTGGAGAGATGGCTCAGAGGTTAAGAGCACTGTCTGCTCTTCCAGAGGTCCTCAGTTCAATTCCCAGCAACCACATGGTGGCTCACAACCATCTATAATGTGATCTGATGCCCTCCTCTGGCCTGCAGGTACACATGCAGGCAGAACACTGTATGCATAATAATAAATAAATAAATCTTAAAAAAAAGTTTGGCACAGATGTGCATGTCTGCAGTTCAGGCTGGGAGAACAGAAATAAGAGACAGGGCCAGCAGAGCTTGCTGTCCAGCCAGTCCAGTCTAATGACAAGTGCCAGGCTCAGTAGAAAATCGTGTCTCAAAAAGTATAATGGAGAATGATCAAGGAAGCCCTCCACCATCAGCTTCTGGCCTCCGCATGCACATATACACATGCACACGAGCACCTGCATACATATGTGCATACACATTAGCACATGCACATATGTAAGTACATAAAAAGTACACAGTTTTAAAACTGTGCTTGATAAAGCGCTAATCGCTCAACAGTATGCAATGTACCTTTAAAGATACAAAGTAAACCATGTGGCACAGGCAGAGGAGGACACTCAAAGGCCAGCAAGCCACATGGCCTTCCCCACAGCAGGAGCCACACAATGCACAAGTATGTGGTGTACGGATGGGAGAGAAACAGAAGTGGAATGGTTTGAGGCATTATGAAGAGAGGTGGAGCTGGACACTCGTGGGTGGAGAGAAACAGCTGTTGTGAGTCACTTACCCTGCCACCTGATGCCACGGTAAAGTAGCAGCCCACACTGCTGCTGAGGGCCATGTGTGGGCTTGTGGCCATGCAGAGCAGGGGTCTGTGTCCATAGCGCATATGACCACTAAAGACCACACATCACCTCTCTTTCTGCCACCCACCCCCAAGCTCCCACTTCATTGAGTTTTACAATGAGTCCTTCTGACCCAGTGCCCGAGCCATCCCTCAACATATCCATCTGTAAAATCACGCGGGGACAAATAGCCAAGTGTGTGCCAGTGGCCAGTGGGAGGCACTGCCACGGCTCCTAAAGTGGGGAAACTCTAGCATCCAGATACACATTTCCACTAGATTAGGAGAACTAGAAAATTCTGGATGCATACAGGCTTAGGGGCTCCTGGGTATGGACAGGCCACCTAATGAGTATGCACTTGTTTTCAGGTCAAATGAGCTTTACAGTCTGTGTGGGGATAGTGTGTATGCAGGCATCTGTATTCATGTGTGTGTTTGCATGTGTGTGGAGGCCAGAGGTCAGCATCATATGTCTCCCTCTTTTTATTTTATTTTATTTTATTGAGACAGCCCTTTAAAGAACCCCTATCCTGCTAGATTGTCTTGCCACAGGGACCCTTCTGTCTCTGCCTCCCCAGTACTGATAGCATGGGGAGTGACACTGCACTCTGCTTCCCTTACATGGATGCTGGGACTCCAAATCCAGGCCCTCATTCATGCATGGCTCACAGCATCATCTCCTACACTTACTTCTTTACAAACCAGTTGTTTGAATAATTTATTTTATTTTTTAAAAGTTCATTTGTGTACAGGGGTGTGCAGGCATGACGAACCCTCATGTACATATACATGGTGCATGTGTAGAGGTCAGAGGCCCATCCCTGGGGGACACACTCAGGTCATTAGGTTTACGTGGTCACTGCCTTCATCAACTGAGCCATCTCCCCAGCACTTGAGTAATTATTAAATACTAACTATAGTCCCAGCCCTATGATAAGAGCACTAAAATTGTTCAAGCTCTGTCAAAGTTTTGAGAAACCAAACGCATGGAGAGTGATTCATAACAAGATCCAAGTGGACCTGTGACAAATGTCTCCTACTGCCAAGCCTGCTGACACAATGCGAAAGCCTTGTGCTGGTGACAATTGTGCTTTTCACCAGTTATACGGCTTCTTCTATGAGAGTCTACCATGAGCCAACTGAGCTTTCCACCCAGTGCTGTGGCCTTGGAGAAACTATGGATTGCTACAATAGGAGTTTGCACAACCACTCAAGGCAACAAGGGGCTTTGTAAATTGCTCGGACATGTGTTTGGCTGTTCCAGGGTGGTTCTCCTGGAGAGAGGCCATGCTGTTGTTTAGAAGCCAGTAGTGTACATGCCAAACTGACAGTGACTAGTGAGGAATGGGATTTTAATGTCCGGAAATGACAGAAGAAAGAATAGCAGTGGTTTCACATCAGCCATTGGATTGCTCCTGCATAAAGCAAGGAAATGGAAGCTTTCCAGAATGCAGCCTTCTCAATTAAATTTTAATCTAATACACAGCATTGACCTTGTGTCTGTCTACACCTCTCTGAGCTGCACACTGCTGCCTATGGAAAGGCATGGCAGTTTTGTAGTTTGGTTCGTGGGCTTCAGGGCAGACCTGGAACCAAAGCCTGAACTTTCCACTTACTGACCAGGTTGTGTACCTGGGCAAACCCTCAGTTTTCCAGCAGTAAAATGGAGTGGTGGTGAAATGGTTATAAAGACTAAACGCTCCCATGTTACATAATTCATGTAATACACTGAGGATAATAAATACCAAGTTGACTGTGTGGCCCTTTGATTTGAAGAGGTCTTCCATGGCTGGAGAAACAGTGAAGCCTGTAAAGTGTTCACCACGCAAGTGTAAGAACCTAAATTTCATCCCTAGCATCAATGTAAAAATCTGGACATGGCACCACATGTATGTAACCCCACCATTTGGGAGGCAGAGACAGAAGGATCCTGGACCACCAGTCTAGGCAATCAGGGAACTCCATGTTCAATGAGAGACCCTTCATCAAAAAAAATAAAAAATAAAAATCAGGTGTGGAGTGATTAAGAAGGACACCCACAGTCACCCTCCACTCCAAGCATATGCACACAGGTGTACACAGGTGTATGATTAAAGGTGAACCCAGGAGAGCCTTGCTTAGTTTTTGCCTGTCTGTCTGTCTGTCTGTCTGTCTATCTGTCTCTTTTCTTGGTACAATTTGGGCAGGAGTTACCTTTGCTTTTCTGGAAGTTATTTGGCAAGATTTCTTCCTTCCTTCTTTCCTTCCTTCCTTCCTTCCTTCCTTCCTTCCTTCCTTTCTCTTTTATTTCTTTTTCTTTATTTTTTTTTAAACAGGGTTGTGCTATATAACCCTGGCTGTCCTTGAACACATAACCCTCCCGTCTCATTCAGCTTACATTGCTGGGATTGCAGATGGATAGCAACTCTGCTTATAGGTAAGAATATCCCTGACCACCATCCTGTCAGAAGTGGAAGACCCTATGTCCTGAAACGGACTGGTTGTGGAGTCACTCAGGCACCTGAAGATGAGCCCTTTGAGCTGTTTCAGCCTCAGGGAATAAATGGCCGCGGTGTGAGTGGGGTAGTGATGGTAGACGGCTAAGCATTTTCCTATTTTGGTATTTCTTATTGAGAAGTACTGTAAAAACTACACATGCGGATACTAATACTAAAAGTGCGTATTAGTCAGTATCCTTATAAATATTTATAAAATTATAGTTTAAAACTTTGGAGATTAAAAAAATAGTATTTCTTTTTATGTTGTTTTCGTGTGTGTGTGTGTGTGTGTGTGTGTGTGTGTGTGTGTGTGTGTGTG
>OU015749.1:8647388-8674236 GCA_907169655.1 Acomys percivali
TGTGTGTGTGTGTGTGTGTGTGTGTGTGTGTGTGTGTGTGTGTGTGTATGTTTTGTTATTGTTGTTGTTACTTTTAAATAAGCTCTTGTATATCCCAGGCTGGCATGGAACCTGCTATGTAGCCAAGGGTGGCCTTGACCTTCTGATCCTCCTGCCTCCACCTCGTGAGTGCTGGGACCACAGGAGTGCACTGCCACAGCCTACTTACACCCTGCTGGAGCCTGAACCAGGACTTCACGCATATGAGGCTTCAAGCTCCCTTCAAATCCCACCAATAGCTTTTCTTTGTTAATATGGTTGCCTCCCTTTTTCATAATCTTATCTATTTTTTCTTCTTGTGGACTGTCTTACATCTTTTGTTCACTCTCTTATGCAGCTTTATTTCTTATTGATCTGGAATAGTTCATTGTTTATGGGTGATAAAGTTATCTTTTTCCTGCTAAAGCCTCCCAATCATTTATTGTTGTTTTAAATTTGTATCAGGAGTTTAAGTTTTTCTTTTACCTGAAGTAATTGTTTTTATTCTTCGCAATTTCTTACATCTCTTTTATCCTTAAAATCTTGCCATTGGCTATAGAACTAGTTAATAATGAGCCTATTTTTTCCCCTAGCTTTAAATGTGCCTCACTGATTATCTTTACTTAGCCCTGTAGTGCATCTAGAACAGGTTTACTGTTTTTTTAAATCCTTTTCTAATTTATTTACATTACATCCCAACTGTTACCCCTTTGCTCCTGTCCTCCCATTTCCACTCTCCATCCCTCTCCCCCTTCTCCCCATCCCCTAGTCCTCTGATGGGGGCGGGGCCTCCTTCCCTATCATCTGACCCCAGCCTATCAGGTTTCATTAGAACTACCTGCATCCTCTTCCTCTGTGGCCTCACAAGACTGCCCTTCCAAGGGGAAGTCATCAAATCTCTTGGGCACCAGAGTCCATGTCAGAGGTAGTCCCTGTTCCACTTATTAGGGGATTCATGTAGAGGATGAGCTGTCCATAGGCTACATCTGAACAGGGGGTCTAGGTTCTCTTATGCATTGTCCTTGGTTGGTTTGTGCAGGGCCCCTGGGTCCAGATTTGTTGGTGTTGATGGTCTCCTTGTGGAGCTCCTGTCCCTTCTGGGTTCTTCTATCCCCCACCCTACTCTTCCATATCACTCTCAGTGTTCTGCCCAGAGTTTGGCTGTGAGTCTTTGCATCTGTTTCAATACCCCACTGGGTGGAGTCTCTCAGAGGACATCTATGTTGGGCTAATATCCACTTATAAGTGAGTATATACCATGCGTGTCTTTCTAGCTCTGGTTTACCTCAGTCAGGATGATCTTTTCTAGTTCCATCCATTTGCCTGCAAATTTCATGGTTTCCTTGTTTTTGACATACCTGAAACATGCTCCACCATACAACAAGGACATTTGCTCAATTATATTCATAGGATCTTTATTCATAATAGCCAGAATCTGGAAACAACTTAGATGTCCCTTGATTGAAGAATGGATACAGAAATTAGGGTACATTTACACAATGGAATACTACTCAGCTATCAAAAGCAGGTTTACAGTTATAAATCAATATAGTCCTCCTAGGGATGGATGCATGTAAGTGCTCAGCTCCCTTTCTCCACTCTTGGGCAGTTCGTAATCCCCTAGATAATGATGTCACCCATAGTGGGGAGGGAGTCTTGTCACCTCAGTTACTATAATAAAGAACCCCTAGACATGCCATAGCAACCTCCATCCAGATGAACCCTGACTGTGGCTCCCTTCCCAGGTGAGTGAGGATCAGGACCAGTTGACAATGAAAGCTAACCGTCACACTCATGAATCCACGAACTCATAAAGCACAAACGGAAGACCTCCCAGGAAGAACAAATAAGAAGCCATCACTCTAAAACTACAGAAAACTAAAGTAGAAGAGAAAAACCACGAAATCAGACACCAATAAATAATTCCCCTGAAGAGAGGAAAAGTTAAAGTGTTCACTGACTTGCAACAGCAACAACAGAAAGCAGCAGACAGTGTAAATGTCTCTAATGACCCCTCTGAACTTGGAATTGTGTGTGTGTCGGTGGGGGTGTAGATTTTGTGAGAACTACTCCTCGATTATTGACACCTGAATTCTTTGTTCTGAGACTATGCCAGAGGTACCCCTGAGGGTTCGATTCCATTGTTCATGAAGGAGTCTTTGCTGGACACAAATTTTGTTAATATGGTCCTGTTCTACTTGGTTTCATCCTGCTTTTGCCTTGTCCTGTTCTGCTTGGTTTCATCCTGTTTTGTTTGCTTTTGCCTTGTTTTGAACCCGTGTCACTACATAGTCCATATTGTCCAGAAGCTGTCCTGAAATGTGCTATGTACCACAGGCTAGCCTGAAACTTGTGTTACCTTCTGCCCCAATCTCCTAAGTATCTGCATTCCAAAGTGCATCATCACGGTCAAGTGAATACACTGTTGAGTGGCCCTCTCGGCGTGTCCCTGCCTCGCTCACGCGTTTCTCTAGCTGGCCCTTCTGACTTCCTAAAGCCACGGTTTCCACCAGTGGCGTACATAAGTCAGATTAAAGCTGTTCATAAGTAGGAGTATCTGAGTGAGGAAAACAGACAGTTGGCACCAACTGAATGTCATTCACAAGACAGACGGCTGCCCCAGGCGAAAGCCTGAGCCATCAATCAATGGACAGGTGGCACCCACTCACCTGCTGGAGTTTCACTCCCACCATGGAGGCACTGATGTCAAGCACGAAAACCACATTCTTGGGTAGAGGAGGCAGGTTTTTAGGAGCAAAGTAGTGAACGAAGTAACCGTTTAGAACCTGGTGGAAGAAACAACGAAGTACCTTAAGTAGCATCCAGAGAAAGCAAGGGGTGACTAGGGCCAGTCTTCGGAAGTTCTAGGACACAAAGGTGGCATCAAGCAGTCTAGGGCTGCATCCCACACCAAGAACCAAATTATCTACAGTCTTGATCCCTGCCAGAGAATCCGCTGCTAGCTAATATAATCAAGCAGAATCGCCTATTTTCAATGTGCTCACCATGGAATGGGGTGTAGCTCAGTGATAGAGTGCTTGCTGAGCACGTGTATACCCCTCGGTTCAATCAGCACTGCCTTAAGATGAATATACACGTATACATGAGTATATAGATACATAGACCATGGCAAGCCTTCAAGTATAATTATGCGACTTCCTCTGACCTTGCTTCCTGAGAATCCTGCCTCTCGCATTATCTGTTTTTACTGAGCATCTTCCAGGGTGAGATATCAAGGTTGTCTGCATTCTCTGTGCACACTCACACATTTTAATATTCCCACCTTGTCTTGGGGAGTGAGACAACCTAAAGGGAAATAAGCTTCGGAACAGTCTCTTTTAATTAAAGTTGAAGAAGTGCTAAAATTCTAACCTCATCTAAAACACCACAGGGAAAATTATATTATAGATTTCATTTGCTGTCCAGGTTACTGAAGCACGAAATAGGTACCCACAGCAGCCAGAAAGGGAGCATCGGTAGTCTCTTTGAAGACATAGTCTGAGTTTAAATAGTTTTACTGAGAACTGGGAAGATCTTTCACCTTTAGCTAAGTATTGGATTCCATCTTTCTGAATGGAATGGAAAGGACCACATACGGCGGCATCATGGGACCATTACCTGGATGTCCCCGATGTTCTGTTCTCTCTTGACATCATATCGAATGATGAAATCCCCCAAAATTCCATTCTGGGCAATCTTAGCTTGTTGGACCACAGTGGGCTTAAAAACAACTTTGACAAAAGTTTCATTTTGGTTGATGACAGTAGAAGGGGGAGGACCCAAATCACCTGCAAGTAAGACATGAACAGAACAGATTACTGAAATTATAAAGATTTTTTCCTGAAAAGAGTTAAAAGGATGTTAAACTTCATTCTGTTGGGTATTTGTTCTCCTATGAACATTTGTTAATTTCTCAAGAAATAAAGGGTTTATTTTGGCCCACAGTTTGAGCAACCACAGATGGTAATGGAGTGGAAGCTGGTCACGTTGCAACCAAGGTCAGAAAGCAGAAACACAAATGCCACATTCAGCTTACATTGTCCTTTTTATTCAGTCCAGGACTCTGTCCCATGGACAGTGCCACCCATAGGCAGTGCCATCTTTTCCACCTCAACAAGCTTAATCCAGGTAATGCCTCACAGACACACAGAGGTGTGCCTCCTGGATGATGCTGGATCCTGTCATATTGACAATATTAACCACCATCCTGAGTCAGAAAAAACTGTATTTAGATATTGATCCACTTCCCACTAGATCTGAGCCTTTGCCTCAGCTACCAAGCCATTTGTCAAATACATTAATAGTCGTGCGAGTGTCACGTTATTGAAAATATCTAGTGACATGTTGTACTTATCACCGTCCTAGTCTGTGGTAAGCATCATGCCAAGTTTGTTACTATCAAACTTAAGCATTTGCAAAGGCGAAGGAGGAATTCAGTATGGCACCGTGGGCATGTCACACTTAGGATGGTATATGGCTGTCAAAATGAAAGAAGCACCGTGGGAACTACTGAAGATGCTCACGGTCATTGGAACATACTCTCTATTCTTCACTTACATAGAGTTCAAGGTCAAACACAACTTACCCAAGGGCAACTGGAGCAGGTTGAGTGCTCCTTTGGGAGGAAAGTTACTCACTTGGAAAGAATACAAAAGAATCTCTGATGGGAAGTGTCCTATGTCTGATGCACAATTTGGCAACATGGATGTTCTTGGTGTAAATGAATGGATGTGTATATATATAACTTAGCAAGACTTACACATCCATTTTATGCGCCTTTAAAAAATGTAAACATGGGAGCTGGAGAGCAGAATGGATTAAATAGGCACCGTGTGGCATGGAACATGACAATCTAATTTGCCAAGCAAACCCCTCTCTGTTCTTTTCCTTGGAGTAAATGTGTTAGTGTAGCCACTTATATGGGGATTAGTGGTATCCGGAGACGGTTCAGATGCCAGAATTAAGACCGGGCGTAGAGTTTCTGGGAAGCACTTGCAATGCCAGCAGCAGCTGTCACCCCTCCCGTCACTCCACATGTCCAAGCACACTCTGGAAAAGTCACCTGCAGGATGGTGTAAAGCAGGCCTCAGTCTTAGAAGAGCAGCATTGGCAACACCTTGGAACATTCTAGAAACATCAACTCTCAGACCCTTCCCAGAAACTCTGGAGAGAACTTTAGGTTCTGTAGGTGACGATGGGAAATGGCGACATGTCTTTGACCCTGACCTCAGACCTTACATGCAGAAAATAGTCATGGCCTTGGTTGTGTAAAAGTACACTTATCCCAACACACACCACCAGCATATACATTCTCTTTAGACTTCCAGCATTCACCAAATTTACTTTGCTCCAGGTCTCTCTCATAAAAATGCTTTTTTAAAAAACAAGTGCCTCAACCTAATACATGCATAACAAAATGAAAGCCCTGGGAATTTAAAAAGTATAATTTCTTTCTTCATGATTTATTTGACTGGGTTCTTTGATACAGACCACAAGAAAGGCTATGTATAATTTTTGCTGCCTATTGACCTTTGCTTTCTGTTCATTCATGATGAAAATGTATGAGTTTCCTATAAAAGGGCTTAGTTCACATGTCCACAGTGTGGGTGGATTTTCCGTTTTGTTCTTCACCAGGAAGCCTAATTCCTGACCCTGGCTTCCACCCACTAAGTACCACACAGCAACAGTGACCCAGTAGACATTCTACTACCACGGGGAACAATTTGAGAGCAGCATCTTTTTAAGAATTATGTTCTTGAATTTTGTATACAAATATTATATTGAGAAATTATTATGTACATTCATAAAGAAATTGGTTTTAACTAAAAAAAAAAAAAGAATTATTGTTAAACAGGGGTGCACAGCAACGCTACAGCATGCGTGAGGAAGTCAGTTCTCTCCTTCAACCTTGGGCTCCAGGGATCAAACCCAGGGTGTCAGGCTGGCACGGCAAGCTCCTTCACACTGACCCAGCCCGCCTGCCTATGATCTTAGAAAATTAAAATGTTCTGGGCTGAGAAGACAATAATGTGCAAGCATGAAGGCCTAAGTGCAGGCATCAACACGCGTGTAAAAATAAATGCCTGTGATTCCTCGGGGGGGGGGGGGAAGGGGGGGGGATGGCAGGCTGTGGGCATTCGGGTTCTCTGGCTAACCACTCTAGCCAATCGGTGAGTTCTGGTTCAATGAGACATTGTCTTTAAAAAAACAAGTGAGCGCCGGGCGGTGGTGGCGCAGGCCTTTAATCCCAGCACTCGGGAGGCAGACGCAGGCGGATCGCTGTGAGTTCGAGGCCAGCCTGGTCTACAAAGTGAGTCTAGGACAGCCAGGGCTACACAGAGAGACCCTGTCTCGTAAAACAAAAAAACAAAGAAAAAAAATAGTGTAGAGTTGTCCTCCACCTACTACTTCTCTTCCTCCTCCTCTTCCTTCTTCAGGAAAATATCAAATGGAGGATGACCCCAGTGCAGCAGGAGGGCCCAGAACTAGGAGGACACCATGGCTTCTTGCAGAGGACCCGGCAGCAGTCTCAGGGGCTGCCAGTATGGCTGAGGCTGCCGGGGTCGAGGCCTTGGGGCGCGTGAGGTAAAGCCAAAGACAAGGAATGGATCCCCATCTCCAAGCTGGGCCGCCTGGTAAAAGACATGAAGATCAAGTCCTTGGAGGAGATCTCCCTGTTCTCCCTGCCCATTAAGGAATCCTAGATTTTTGACTTTTCCTGGGCTCATCCCTAAAGGATGAGGTTCAAAAGATCATACCAGTGCAAGAGCAGTCACCGGCTGGCCAGCGCACCAGGCTCAAGGCTTTTGTCCCTATTGGGGACTACAATGGTCACGTTGGTCTTGGTGTTAAGTGCTCCAAGGAGGTAGCCACTGCTCTCTGGGGGCCATCATCTTGGCCAAGCTTCCCATCATCACTGTGTGGAGAGGCTACTGGGAGATCAAGATTGGCAAGCCCACACCATTCAGTGCAAGGTGACAGGCCGCTGGGGCTCTGTTTTGGTGTGTCCCATCTCTGACCTCATAGGCACTGTGCCCAAGAAGCTACTGATGATAGCCAGAATTGATGACTGCTACACATCAGCCAGGAGTGTACTGCCACCCTGGGCAACTTCACCAAGGCCATCTTTGATGCCATCTCCAAGACCTACAGCTACCTGACCCCTGACCTCTGGAAAGAGACTGTGTTCACCAAGTCTCCTTATTGGGAATTCACTGACCACCTTTTGAAAACCCACACCAGAGTCTCTGTCCATAGGACCCAAGCTCAGGCTGTGGCTACTACATAAGAGTTTTTATACAAGAAAAATAAGGTGAATTAAGTCTGTTTAAAAATAATTGTACAACAATAGAAACGTAGACCTATGGCCTTCACATGCACAAACAAAGGTGTCTCACACAAGAAATGGGAATAAAAATCCTCCATTTATTGGAGGAAGGGGAAATCTGATAATTCTATTAATTGTAGCTATTCACCTAAACTCTAAAGCAAAATAATACTATATAATACTGTTGACTTTTCATTGTTCTTAACTAGGGCTCATATTGCTGACCGTCACACAGTACTTCATAAACGCAGTGAGTGTCTTTGCAGGGTCCTTCACCATGTTCCAGAGACAACAAATACTTCAAAAGAAGAGTTTGCAAGCCAGCCAGAAGAAGAAAGCGACTGCCACACTTGTCTAATAAGAGACCTTGCTTATTTGCCTCCTCACTTGGTTAAGGGGAAGGCGTGAAGTGTGGCAGCTACTCCAACCAGGGACACTGTATCACATCACTCCACTCAAGAAAGTTTACTAGCTGCTCTCCGTACCCATGGATTCCTTCTCTCAGGTCGCCAGCCTTCCCATGAGGCTTCGCAGCGGAAAACCATTCTTGCCTGTGGAAGCCAGGTAATAGCAAAGAAAGTCGGCGCTAGCATTTCACAGACTCCGAGTGCCTGGCTCCACTTTTCAGTTCTACACCTGGAAAACTGGAGCTCCACCATCACAGCATCACTGCCAGGACTTGGTGAGATCACATATGGAAGATGTTGATCATGGCACCTGGCACATAACAGCTGTTGATATACAATCGGTCACGTGTTCATTAGTGTTCTAGTTACTGTGACAAAATGCGTGACAGCAGCCATGTAGGGAGGGAAGGTTGTATTTCCTAGCAGAGGAGCGGATTCAAGAACTCCAGCTTAGCCTGGGTCCTCAGGGGAATGGCTCCGGAAGTACCGTCACAGATATGTGCAGTGTGTCTTGGGTGATTCTAAATCCAGCCATGCTGATAATGAAGCTTAACTGTCATGGTCCCCTCTCTTTCTTTTGGAGTCATTTCCTGTACTCTGTCCATTTTTAAAGAAAATGAAGGAAAAAAATCTATCATTTGATGACAACTAGTCTCCATTTGGGATCACAGTTTTCTCTGCTCCACTGAGAGTGTGGTGAAAACTATTATTTGGAAAGGTCCTGCATGCCCTTATGGACATTACTGAGCTGGAATTTAAGAGTGTCTACATGAAGAATAATTTTTTTATAAAGTACAGTGGAATTAACTGCAGCTAGAGAGCCTCCTGAAAGGATGTGTGGGATTTTCATATCAGTGCATGTATTCTTCTTTTTTTTTTTTCTGAACTGAGGACTCATAACCTTTGCTAAAGAAATTGATATTTATAAATGCTATTAGATATTCATCTGTTTGAAACTATCTTATAAAAACAAAACACACATTCTGTCTGTAGATATAATGTATATTTTATATTGTTTGATATAGAGAGGGAGCAAGGTTCAGAGGACACAAACGTAGACTCTTGGCTTTATGCCAGACCATGGGCGCTATTCACAAATAGACATTCTGCCGGAGCCAGAGGGATGTGCGGGAGGGGGGTGGTTACTGATTACTACGTAAAGTGTCTAAAGGTGAAAAATGTAGGAGCCAAAGCACCATGCTGAAGGCCACTGTCTGGAAGCTACAGCCCTGAGAGCTGGTGGGCAGAGGGATGTCCTGGATTCTGTTTCCTGTGACTTTGGCTTTGGCTACTGTCAATCCCGAAGCTGCCAATACCTGGGGGCTTTTACAAAAGGATTTCCAAACAAACACTGCCTGTTCCTTTCCCCTGAAAAGAGACTAGATGGTCTAGGTTTGTTTATACAAAAAAATTCCTCACCTGGGACCTGATAAGACCTTTTGTTAAATTTAGGGCAGTCAAAATAGCTGTGATTGCTTGGGCAGCTACAATCTGATGATCCCAATAAAGACAAAAGTTCTGCAAATCTGCTAAGTACTGAAATTTTTAAAAAGTGAATAAAGCAGAGGCAATGAGAAGAAATTGGTAAGTTTCTTACAAATCTCTCATTAAATAAAGTTTTTGTTTGTTTGAAAAGGATTTTTATGCACCTGTCTAATGTGATGCTTACTACTGTTAGTGTCACTGAACCTAGCATTACCTGGGAGACAGACTGCTGGGCCTGCGTGTGAGGACTTGTCCACAGTCCTGACTGATATGCGAAGACCCATGCTGAATATGGACAGTGCCAGTCAAGGAGCTGGGTCTCAGACTGAAGACCCAGGATGAAGTGAGCCACGCCGAGCACCTGCTCTCTGCTTCTGACTGTAAATGCAGCGTGACCAGCCACTCCACACTCCTGTCTCCATGACTTCCCGCCACAAAGAACTGGATCCCCTTGAATGGGAAGCCAGGGTAAGTCCTGCACTCCATACGATGCACTTTGACTATCTGAACAACCAGAGAAAAGTAACTAATACAGTTGGTGTGGTGTTTTGTTTTGTTTTGTTTCTCTTTCTTAGAGAAAGCATTGTATAAGCATGACAGCATCACACAGCATATGAATCACACAGAATAATGAAAATTTACAACTCAAGAGGTCTATGTTTTTTATAGTTAAAGGATGTTTGCTCAAATTTCTTTCTTTGTTTTTGTTTTGATTTGTTTTTCCGAGACAGGGTTTCTCTATGGTAGTTCTGACTTTCCTGGACTTGCTTTGTAGACCCTACTGGCCGCGAACTCACAGAGATCTGCCTGCTTCTGTGTTTCTGAGTGTGAGATTAAAGGCGTGTGCATCCCTGCCCTGTGCTCAAATTTCTTAACAAGTTTGTTTTCTTCACAACTTCTAGGTTCTTCTTTCCTCAAATAATATGTTATTGAGTCTCAGTTTTCTGTATTTGAATGTGGAGAAAGCTCATACATGTTGAACACTTAACACGCAGGTGATTGTCAGATCCATGGGTGGGTGGGCATGTAGACAAAGCAGCTTTCTAAGAGACCTGAAGAAGCTAGTCATGGTGCGTGTGAGTGGACACAGCAGGTGGCTCTCCCATGTCAGCCACCATTGTGACTGATGGTTTCATTCACATAGTGACATCCACCTCACACAGTACGAGAATCAAAGAAACAACGAGGCAAAAAGCGAGGTCCTACAGGAAGAACAGGCTGTCCCCCACTATCCCACTAAAGGGAGAAGGCCGGACACACTCAAGTAAGTATGCTGTTCACAGATGGCCTCGACCAAATTACTGTCGGAACAAAGAAGGTAACACGGGTTTCCATGCCAGCGTGAAGAAGCAAAACAGAACCAGCTCTGGAGCCAAATGATTCACACCCGAGTCACTTCTGTGCTAAATAACACTGAAAAACTTCACATAACAATTGCTTGTTTTCCTGGCAAAAGTTCAGAGATTTCACCAAGGCCAAACAAGGCTCTGCCCTTCCAGCTGCTGAAAGGCAGCCGGATCCAGGGAAGAATGTCCAACAGGGGACAATGAAGCCCTTTGGTAATGGACACTTGCCAAATTTAGAAAAATCAAAATACAGGATGTCTACTTCCACTTGAAATTTAGACAAATCACCAATAACTTTTATTATGTCCAGAATGTTCTGTGGCAACATTTATGGTTTACCCAGAATTCAAATGTAAGTGGGCATCAAAATTTTACCTAAAGCCCTAACAAAGGGATTTTTTTTTTAAGCAAAGGGATATTTAATATAGATTTTTCCCTTTTTTTCTTTGTTTTTCTGTTTATTTGCTTGCTTCTTTCTTCCTTCCTTCCTTTCTTTCTCTGTTTTTATTTGTTTGCTTCTTTCTTCCTTCCTTCCTTCCTTTCTTAAGACAATTTCTCATAGAACCAAATGGTTATTAAGAGTCTGCCGTCTAATCTCTCCATCATAACAAAAGGAGAGATAGACCCAAGTTCTGGAAAAACTTAAGCAGTAAACTGTTGAAAACTCAACAGTTCTTGGTTACAAAGCGATTTCTTCCTTAGTTTATTGAACAAAACTTCCTCATCATCCATTCCTTGCCAGGCACTACCGCAGGGGACTGAAAATAAAAATCTCAAGGGCCCTGGCAGCCAATGATAAAGTCAGATGTTAAGGCACCCATGGAAACCATACATAGAATTTTAAGGATAGATTTTATTCAACCCTTCTGAACATAAGACACTGTACTGGTCTCCAGCGAGATGACCTAAGTCTTGCACCACAGTAAATCACTGGGCACTACCAGCTTCACCTTCCAATACAAAGGGGAAGGAGGCTGTAATCCAGTGGCTTGCTTCTTTCTAATTAAGATTTGGGGATTATTTGAAAGTCAAACACCAGGAGAGTGGGACAGGTGTGAGGACATCCTACTGAGACTCTAGGTAAGAGAAATACAGGAGATGGGGAAATAGAAGGACCCAGAGGGTCCTAGAAAACTACAAGAAGAACATCGTGACGGGTGGATTGGGGCCCAGGGGGTCTGCTCAAACTATTGCACTAACCAAGGACAATACAAGTAGTAAACATCGAACCCCTACTCTGATCTTCCCAATGGACAGGACATTCTCCACAGTTACATGGAAAGCAGGGACTGACTCTGACATGAACTCTGGTGCCCCATATTTGACCACCTCCCCTTGGTGGGGAGGCCTGATGGCACTAAAAGAAAGAATAAGCAGGCTACCAAGATGAGACTTGATAGCCTATGACCATATAGAGGGGGAAGAGGTCCCCCTCGGTCATAGACATAGGGGAGGGGAATAGGGTGAAAGTGGGAAGGAGGGAGGAATGGGAGGATTTAAGTGATGGGATAACAATTGAGTTGTAATCTGAATAAATTAATAAAATTTTAAAAATAGTATAGGAAGCTTTGGGAGGGGTGAGACAACACCACCAAGTCCCAGCAGCTCAGATCTTTTCCTTCTCTGTCTCAAAAGCCTGAGGTGCAGAGTCAAAGCTAGCAGTGGTGAGAGGCCATTTCTGTGGGGCCTGTGAGCAATTCTGAGTTGACCTGAATCCAGTAGTAAAAAGCCCATCGGTGAGAAGGTGAACAACATGTGTTTTAATAAAGCTCTAAAGTCAGGGTGGGAAGAAGGGTAGAGAGAGGAGAGAAGGATGCAGAAAATTGTGAGCACACAAGTTCTTTTTTTTTTTTTCTTAAATATCTAAAGCCAACAATATTGTGAGGGTCCCACGAAATCCAAGGGCAATGTTGCTTCATTGAAAAACTGCTTCCAAGCATGGTACTGGTACAGCAACAGGCTGGTTGATCAGTGGAATCGAATTGAAGACCCAGATATGAATCCACACACATATGGTCACTTGATTTTTGACAAAGAAGCCAAATCCATTCAATGGAAAAAGGATAGCATCTTCAACAAATGGTGCTGGTCTAACTGGATGTCTATGTGTAAAAAAATGCAACTGGACCCATATTTTGTCACCTTGCACAAAACTCAAATCCAAGTGGATTAAAGACCTCAACATAAAACCAGAGACACTAAGTCACTTAGAAGAAAAAGTGGGGAAGAGCCTGGAACATATTGGCACAGGAGACAACTTCCTGAACAGAACACCAACAGCCCAGGCCTTAATGTCAACAATTAATAAATGGGACCTCATGAGGCTGAGAAGCTTCTGTAAGGCTGGAGACACTGTCAAGAGAACAAAGTGACACCCTACAGACTGGGAAAAGATCTTCACCAACCCTACATCTGACAAAGGTCTAATATCCAAACTATATAAAAAACTCAAGAAATTAAACACCACCAAACCAAATAACCCAATTGAGAAATGGGGCTTGGAACTAAACAGAGAATTCGCAACAGAAGAATATCAAATGGCTGAGAAACACTTAAAGAAATGCTCAACCTCCTTAGTCATCAGGGAAATGCAAATCAAAACAACTCTGAGATTCCATCTTACATCCATCAGAATGGCTAAGATCAAAAACTCAAGCGACACCACATGCTGGAGAGGATGTGGGGAGAGAGGAACACTCCTTCATTGCTGGTGGGAATGCAAACTAGTACAACCACTTTGGAAATCTATCTGGTGCTATCTCAGAAAACTGGGAATAGGGCTTCCTCAAGACCCAGCTATTCCACTCCTTGGAATATACCCAGAAGATGCTCCAGCACACAACAAGAAAATTTGCTCAACCATGTTCATAGCAGCCTTATTCATAATAGCCAGATCATGGAAACAGCCTAAATGTCCCTCAGTAGAAGAATGGATGAAGAAACTGTGGTACATATACACTATGGAATACTACTCAGCTATTAAAAACAAGGAATTCCCGAAATTTGTAGATAAATGGATTGAGCTAGAAATGATCATAATGAGTGAGTTAACCCAGAAGCAGAAAGACTCAAATGGTATATACTCACTTATATCTGCATACTAGCCCAATGGGCATGTCCCACGGAAGCCTTCCCTTACCAGGAAACTGGGACAGAGGGGAGGACATCCTATTGGGGCTCTAGATGAGAGAACCATATGAGAATAGCAATGTAGAAGGATCCAGTGGGTCCTAGAAACCTACAAGTAGAACATTATGATAGGCAGATTTGGGCCAAGGGGTCCCGCTTAAACTAAGGCACTAGCCAAGGGCAATACAGGCAGTAAAATTTAAACCTCTACCCAGATCTAGCCAATGGACAGGACAGTCTCCACACTTGAGTGGAGAGTGGGATATGACTCTCTCACGTACTCTGGTGCCTCACATTTGACTATGTCCCCTGGAGGGGGAGACCTAGTGGTACTCAGAGGAAGGACAGCAGGTCACTGAGAAGAGACTTGATACCCTATGAGCACATACAGGGGGAGGTAATCCCTCTTAGGAACAGTCATAGAGGAGGGGAATAAGGGGAAAATGGGAGGGAGGGGAGAATGGGAGGATACAAGGGATGGGATAACCATAGAGATGTAACAAGAATAAATTAATAAAAATAAATAAATAAAAATTAAAATTAAAATTAAAAAAAAAAGGAGAAAAGAAAAACTGCTTCCATCAGTCAACATCCTGGTAACAGCTGATGTCCCTAAACTCTAATTGGAAGCCCAGAACAGTGATTTCATGCCTTTGTCAAGCATGCCAATGTCCGTATAGGTTTCAAGGTATCTATCTGCCTGATACCTAAAGGACGGGGAGTAGATTGGTAGGTGCTTGGGGCTGGGATGGTAACAGGGTGACTGCATATATGTATAGATATTTAGAAAATGATACAAGTATTTAAAAATTAGGTTGTAGAACCCTACAAACACATGCAATGAACTATATCCTTAAAGTGCATATTATAGTATGAAATTAGGCCACAAGCAAAAAAAGTAAGCTGGATATGGTGGTGCACACCTGTAAACCCAGCACATGAAGAAGGATCATGTGTTCGAGACCAACCTGGGCTTGGCAATGAATCCTATCTCAAGGAAATAAACAAACAATACGGAAAAAAGTCAGGGAGGAATCCTGGTAAAGGCAGTAGGCTAAGTGCTATGAGCTGAAGAGAAGGCTGTCTATGAGGTAGAAGTATAAGCATGGTGTGTTAATTATTTCTCTCATTTTGATGACACAATACTTCATAAAAACAATGCAAGAAAACAAGATCTTATTTTATCTCACAGTTTGAAGGTAGAATGCATCATGGCTGGGAAGTCAGGGCATCAGGAAAATGAAGTAGTTACTCACTGTAATGGACACAGAATGCAAGCCATAGGCTTGCAAATTTGAATGCTTGGTCTGCAGTTGATGCAATTGTTTAGGAAGAATTAGGAAGTGTGGCCTTGGAGGAGGTACAGTTTTGTTGGAGGAGGTATGGTCTTGCTGGAGGAGGTGTGGCCTTGTTGGGGGAGGTGTGGTCTTGCTGGAGGAGGTGTGGCCTTGTTGGGGGAGGTGTGGCCTTATAGATAGCTTTGCTTTCTCTGGCTATAATTGGTATGTGAGCTCTTAGCTACTGCTCCAGAGCTATGCCTGCCTGCTGCCATGCTTCCTGTCATGACGATCACCCCAGCTAGTCATGTCCTAGGAAAGGTGTCATCCCAAACACTGGCATGTGCTGCATAATAATGATAAGGCATGTGATAGTGCATGCACATATGTGGCAGTGGTTCCATAAATATTATGACAAAGCTGAAGAACTTGTATCACCCAGAAATGTGTGGTCTGTGATCATTCATCTAAAAGTATATGGTAGCTCATGGCTTATACTGGTGCACACATATGTAGCACACTTCCAGTTGCGCAAAAGTAGAGCACACAAACACACAATTGTGTATAATAAACAACAGACAACTGTTACTGGTTCACTTACTGTATTATTCTTTTTATAATTTATGTACTCCCAGCTGCAAAAGAAAATGTTCACTGTAAAACAGTGTAGTGAACCAGAATGAAACAATTCAATGGATCTGATCCACCAAGGCAAGGGTAAGGATACTGCTCTTAGTCCTTATGTTTCCTTCTTTCTTTCATGTGTGTGCGTGTGCGCGTGCGCGCATGTGCTCACATGTATGTGTGTACTGTGGGTGTGCAGTGCCTGTGGTGGCCACAAGGGGATGTTGGATCCCCAGAACTGGAATTTCAGGTGCTTAAGAGCCAATCATTTTGGGTGCTGGGAAGTGAACCCAGACAGTGAGTACACGTAAATGCTGAGCCATCTCTCTGGTCCCTCTTCCTTATAGTTCAGTATTTAACTAGGAAGACACTCTAAATTTGAATTCCTACTCCCTGTAGCATGCACTCTTCTATTTAAAGAAAAAGTGGTATATACAACGGTCAAGGGAATGAACTTGGGGTCATAACTATACTTAGAGTTTGTTTCTATTCATAATTAAATAGGAGATCCTCTATACATTTCTGCATTTCTGTGTCATGTAACAGTTTCCTCCAAGATTAAAACATTTCATCCTATAGATCAACAACTCCAAAGAGCTTCAGGAAGTTCCTGAAGCTGACTAGATTCACTCAGGCCCTCCCTGCCACAGTAAGCACAGCCAAGCTGCAAAGACTCTCAGACAAGATGAGCTGCAAAAGAAGACTCTCCCTCCAGACCAGCTACTTGGAAGAAACAGGAACCAGCCAGATGCCTGAATGAGGTTTAGACCAACTGAAGTATCTTGAAAGGACCCTCTCCAATCTGCTGAGCTGTGTGTAGGCTGTGCTGTCCCAGGTTTGTGAGCTGTCAACCATGCTGATGTGGACTTTAGTGGTACAGCTGTCTTTGACTCATTTCTCCTCCTGTAAGTAAGCCCTTACCCATATTCCTGTAAGTAGCCCCAATAAAACTCATTGCCTTACCAAGTTGGACTTTGGTGGTATCTGTACTTTGGTCTGCATGGCTTTCCTATCTGGGGTGAGTTGACATGTATGTTGCAACACCTCAGGAAAAGTTTTGTCAAGCAAGATCTGTAATGTTTTCTTCTTCATAAGGAAAACAAGTATGAAAAGATATGGGCTACGGCTGGAGAGATGGCTCAGCGGTTAAGAGCACTGTCTGCTCTTTCAGCGGTCCTGAGTTCAATTCCCAGCAACCACATGGTGGCTCACATCCATCTGCAGTGTGATCTAATGCCCTCTTCTGGCATGCAGGTACACCTGCAGGCAGAGTACCGTACACATAATAATAAATAAATCCTTAAAAAAAGAAAAAGCAAAGATACGTACTAGTAAGGTTGTTATAAAGACTGAATGAAACAACACTGCAGGCAGGATTCATCCCTCAAGACCAATACAAACAGAAATCACGCTATTACTTTAAATAAGCCAGACTCAGCAACATCAATCTTCATGCCATTTCTTACATGCAAATATAGCTTTAAAATCATATGCATCTATATACATTTGTGTGTGTGTGTGTGTGTGTGTGTGTGTGTATGCATATGCATATAAGACACGGGATCGGAGAGGGAATCATGAGAAGGAAAAGAGAGAGCCTAGCAGAGACAAGAAGTACAGAGAGTAATGAAATATCTGTGGGGAGAAAGGAGAAAGGGAGGCTAGCTGGACAGATGGACGGAATCCAGCAGGAAGGAGAGAGGGAGAAGGGAGGGGAGAGAGGAACAAGTGAGAATGAAGTCTCACGCCACGCATGTATGCGGATACCATGATGAACATATGGCTTTGTGTCCTAATCTAAAGCATACATAAGTAATTTTTCAAAAAGATAAAATGGAGCCGTAGGTCAGAGACTCGTTTAGTCAAATTGCAAACATCTGATTTCTTAACCACAGATGGTCTATCTGAGAAATGAACACCCGGCCTTGGGCCATGTCCTCTCAGTTCCAGCTCACGTTCTGGTGCAAGCCTGAATCTAGTTTGATCTCTACCCTGGATTTATTTTGGAAACACCAGGGTGTCCAGACCAAAACCACAACATCCTGTGCTCCTTGCTTCTGGGGTCACCATTCTCAGGAACAACAACAGCTGGGCTGGACAAGCCAATGGGTAATAGCAATGAGCAAGCCTGCTCCCCGCACCAGGCTGGAGGGCACCCCTGGGAAAGCTCCGTGCTCTCAAAGATCGAGGGTCTGCTTTGCTACAAAGCTGGGAGAACAGTCTTCTGAAAAATAAACAGTCCTGAAGAGATTAGTGGCCTGGAAACATTACTTGGAGATACTAACAAAGCCCAAATATAAAAAAAAATAAGCAATAGTTTGACTGACAGTCATAGCTTAAACACAGCCCCAACATACACATAAACTCCATCTCTGAAGAGGTACAGGGGCTCTGAAAATTAGGGAAAGCGTGCATCTCGGTTGCCTTCAGTTTATCCTAAGGACGTATCCACTGATACGTTTATCCACTGATCCTGTGTATCCATGGCAGGCACACTGCAGAGACCCTTCACTGACTGCAAGACCCCCACCAACTCTGGGAACCTTCTTCCACTGGATAATACTTCTTCCACATAGTTAAGGCTAGAAAACTTTCCCTCTGAAGTTACTATTAGTGAAATATTAAATTGTGAAGCATCCCCCATTCTTTGTGTGTATTTGCTTCTATTCTTTAATTTGAAGATGCTGCATTGGTGGTATGTAATATTTAAGAGGCGTTGGATTAGATCCTGCAAAGGTTCTAATCAACAAAGGTTGATTGGAAACAGATGTCAAAGCCACTTAATATGTTTTAAGATTTCTACAGAAAAAGGAATAAATGTAAGTAGCATAATAGTGATAATAATAAAGAGTAATTATTATGCTCTGACTGTGAGCCAAAGGACTCTGTACAGCAGTGCTTCAGAGTCACCCCGAGACAGCCTATGCCCCTGCTGCGCAGATGCGGCAGCCCTATTTTACACTACTGCAATAACTTCCTCCCAGCTTATACCAATAGCAGAACAAAAATTTACGAGGCATATAATTACCACCCACAAGACATGATGGTGTAGGGATGTATTTCCTGCCGTTTCTGAATGTCAGACACCTTGTCAACAGTTTCGGTCAAGGTCAGTTTTTGACGTTAACATGTGCCTGCTCTGGACCCTCCTAGCAGCCACAGGTACTTCACTCAGGGTCCACACTTTTATCTATTCAGTTACTATCCCCTGTCCTCAAGGTCACAGTTAGCTGTAATTTTGTCACGCCAACCTTAGTGTGATGTTTGAATATGGCTATCTTATTATTTGATTAGATTTGACATTCAGACTTTCTAGTCTCCTGCTGTATTTGACTTATTTGGTATGATCACCCATGCTGATGTTTTGTCTAAATTACTTTAGATCATTGACATTACTGACTGGTCCTATATCGTTAACTATTTAGACTGATAGGATGGTTTTTCTGATAAATACTGACAGCTTCCTGGATGTTTTGTTTTGTTAGGTTTTTCGAGACAGGGTTCTCTATGTAACAGCCTTGGCTGTTCTAGACTCGCTTTGTAGACCAGGCTGACCCGGAACTCACAGAGATCCACCTGCCTCTGCCTCCTGAGTGCTGGCATTAAAGTAGTGCGCCCCCACGCCTGGCTTCCTGGATGTAATATTCTCAATATTTTAGAAATTTTACCTACAATCTGTTCCTCAGAATGGGGTTACAGTGTCAAAAACAAAAAAACAAAAACAAACAAAAAAAAAACTTAAATGCTTATTCGTCTCTTGATGGAATCTGGGTCTCAAAAGGAACTTACACAAGCCTTGGCTTTGCTTTGTGACTTCTCAACATGCAAAGCCTTTGTAGAAGGGCCACCATTTCCTTAGAAGATTCTTGAAACCCAAGTCCCAGCTCTGAGCATACCCTAAGACCTGAGCGTGGGCAATCAGCATGACTCACCTTCTGCCTTCACGCTGCCCTTCTTCTTGCTGTTGTGAAGAGGCAGCACTTCCAAGGATGTGATGCCCGACCTCTCCAGAACGTTCACCTCCACAGTCAGCCTCCCCACCAGCTGCTGGGGGCGCACACTGATGACGTGCTCGTATTTGCCCAGCCTCCTCTGCAAGAGCTCTTCATAACTGAGGAGGAAGGCGGCTTTGTCCTTGCTGGGAATCACTAGAGAGGCTTTAAACATGTCCGTTGTCTTCTCCCTGTTAGGAAGTTTTTAAAAAATGAACCACAGATAAGCCCAGAGGAGGGAAACGCTGGTTCTCCCCTCAGGATACCCGCCATATTCTTGCGGAAGAGACTCTTGGGCCGAGCCAGGTGAAAGCCCTAAGGGAAAAAAATGAGAGCAATCGGTGTTTTCCTCCGTTAGAGCGCTTGAAAGAGCAGGAAGCCCTACGTTTGGCCCAGTATCATAAAACAAAAAGAAAGGAAAATGAAAATTAGCTTTAATTTTGGAAGAAGTATAAACCGATACTAGAGGAAGGAAGGCTTCTGCTGTGGTTTGATCTGAACTGCCCATCCCCCGCAGGCTCCTGTGCTGGGGACTTGGTCACCAGCCAGTGACACTGTTTTTGGGGAGTTGTGGGACCTCTGAGCTTAGCTAGGGGAAGTAGGTCACTAATGAAAGGTCCTGAAGGTTAATAGCTCAGCCCAGTTCCTGCTTAGCTTTCTCTGCTCCAGGTGCTGCCGCACCCACGCTGGGAGCCCCGCCACAGACTCTGACTGCACATACTGAGCTGCTCCCAGCACCGTGTGCCTTCCCCACAGTGGTGGATAAAACCCTCTGCAACCATGACCCAAAACAAATCGTTCCTCTCTGCAGTTGCTTCTTTTGGGCTTGTTTGCATCTTACCAAGGACCAAAGACTATTTTGTAAGAGACAAATCTGGCCACCCTTAACTCTCCCTGAGGCAGACCCAAGGATGTGATAAAGATTACAGTTAGGAGGCGAGCCACTGAAAGTGTGAGCCTGGCCTCTTCTCCATCATAGGTGTGGCCACAAAAATGCTGAAAAGTTTACATAATTCTAAAATTGATAATATAGTACATTTTTTGTACTTTCGTGATTGTGCTTATCAGGAAATAAAATCAACGACTGTGAAAGCTATAAAATTACTAACCATTGCAAATGTTTTCAGGACTTGGAGTTTAGGTTGTCTGATTTGAAGTGTCAGAACCACCAAGTGGTTAAGACATTCAAGAACATTCCAAGAAAACGTGTGTTGTGGGGGAAGGATCCACTTAAATAAGAATTCTACAGCTCGGGAACATTCTAAAAGGAAGAAGCTACAGGAAAGAAGAGGCTCTAAGTGTCTTGAGGAATCTCAGCAAAACTACAAGCTCCGAGTTCTGTAGGACTGAGAAAAGGCACCATACAGGGGAGACCACTCCAGTCCACCCACGGATGGCTCACTGAGCTACTTGGCTCACTGTACTCCTTCCCAAAACTGAAAAGAGATACAACTACTGGGACAGAAAAATTTCACTCCACACTAGGCAGGTCGAGTGGAAAAGAACTGACAGCAAAGCCCATTAAAGTAAAACTTCAGAACATGGGGAAGGAATGGCATTTGATCATCCTCATTAGTAGAACCAGATTTGGTTACACAAGACATTGGAGGAATGACTCAAAACTAGAAGAAAGGCTATTTTTATCTTAAATTCCATACACAGAAAGTTTGTCAATCAGGCACACATGCTGAGAAAGTTTCCTCGGAATATGCTTACATTTATTTATTTATTTATTTATTTATTTATTTTTTCAAGGCAGTGTTTCTCAGGAAAGCCTTGGCTGTGGGAAGGACTGTAAGCTGTCACAGGTGAAAGCAGTCTTGGAGGGCTTTACCTTTGGGCCCACCATGGATACCTTGAGGTAGACTGGGTGGAGCCATCCTGGGCCTGGAATTCAGGAAGGGGACCTGGGGGCTCCACCTGGACTATTTTTCTAATCGACCCTCAATGGGAGGAGATTGCCCTTCGCATGTGAGACAGGCTGGCTGAGAGGAGAGAGCAGCAACAGGTTCAGACTGGGCTTGAGCGCACGTGGATCTGAAGGAAGATCAGGGACCGGCACCAGCCAGACCAGCACACAGGCTAGAGACACCTAGGGACCCGTCCCATGGAACGGATACCGGAAGGGTCACTCTTTTTCCCTTTAACCTTTTTTCCCTCTTGTGTAAGCTAGTTGGGTTGTATAATAAAGTTTAATTGTTAAAAAACAGAGCCTACACTTGGCTGTCCTTGACTCGCTTTGTAGACCAGGCTGGCCTCGAACTCACAGAGATCCATCTGCCTCTGTCTCCCTGAGTGCTGGGATTACAGGTACACAGCACCGCTGCTGGCCAGACTATACTTTGAGCAAAAGTGAAAAACATAAAAGAGGAGGAAAACGTGTGATCAAAGAAACAGCAAAATCAACTCAGAACAAAAGGGAGATGCCAGAACAAATGTTTTGCAGCAAATCCACAAAGCAAAAGTCATATATTGCATGGATATAACCCAGCCATGTTTCAACAGCTACAAAACCAGAACTGACCCTCATCTTTCATTTATTGTGTAGTTGGTGTTGGCCGGGCATCCAGGATAATTGGATATCATTTCATGCAGAAACTTAGTTACAACTCTTCATTTTGTTATTATTTCAAACATACTATGTGTCTTAGTAGATTTTAACAGTGACAAAATTAAATCCTATGTCCTAAGGAAAAAGAAAAGCAATTAGAACCTCCAGGACTTATGGTCCAACTAAATTACTCTGTGCCGTCATCTTGAACAGTTCTGATAAAGGCAATTTGGGACACAGCTGTGATTCAGCAAAGTGAGATTTTAATAACTAGCTGACCAAGGGAGATGGCATCTCAAGGTAGGTCATGGCATCTCACCAAACAAAGACATGGGGCCGTAGGATTGTGGGGAAGGGTAAAGGGTAGGTAAAAGTTCAATGAAGAATTGTTTGAACAGGCTCGAAGCAAGCAGGGTTGTGTACAAAACCCTCAATGTCACCTTAACTGGACTGCCTCAAGGTCCTGTGTCCTTGGGAACTGTATCCTTAGGATAAATATGAAGCCATTTACCCTTATCTTTATCCTTATCCTTATCTGGCAGTCTGGGTTTGGTTGGCTTTTCAAAAGCAGAGTGAACCAAGACTCAAGTCTTCACACAAAAGGAGCTCTTCCAGCCAGGTGGTGGTGGTGCATGCCTTTAATCCCAGCACTCAGGAGGCAGAGGCAGACGGATCACTGTGAGTTTGAGGCCAGCCTGGTCTACAAAGTAAATCCAGGACAGCCAAGGCTACACAGAGAAACCCTGTCTCGAAAAACTGGAAAAAAAAAAAAAAGAGCTCTTCCATTCTCACTGATGGCATTTCTAACTACCAAGTTTATGACTCGTGAGAACTAGTTTTCCCCAAACCATATCCCTTTATGAATGAACAAAACCAGGTTTCCAAATACACAACTTTTTGTCTAGATAGTCAGATGACTTTTCTGCAAAGAGAAAAGAAACCTTCTAAATGGGCTAGTAGAGGGGGAAATAAAAATGCTCGTGTACTACATAGCACCAGCAAGCAGCAATGTTACAAAGGAAATGCTGGGACTGGAAAGATGGCTTAGTGGGTAAAGTGTTTGCTGAATGGACTCAAGGACCAGAACTCAGGTCCCTAGCATGGACAGAAATGCTGGGGAAGGCCATGCTCACCTGCAGTTCTAGCATGGGCTTGGGGAGACAGGAGTCTCCTCCAGCGATCACTGGCCAGCCGGACAAGCCACAACAAGCTTCAGGTTCAGTGAGAAATCCTTCTCAAATAACTACGGTGGAGAGTGGTAAAGGAGGATATCGGAAGTCACCCTCTGGCCTTCACAGGCACACTTACAGGTGAGTGTACGCACACATACTCACACACACACACACACACACACACACACACACACACCACATACATGCATACTCCGCTCACCCATACATGTGTATGCACACACATAAGAGCATAGGTTGTTTATTAGCTTAGAAGAACACAATTATCATTTCAGGCCAGATTGTATATGCTATAATTCTGACAACGCAGAAATAAGTTACATATAACAACCAACGGGCACTACAATTATGAAGAGGCAGAGTGAAGGGTGGAAAGGAATATTATAATTTAAGATGGTGGAGATAGCCTAGGGTAGTCTACTGATGGAGAAAGGAAAATGGCATTATAAAATTTAGGCTTTAAAAAAAAAAGTGTTAGAAATTTTCTTCACAGCAGAGTCTGTAGATAATATTTTATTCTCCCCAAGGGGGGAAAAAAACAAAAAACAAAACAAAACCTGTGGAGTTAAAGAGGTAACTATAAAGACAACAGAACAAAAGTTTTAAAAGTAGATATTCTAGAAAGTATGAGTAAGGCATAGGCACAGTAAGCCTTCCTTGTTATTATAAGTGCTTGCTGCTGTATTTTAAATCAGGTATGTTAATTATTCTGATTAAAATGAAAAACATTTGGAGGCAAGAACAGATAGAGAAAGAGGTAAAGAATGCAACGCTTTGTTTAATTGGATTTCAGTTGCTTGATTAACTGGTACTTACTCATTATCGTCTGTGGTGTCGTTTCTTTTTTCTTTTATCCTATCACTGCTTTTCTTTTCTTTCTCTATGATTTCACTCTGATACACGTTGTCTCCTATAAGCCTGGAACACAAGACACGGCTGTGTTACCAGCTCCAAGACAAACTCCAGCACGGACCTCAGAGCCATGAAAACCGCAGAAAATATTTGTATGTGCCTCCTGGGTATGCAGATGGAATGCAGTCCAGTCTCAGCACCGGCCTTGAAGCATCCACCCCACTAAAGAGCAGTTTCATGAAGACCAAAGGGCAACACCCCAGCCCGGCCTCCAGCCATAATTCTACAGGAGTAAAGCCCAAGGTCTCAAAGTCCCACAGGGAACTCAGCAGCTAGCACGTTTCCCAGATCAAAAGTTAAACACAAAATATCCGCTGTGGTTATAACATTTACCTTTTGGTCCAGAATAAAAAGAATTATATTTGACGTAATATCTCGTAGGCTTCAAACTATCTCATTGTTTAGTTCTCAAATTAATCATAGCCCTCTCTAGGCTACTTCCCTGAACTCCTTTCCCTTCTTGACAGGCATGTTGGTCATAGTTATAATACTAGCCCTGAAGAGGCTGGGGCATTAAGGGTGATGAGTTCAAAGCTAGCCTGGTCTACATAGTAAGACTTTGTCTCAGAAAACACAAACAAACGCGCCTCTCAATCTTTATACCACAACACTCACTGCTGTTGAAACGGTTGCATTTACTAACTCATTTCCATAATTATTGACTATTTCTCTTTCGCTGGAAGTTCTGGAGCAGAGAAATATTCTCCTTCCTTAAGTGAACCCCACTGTCCTGGAGTGGATATGAAGGATGGCAGAAGGAAAGAAAGAGGGGAAGGAAGAAAGTAAAAGATGAGGAAGAAAAGAATGGAAAGAAAGAGGAAAGTAGAGGAGGAAGAGAGGAGGGAGGGAGGAAGTTGAGAATGTTTTTAAAAAAAGCAGTTAAGAAGGAAGAAAAAAAGCAAGAAGCTAGGAAACTAGAGAGGGAGCAGAAGGAAGAGAAGGGAGGAGAGAGGGGAAAGAAAGCAGGCAGCTTCTGATTCTTAGACCACCCATGGGATATGAATTCTCGCAGTTACTGGGCTGTGCACCTCATACCCTCTTGGGTTCACCCTGACCGTCCACAGACAACTGTCTGCCTCTGACCACTGTATCACTTACATGGTGAAGTTGGTGATGAAAGCCGATGCTGGGATCTGCATCTGGAACTCCGCGTCCTGGTCTTCAGAAGCTCTGTTGAGCATTCTGCAGGAGACCGTGGTGAAGGCGTAACGAGAAATGATGGTAGACTTTACCGAGAACTCCGCCATCAAGGGCTTGGTTTTCTGTGGGAGTTAAGATGCATGTTCTTCTCAGATATATGAAAATTGAGCCAAACGCCTGATGGTGAGTGTGAGTCTTTTCCCACATGGGAAGTAATCTCCAACTGGAGAGAGAACCTTTGGGATGTGAGTTCTACGCCCGTTCTGTATCTCGCCCTAAATTCACCATTTTAATTCACTTCACTTGTAAAAACAACTTTTATTAAATAACTCATGACATAGAACCAACTCTTCAGAACTAAGTTTAATAAGAGAATACAGTGGTTTCCAGTTTGACAAAACATATTGAGTAGCTCTGTAAATTGTTGAAATTTTAGAAGTATGTCTAAAGATCCATTATATCTGCTACAACTTTTAGATCACAGCACAGGATCACTTAGTTGATCACAACTTCAGAGCATGCCCATCAGAATGCTCACATTTTCAAGTTTATTTCCATATTCATTCAGAGAAAACTGTGGCCACGGGCTTCCCCACTTGGATCACAGCTCTGCCATTACAGATTGAACATTATATACATTAGTACCGAACTCAAGAGACTATTTGGAGATTCAGAACCTAGAAAAAAGAAAACCTAAGTCTGTAGTAATCACATTTATCACAAAATCTTCTTTCAAAAAGTATATTATTTATTTCATGTGTATATGTGCATTGGCATTCATGCTATCACACAAGTGGAGGTCAGAGGATAACTTGTAAAAGTTGGTTCTCTACCTCCGTTGTGCGGGTCCTGGGATATGAACTTGTGTCAGCAGGCTTGTCTGCTGAGCCATCTCCTTGTAAGGGCAGTAGCTGGTGTGCAACTTAAGAATGCAGTGAAACTGTTCCTTGTTTTGGTTTGGCTTTTTTTCTGGCTACAGATGGTAACAGCTGGTAATACAAGCCCCCAAAAGAAGGAAGCCTTAATGAGGAAATGTGCTACTAACCTTGATGTCCTGAGTCTAGGAACTAATTGAGCAACTGACAGGGTTATGGGTTGATTTACGCCCGCCCTCCCAGCTCACCCTACCCCCAGCGGCCAGTGTGATAGTACTCAGCTGGATAGGGTGGCACTGACAACAGAAAGCCTAAGATCAAAGTCTATTGGGGCTCTGTTTTTGTTCACTGCTCCCATCCCAGCTTGTACATAGCCAAGTTTATGATGTGTGTACGTATGTACAGCACCCTCAGTGTGTGTGAGAGAGTGGGGGGAGAGAAGGGGGGAGAGAGAAGGAGAGAGAGGGGAGGAGAGAGAGGGGAGGAGAGAGAGGGAGGGAGAAAGAGAGAGAGAGAGAGAGAGAGAGAGAGAGAGAGAGAGAGAGAGAGAAGGGGAAAAGAGAGGGGGGGGGGGG
>OU015749.1:8679520-8692342 GCA_907169655.1 Acomys percivali
CACACACACACACACACACACACACACACACACACACACACACACACTGACAGGCAAAACAGCTACACTCATAGAATAGGTAAAGCATACATAAATAAATAAATAAAATTTTAAAGTTAAAATCACAGTAATAATAAACCAGTCGCTCTGGGTGATTTACAATTTCTGGCTGGCCCTTGAGTATCACACACAACCAGTCTGTGCTGAAATAACAGGAGTGTAACAAGCACTGCTACTGAGGAACAGAGTTTCCTTTCTTGCCTTTGGAAAATGTAGAACAGATACTTGAAAAGTATGCTCAGGCACTACACACTCAACAATCTATTTTGTCTTTAAGTGCATGCACACGTGTGTGCATGTGTGTGTGTGTGTGTATCTGTGTGATGTACCCAGGCCAGAGGCTTTGGGTTTCCCTGGAGCTGAAGGACAGAGCTCTCCTCCGCTATAAGATCAGAAATCCCTGGCAACCTCCAAGCCACCTCTCCAGCCCCTGACTCTACACATTTTTTATATGTTTGTTTTTTAAATTTATTTGTACATTATTCTTCCCCAACATGTGTGCCTACATGCCCAAAGAGGGCATCAGATCTCATCATGAATAGTTAGTTATGAGCCACCGTGTGGTTGCTAGGAATTGAACTCAGGACCTTTGGAAGAGCAGACAGTGCTCTTAACCTCTGAGCCTTCTCTCCAGCCCCGACTTTATACATTAAAAAAAAATAAATAACTGGTGTTTCACCTACATATATGTCTATGCGAGGGTGTTGGATCCCCTGGAACTGGAATTACAGACAGTTGTGAGCTGCCATGTGGGTGCTGCGAATTGAACCTGGGCCCTCTGGAAGAGCAGCCGATGTTCTTACCCGCTGAGCCATCTCTCCAGCCCTCCCCTCCCCCCTTTTAAAGACTTTACACATTTTAAAATAGCTATCTGAGGTGTAATTTTTGTACCATAAAATTGACTCATTTTGTACCATGTAAATGTGTCTGTTAGGAGTGGACAACAATCCACACAGTTAGAGCGGTCTTTATTAGCTTTCTAAAAAGAAAATCTGGAGCCTGGGGAGATGAGCTGGTGGATAAAGTGATTGGTGTGCAAGCATGAGGGCTTTGAGGCCAATTCCAAGTACCCACATAACAACCTGGTGCAGCAGCCCACGCATAGCCCCGGTCCTGTGGGCCAGTGCAGGGGAAGACACAAGAGGGCCCTGCAACTTGTTGGTTAGCCAGTCAGTAGAAACAGCAAGTCCACGTTCCAATGAGAGGCTCTGCCTCCAAAACTAAGGTAGAGTGATGTGGGACCAAACCTGATGTGGACTATCTCCACATAGGCATACGTGGGAGTGTACACACACACACACACACATACCACACATATACATACCATACATACACACCACACACACATACAAACACACACATACATATACACACAAAGACACACATACATATATCACCACACACACAGACACACACATACAGACACATCACACAACACACACATATACACACAAGTGCACACACACACCTTGCACCTTGCTCTCTGACCATCACTGCTCAGTCATTCACCCCTCAGGCCTCAGTAGCCACTAAACTATCTTATACAGTTTTTCCCAATCTGATCAGCTTATATAAATGGAATCATACACCATGAATATTTTTGTATTTCTTATTTTTTTATTTTGCATAATGGTCTCAAGGCTTGTCTATATGGTAGCATACACTGCTTTATTCCTTTCTATTGCTAAATAATCTTCCTTTTGTTTACGTTTGCCGAATGATGTTAATGCTTCCCTTTGGCTGGTATGAATGATTCACAACTTGAATGAAAATTTAATTTCCACACACAGAAAATTTTTCCTGAGGATGTATGATACATTTTTATTTTCCTGTGAGTGGAATTCATATTTCTTGCAGATAAATTTTACTTTTTAGAAACTGTAAAACTTTTCTAAAATGAGTATACATCCTTGCCAGGTCACCAAGGGAAAAGATGTGCTCAGTCCTCATGTGACTTGATGTGCTGGGGTGGGTTGATGGGGGAGGCGCTCCTTTTCTGAGGGGGAGGGGAGAGGAGACAGGAGAAGAGAGGAGGAGGGTGGGGCCAGGAAGAAAGGAAGGAGAAGGATTTGGCTGAGATGTAAAGTGAATAAATAAATAAATTAATTTTTAAGTGAACATACATTTATATTCTCATCTGTGTGTATTCCTTTCAGTTAAAAACTCACAGGAAAGGAAATAAGAGAGAGGAATCATTAGAAAAACAGAATGTATACTTTTGTTTTGTTTTGTTCTGTTTTGTTTTTTGAGACAAGGTTTCTCTTGTAGTCCTGGCCGTCCTGGACTCGCTTTATCGACCACGCTGGCCTTGAACTCACAAAGATCCACCTGCCTCTGCCTCTTGAGTGCGGAGATTAAAGGTGTGCGCCACCACACCCAGCCCAGGATGTATAGGCTTTAAACCAGTTGTTCATTGGTGGAAATAGCTTGAAGCAGTGGTTCTCAGCCTGTAGGTCACCCTTTAGGGGTCAAAGGACCCTGTCACAGCACTAGCCTAAGACCATTGGGAAAAAACAGATATATACATTATGATTCAGAACTTATGAAGTAGTAACAAAATAATTTTATGGTTTGGGGTCGCCACAACATGAGGAACTGTAAGAAGTGGGCACAGCATTAGGGAAGTTGAGCACCACTGCCCTGAAGTATCGAGTGAAAGTTGTTTGGTTAAATACACCATGATACCCTGGGGACGGCTCGGTTGGCAAAGTGTTTGCCTCAAAAGGCCCTGAGTTTGGTCCCAGAACCCACATAAGAACCTGGGCATGTGATCCTGTGTGATCCTGTGTGATCCTGGTGCTGGGGAGACCCAATGGGGAACTGGGGCCCAATAGCTGTAGGGAGATAGCCAGAAGGACCGACCCAGTGGCGCTCTGGCCACGGGGAGACAGAGACAGGAGGAGCCCAGGGCTCACTGGCCATCCAGCACAGCCTGAAGAGTGCCAGTTCCCAGTGAGAGATCCTGTCCCAAAATCCATGACAGATGAACATCTTCTGAAAAAGGTGCCACTCTAGATTAACCTCTGACCTCCACATGCACACAAGGGCATACACACCCACACACAAGCACGCACACAAATCACTTACAAAACATGCACCTACAAAACATGCACCTACAAAAACATGCACACATAAAACACACACACACACACAAAATGTTACACAATATTGAAAATAATCAAGTAGATCTATATTTATTGACAAGCAGATATATTACTGGGTTTCAACACTGCTCATTACATGTATTTCTAGCTGCTCTTTGCCAGAAAGATCACCTGATATAGACAAATGGGGCCATAGGACAAGCTCTGGCCAATACATTATGGATGTAACATTTACCACTTCTGGATCAAGCATAAATTAAAGATATTTAATTCTCCAGAGCTGCCTTCTCCCTCTGATACAATAATTAGTCATGTGAGGGGTAGAGGTGGTTCCCCCAAGAACTTGTGACGACATGTGTGTTCATGTTTCACTGACAGCCCACAATTGGGCTAGTTGTATAAGCAAGAATAAAACGTGCGTTACTTAAGACATTCATATATGGAGTTCTTTGTTATCAATTATAATATGCTTTATTCTGACTGCCATACTCATCAAACATTTTAAAGTATTAACCAACAGAATAAAAATGCACCTAACATGATTACATTGTTAAGTATAAGTGGTTTACTGTAGCGGATGTATCTTGAAGTGTGCATGCTTTGCTTGGGATGGCTTGGTTCTTTGTGTTTACATTTTTCGCTGTTTCTTTGGGTTTTGGAAAATCAGAAAGTGCAACTTCCATATTAGAAAAACAATGATTATATTTTCATTTTAAAAAGTAAAAGTAGGCCTGTCAAGATTGCTTAGTGGGTAAAGGCACTTGCTGTCAAGTCTGATGACCTGAGTTTATTCTCTGGGACCCACACACTGGTCACAGAGAACCAACTCCTACAAGTTATCCTCCACATACATGTATTGTGGCACACACACACACACACACACACACACACACACACAAATAACGCTTTTGAAAAATAACCAAAAGCATAATGGAAATTGCTTCATCTCCACCCTCTCTCTTATCCCTAATTACGTGGCCACTATGTACCCTCCTATTCAACAGAAGATGAAGAGAGACACTGTGGATAATGGCAGCCAACTCCACGTGGGAACAAGATCTGCCTTAGAAGAAATACCTTGTTCTCTAAAGTGAAGGGAGATGAACAAGGGACCAAAACAGTGTAAGAAGGCAAGGCCTTTCCCAGTTCTCAGTTCACCTTGGGTCTTTTCCACCCTGAAATTGCAGCACAGGCTGGGCAACCCTTAAGAACTGCTGCCAAGAGGCAGCCCAGCCTTCCTCAGGTATCACGCCCTCTGCTCCGTCTAAAGTGTGTTCTTTGATGTCTCCTCCTCTGCAAAATAAGTCTTTCAACAAAGTAGGCAAACCTGAAGGAAAACTAGAGCGGCTGCTTTTTCATTTTTGAGATGGCTATCTAGCATCTCAGGGGATCGCCATGGCAACACCTCAGTCCAAATTTAAACTCACACTGACCCAGGACTGAATCTTACTGGTACAGGCAGATTACTGGTGCCAGCCACGACAGGAAGTGGAAATGACACTGATGTCACCATCATTGTTTGCAGATAGGAATTCTGATCCTTTTTGTTGTTTGAGGATTTTTTTTTCCTCCATTATCCAATCTGTGGGGTGGGAACTGTGGACAGAAAAGTAAGGAGCTTCCAGATCCATGGCAAGGATCATAAATAGTCTAGGCGCTTCTATGGACTTCTTTGTAACTCCAAACCATAGATGTAAGAGATGGCTTAAGTGGGATTTGCCAGTTCTAGAAAGGGGAGTGTTTCACTTCAACATCAGAACACAAGATGTCCATACTACAGTATTTACTAAGATGTGCAAGTCATAGACCAGGGAGATGGTGCACTGGGTGAAGCTGCCTGCCAGTGTTCCTGAGTTCTATCCCTGGTGCCTGCACAGTGGAAAGAGAGAGCAGACACCTCAAGTTGTCCTCTGAACTCCACACGAACGCTGTGGCACAGGCGCAGCCACACACATACACGCAAAACAAACAAACAAACAAACAAATAGATGCAAGTTCTTAAAATGTCTTAAAATCTTTGCCATCAAGAACCATATTATATAATGAACATGTGAAAGTGAGGAAGGGAAAGAGAAAAGAAGGAAGGAAGGAGGAAGAGAGGGATGGATGGAGGGAGGAAGGGAGGGAGGGAGGGAGGGAGGAAGGGAGGGAGGGAGAGGTAGGGAGGGAGGGAGGGAAGAATCCTTGAAAACATAACAGAGCCAGCACAGGTACATGGTATAAGCTGCAAAGAAAACTCAAGGAAGCCAAGCTCACCATATCCTTGAGTGGTGGGAGGCTCTGGGGAATCACAAGATGGCTGGAACAGCTGTGTAGGGTGGGGCGGAGAGGAGGAAGAACTGTAGAGAGAACTGGGTTCTTTAGAGCAAGCATGTGCAGAAAGCATCAGCTGTATGGTGTCCCTGACCATTGGAGTCCTGCGGACCTGGCGATAGTCACCATCAGGAACTAGCTTTTCAGAGAGGAATAGATAGAGAAATGAGGTTGACATGTTCCTCCATGAATCCCTGCTCCAATTTGGATTCAGGGTGTCCCTCAAAGACCTACTTGTTAGAGGCATGGTCTCCAGCTAATTGCTATTGGAATGAGGTGGAACTGTAGCAGGTAGGGACTCATGCGAAGCCTTTGGGGTGGGGGTGGGGTGCTGGAAAGAGGGTGTGGCAAGCAAGCTTCCGCCATTCTTCCCCTTCTAATCCCAAGTCAAAGTGTAAGTGGATTTGCTCCGCCGTGTGAATCTGAACCATCCCACGCAGTTTCAAAGCAATAGGGCCAGCGCATCAATGGATGAACAACTCTGAAGCCACGACCCCAGGTAAGCCCCTGGTCTTCCCAGGCTGAGTGTCTGCTATCTGGTAAAGCATCACAGAACGACTAGCACAGCCTGTCGGTGGGAAGGTATGTGAGTCAGGAGAGGAGAGGCCTGGAACATCCTCACTGTTTGCCTGCTCTGGATGCTTGAGTGACCAAGATCGGCTGGTACAGACGGCAATGCGGGTTCCTATCATCTACTCTCCTTTTTGAGCTGTGTCCTCAGGTCCCTGAATCTAGGCCCCACAACACATGTGAGAGATGCTTTATTAAGGCCAACCCCAGCAGACCTTTTTTTTTTTTTTTTTAGGTTTTTTGAGACAGGGTTTCTCTGTGTAACAATCCTGGCTGTCCTGGACTCATTTTTGTAGACGAGGCTGGCTTCGAACTCACAGCGATGCTCCTGCCTCTGCCTCCCAAGTGCTGGGATTAAAGGCGTGGGCCACCACACCCTGCTCCCAGCAGACATCTTGAGCATACTAAAGTCACGCTTCCTCATGGGGCCAGGGCGAGAAGCTGATCCACCGGCCAGCCCCACTCTTCTGAGGGTCTTCAGAACTCTGACAGTAAAGCCTAACAACAGAACTGCTGCTGCCTTAGAGATCTGCCATAGGGGCTGGAGAGGTGGCTCAGCCGTTAAAGGCCAGGCTCCCAACCAAAACATGTCAGAGAACCGCCATAGAATCCCGAACAAAACTGAAGGTGGATATGGGAAAGTCACTTGAGGGTGCATTTATCCCAGGCTGAGAGCTATGAGTCTGAGTCTAAGTCTGGAAGAGCTGGGGCAGGGGAGAAAGTGAAAAAGAGAGGGAGGAAGAAGGGGAGAGAAAGGGAAGAGGAAGAAAACCAATCTCTTGTAATTCCAGTTCCAGGGCCTCTTCTCTTCTGGTTTCCAAGGATACCTGGAACACATGTGCACACTCAAGCACACACACACACACACACACACACACACACACAGAGAGAGAGAGAGAGAGAGAGAGAGAGAGAGAGAGAGAGAGAGAGAGAGAGAGAGAGAGACTAATTTTAAAAAAAGACAGCGCATCTGAGGAACAATGCCCGAGGTTGTGCACCTACACACCTACACACCTACACACACTTGTTCACACATATACATACACAGAAGAGAAGAGAAGGTGGACAGGAAAAACAGAGAAAAGAATGAGTGGTTTAGAACACACCCATCTTTACTTCCCAGCTGCCTAAAACTCTCGGAAGATGCTGTGCCTCTTTTAAACCAGCCTTGGATGCAGAAGCTTTGCTGGCGTTGCTGACTGAATTCAGGCTGCACACGGAACAAGAGTCCTTTATGTGTGAGCATCCACACTTTGGAGAAAATGCTACTTAGGAGCACAAAGTCACATACATTTCATTGCACAGTCTCAGGCCGCCCCCACCCTTCCTTTCCGCCCTCGAGACATGAGAAATGGCTGGTTTGGGAGTGAGCACATCTCTGGAATGCCTCCCACATCTCTTTCCCCATTCAACTCTCCAGCCTCTCAGCAACCCCATCCCTGTACGTATGCTGGCGTAACAGAGAGGCCTGCAGCCTGCAGCCCTTCCACTGGCTTTACTTACTGGAGTGCTAAAAGAAAGAGTTGTCTTGACTCAAATGCAAAGACAAGCTAATGGGTGAAGCCGAATGAGGAAACATTCGGGAAGTTTGAAAATGGATCACCGGGATGGACATTTAGGACCAGCGCGTGGTGGGCAGACTGTGTTGGGAGCATTAGACCATGTGCTCAGTCTGGAAGTGGCCTGCTGTGTGGAAGAGTCCTTGGGAGTCCGAGCTTCCGGGCTCAGCTCTCCTGAGCTCTTGCTTGAGGGCAAGGCTGCCCCTGAATGACCTTTCTTGGATGCCTGTCCTTTGTAGATCAGCCTCACAAAAGACTACACACATACACACACACACATGTGCACATGCTGGCACACACGTGCACCTGTGTACTCACTCGCATGCACACATGTGAGCACCCTCATGTACACCTAATATCTTACTGCTTACTCTATACAAATGCTTGCTTGAGTTAGCTCCATACTCACAAACCCCACAGCAGCATAGAATGGATATGTTTATTACTATTTAAAATACTCATCACTAGGATGGTGAAATGGCTCAGCAGAGTTTGATTCCTGGGGGAAAATTGATCTCTGCACGTTGATGTGCACACATCAGAAGACGCACGAATAAACGTGAAAATAAACACATAAAATGTTTATTGTTGATGTTACAGTTATTATTATTATGTGGTGCTAAGAATCAAATGCAGCCCTGGAAAAATGGGGTAAACATTATTTTGTAGCATATGATTTAGAAGCTAATAGAGGTTTGAGGAGTTTTTGCTTGTTACAAGCCCCTAAAGCTGGACATTTGGGCTGATTGTCTCATTGGCAAAAATGTGCAATTTGTTACACATTTATCAAACGAAAGGTCACTTTTGCATCTCATTTGTAGTCATAATTTCATATCCTTTCACTTAACGGAGTCCTTCAGAATTAACTCAGACCCATCTGTGTGTGAGCTAGGAGCTATTAACAGTCCTACGCTGACCCAATGAGAGTGAAATCCATAGAGGTTACGTTGCTTGCCCAAGGTCACAGCCAGGAGGTAGTGGGTCCCAAATTTGAACCCCATATAGCCTGGCTTCACTTGGAGTATTTTTAACCATAATTCTTCATTGCCTCTTTTTGCATTAAATAAAGCATTTGGAGATCTTTGGTACATTCAGTAACCGATATTATTTTTTATTTAAAACCGCCTTTGTAAACAACTTTATTCTTATTTTTTAAAAGCCATATAAATTTAAGACACAAAGTGGCTGAATCACCGGATTGATTATATATAAGGTCCTTCCCAATACTGTTTCCTGGCATGTTCCTCTTACATTTTCTATTACAATTATCTATTTACACTTGTAGAGGCCAGACAGAGGACATACTCTGGAAGTCAGTTCTTCTCTTCTTCTATCATGTGGGCCCTGGAGACTGAAGTCAGGTCATCAGGTTTGGTAGGAAGCACTTTTATCCACAAAGTCGGCTCCCTGACCCCTGGCAGCTTTTTCAAACCATGGTTGTCCCGTCATCTGCCCATCCCTTCCCATCGATCAGCACTGATGGGAAAGAAGCCATGGTTCTGATTCGGTGAACTCCTCGAGTACACAGAGACAGTTGGAAACTACTGATTTTACTAGTCACTCCTCTAAGGGTCACGTAACTTATGGATGCAGTGGAGGATGGTGTGGAGGAAGGAAACTGAATCTAATGTGCAGGTAGGACTTTTTCCAGTTACAGGTAAATGATCAGACTTGCCAAGAAAGTTGATAGGCATGTTCAGTTACATTACCACTTGCATCAAATTTACATACTCGTGTGCTCACACACAGGTGCACACATGTGACCTTGTATGCGTGTGCGTGTGTGTGTGTGTGTGTGTGTGTGTGTGTGTGTGTGTGTGAGTGAAAGGGTGTGTCATTCCCCAGGCACTGCCCATCAGTCTGAGATAGGGTCACTGCTGTCTGGCCACAAGTCCCAGGGGTCTGTTTATCTCCACTTCCCAGTCACTAGGATCACAAATTGGCCGCCATGCTCTGTCTCATCTAGTTTTGCTTGTTTGTTATGTGGGGTCTGGAGATAGAACTCAGGTTCTCATGTTTGTAAATAAGCTTTTTACTGTCCCAATTGTCTCCCCAGATCCCTTACTACATATTACAAACAAGTTTACACATAGCTTTAAAAATTATAATTACTGAGACTAGGATGATGACTGCATTCTTGGATTCTATGTTAAGTACATCAGTTCTCCAGAGTCATTCTTTCTTTCTTTCTTTCTTTCTTTCTTTCTTTCTTTCTTTCTTTCTTTCTTTGTTTATACAGGACTATACCTGCATGTACACCTGCATGCCAAAAGAGGGCACCAGATTTCATTATAGATGGTTGGGAATCACCGTGTGATTGCTGGGACTTGAACTCAGGAACTCTGGAAGAGCCGACAGTGCTCTTAACCTCTGAGCCATCTCTCTAGCCCCAGAGTCGTTTTCTTAACAGTTCTTGGGATGGAAGCCAGTGGCCTCTTTTATCCAAGGCAAGCAAAGGCTACCACATTCCCCCAACCCGTGCCTGTCTCTTACCCTCAACCCCCCCCCCCCCCCCCCCTCTCTCTCTCTCTCTCTCTTTCTCTCTGTCTCTGTCTCTCTCTCTCCCTCTCTCTCTCTCTCTCTCACACACACACCATAAGCTAAATTTAAAATACAGTACAAATAGAATGTAGAAATGCAAATTACCATAGCAGTTTGTCCCTAAGGTTTTTTTGTGGGGAGTTTTGTATGATCTAGTCATTTTCAAGACAAATATTGCCATTAGTTGAAGACAGCAGGAAATCACAACAATGAGCTAAATCTGTGGCTTTTTAAGAAGGAAAAACTGAAAGCCGGGCAGTGGTAGTGCATGCTTTTAATCCCAGCGCTCGGGAGGCAGAGGCAGGTGGATTGCTGTGAGTTCGAGGCCAGCCTGGTCTACAAAGTGAGTCCAGGACAGCCAAGGCTACACAGAGAAACCCTGTCTTGAAAAAAAAAAAAAAAAAAGAGAAGGAAACTGGAAAGTGTTAAACTCACTTCCAGTTGTGGAGACAGCACAGCTTGAGGTCATCTCCAGGCCCAAAAGGATTCTTTGTTTCAATTCTTCCCACATTCCCTTCCCCTCACACCCCCCTAAAGCTTCAAGATCTCTCCCCTGAATTCCTTCCCTTGGGGATTCAGCTGCACAAGCAGAAGACGCTGCGTCAAGTGCCACTGCTGCTGGCAGATCAGGAGTAAGCACTGCGCAGCCAAGCACTAGCCACTCACGCGTCTCCCACTCATTGGGTGCCTAATGGATACCGGGTCCTTAGCACAAGCTAGCTACATCCTTACTAGTGTGCTCAAGAGGAACTGCAAACCAGACGTAATGCATGCCTGTAATCCCAACATTTGGTATTCCAAGCTGGGAAGGCTGAGGGTTCAAAGCCAGCCTGGGCTAATAGCAAGCTCCAGGTCAGTGTGATAGTTTTCATAGAACTTTTCCAGTGGTCAGACACTGAAATGAACTGTTTCATTTGTAAGGCTCTGCTCACCTTCGAGATTAAGCCAGCTAAAACTCAAACTCAGCCAGGTGTGGTGGTGCATGCCTTTAATCCCAGCACTCGGGAGACAAGCAGGCAGATCGCTGTGAGTTCGAGGCCAGCGTGGTCTACAAAGTGAGTCCCTGACAGCCAAGGCTAACACAGAGAGACTCAGTCTCGAAAATCCAAAACCCAAAACAAGCGAACAAACAAAACAACAACAAAGACAAAAAAACAACAACAAAACTCAAACTCACACAAGCGCCAAGTAGCTGTTTTAGTTCTTGATACTGTTTTAACCATGGGAGCTTCTGTAAACCACTCACAACTGAAAAGAACCGGATGAGAAATTCTGTTTTCCCCTGTTTAAATGGAGAACGTTGAGGTGTCCAGGAGTTTAGGACTTTCAACAGCTCTTTTCTCTCTGGATGGGCGCTAGCAGATAACCACCTCACACATATAAGATGGAAACTTGCAATGAACTGTTAGGCAAGAGTCCATCTCAGAAATTTGCAAGGACGGATAGGAGTCTGGTAGACAACAGGAGCCAATAAGAACACTTGATTCTGCAGGACTTTTAAGTTCCATGCACAACTGTAGGGGACTCAGGCATGGGACAAGAACTGAGGACCACTCACACGTGGTGTCACAAGTGACCCACAGATGGGAAAGGGACTGTGCAGACTGTGAGGAAGACTGTGCCCACGCCCCTCCGCCGCCGCTGCTGCCGCCTTTCCTTGCACCCCAAGGGCCAATTCCAGCTCGCCCAGAAGCCACCCACCCAAAGAGGGGAAGAGAAGGGACCAAACCGCAGGCTCGCACAGCTCTCCTACTTACTTGCTCCGAGGTGTCATCCCACCTCCGTGCCTCTTGCTGGGACTCCGAGAAGAGAGGCAGCCCCAGGCACAGCCCCAGCAGCAGGAACATGGTGAGGACGGAACGCGTGACCGCTGTGGAACTGGGAAGGATTTTCAGGGAGCTAGTGCAGCCGCAGCCCCTGAGAGACTCGCTCCGTGCAGTCCCGCCTCCAACAAAGACCAGCCCTCTTCACGGCCTCAGGCCTACTCAGTCCATTCTCTCTCCAGCACCACCCCCTCCCCCCGCCCCCGTCACTACTACTCCAGGCCACGCCTCCCTGTCCCTTAGCTCCGCCCACAACTCTCCCTTGTAATCCTGACCTCGGAGTTTTGTCTCCCCTGGGTTCCAAGATTGTCCTCAAGCCAGCTTTCCGCAGGCCACCGCCTCCAGGTCCTGCCTTCCGCTCTTGAATAGCTACTGGGTCCCCAAGGTCCCAAGAAAGGACTCCAGACCTGCCTCAGCTGTGTGCACAAAGTTACGCACGCTTTGCCCGGCTTGAACCCTGTCTTGTTCTGCCACCCTGTAGGCAGTGAACAGACTTCGGTGGAGCTTTTGTGGGTGCTCTTCCTGCAGCTGTCAGTACCATCACCCCCCCATGCCCTTGCTCCTCCTTCCTTCCCTGCTTTCCTTCGCTTTGTAGACTTGTTTAAGCTCTGTTGCCAAGAGATAGGGGATCAGCACGCCAGTCTCATCTGAGGCCTAAAGTTGACAGGGCTCCACCCTTACTTACTTACTCTTGCTATCTGCCACCAATGCAGAGTAAGAAATGCCAACTGGTGGTCTAAGCCCACAAGCTGCGCTGTCCCTTTTACTGCCATTCTGTTATTGGAGGACAGAAAAAGAAAGAAAGAAAGAAAGAAAGAAAGAAAGAAAGAAAGAAAGAAAGAAAGAAAGAAA
>OU015749.1:8692352-8702901 GCA_907169655.1 Acomys percivali
AAAGAAAGAAAGAAAGAAAGAAAGAAAGAAAGAAAGAAAGAAAGAAAAAAGAAAAGAAAGAAAAAAGGGAAAAAAAGGCGGAATTGAACCCGTGTTGATGTAGTCAGGTAAAGACTATCATGAGTCTTATAAATTGTTGGTTCTATTTCTGACTTGCCACAGGAAGATCATCGCCTATGAACCTGCCACGCATGACCTTTAGAACCCACGGCAATCTTTTTGTCCTGTACATATACATAATGCAGCTGTTTCAAAAGGTAACTGCCTCAAAGACATATTCTGTGTCTCTGGAGATTCCACCGACACAGATAAGGTAAGAAATGGGCTTCTGTGGCCAACTCCTCCCCCCCAAAAAAACAGGGAAGTGGCTGCCCCACATCATATGTCCTGTGGAACGTTGGGCAGCCAATAATAATCCGGAGATCTGTAGAAACATGGAGAGTATTTGCAGTGTAATTGGGGGGGGGTGTGTCAAATCACAGAATTTCATCAACACAACAGATTGTAGCTGAAAACACACAGGAATACACTCTACCAAAATGGCAACTGTGGGTACTCTGGTTTGAGCTGTAACCTCCTCTTAAGACACCCCACTTACTCTTAGAGCAATGGTGTTTGTTCAGCAGAGAAATTAAGAGGGGTTCAAACAAGCAAAGTTGCTGCTACTATGAAATAAATGTTAGGAAGATCTTTGTCGTTAACATCAATCACTTAATTAGCCTAATCACCCAGTAATTTGAAAAGCACACTGCCAGCAGGAAGAAAGCAGGCACTCCAGCAAGGGCTCCACACAGAAACCCGTAGAAACCTAGCAGCAAACAGGCTGTTTACACTAAGGAAGAAAACCTCAGATCCTCTGCAATCAGCTCCACCGCTTCCCTGAGGGACGACGAACAACTGCTTAGGAACTGAGAGTTCACAGTGCAATGGACAACGGCAGACTATGGGAACGGGATGGTAATGGCTGCCGCTGTTTGGGGACTTAAACAGACCAGAGATCCATCTTCTTCTTCGCTTGCAGTCCTTTATCCTGCAGAGCTAGACAGGATGGATAGTCAACACCCCCACCTCTGCCTCTGCTCTTACCATTTTACCTCTTTTTCTTTATGCACAGTAAATTTTATTTATTTATTTTTAATTTTATTAATTTATTCAGATTACAACTCAATTGTTATCCCATCACTTGTATCCTCCCGTTCCTCCCTCCCTCCCTCCCACTTTCACCCTATTCCCCTCCCCTAAGTCTATGACCGAGGGGGACCTCCTCCCCCACTATATGGTCACAGGCTATCAAGTCTCATCTCGGTAGCCTGCTTATTCTTTCTCTGAGTGCCACCAGGCCTCCCCGCCAAGGGGAGGAGGTCAATATAGGCAAGGGGAAATAGAAGGATCCAGAGAGTCCTAGAAAGCTACAAGAAGAACATCTTGCCGGTTGGATAGGGGCCCAGGGGTGTCTGCTCAAACCATTGCACTAACCAAGTACAATACAAGTAGTAAACATCGAACGCCTACTCTGATCTACCCAATGGACAGGACATCCTCTCTCCACTGTTATGTGGAGGGTGGGGACTGACTCTGACGCACCATTTTATTTCTTATCAGATGCTCACCAGCTGAGATTCACAGCAGTACCTTAAGTGTGTTTCACTTGCTTTAGACTGAGGTTTCTCTCTCTTCCCAGAACCAGGGTACAGAATACCGACAGACACGTGGTTTATTTTTTAGTTGATTTCTTGGTGCGATCAGACGTTCTTTGAAGACAGCCTGTTTCACAACTTCTAGCATTGTACATTGCACAGTTAGCACTGGTGGAATAAGACAGCAGACCCGAGGAGTAGATGGATGAGGTGGGTGCTAGGGATGGGGGCGGGGCTGATCCTCTGGCCCTCTAGCTAGCCTTGGTAGAGGTTCTGCACTGTTTGTTACAGGGCCTCAGCTCACAATGGCCCACATACAACCCATTGACTTTATAGGGGGCCAAAGTGATACACATTTAGGAGAGAGCACACTTTCTGAGTTTGGGGTTTGTTTTACTCCCTGCCCCACCCAGGCAGGCCAGCAATAATAGTTATTATTTATTCCATGGTACAGCTTCAGATCAACTGTGAATCCATGAGCGCGGCCAACCCACACTCTAGCAGGCGTGTCCAGCTATCGAGGGTAGCTATGAACGCAGCCCAACAGAAAGGTGTAAGCTTGAACATTATGAAACCTTTTTGCGATTTTTTTATAACTCAATTGAGTAGTTTGTGAACATGAAATTTGAAGATGACTGTAAAAATTTAAAAGGGTGGACACAGCTGTCTGAGTATGATTCATTGCCAATATTTTGGGATATTGTATTTTGTGTTTCACATACCATTGGTCAACAAAATACTCATTTTATAATGAAACAGCCTGTTTCACAACTTCATTATAAAATAGATGCTGGGTTAAATGGTTTTGCAGACTATAGATTAGCAGAAGTATTCTAAGGAAGTCTGTGATGGGGTTGGTCATGGAGGTCAATAGTAGGCATATTAAATGCACTTGACATGAATGATGTTCAACTCATGATAGGTGTATGAGAAAGTAATCTTGTTTTGTTTTGTTTTGTTTTTTAACGCAGCTACAATTGTAATTTGTAGAATTCTGTTAAGTTGCACCTGAGCCTCTGTGGATGTTTGTAGGTACAACAGAAATAAGATCCGTCGAAAAATTCCAAGACTGTTGACAGATACTGGCTTCATGCATAAGAATGAACTCCATGCATAAGGACTGAACTGCCCCTTAAAATGAGACATATTTAAATAAGGGCTAAGGTGTCCCCACAGATATATGTCCTCTGATGGAAGAAAGAGGAAAACAAAGGGAAGGAAAGAGACCAATAGAAGGAGAAAGGGGCAAAGAGACGAAGACAGTATGAGAGAGTAAATGGCCAAACTATAGGATACACTTGAAATAAACTGTGTCTTTGAAACCTGTCACCAACGTATACCAGTAAAAATCAATACAGTTTACAGTAGGCGCTATGGAGCTAGCTGGCCCAGTGGGTAAAAACTCTTTCTTTCCAAGCTTGAGGACCTAAGTTCAAATAGTCAGCACCCAAGTGAAAATCCCATCATGGTCACAGGGTCACAAGTTGGCCCAGTACTGTTGGAGGCAAAGACAGGAGAATCACTGGGACTTGGTGACTACCAGTATAGCTCCAGGTGTGGAGAGCCCTGTTTCCACCCATCCCCCTATCATTACACCTGTTTTCTTTTTCACTCCCAACTCTTATTTCTTCAAGGACCCTTTCCCCAAATTCTACTCAGAAATAGCTACAACCTCCTCCAGCAATACACACACACACAGTTTCTCTCCCTTGACAAAATTTGAGGCTTATTAAATGCAAGGCTAGGGCCACATTGTAGCCATGGAATCTAGGTTCTTGCACATGTTAGAGGTACGTGCTATACAACTAAGCTAACATCCCTAGTCTTTGGCTTTTTGAGATCTCTCGCTCTTTCTGCCTTAACCTCCCCAATGCCAGGTGTACAGAAGCATGCTCCTGTGCCTGGATTGTAGTAGTAAATTTTAATAGACTCCTGAAGACATTAGAAGGCTCAGTTGACATTAACTTTTGTCTTGTTTTCCAGATGTGAACAACAAAAATCAGAGCTGGTGTTTCGCTGTCTGGCATTGACTGAAAAAAGCCAGCTACCACGTCTGCTCAGCACCTGCATTCACAGGGAATCCAGCACCAGGCTAATACTTCTGCAGAGACACTGGTCAGTTCAGCACCCTTTCACCCCTACAGGAACATGCATTGACTAAAAATCTCGTAATCAAAAACAAAGTCATTTTAATTTTCTTTTGAAATGATGCGGTGCCAGTTGGTGCTGTCATTCTTACGGGACCTGGAGTCACCAATAAGACGAAGCTCTGTGTATCTGTAGGTATTTTCTAGATTAAGTTAATTAAGGTAGAAAGATCCGTCCTAACTGTGTGTGACACCATCCTATAGGCTGGCTGGGGTAGTGGGCTGAGTAAAAAGAGAAAGCAAGCTGAACATCAATGTCTATCTCTTTGTGCGTGCTCCCTGGCTGTGGAGGCCATGTGGACTCTGTCCCTTCTCTTCCTCTCTATGATGGACTATATCCCTTGAGCCATACCCAAAATACATTCTTCCCTTCTAAGTTGTTTCTCTGCAGGGCAACAGTGGTACTCCATTGCACAGGTCTCGGCTTTGACTTGGAATTATCATTGGAATGACACTGAGGAGTTTTCAAACACAGATGGAATAAAATACACATTCTCAGAGGTTAAGAGCACTGACTGTTTTCCAGACGTCCTGAGCTCAATTCCCAGCAACCACATGGTGGCTCACAACCATCCATCATGTGATCTGATGCGCATTTCTAGCCTGCAGGCCTACATGAAGGCAGAGCACTATATACCCACCTGGTATTTTCGGTGACACTAAGGCTTGAAAACATAGAACCCAGCAGCACCCGAAGCAGTCAGTCCCCATACAGTGTTTTCAGATGTGTCTCAGGCAGATGTTGGGAGAGCTCCAGAGACTTCCTCTGCCAACACAGACGTGTCTCTGATAGGGTTCTGGCTCCCACAGAGTGCAGGTTTTGTGGGTGGTGCTAAGAGATGTATCACTAGCTGAAACCAGGACCTGACTTGGCAGCGTTGCTGGGTTCTCTGGGAATGCTGATGGGCAGGCTGCCTGGCTGGCAGAGAGGGAGCCTCTGCGGCATGCAGTGAGTGCAACAGGTACCAAGCACATGAGTACCGACTTGCTGAGCAAATAATGCCGTCTTTTCTCTTCCTGAATCTCCAGGCTGTCTGGTGAGAACAGCCTTGACTCTTGCCAGTTTATAAAAATCTTTGAATACATCTGTTCTGTTTTGTTTCAAAATTCTTTCTCTGGTATTACTCTGGGTTACAGGAGGCCATTTCATGCAAATATATAATATAGTATATTTCTTCTCTACCCAGCACTCTTTTCTGCTGTACCTCTTATAGGTTACTCCTCTTTATTCCTGTAGACAGTTTCCCCTCCACTCCCCTGCTACCTGCACACTCATGATTTTACCTTTTTGTATAAAATCTAAGATCTGGGGTCTGGAGAGATGGCTCAGCAGGTAAGAGCACTGCCTACTCTTGCAGAAGGCCTGGGTTTTGTTTCCAGACCCTCCAGCACCTCACTATCACTTATACCTTTATTTCCAGGGGACCCAATGCCCCCTTCTGACTTCCATGGGTGTGTTATGCTCATTACAGGCCCCCGCCCTGGTTACACACACGTAAAATCAAATAAACATCCGAGATCCACAAATGAGAGAAGAGGTGATCTTTGTCTTTCTGAGAATGACTTAATTTTTCTAATATCATTATTTCCTGTTTCTTGACGATGACATAACTTCATTCCTTTTTATAGCTGAAGCAATTCCATTACATATAAATGTTACAATTTATAAAGAAGCAAAGCATTATGTTCTTGCTCAACTTAGAATTCTTTATCTTCCCACTTATTGTTTGAGTTAGTTCTAATGTATAAAATTGTTCTTTGGAAATGGAGCCTAGAAGGAAAAGACGCTTTCCTGGTGAGCTTAATATTTTCCAGGGGCTCTGTGTGCTTGTGTGTGTAATAGAGTGTGGCTGAGTATGTATGTACATGCCTGTCTGTCTGTATGTAGGCAGGTAGGTATATGTATGTATGACCATGTATGTGTTTGTATGTTGTGGTGGTTCAAATGAGAAATGCCCCCATAGGCTCAGATATTTGAATATTTTTCTTAGTTTGTAGCATTGTTGATGGAGGCTTAGAAACTACGGACTTGCTGGAGGAAGTATGTCACCGAAAGCGCGCTTTGAGACTTCATAGCCTCACTCCACTTTCAGTTTGCTCTCTGCTTCATGCTTGTGGCCAGAGATAGGGTTTCTCCACTCCTTGCTCCTGCCAAGCAGGCTCTTGCCTGCTACTTGCTGCCATGCCTCCCTGCCATGATCGGCTCTTATCCATTGGGAATTCTGTCTTCCTTAAGTTGCCTTTCCTCGGGCTATGTGATCACAGCAGTAGTTAATACAGACCTGTTTTGTTTATATGTACATTTGTGTGTGGCTACTTTCTACATTTTCTCTACCATATGATCTGCTTTTACTTTTAATAGCCTTATCCAAAGTAACAAGAGCGGGGGCTACAGCTGAGTGGCTGAGTGTTTGCCCAGTATCCTTTGGCCTTGGGTTTAATTCCCCAGTACTGTGAGAAAAGGCGAACAATATCATCTGTCTGTCTATCTATCTCATCTTACTCATTGCTATTTGTACTTATCTCCTTTGAGACAAACTACTGCTATGTAGCCCAGGCTGGCCTCAAACTCACGACTTTTTTCCTTAGCCTGCCCAGTGGTGGGATTACAGGTGTCTGCCACCGTGCCCCACTAGCCTCTCTTGTTTAAATATTTTCAAGATTTTACCACCATTTTAACAGGAATATCAGCACGTATCTCCCTTCTATCAATGGCATGTCTAATGTAACTTCATGACCACAAAAGGGAAAGAAAATTTATGGACCACATGCCAGCATAATGCTAAGTGTTTTCCATACCTTACCTTATTTGCTCCTTAAGAGCACAGCACAGACAAAAAAATACAGCTTCAGAGAAATGCAGCAACTTCCCCAAAAGGACAGAGCTGTAAACAGTGGAGCTGGGCTTTAATAAATCGAAGACTGTCTGAAGAACAGCTGAGGCACTTTTGTTTCCTCATGAGGCTGCTGTACTTTTATTGCATATTTGGTTTGTGTTCTAGTGGATTCCAATTCTTTCAGAGTCACTAAATTCTCAAAGCTACTGAGCTTAGCAAAGAGAATGTCACTAGACAAATCACTGGGCAAACCACACACACACACACACACACACACACACACACACACACACACACACACACGGGGGTAGGATGGGGAGGAGAGGGAGACAGAGACAGAGAGAAAGAGAGAGAGACAGAGAGAGAGGCAGAGACAGAAAGAGAGAGACAGAGAGAGATGGAGAGACAGAGAGACAGACACAGAAACAGAGACAGAGAGAGACAGAGAGAGCGCCTTGCAGGGCTGGGCCTTTGAGTATAAATCTCAGTAGCAGGGCACACATTGAGCATACTTCAGGTCCTCAGTGCAACCTACAACATGCAGATGAAAACGAGGCTCTTGCTATGATTACCTTGCAATCACGGCAAGGAAATATTTGTGGTAGATTTTGTTATGCATAAATGATGCACTTATCAGTAACAGAAGACAAAAACATTCTGTTATTGTTAGTACAACAAACCAGAAACTTCGTTATTTAAGACAGCACAAATGTGTTGTCCTGGCCTGCTGAAGGGCTGGGATCCGGCCCTGTCAGCTACAGAGCAGAATCCACTGCCTGCGTCTCCAGCTACAGCACCCTGCCTGTATTCTGCGGCTTGTGGCCACGCATCCCTTCACACTCTGCTTTCCCATGGCATCTCCTTTCTGACCTTCCTGCTCTCTCTCTCCCCCACCCTTCTTTTGCAGGGACCCTTGTGATCACTGGACCCACCCAGATAACTCAGATTCCATTGCAAGATCCTTGACTTAACCTTGACACCTACAAAATTCCCTTCACCACACAAAGAACATACTCACAGGCGCCAGAACTAAGGACACGGACACCTGTCACTCAGCTTACTACCATCGGAATGTTCCCCTGGCGTCCTACCCTGAAGAGTGCACTTTGTACTTCTGAGAAGAGAGAAGCATTTTACCCAGGGATATGTTTCCGGGAAGATGAATATGTCAGCAAAGTGCTTACCTTGCAGTCATGAGGACCAGAGTTTAGAGTCACATTAAAAAACAAAACAAAACAACAGCGGTGGTAGTGTGCACCTACAATCCCAGTGGAGGCCAAGCAAAGCTAGGAGGATCCCTGGGGTTCGCTGGCCAGCCATCTAGACTGCCTACTTGGTGAGTTTCAGGTCAGTTGAGAGCTCTTGTCTCAGAATACAAGATGGAAGACAGATGGAGAAATGGCTGAGTGAGTTAGAGAACATTCTGCACAGGCATGAGAACCCGAATTTGATCTCAGTCCTATGTGAGAAGCCGGGTGTGGCTGCACCTACACCTGGGTCACTGGCCAGTGACATGGCTCCAGATTCCGTGGGAGACCCTATCTTAGAGGATACTGCAGAGAGTGACAGAACAAGATACCCACCATCCTCCTCTGGGCTCTAGTGTAGCCACCCCAACACACACACACACACACACACACACACACACACACACACACGTAAATTTTAAACAAGTACAAGTATGTTTGGATGAAGAGGTAGAGAAGATGAGAGATTTCTAAAAGCCTTTGTTTCCTGAGACGTTTTAATGGTTGGGTTCCTGAATGACAGCCTATTATGGACTGTAATAATTAGCAGTGAGTTTTAATTCTAAGTCTAAGAATTCTTTAGAGGAAGAAGGTTTCTTAATGAAATCTTCAGAATTTAGGATTTTTTTAATGTATCAAATACATTTGTACCCAAACTTTCCAATGCAATGAATATTGGTTAGCTGACTGGCTCATGAGTTTATTATATTGTCTACACTTTCTGATTTATGAGTCAAGTTTCTGAATAATATTTATAAGTACTAGCCTTGTACTAGTTTTATCTCTGTTGTGGTCAAATATCCTGACAAAAAGCAACGTTAGTGAAAAAGGGTTTATTTTAGCTTACTATTTTAGGTGTGATGGTTTGAATAGGTATGGCCCATAGGAAGTGGCACTGTTAGGAGGTGTGGCCTTGTGAGTGTGGGTGTGGCTTTGTTGGAGGAAGTGTGTCATTCTGGGGGCAGGCTTTGAGGTCTCAGATGCTCAAGCTATGGCCAGTGTGGCACACAGTCTCCTGCTGCCTTGGGATCAAGATGTAGAACCCTCAGCTCCTTCTCCAGCATCATGTCGTCCTGGATGCTGTCACACTTGCTGCCATGATGATAACGGACTAAAGCTCTGAGCTGTAAACCAGGCCCATTGAAGTGTTCTCATTTATAAGCGTTGCCGTGGTCATGGTGTCTCTTCACTGCAATAGAAACCCTAACTAAGACACTAGGTTATAATCCATCGTTGTAGGGAAGTCACATTGGCAAAAGCTTGATGTAGTGAGTCACTTCGCATCCACACTCAAGAGTGGTGAGACACACACACACATGTATTTAGTGCTCAGCTAGATTTCACTCTTATATGGTCCAGTGTCTCAACCCAGAGAGCGGTACCCCAACAAAGACGACAGTGCCCCACAAACTGTCTGGAATGCCAAGTTGACAGTTAAACTCGTCATCACTATGGTAGGATATGAGCCACTGTATACCCTTACATATTCATCACACACGACACACATGTATACATTGTCAGAGTCAATTTGTAATAGTTTTACGATGTGACTAGTTAACTACGATTTTGGAAAGAAAAAGCTCATTCCTCATAAATTTCCCCCGTGACAGACAGATTGTGTGTACTTGCTTAATGACACTGTGGTAAAGCCCTAATTACATTATTGTCCCACTAACAACTAGCCTGACTGTCAGCTCCCAGCACGAGGCCCTGTTTTATTTGCAAGTTCCTCCTCTCCAGTTTAGCGCAGGTCCTGGACACCAGCACTAAAGTGATGACAAACGTCTGCCACCTAGTGGAGACACACATTCTAGAAATATGACAAGTGACCTTAGTTATATCAAGCAAAAGTGAAGGCAACAAAACTTCAGAGAAAATGAGAACTTCCCACAGATGTGCAGCGAAGCTAAAATATCCTTCCTAATGCTTCTTACCCTGTGTTCCGGACCTAATTCACCTACTTCCTGCAGAGCACAGTTATTTTATGTGCCTGACCTGGTGACAACAAAGTGTTTTCCTCACACTATGAGAAAGTCGCTGCTGACAGTCAGTGTTGCTGTCTAGATGCTTAGGGAAAGGGTGTGGCTGTGATGGGAAATGGAAATTTGTGATGGACACATGCTCTCCCCCAGCACCTCACTCAGCCCTTGCTAACCACGTGACTGCTGTTTGAATGCACCATTCCTCTCGTGGAAGCTGGGTTTTCCTTCCATGGTTTTCAGTTTCTCCTCTAAATCACTGACTACGTCATCCACACTGCTAACTTTCTTGTCCAGGTCCTGAACATATTTCCTCACCTCACTGATCTGATCAGCTCATTGCTGGTTCATTGATCTCTTTGAAAATTCAGCCCTGAAATCTCTTTCCAGCATTTCATTCCTCTCATTGTCTTTGGTCTCCAGTCTTGAGGTGTAGCAAGCCTGTGGAACTATTGTGTGAGTCAAAGACTTAGTAAAAATATTATATTGTTTTTCAAAAAGCAAAATAAAATATAGAGGCAAGTAAAAAAAAAAAGAAAGAAAGAAAGAACAGCTTACTTGCTCCATTTGTAAAAATGCTGTATAACAACACTAACCCTAAATGTTTGGATCTGTGTTCTTAGGCTGCCCTCTATTCCTATCTCAGATGGGCTATCCATGTCTAATATCTCAGATGGGCTATCCATGTCTAATATCTCAGAT
>OU015749.1:8704450-8737580 GCA_907169655.1 Acomys percivali
ATTGGCACCAACACCAGCACCATCACTAACACCAACACCAGCACCAATACCAACACCAGCATCAGCATCAGCATCAGCACCAACACCAACACCCCTGACATTTTTAGGTGGGTTCTGGGGGGCCACAATTCAGATCCTTGTGCTTACAAGGTGAACCCTTGACCAGCTGAGCTATCTCTCAAGCCCTTATTCTATTCTTCTGGATAGATTTGTTGAAACTACTGGTCCTATAACTAACCAGATGAAACTTCATTGCATTTCCCCTTTTTAGTAATCTCACCCATGAGAAACATTTAGAACTCAATCTGTACTGTGACAAACCTGTGTCTGAAGCTTAAAAATACCATGGTAAAGTTAGTTGAATTTTATGTTCTATAGAACATTGTCGATCGCTAATTATCTGGGCAGCATATTTCCCTGTATCATTTATAAGTATCATAATCAGGAAGGATTTAGCTATGATGTAATGGCAGTGCTTATAGCTTATGTGTTATGTCTGCTGCCTCTGAGGGTCTGACTAGGGTGAGACCACAGCCCCGGCTTCAGTGGAACACCAACGTCAGTCCCCTGACGATCCCATGACTCCTTTGTTCTCTTACCCTTAAGCACATCTTGGCAGATCTTCTTTTGTCTTCTTCCTGAACTTGGGGCCCAGACTGTTCTCTTTTGCTTTCTTTAGTCTGCTGACCTTTATCAAATGATTTGTGTGTGTTTGTGTGTGTGTGTGTGTGTGTGTGTGTGTGTGTGTGTGTGTAGTGCCAAAGATTGGACCCAGGGCCTGTAGCATGCTAGGTATTGTTCTGTCACTAAGCTATACCCCACACACTGTAGTTTGAGTCTAGAGCATCAACCAGAGACCCATGTGTTGAAGTTTTGGGCACTATTAGAAGGTGGTGGATGTTTATAGGAAACACAAGGGGAGGAGGTTAGGTCATTGGGCGTATTGGTTTCATTCCTCACTTCTGAAGCACAGGATGTGACAAAGAGACTTAGCAGAGGAAAGATTTATCTGGCCTCACAGTTTGAAGGGACACGGCTCATCCTGGTGGAGAAGGCTCAGCAGCAGAAACGAGATTGCAGGAGTTCATATTGTTTCTACCATCACAAAGCAGAGACGGATGCTGATGACTCAACTGATTTCTGATTTATACTCAGTCTGAGGCTCCACAGCATGCATTAGTGCTGCCCTCATTCAAGGTGGATCTTCCTACCTCATGGAACCTTCACAGAAACGCCTCCATAAAGAAACGCAGAAGTTTGTCCCCTAGGTAATGCTAAACTCCCTCAAGTTGACAATAAGGATTAATGACCATGCAGGAGGTGTGCCTTTGCAGGACTATAGAGTGACCCTGCTCAGCCCTCATCTCCCTGTCACTAGCATTTTCCTTTATCTCAAGTGCCCACCAAGACACATTGCCTTGCCATGGGTCAAAAAACAGTGGAACCAAGCAACCATGGATTGAAACCTCTGAAACTGTAAGGCATGGTAAAGGTTTCCTCCTTAAGAATTATCACTGTGGTCTGTAGAAATGGCTCAGTGATTAATAGCATAGGCTGCTCTTACAAAGGACCAGGGTTCAATTCTCAACACCCACATGGCATCTCACAACTGTAACTCCAGTTCTATAGGATCTGACACCCTCTCACAGACATGCACATAAGCAAAAACACTAATAAATATAAAATAAAAATAAATAAATTACTTTAAAAGGGAGGACTGGAGATAGATGGCTCAGTAGTTGGGGCACTGACTGCTCTTCCTGAGGACCTGGGTTCAAATCCCGGCACCCACATGTCAGCTCACCACTGTCTGAAACTTCAAGATCTGACACTAGCACGTGCAAGTACATGCAGGCAAAACACCAATGCACATTTAAAAAAAAAGAGAGAGAGAGAGAGAGAGAAATCATTCTTTAAAAAAGAATCATCATTGCTGTTTCACAGCGATAGAAACATAGCTCCACACTGATCCTCTCTGCTTTGTGAGCTTCCAGCTTCATCCCCACTCCTATTGAGTGAGCCCCAGTGCCAACCCCACACACACACACACACTCACCTCGGCTTCTTCTTAGGAATATAGTTTTTTATGTATTTTTTCAAATAAGTCTACTTCAAGCTCCCCAATCTGTAATTTACAGATCCCAAATCCTTTTTAAATATCAGGGTGATCTAACGGTCATACCTCAGAATATTCTTTCAGTACACTACAGAATAATTCGTCTGAGAAATAAATCACTTAAACTACTTTAGCACAGCCTTGCTGGCTCTCTGTTTCCTTGGGTTTTTATTTTCCATTGCATGCTTTATTCTTTACAGTTAGATGTTTGTATTTCAAAGAAAAACAGGCCCAACAGGCTAGTGACTGACATTAGCCCATCTTTGCTGGGCCTGCCAATCTCTTATCTTTCTCGATGCTATCCTGTACCGTTTGAACACAGCTTGTGTGTGGTCCTGCGTGTGCGGAGGCCAAGGCCAAGCGTCCCTCCATTATCCCTGCTTACTTGCTTTTGCGACTGTCTTTCTGTGAAGTTGAAGCTCACCGAGGTGGCTAAGAGGGCTGGACAATGAGTCCCAGGAGTCGGCCTGGTTCTGCTTCTCTAGCTCTCGGTTTGCAGGGGGAGCCTGCACTTGCAGCACTTGCAGCCTTTTCTGTGGGTGCTGGGCTCTCAGCTCTGGTCCTTGTGTTAGCACAGCAGGCACCTGATCAAGTCGGCCGTCTCTCCAGGCAAAACACAGTTTAAAGAGTGCATTTTGTTATGATTTCCACAGGCCATGATTCATTCCTTCTTCTAGACTTTCAATAGTGATGATGATGATGATGACGATGATTTATTGTCTTTCTTTGCATCATTTCATGTAGTCACAGCCCTATACCCACATTTACCCTCCTATCACCCTCTGTCCCATTCACTGGACTCCTTCCTCCCTCCCTAAATAGTCCTCCCTTCAGCCTTTTATTTTGATATTGAGGTTAGAATATGATTACAACCCTTTTTTCCTTCCCCTTTCTCCCTGCAAACTCTTCCATATACCTCCCTCCACTCCCCTTCAAATCCATGACCGATTTTTCATTGTTATTGCATGCTTGTCTGTGCACGTGTGCGCATGTGCATGCATACACACACACACACACACACACACACACATGCACGCACGTACACACACGTGTATGTTCCTAAATACAACCTGCTCAGTCCTATGGTGTTACTTTTACGTATGTTTTCAGGGCTGTCTGCTCGGCACTGGACGACCCTCCTGGGGAAGGGTCCCCTGCTCCCAGCCTTCCTCTCGGCTCTCTTCAATTGTCTATAGCTCTTTGTGTAGGGTTGGGGCCTCATAGGCTATTCCCTGTAGGGTTCGGCATGTCCACTTTTGTCATCCTTGTTCAGCTCATGTTTGGGCAATCGCGCCAGTGACACTTTATGGGTGTAGTTACTAGGAGACACAATTGTTGGAAGAACTCTCACGTTGGAGGTTGCAGTCCTGCTGCTCCGGATAGCCATTCTGAGCCCCCTCTCCCCAGCAGGGCCTCCAGCTCTCTGCCTGACTCCATCTGGAGAGTGTCTTTAGCTATAGAGGCCTCTAACCACATTTGATATATGGCCCTTGACACAGCGCCCTGCTAGCTCTCCCCTCCCTGTGCCTATAGGGTAATTAGGTAGTGTTCCCATTTGTATGATAGGAGCGTGCGGCCAAATATAAAACAAGCATCCTTAAAGTGCCTGGTTGAAACCTAACCTGGAAGCCCACTACACATTCCACAAGGGCTATATAACATTTGTTCTCCCCGAATAGAGTTGGACTCTCTCCTGAAGTGGCTCCCGGAGTGTTTGATCTCCGTCACGTTTATGGCCTCCCAGGCCCTGCGTTTTGTCTTCTGCTCCTCTTACCTGGGTGGCTTGGTGGCCCTCAGCCGCCCCAGGGAAGAGAAGAACCACACGCCATCTTACAGCAAACTCACTAATCCTCTGGCTCTTACACTCTTTCTGCCCCCTCTTCCACAATGTTCCCTGAGGCCTAAGTGTGGGAGTGCTTGGTTGATGTATCCATTGGGGCTGGACTTCATAACTCTGCATTTGATTGGCTGTGGTTTTCTGTAGTGGTCTCCGTCATGAAAAGAGAAGCTTCCGTGATGCAGGACGGGAGATGCGCCTTATCTGTGAGTATAAGGACAAGCTCTGATAGACTGTTACTAGCCACTGTTCTTACCAGTGCTGTCCAACTTTCTGGTCACGAGGTTATGTCACTCCACGGCTCCTTACACATCTTCCAGTTTCCTCTCATTAGAGAAAAGAGTTAGTTCTATTGCCCTGACTCTGGACTGGGCTAATTAGGAGTGTGAGTGAGGGTCAGTGACTGTGGATTACAATAGAAATAATAAGGACTGTCTTTTCCTTGTTTGATGTGCCCCTAAAACATTCTTGGCAAGCAAGAGAAGTGGGGGCCAGAATGCCTTAGTTGGGCTTGCTTTAATAATATTATTAACGAAGCGGGGCTTAGTGGCACATACCTTTAATCCCAACACTAGGGAGACAGAATTGGGCAGATCTCTGTGTTTGAAGGCAGCCTGGTCTATAGAGTAAGTTCTAGGACAGTCAGGGATGCACAGTGAAACCCTGTCTTAAAATACCAAAAAAAAAAAAAATTAAAAAGCAGAAATAATATTATTGATAACTAACACTTAATAAGAATTCAGTGTGATGCAAGCATAGTTAGATTACCTTTACATGTTCTTACAGGGCTTATTTATTATCCCATCTTTTAGTTATGGGCATTAAAATATGCAAATATAGACCAAGCTTGAAGGCGCTAGTGAATCGGAGAGGCAGGCTGCCCATGTGATGGGTAGTGAAGATCTGGAACCAGACTACTTATTCAGACCCTACTGCCACCACGACACTGTGTCCACCATTCTCGTCCTTCACTATTCACTGCCTACAATGGCTCTGGCCACATGACAACCACTTTGAGCTGTGCTTCATCACCTTTTAGAAATTCCATTCAAATGAACTCTATCGCCCCCATGGCTCAGACATCCAACTATACTCTGCACCTTTTACACCTTAGAGAGAGCCCTGACATGACACAGGAAGGAACTCTTGACCAGCCGATGGATACTGATGTCTGATGTTGGGGTGACACAGCTTTGGGATTTGCTCCCTACCTCTCCAGAAGCATCTAGACACTCTAGGAAAAATGCCTAAGGCTGCTATACTGTGATTGACCTATGGGGGCTGATAGCGCGACAACCCTAGACCCATTATCCATACTGTAGCAGTTGGACTGGATTTGAACACAAGAAGTGCGGGACAGGAGATGACTCAGAAGCAAAGATTTGATTGGCTCAATCAAACAGAGCAATAGCTCTATAATCTCCAGGTCACCTGTTTTACTCATGCTGCAGATATTTTGTTCCAAATATTTTTCTTCCAAAATACTTTCACACTAACCTACACCCGTATCTAATGTAAAGGAACAGATGTGGCCAGATGGTAGAACATCTTCTTTAAAATGCAAACAGATGCCGATGCCGGGCATGGTGATGCACTCCTTTAATCCCAGCATTTGGGAGGCAGAGGCGGGCAGATTGATGTGAGTTCAAGGCCAGCCTGGTCAAAAAAAATTAGCAAAACCATGATCCTTTAAAACCTCTAACAAAATGCATTGGCTTCACTATGAAAAGGAAGTAATCAGAGTTCATATTTGTGTAGAAACAGACATTCTCTGTATTGTACATCATTGAACCTAGTGAATGAGGAAATAAAAGTCAAATACTTAGAAATTAGCTTACCTTTGACTTAGAACTTCTCAATGTATACTTGGGCTGGGGAAATGCTCAGAGGGGAACGTGATTGTGGCCCAAGAATAAGGGCCTCCATTAACACTCACGTAACAGCCAAATGTGACAGCCATGACTGTGCTGCTAGCAGTAAGGCTACAGAAACAGGTGTGTCCAGGCCAGCTAGCCTAGCCAAAATGTGAGCTCCCGTTCAGGGAGAAACAGTGTTTAAAAAAAAGTAAGTGGGCAACAATTAAAGAATACATCCGATATCAACCTCTGGCCTACACATACATGTGTTCTAGCTGTGTGTCTGCCTATCTGTCTGTCTATCTATCTTCTCTCCATCTATCATTATCATCCATTATCCATCAATCTGTTACCTATCTGCCTATCTATCTATCATCTATCTATCTATCATCTATCTATAATCTCTATTTCAGATAGGACTGAGCATTTTATAAACACACAGTTGGCACTGTCTAAACCACATGGCAGACTCAGCGACAACTTTCAGATTTATTGGCATTTCTCAGAACTCTGTGTATTGCTTCATTCAAATGTCATGAAATAGTGTGATTTTTTTCCCTTGTGAATTTAGTGCTGATTTTCACACATATGAAAGTGACTATTCTTGTGGTCTTTATAATGTTGATTTTTGTCTTCATGAACACTGCAGCAATGGGTAGCTTCAGCTCATTATATTATCACTGACTGGACATAGAAGGTGGGGGGAAAGGTCACAGGTTCTGAACCCAGTGACCTGAACACACATGCCCTTCCCGATGAGAGGCAGGTGCTTCCAAACATCAAGAGAGAGCAAACAGGGTGTTCTTCCTGGAGACCTTGGCATTTGGAGAAAGTTAACAACATGAAAAGGGAAATGGGGCCCAGGCTGCTCCAAATTTGGTTTCTTCTGAGATAATTCTGAATATCAATTTTAAGGCAGTGAGCGTGGGTTGGTAGATGAAAGGGACTAGAATACTTTAAGAAAAACATAATTATTTATGAAAAATGTGCCATCAGGACTAACTTGTCCCAAGCCATCTCTTCAGTGGAGCATGGCAAGCTGTAGGCGGTCCTCGCCATGAGGACTAGGGGTGAGCGCACCAAGTCCATCTTAGGCAGGGGAAGGAGGATCAGTGTTCTCTCTCCCATTGTACTCGAAATTACGTTTTCCTGGAAGACTCATTGTTGTGGAATTTCCTGGGCTTAAGAGGAAAGCGGTTAGAGAAATAGAGCTAAGTGCCACTCCTATTCCTGGTGAATCAGGTTTTAAGCGGTCAGAGAGCTACAAGACACTACGGTAAGCCTCGGGTTCTCGACCCTTAACTCAGGACTACCTCCTCTGTATGCTAACTCCCCACAAAGTGTGAGTTGCTTACCTATAGTCTGCATCCAAAGGACCATATTTTGTGACAAGGAAAACAATGCCCTGCTAGGCTCTGACAATACACAAACTGTCCTCCGTGTATAGGTCTCCCTGGTCTATGGTAAGGGGAAACTTCGTATGCTTGCCAGTGTGCAAGATCAAAGAGACATGAAATATGTGTGGATGAGTTACTTGTTTAGAAAAACCCAAAAAGAAAGAAAAGTAGCCATATAACAAAATAATCTATGATGAAAAGAAATCGATTGAACAAGGCTTTATTCACTCTCTATGATGGACAGAAAAATAGACTGCCAGGTACCGAGCTAAGTTTTACTTTCCCAAATATGAAACACAGAAGTAGTTTTGAGGGTAAGACTAGCTAATGATTTCGAAGCCCTATTTCTGTGTGCCCAAATGCTTTCACATCAAAATCTACATTTCCTTTTAGGAACATAATTTGTAAATGTTATTTACTGAGCATTTAGCATTTTCCAAGAATTTTATTTATGTATTTACTTTTATTATTTTGAATTATGTGGGGGGGGGAGGTATATGCATGTGCAGGTGAGTGCAGGTGTCTACTGATGCCAGGGGCGCTGGACCCCACTGGTTGTGAGTAGCTTGCTGTGGGCGCTAGGGATTAAACGTGGGTCCTCTGAAAGAGCAGCAAGCGGTCTCAATCACTGAGGAAGCACCTTTATAACCCCAGGGTCAAGTATTCTAAATGCACTATCATATGTAAGGCTCTAAAATAGCATGATATAGAGTAGATTAATGTCCTAGCTCAAGCTATTATAATTAAAAATGCTGTGAGCTGAGCAGATTGGGCAACAGAAACTATACTTCTCAAAGTTCTGAAGGACAGGTGTCTCAGACCAGCTCCGTCAGCTCTCCATGCGGGCACCTTCTTGACCTGTGTACTGCTGCTTTCTTGTCAAGCCTTCAGGGCAGACTTACAAGGGTGCTACTCCTACTGGATCAGGGACCTCACCCTTCTGACGTCATTTCACCTTAATTGCCTCTTTACTCTAAATGTAGCTGTAGTGGGTGTGGAGGCACACGAATTAGAAATGGAAAGAATTCAGTCTACAGAAATGGGAGATGATGCTTATCTCACAATGAGCATATGGTAGAAGCAGGTGTGACCTAGGAAGACACAGTCTTAACTAATACTTTAAAGAAAGCAGCGTAAGTAGCCCAAGAGATGGGTAATACCGTAATCACCATGATGTCTTGGCTATTTGGCTTTTGTCTATATGGTTTTCTTACAGCCGTCAACACATGGCCTCGTTAGTCAGCACAGCGTTTTCATCAGTTGGTAATAACTAACACATACCCATGTACACATCAAAAGTGAATGCAATGCTTGGGGAGTTTTATGTGGATACTTCATAAACAAACCTATTATCTCAAGCTATCCCCATTGCCTCTGTCTTGCTGTAGGACCACATGCTATCTCAAAAGTAGTGCCGATCTCTGAAGTAGGTCCTTGAAGTCATGTCTTCCTACTTTCATCATCTGAGCCACACCCAAAGTGATCTTTATAAAGACGGGGTGGGGGACGCTACCATGTATCTTCTCCCCCATCTAACTCCACTGAGACCTTTCTGCCTGGCTCCTCAGGCCTGATGCATGTGGTCTCATCTGCCCACTCCCTCTTCTTGCCCTCCATCTCCTGAGAGATTGGTATGTCTCCACTTCCTTGGGTCACGTTCATCCTGCTCCCGAGTGAGAGTGCTCCCAACGAACCTAGAGCAATCACGACCATCTTTGCAGACCCAGCTGATAAAGCCCCACCTCTGTAGAGGTTAGTGGATCCCATCCTTGCACTGCACTGGACATGTCCTTCTAGTTTGTCCCTCATCCCAGTGTATTTTCCATCCTCCTCCACTACCGAGTGATTCCAGGATGATTCCCGTGCTCTAAGTGGAACTGGTACCCAGTACACATAATAAAGCCCCCATTGATGCTTTCAGTATATGAACTGATTCATTACCTGTCTCAGCTATCTGCTTAGCGCTTCCCCTTTATTTGCCAATATGCTTGTGGTCCATCTTTCATAGATACAGATTTTTCATACAATGTTCTCTTTAAATAATTTCCCAGAAATTTGTGTGTACTGCTATAATAACATAGTAACAATTTGTATTTTCACGGTATGACTCGCCAGAATGGTGGAACCACTATGCCAACAGAGATGAGGGGCAGCAAGAAGGGACATTCCAGTTCATGAGCATCTTCCTTGAAGAGTGAGCCCTGGTCCCCTGCATCAACGTCCCCTGTTCTTTATATGTAGCAAATACCTGGTTATCAAAATGAGATGGGGGAAACAGGAACCATGAATTCTCTTCTCAAGAAATCGCTGTTTTCTTCACTTACTTTTCCTAACTGCATCTTGCTCCGTTTACATTTTTTTTTTTTTTAGTTTTATTTATTCTGTGTGTATGAGTATTTTGCCTGCATGTGTGTATCTGTGCTAGGAACCGGGTCCTCTGCAAGTGCTTTTATCCACTGAGTCATCTCTCCAGCCCTCCTGTTGCTATTTAAATGAAATAATTTTATCTCCAGACATTGTTAGCTTAGTTCTTCTTTCTTGGTTCATTTCTTAGTATAGTCCTTTACTTGAACTTTTAAAGAGGACAATAATTATCTTCAGATGTCTCTGATTTAAGATCAATTAAAATCAACAAAATCAAAGTGGGAAAATGTAGAGCTGTCTAACCCTGGGTCTGACCCTGACTCATTCCCAGTCCAGGGAGTGCTCCAGGCCTTGCTGTTTGAATAACCCCCGCTGTCCCGTCCACGCCCACAGTTCAAGTTTGAGCTACAGAACAAATATTTGTCCTGAATTTGAGCAAAGTTAGAGTGCTTTCTTCTTCTTTTTTTTTTTTCTTTTTAAAACTATCTGCTCTCCTCAACAGACAAGTTCCTGTGAACCCGACTCAGTAGCAGGGGGATTCTCCCCAGACCATCTGCTCTGGAGAGCTTGGCACGGCTGTCCAGCAAAATGCAGCGACCCATGTGCATTCTCGTTTGGCTATTTCTTTTGGAAGCACCAGCCTTCGAAGTCCCTGTGAATGGATATGCTGAAGTAAGTCCTTCTGTGGGGCTCCTTGCTATTGGCCTGGACAAATGGGCTGCAGATAGCTGAGTGAACTTGCTCTGAGTGGAACAGAAACTTAGGGGAACATTTATCCAACAACAGGTGCTTCCTGTTATAAATATGAAATACATTTGCTTATTAAGACATTATCAGGTGTTTGCATGAAACTTAAATCAAGTTCAGTGGTCAGATGTTTACATAGCATTTACAGAGAATGGTTGCCCACTCCTTATATAAAAGCGTGTAGAATAACAGACCAATTCAAAAGGGTTTCCATGTGAATTTCGAGACACAGTTCATGGACCAGCACTGCCTAGTGATTGCTAGTATTGGTACATAGAGATACTATTGTTACTTTTTTACACAGTCATTCTCAAAGGATCAGCATCTTTTATACCTAAGTGAGCAATTATTTTTGTAATAAGGACACTTTAAATATTGTGGTAAAGAAGGCGGCAACGTAGCTGGCAAACTGCAAGGGTTTCAAGTAACCCTTGAGGCCTTTCAACACCCAACTGTAGGATAAATCTTTTTATTTTTCATGACAGGGTTTCTCTGTGTAGGTTTGGTTGTCCTGGACTCACTTATAGACCAGGCTGACCCTGAACTCACAGTGATCCGCCTGCCTCTGCCTCCCAAGTGCTGAGATTAAAGGCGTGCCTGGTTTTACTGTAGGATGAATCTTGAACTGAGCCATTCTGAGTATCACACAAGAGCTACTTCTGTGATGGCAGAGGGGAAAAAAGTTACCGTATTATTCTAGAAAATAACAAGGAGTGGGCTGCACACAAAAAAATGCCAAAGGGGGGAAAATGTGTTTTCAGGAAGGAAAATCACTGTACTTAGAAACTATCATGTTTTCCAACACTTTGAAAAACAGAAGAATGTGTCAGAAATCTCAGATTGAAGCTAAAACGCTCAGACATGTTTGTTCTTTTTCAGTCATTTCTAACCAGTTTTCTTTTCATACCTTTATCTGTCCAATCCCATATGATCAATGCCCCCTAAATCCATCCAAGTCCTTTCCCAGGTGCCTTTTATCATTAGATTACATGTCTGTCCTATCATGTTTAGGCAAACTCAAAATTGAATTATTTTCACACTCAACAAATGTGACATGGTTCATTTCCATTTACTTATTTCTGAAACCTAACTACCAAATACACATACTAAAGAATTTATTAAATTAAAGATAAGACAATCCAAGGACAGAGGGAAGAATATAAAGTGATATAATGAATATAGGCCTCCTCTTTTTCTGTAGATGATTTTTAAAAGAAATGAGCATCCCCAACTATCTTTTAAGTTTGCAGAGTACGATGATCTTGTGGAACTGGCCCCAGATAAACTTTCATTTGTGCAAGAGAACGGAAGATATCAGGTACAGTAAACTCAATTCCAAAGGGCAAAAACAAGTGAAGTCCAGTACTGTTATATTCCCGTGGCTTCTGTCAAGGTGATGTGCAAAGGGACTTTCATGTTGTCTTCTAGAAGGTTCTACATATAAAAGACACATAGTAAAACCACATACTCTCCTTCCTCTGGCCATTTTGTCAAAGGGAACTGCTTGGCGAGCACTTTGGTCCAAAGAACTAGACATGCTTGGGGCCACATCCTGGAAGCTGCTGAACTGATGCTAAGCATCTCCAAAATTGTGGGGGAGGGATGTTCTGCCATGCCTGCAAGGCTTTGGCTTCCACAAACTGAGAAAGGATGAATTTATGGAACACTAAGCTGAGAGACGACGGGCTTCAGGCTTTGTCTTGGCATGAATGTTTGACTTTCTAAAGTCCAGTTTTTATAGATCGATAACACTAAAAACCCAGTAGGCAGGACTTTGTGTCAGGGTTTTTAGCTCGCCTCTGGAGGGAAAACTTAGTCATTAAACACTGTGTCAAAATGTCTAAAAGAGTTGGGTATAGTGGTGATATAATGACAGCTCTCTGGAGGCTGAGGCAGGAGGATTGCTACAAAGTTGAGGCCATTTTGAGCTGCATGGTAAGCTCCAGGAAAGCTTGGACTACAGAGTGTCAACAAACAAGCCCCAAAGGCAATCCTGACCTGTGTCACACAGCATTCATTAAAATATCACTTACCCAAAATGAACTCACATACAATCTTGGACATATTTCATAATCCATCAGATATTAAATGTTTACCCATAATTCTTAAGCTAGCTACCTTTCAAAGGTAAAGTGATGTCCTTTGCCTGTGCTCACAGGTCCTTGCTCATATGGCTAATCTTCTAGCATGGTAGTTAAGGGCACAGAATTTTCAAGGTACCATTCCCTGTGTGAGACTTCAGAGATAATGATGTAGGAGACACACTTAAGTGCCTGCTCTCAGGTAGCTTAGTCTAAAAGGAAGAAGCCGAGTTTCCATCGTCCCGCACATAGGATGGGTCATTATGAGCAACGCGATGCTCTGAGGAAAGCACATAATACTGCTACGTAAACAGTAAAGGAAGCTGAGTTGAGGGTCAGAGATTCTCATGGAGAAAGTTCTCCCAAAGCTGTGACACCCCTCGCACCCCCCACCCCGAGAGTTTCAATAACATTCTATCACAGAGAACGTGGGGTTTTGCCCTGAGGTAGCCAGCCACATATGGCTGAAGAGTGACTGTGTCTCTGACTTCCTTCCACAGAGAAGCCTTCCTGAAGAGTCAGGAGAGAAGACGGTAAGTTTGCTTTGGTTGTGTCACAGATTGGTGTGTGAGTGATTTTCCGGTTAGCTATTACCTGGAAATCAATCCAGGTATCTCCTTTGTATCCGTCACTGGAAGTATTTACCTGACTTTTGGAACTTTCCCTTACCCAACTCTGTTTGGAAGGGCTTCTGAAAACTCACCATTAAAGAGTGCAGCGCCTGCAGGACGGGCAGATGCTGCTGAGCGAGGGCTGAAATGCTTTCCCCCATTTTGTCACATTTTAGTAATGATAGAGGATTTAACCAACAATATGTATTTAATTCCTACTTAATAGCTTTGATTTAAAAGTATGACGCCTGATATCTGTGGTAGTAAAAAGCCACTCTCAGGCAGCATGGCTCAAGTTCCTGAAAGGTCTGGAGTAGACCTTCCGGTCACAAGAGAAACACCCAAAGGAAGTGGTTTATATTGGTTTCCTGTTCTGAACTGAGAGCTTCCCATTGAAGCAGGCAGAAGGGTAATTGGCCTGGGTTTTATCTTAGATTTGGGATAGGCTGGGTGGGGGAGGGGGAGAGCACTAACTAGTTGGACAACAAAATCTGAGGGATGAGACCTAATAGTGAAATGAGAAAATCTTAGAGGAACAAAAAGGAAAATCTAGCGGGTCACACATTGCCACAGCCATGAGTCTGAAGGGCCTTGCAGCTCTTGGAACATCCTAAAGGAGATCATCTTCATACCTTGCCTGTGGTCATGCTGCTACCATGTTTTGTTTTGTTTGCTTAGGTTGGGGCTACCTTCAAGAGAGGAGGTAAAAGGTTGAAGATACTAAACAAATAATTGCATCAAAATGCACTTTCCAGGACAATTCTGTTCACTGCATGCAGCCATCTTTCCCCCTAGCTTGTTTTACTACAGGAAAAGAAGCAAGGACTGAGGATAAAATAGTAACGGGTGAGACTGAAGGAAACAGACAGCAATATGGAGTTTGGGGTTCATATATAGTTCGCCCCACAGCACCCCTGCTTGCATTTTATTCTGCAGACACAGACAGGGTCCCCATTCATCCCTGTGATTCCACCTCTTTTTCCTAGTTGCAGAACTGCATTTGAAATTATTTCCTGAGCTCTTTCAGTCAATCTTGCTTCCCACGTCCATTTTCTACACAGATTCTTTAAAAAAAAAAAAGAAAGAAAGAAAGAAATAAGGAAATGGAGCAAAAAAAGGGGGGTGGGGGGAGAAAGAAGGGAGAGGAGGAGTGAGGCAGAGAGGGAGGGAGTGTGAAGAAGAGACGGGAAAGGGACATGGGAGGAGACATCTCACAGCAGTGACCAATCTCTTTCTGTAGGTTATTTCAAGAAGTTAGAAGATTGCTTAACAATACCTGATATGCATTTACCAAATATCCTAGAATTGTTCATAATAAGTAAAATGTGCCACTTGCAACACCACACACCTAGAGCTTTCCATGTGGGTTTCTTATTACTACACTTATGATCTTGCCGATTTCAGGATGAAGTTGACCAAGTAACTCTTTATAGCTACAAAGTCCAGTCCACTATCACTTCTCGGATGGCCACGACCGTCATCCAGAGCAAACTGGTGAACAATTCTCCACTGTCCCAAAGTGTCGTGTTTGATGTTCAGATCCCCAAAGGAGCCTTTATCTCCAACTTCACCATGTGAGTTACTCCTGCGTAGAACCCAGAATTGGACGTCCCTCTGTCTTAAAATCAATGTCCTCCTGTTACAATAGGCATTAGGATTAGGGGTCCTCTATTTTTCCTTCCTGAGCTATAGACCTGCTTTGTGTCACTATGGGATGGGTCCTTGTCGTGTGTGTGTGTGTGTGTGTGTGTGTGTGTGTGTGTGTGTGTGTGTGTCCGTGCCTCAGCAAGTTCCTGGAGATCAGAGGACAACTTGTGGGACTCAGCTCTCTCCTTCTAATTTTTGCATCCTGGGAATCAAATTCAGCTCCTCAGGCTTGGTGACAAGTGTTTTTACCTGCTGAGCCATCTCAACATTTCCTGTGTTAACTATATTTTCTAAAAATGAATAAAAGTTAAATATGTTAAAAAAGCATTATGCATAATGGTATCTTTTAAATTGTCTTTAAGTTTTACATTTTCGATAGAGTATCTCTATGAATTTCATTCAGACCTCATGCCATCTCTGCTTTCAAGTGATGCAACTAATGGCACGCACTACCATGCCTGGCTTCTAGGACAAGTTCAGTGAGCTCTTCCTGAAAAGTAAAGGGGAAGGTGCTGCTTTGTGGCATCATGTATATAAACCACATTTTAAACTATTTTAATAAATTGTTATGATTAAACCACCTAACTAAAATGTATTCTAGATATTCTGGGATTCAGTTTTTCTTCATTCATTTTCTTTCTTTCTTTCTAAGATTTATTTATTTATTTTAAGTAGATGAGTGCTTTACCTGCATGTACACCTGCATGCCAGAAGAGGGCATCAGATCACATTACAGATGGTTGTGAGGCACCATGTGGTTGAACTCAGGCCCTCTGGAAGAACAGCCACTCCTCTTCAGCACTAAGCCGTCTCTCCAGCCCCCCATGTCCTTTCTTTTTTCCCTTCTTATCCCATAGGTAAATTGAGGTAACAAATGATAACACCATGAAATGTACATTTATTTTGGTCTGCCCTTATTTGTGCTGAATTTTCAGACTGGAGAAGGTGCCATGGGCTATGTAGACCTTAGGGTCAGCCAAAATAGTTTCTACCTTTAATCAAGATCCCAAATGCATCATGGGTGTGTCTCTAGAGAATTGTTCAACTTTGAGCCTTTATGTGATTTGATGGGAAGATACTGGACTTGGTTTTCATTCTTGTTGTGACCAGCTTGAGCAAGTCACTTGTCCCCTTAGGTATAATTTCTCTTATGTGAAATGTTTCTCCAATCTGTCTGCTATTGGCACTTGGAGAAGGACACTCTTCAGAGAAGTTGTCACTCCTGTTAAGGCATATCTAGAATTCTTGGTGACTTCCCATACATGCTAACGGCCATGGTCACCTTGGCCAAACCAGGAACTTTTCTACCTACTTCTAAATGTTTCCTTAGCGAAGACGGTACAGGCTACTAAGTTTCCATCTGAAACTCTGACATTCTGTTCTTCCAGCCCCATTGCTTGGTGAGGAATTAGTACAAGCCAATTAAGAGTGGGGTAGAAAGAGGCAAAGACACAAAGTGAAGGCAGGGAATCCTCAAGAGAGATGTTGAGATAAACAGAAACTTTTAGAGGGATTCATCTGGGCTCTCCTCCATCTTTCCAGGATGGCACCCCATCCTGTTCTAATTGGCTGGTGGCACTGTAACTAAGTACTACAGGCTACGTGGGTGTAAACAACATTTTTTTCATAGTTCTGGAGGCTTGAAAATCAAGATGCTGCCAGATTCAGTGTCCGGAGCAATCTCACTCCCTGGTTCATAGATGGTTTTCTTTCAGCTGCCTTCACACAGTGGAAAACAGAAACAAAGCACTCGCTTCTCTTTTATTACAGCACTCATCCTACTTGTGAGGACTCCTTTCTTATGACCTATGTACCTCCTAAAGTGCCTGCTTTCCAAAACCATCACACTGGAAGGGAGAAGTCAACCTACCAGTTCTGGAGGGACACCTTCATTCTTTTGTTTGTTTGGTTGGTTGGCTGGTTGGTTTGGTTTTTTGTTTTTCAAGACAGGGTTTCTCTATGTAGATTTGGCTGCCCTGGACTCACTTTGTACATCAGGCTGGCCTCGAACTCACAGCGATCTGCCTGCTTCTGCCTCCTGAGTGCTGGGACTAAAGGCATGTGCCACCACCGCCCAGCTTCTTCTTCTTCTTTTTTATTTTTAATTCTTATCTCTTCCAAGAATGATCTGATAAGCCAAGTGAAAATTCACGAGCAAGTGGCTTATTAGAGACCTCCCCTTGGCATCTGGCACATTTAAAGGGAATACCCACACCACCATGTTTTACCCAAAGAATATGACCTGAATATGGAAAAATCTTAAATATATAGTAGTACATGAGAGAAATCTGGGGAGCTGGAACCCAACTTAACTTCTCTCAAATTACAGTCAGATGAAGAAAGTCCTGTCTATAAATTATTCCAAGATCACTTGTCTTGTTTCCTGCAGAATCAAACTGTTCATTGCTCTCCTTTGTGCAGTCTAACTGATTAGTTGTTCTTTGTTAGTTTCTCTAAGACTACTAATGTGGCCTGCTGTTGACTTCTGTCTACTCTAGGACTGTGAACGGCGTGACATTTACGAGCTCCATTAAGGAGAAAACTGTGGGCCGAGCTCTTTATTCACAGGCAAGAGCAAAAGGCAAGACAGCCGGATGGGTGAGGTAAGGGCTGGCGAGCAGGGTTTGACATCTTGCCTCTGTATCTGTTTCACTCCTACGGCCATTCCTCATACCGCACAGCAGGCTCCAGGATGACTCTGAGCCCAGGAAAATGGCTGTCTGCCTGCAGCCTGACAATAGAGTTAGGTGTCACCGTGTCTGTTTCCCCAAAGACCTCTTTTCTATCAATGAGGTTTGGAAGTTTTACACGGGATGTCTCGTGTGACTTGCCTTGCAAGTAGATGGATATTATGTAGATAAACACCCATGATATTGTTACAAAACATACCCTGGGGCTGGAGAGATGGCTCAGTAGTTAAGAACACTGGCTGCTCTTCCAGCGGACACGGATTCAAATCTTGGCACCCACATGGCTGCTCACAACCATTAGAAATTCCAGGTCTGGGGGACCCAACACCCTCTTCTGGCCTATACAGGCACTACAAGCATGTGATGCACAGACACACATGCAGGTAAAACACTAGTAACACACAGAATAAAAAATAGCAAAAGGAAAGGCTTGGAACGTAGTTTTAGTGGTTTATTCTATTTTATGGGCTACGGCTTTTAAAGCATCAACCCCAAAACATAGCTTCTGATGTATTTTTTCTTTATAGCTTATATATGACTCACCTCAAAAAAGCAGCCTTCTGGGGCCAAGGGAAATGATGCAATCAGGAAAGTTCTTGCCTTAAAACACAAGAACCCAAGTTCACGCCCCTAGGACCTCTATGAAAAGACGAGGTGATGGCACACACTTGTAATGCCAGTGCAAGGGAGGAGAGGCAGGTCGATCCCTGGGGCTCAGTGGCCCACCAGCCTATTCTAACTATCTGGTCTACACAGTGAGTAAATTTACAAAAGGGCAATACCTGAAGGGCTGGAGGGTGGTTCAGAGGTTAGGAACACATATGCTCCTCTATAGGGCCTATGTTTGATTCTCAGCACTCACTGAATGGCTCACAAGTCCCTATAACTCCAGCTCCGGAGGATATGGTGCCCTATTCTGCCTGCAGCAGGCACACGCACTCATGTATATATACCCACACACTGGCATACACATACACATGCTTTTGTTAGAACCCCTGCTCAGGTGTAGTTGATAGGCAGCACAGTCTCCTTGGGGGGGGGGTTCGATACTATGAGGAATAGGGACTGCTTCTGACATGGACTCTGGCCCCTATACATTGACCACTTTGCCCTGGTGGGCAAAGAGGATACTGGCAGTCCAGACGAGATTTGATAGGCTGAAGTCAGATGTTAAAAGAGGAAGACTCCCCTTTCTGAGGACTAGAGGAGGGAGGGAGGGGGTATGAGGGAGAGAGTGTGGGACCAGGAGGCAGTGAAGGAGGAAATATATATGCACACACATACATACATATATACATATATATGCATGTGTATATATATACATATAAAATAAATATATATAAATATATATATATATCCTTTAAAACCTTTAAAACTCTGGTACACGGGCCTGGAGAGATGGCTCAGAGGTTAAGAGCACTGACTGCTCTTCCAGAGGTCCTGAGTTCAGTTCCCAGCAACCACATGGTGGCTCACAACCATCTATAATATGATCTGATGCCCTCTTCTGCCCTGCAGGTGTACATGCAGACAGACCATTGTATACATAATAATAAATAAACCTTTAAAAAAACAATTCTGGTACACACAAACACATTTACCTTCACACACATAAACTTACATACATACATACACCATGAAAAATACGTAAAATTTTAAAATAAAATAAGGCAAGCCTTTCAACCCAAAATTTCAAAGAACTCTTCAACATGCCATTTACTCTTCATCCCACACACCCCGTCTTCTTCCAAATCCTGCCACGTTCCTTCTCTGTTGCCTCCTCTTCCCCATCACAAAACTTCCCTGTAGTAGACGTTCCCTTCATTTCACTCGTGTATTTTTGTTCACTAGCAGAATAAGTTGTACGTCAACTCTGCACCCAGTGCTGTTAGAAGCAACATAAAGACAAGCACTGCCAGACTCACAGAGCACAGAGTCAGGAAACAATGGCTACTGTGTGGATAGCGGGCAGGGGAGGTGTGGGGGGTTGAGGGGGGAGGGGGGGTTCTGACTCCCACGCGCGCGTATTTCTATAGCAGGCCCAGAAAATCCTCACAGAAGATTAACAGTTCAGCTCAGCCCAACCAGATACACAGACTTTGGCCAGGTGGAGGAAGGAGAGAAGGAAGCCCATGGCGAGGGGATAGCTCTAGTACCGCTGTGTGTTAACTGCCCTTCGTGAACCTTTGTGGCATCTCTCTCATGTTGTTGTTTTCCCTGAAGCTGGTTCAATGTGCGTAGCCCAGCCTGACCTCAAACTCAAGACGCCCCTGCGTCAGTCTGCTGAGCCCTGGGGTGACAGGCATGCACCCCCACACCAGCTAGCCTATCACCCTCTTCATCACTCAGACTCTGCTGCCCATTTACTTGTTTGTTCCCAAAATGTCGTTGTAGCAGAATCCTTTCTGGGCACGACAGAGTTATCAGGGGACCTGAAGCTTCGCTTCCAGGCCGCTCCTCACATAACATGTATAACATGATTTTTTTTTTTTTCCCAGCGTATTCTGTCTAGAAAGTTTGTTCCAGGCATGTCAACTTTTTCCCCACTACTAAATACCTCATGCTACTTCTCTGGACCCGAATTGGCTAATTATGCACAATCCTGCCTCCACTAATTTAATTATTTAAGTTTAAAAAAAACCATTCGCCCAAGTGTGGGAGCACACATCTTTAATCCCAGAACTCCAGAGGCAGATGTAGAGGCAGATGGGTCTCTCTGTGAGTTCAAGACCATTCTGGTCAACATAGCGACTTCCAAATTAAGCCGGACTAATACACAGTGAGACTTTTTCTAGAATGGAAAAAAAATCATTCACACAGGAACACACACAGCACTCAGTGTGAATCCTGATGCTGGATTTAAACTCGCTGGAGTATCTTTCTGCTTCCTCTTTAAAGCTCTAAGCTAGCACCTCAGGGCAACCATCACATTGGCTTTGATAGTGACTAAACAGGCCTTCATTGGAAACACAGACTCAGTCCTAAAAACACGGGAGCATCCCTCTGTAGATCTCCCAAAGTATAACCAACACAGCATAAGTCTCAGAATGCAGTATAGGTCGAAAGTGCGGCCTTTGGAGGCAGCTAAGCTTGAGTTTGACCCATGGCGAGGGGACAGCTCTAGGACTGTTGTGTATTCATTGTTGTGACTAGTTGTGAGACAGCTTGAGCAGGTCCCTCAGCCTCTGTGCACCTCTCTTACCACCTGAACGCTGAGGGCGATGACATCAGCGCTCATAACTGCTGCATCAGATCCACGATCCTTTTGACAAGTGACACTAAGACCAGCGAGAAGCTCACTAAATAAGCAAATACACCAGGTGGGAAAGGCTACAATTCTTGCTTTGATTACATTCATCTCCAACTTGCACTGACGTACAAAGTTCACGGACAACCGGGCAGGTCTGATCCCTGAGGATGAAGATGAGAGTTCTCTGGCTAAATTTTGTGTCTTTCATTGCCTCCTGCCACGTCTAGGAGCCGAACTCTTGACATGGAGAATTTCAACACTGAAGTAAACATCCCACCTGGAGCGAAGGTGCAGTTTGAGCTTCATTACCAGGAAGTAAAGTGGAGGAAGCTGGGGTCCTATGAGCACAAGATTCATCTGCAGCCAGGGAAGCTGGCCAAACACTTGGAGGTAGGTGAGCCTGGGTTTAGAGGGCCGGCAATAGTGCACATCTTTGGTTTATTTTTGGTTGCCATCACCACTGGTGGTGTTTGATGCCTTTGGCTCTGAGAAGCAATGTAGTATACTAAAAAAAGACTCGGTTGGAGTCATCGCACCACTTCGACACAGATTTCAACACTAGCTTAGCTCATACAGCTATAGGGATGTACTGCTTGCTCTACTGGTGCCTAAGACCACAGAAATGTGTTCTGTCACAGCCATGCAGAAATCCGACATCTGGCCATAAGTAAGCAGAGTGCATATGCACTGCCCATAGGCTGAGAGGACAAATGCATCCTTGTGAACCTGTCATTCCACACATCCTGTTCCTTGCTTCTGGCATCTGCCAGGTGCAGGCAGTCCCTGGCCTTGTGGCCATTCGGCTCTGAGGCTTGCCCCCCTCCCACCTCTGGGCATCTCACACCTCCCTCTGCCTCCCCTTCACTGCCACCGCCACACAGCAGAAGATGATTTCACCTTCAAGATCCATAACTTAGTCACATCCCTAACAGCTCCTTTCCGAGGACGTTCAAATTCCAATTCCAGGGTTTGGATAAGGCGCCCTGCGGGGAGCCACCACTCAGCCCTTGAAATGAGCCTTCAGGTAAAAGGTTGAGATTTGAGCCTTACAGCTAAGACTCATAAACCAGATAAACTACTCTGCCTATAAAATATTCAGCCTCAGTAATTTTAACATGGCTAAGAGTGAAATAATATACTGTTTTTTTCATACTATTCTTTTTTACACACAGACACACACACCTCATACACATAACATAAGATAAATCTTTTAAAAATTTCATGGTCCTAGCATCCTGGTCAGGGGCTCTTGGATGACCTATAATACAGAGAAACAGAAAGGCAGCCAGCTCTTGCAGAAGAGGGAAAATCTGTGGGTGACCTCCCTTTACACCAATTTCTTGTCTTGAAAATTCACTTACTCCATAATAGCAGCATTCATCCCTTCCACAATGATACCCAATCACCTTGCATAAGGCCCCATCTCTTGTTTGTCTGTGTTGGTGGTGTATGAGTATGTTCCTTGGTAAACTCACCTGTGCACGTGCCGGCAGAGGTCAGAGGTTAACTTCCGGTGTCTTCTTCGGTCACTTTCCACATTTCTTCTTTGAGATAGAGTCTCTTCCTGAACCTAGAGCTCATTGCCTGGCCAGTTAGTCTCCAGGGTCCTCCTTCCTCCACTGCCAGTGCTGAGGTTACAGGCGCGGGCTGCCACATCCAGATTTGACGTGAGCAGTGGGAATTAGAACGCAGGCTCTCAAGCATGCCTGGGAAAGCCCTTTGCACTGCCGTCTGTAGCCTGAGGCCCCACCCACTTCCGCTAAGGCCTCACCAGTGACCAATAGCTGTCCAGCATGTGAACCCTTGGGAGGTACACTAAAGTCCGGTCCTGAGCAGGGACTCCCAGACTGCGTTCAAGGGAGCTGCTTTAAAGTTCGCGCGGCAGCTCACAGCCATCCTTTCTGTTTCCCCATTGGCTGAGCCATAATCTGCTTCATCGAGCTCCTGCAGCCTTCACTTCCCCCACCATGATGGACTGTGATGGAAAACAAAGCCTGTCTCCCTTAACTTGCTCTTGTCCGAGTATTTTCTCACAGCAACAAGAAGAAAAGCCACAGTCCGGGAAAATAAATCCTGGGAGGAGTGAGGCGATAGGGAGATTCTGAGTTCCTAGGAAGGCGTTAAGCCTCTGCGGTGAGATCAGTCGTACCCAGGGAACTTAAAGACCGTCCCAGAGTGATCATGGGAGCTGGGGGATGAGAAAAGGCGGCAGAGAGGGCTTAGCAGTAACTTCGCTTTCCTCCTTTAAAGGTCTCTAAGGACTTCTGATTCTGTCCTTTCCCCCCACTTAAGGTGAATGTGTGGATTATTGAACCTCAAGGAATGAGATTTCTTCACGTCCCTGACACATTTGAAGGCCATTTCCAAGGCGTCCCAGTCATAGCCAAAGGACAGCAAAAGGTACCAGATGCATTGCATGCTGCCAGCTATCCGAGCGAGCGGTCACTAGGTCCTGGCTCTTTTCCGCCTGCGCTCTGGACTGTGGTGGGGGCGGGGAGGGGGGAGGAGGAGTGGTCTGATGGGCCGAGGTCAACAGCTAGACTTTCTTTTCTACTAAGTATACAAAAGCAGCACTCCCAATTCTGCAATTTTGTTTCACCCACTCTGGAGCCTCCTTTTTCCCAAGGCATCTTTACTTGACCAGTAGTCAGGGCAACCTTCACATAGAGAATTCTCATAAATCGAAATATTCACCTCAATTGTCCTTGCCTTACTGGCCAATAACAAACAAATCTGAAAAGGTCAGAGTCCTCTAAGAACTTCCACAGACTCTTCTCAGAGTGGGAGCCGTTCCTTCCACGGTATCTGGTGGAAAACTTGGCGAATCTCTTATTTAAAGGCCTGACGCCTGGGAAACAGTACCACAGCCTATTGGATGCTCTTCTTGGGAGTCATTTCCATAAGTATTGGACTAATGGATGCTGTTACGCTGTGTGCATGAGCAGGGGCAACTGCCAAGCTCTCAGCTGTCAGGCTCTGGGAGCAAAGCTCAGCTTCTGATATCTCTGTCGGTCGCAGGCGCATGTCTCCTTCAGGCCCACAGTAGCACAGCAGAGAAAATGCCCCAACTGCACTGAGACTGCAGTAGATGGAGAGTTGGTGGTGATATACGATGTCAACAGGGAAAAGAAGGCTGGAGAACTTGAGGTGAGTGCCGCCAGGCTCTGGGAGAGCTACTACGCTGAGGCCAAAAGACTCTGGGCTGTTGAACACACTCTTTGGTTTGTGGGTAGCTTCTAGTTGTAAAGGAAGCATTCAGGATACAGAGAAAAGACCATAACCATATTTTTTCTGATATGTATCCAAGAACTATCCTTTATGCCGTAAAAAAGCAATTAAAATGGTCTGTAGATATTGGCTTGTTGGTAAAGTACTGGCCACTGCAAACATGAAGACCCGAGTGCCACCCTCAGAACATACATAAAGAATCTGGGTATGGTACATGCTGTCCCGGTTTTATTTCTGTTTACTGTGATAAAGTACCCTAATTGGAAAACAAACTTATGGAGAAAGGGGGCCTATTCAGCTGCTCACAATTTCAGGTTATAACCCATCATAACAGGGAAGTCACAAAGGCAAGAGCTGAAAGTTGCTATTCACATCATGCCCAGAGTTCAGAGCACAGACAAATGGATGCACACATGCTCACTTGCTCACTTGCTCCAGCTGAGCTAAACTTCTCTATTCTAGTGCAATTCAGAATCCCCCTGACAAGGGAATAGCGATGCCCACAGTGGACTGGGTCCTCCCACAACAGTTAACTTAAGACAACCCCACATTTACACAGACATACCCACAAGCCAACCCAATGTAGATAACTCCTTTGAGACTCTCTCCTTGGGTCACTCTAAACTGCATCTGGCTGACAAGTAAAGCTGGCCATCAAACAGGCATTTGCTCTCCCTTCCTCGCCCCCCACCAACTAAGTCCAACTCCCAAAATGGTAGACTGTGCTAAACTATCTCCCAGGGCCCAGCGAGAATACTGTTTCTTTGGAGACTTCCTTCCTAATCATAAGACTTAGCACGCTGTGCCCAAACCACTTATTAGCTGTCCCTGTCCTCATTGGTTGAGACCTGCGAGGCCAAGACTGCCTGATTCAGCGTTACTTAGCAGAGTCTTACACTGGACCAGGAGCTTGAGGTGGACACCCAGATAACATGGAGTAGGGTACAGTGGAACAGATTCGGGGGGAGGGGGAGCAGCACTGAGACTGGCTTAGACTCCCAGAACAGTGGAGCATGAGAAGGATGGGCACCTGCCACACTCCCATCTCTGTCCTTATTTTGGTCACCACAAACGTGTGCTTCTCCTGCAGCCGGCCTCTCCTCTGTAATCTCCACCTCCGTTCTCTACCTTCCAAACAATGGTCAGCATCTGACTCAGACGTAAGTCTCCATGGTTTTCTTCTTAGGTATTTAATGGCTATTTCGTGCACTTCTTTGCTCCTGAGAACATGGACCCAATTCCCAAAAACATCCTTTTTGTTATTGATGTCAGTGGCTCCATGTGGGGAATTAAGATGAAACAGGTAAGGACTCCTTGTCCGCACTGGCAGGTGAAGGCTCCGCCCTCTTTGGCTCTCTTGATAATGCAGCAGGTCAGTGTACCCTCAGGCTCCCTGCTTCGGGCTAAAATGAAGAAACTGTGCTAGTTGATTCTCACTGACTGCAGGTGTCAACCTTTCCCAAAGCTGTGGGGCTATTGTACATCTACTGGGCTTCTGCCAAGATCAATGCTTCCTTCTCGTCTCCAAGTTTCCTCCTTTCTCTTCCCTCTTTTGCTGTATGTATGTATGTATGTATGTATGTATGTATGTATGTATGTATGTATATTTTTTTAATTCTATGTCTCAAAAATCAAAACTTTGGAAAAGCCCATCTTTATGTAACGTCCTATCATTCTGATCGTGTCTCAGCATGGCAGTTAGCTTTAGTACGTCGCCATTAGTCACAAGTAACTACATACTCATGAGAGGTATAGGGGGATTTTGCAAGTTACTAACACAGTCAGCAAAAGCCAGGCAAGTGAAAGCCCCTGTCTCAAAATCCAAGGGAGATGGCGCCTGAGGAATGACAGCCAAGGTTCACTTCTGGCCTACACATGCACACATACACACACGCATGTACACACATGCATACACATGCACACACGCATACACACACACATATACACATGCGTGCACATATGCACGCACAAAGTGACTTCATATATTGCCCTCTGTTTTTGAGGGAATGGTACCCAGTTAAATATTGTAAATAACTTCCTTTCTTCCTTTCATCATCCAGTAATATCTGTAAAGTACCTACTATGTGTCCAGCAGCACCAAGGAAATACCTAAATTTGCGCTGTTTATCTTAAAGTAGGACCAGTCAAACTGGTGTAGTTAAGAATATAGAAAAATTTGAGTATCCAAAGTCCAGTAGTACATGCTCAGACATAAGGGGTGGGTCTGTGTTGCCTGTGGAGTTTCCTTGATAAGCTGAGCTTGAGTTGGGACTTGGAGGATGAACAGGGCCAGAGATGAGTCTCTGGATTTCTCCATTGGCCTGACTTATATGTAATGAGACCTCTCTCGGTTCTCTTTGAGACAGACTGTGGAGGCGATGAAGACCATATTGGATGACCTGAGAACAGAAGACCAATTCTCTGTGGTTGATTTCAACCATAATGTTCGAACCTGGAGAAGTGATTTAGTTTCAGCCACTAAAACACAAGTTGCAGATGCGAAGAAATACATCGAGAAAATTCAGCCTAGTGGAGGTAGGTGGGTTTATTCTAAAGCCTACAGGGAAACTGCAAGAAGTCTCAGCTGGTTTCACTCAAGAATCATATCCCTTCTGAGTACAGTGACAGGTCTTACAATCTCAGCACGTAGGAGACTGAGGTGGAAGAATTGCAAGTTCAGTTGTTCTCCTGGGCTACAGTTAGTTCAAGACCAACCTGGACTGTACAGTGGAACCTTGTCTCCAACAACAACAATAACAACAACAACAGCAACAACAACCAAGATTTGTTATTCTCTACCAAACTGGTATTTGCTCAGTGTGCAATAGTCTACCTTAAATAATACCTTTATTAATTTTTAAAAATGAATACCATTTGTGGAGAAATAATAACACACAATACATTTCACACACGTCTTTAAACAGTCCAACATTTTACCAAAAATGTTTAGTAAGTCATCCTAGGCTTCCTTATTAACTATGTAATGTAACGTATGTATGTATGTATGTATGTATGTATGTATGTATATGTGTATCTGTGATGTGCATATGTGTAAAATGTAAAGACCTTCCAGTTATCTCAGCAAGGTCATTTAGAGTTCTTAAGTTTGCTACTTTACAAGATGACAGATCGATGCACTAAAGGGCCTATTCATCTCTAAGGGGCTAGTTTAAAGCAAATAATTTACTGCACTGTGAGATCCTGATGATAGAGAAATTTGTCACTTAGAAAGCAATCAAGTGAACTTTTAATACTGAGCAAATTATGCATATATTGTTAGAAGACAGATGAACCTGAATCCAAGGTGTGTGTGTGCACGCGTGCCCACGAGAGAGAATAAGGGGGAAGGGAAGGAGGGAGGGGAAGAAGGGGGGAGAGAGAGAGAGAGAAGGAGGGAAGGAGGGAGGGAAGGAATGGAGAGAGAGAGATCATTATGTTACTTTAACAGGCACGAATATCAACGAGGCACTGCTGCGAGCAATTTTCATTTTGAATGAAGCCAGTAACTTGGGATTGTTGAACCCCGACTCAGTCTCTCTGATCATTTTGGTTTCTGATGGAGACCCAACAGTGGGCAAGTATTGCTTCAATTTTCTACTGACAAATGTTTTCACTGTTTGTTCTTAAGAATGTTATTTATGTAATGTGGGAACTGTAATGGCACATGCATACATTTCAAAAACGCTTTAAACCCTGGCTTCTGCAAGGAAGTGTCCTGACCTAGAAGCACCCAGGAGCAATCTTTTTTTAAAAAACTTATGTGAAAAGATTTGCTTTTGCATAGTGAGAGCTTCAGAATGCATGCTCTTAAAAAACTGGACATGGGAGTGGTAGTGGTCCACATCTTCAGTGTCAGCACTCGGGAGGCAGAGGCAGATGAATCTCTGAAAATGAGACCTGCCTAGTCTACAGAGCAAGGATGGCCAAGGCTACACAGAGAAACCCTGTCTCAAAAAACCAAAAGGATCTGTATGTGGCTTTTCGTCCTCATAGCGTCAGCTCTGTGGAAACAGAGATAGGAGAACTCAGGAGCTTGCCAGCCAGCCTGCCTTGCCGACATGGCAACTTTCCAGCTCTGTGTGAGACCCAATCTCGAGCCAATAAGGTGGGGAAAGATACAGGAAAACCCTGAGCATCTTCCTCCAGCTTCTGCATGCCTGCCTGAGGCATGCACACCTACACACATGCATGCACAAATGGCTCACTCTCTGACACAAACAAAAACACAGCGTCTTTGAAGATGAAAGTAGCAGAGCAGCTAGTCGGAAGGAGAAATGAGATCAGCAGGAGTGGGCGGAGTGACACAAGGAGGATGGCAGAGTGAAGACATACGCCTCAAATACATGATGTGCTTATGCAAGATGCAGCAGTAAACCCCATTTTTATAAGGAATAATATATACTAGTAAAACTTGGGAATGTTTTTGAGACTTTTGAATATGAATACCTAGGGTGGCTGCAGAGGATTTCCCAGCTCGACTGCTCCATAGTCTAACCATGTTCCCTTACAGGTGACTTGTTGGGTTGTTTCTAATATGTCTCTATACCCGAATACTGTTGCTAGGCACCACTGTGCCCGCTTCAGTGCTTCATGAAAGTGTGCATCTATTTAAAAGGTCCTACATTTTGGCTCACTGGATCAGAGGGCAAGTGTAGTTTCAGTCTGGATGTGTTTGGAAGATGAATCTCTTCTTATAGCATCCTCTTGCCTTTCTGTCGTCGCCAACTCCAGGTGAACTGAAACTGTCCAAAATTCAGAAGAACGTGAGGCAGAGCATCCAGGACAACGTCTCCTTGTTTAGTTTGGGGATAGGATTCGATGTCGACTACGACTTTTTGAAGAGACTGTCCAATGAAAATCGTGGTATTGCTCAGCGGATCTACGGGAACCAGGACACATCCTCCCAGCTCAAGGTAGCATCTCTTGGCTCCCTTCCTGGCGCTCATCCCGTTGCCCATGCACCTGTCAACAAGCGCTTGGCACTGGCCTCACCGGTTCACACTAGTCAGTGCAGGAAACAGTGATGAGAATGTGTGAGAAGGCAGCTGAATAGTGTCAGAAGAGGACACCAGACCCCCTGAAGTTAGGGATGGCTTTGAGACACCTTATAGGTGCTAGAAACCAAACCCATATGTACCGCAAAGCAAGTACTTTTAGCCGCTGAGTCATCTCTCCAGCTTCTTAGAAATATTTTTTGCTTTGTTGTTGTTGTCGTTTGGTTTTTCAAGATAGGGTTTCTCTGTGTAGCCTTGGCTGTCCTGGACTCTTTGTAGACCAGGCTGGCCTCAAATTCACAGCGATCCACCTGCTTCTGCCTCCTTGAGTTCTGGGATTACAGCCAACAATGACATTTGTTGTCCTAGCCACATTTGCCCGTAAGATCCTGGCAACTATTCAGTTGCCTTCTCGCACATTCTCATCACTGTTTCCTGCACTGACTAGTGTGAAACCCTGAGGCCAGGGCCAAGCGCTTGTCTGCTCTGTGAGCCAGAAGGCCTTCTCAAGCCCCAAGCCTCTGCCAGCCTCCCCGTCCCACTGTCACAGCCACCTATTTTCTCTTTGAATTGTGTAGTGTTGGCGAGTTTGGATATTGTTTTCATAATGTTAACCAAGTCCAGCTATGCCCTTTAAGCTTCCTTAAAGAAGAGAGAGACCAGTTGGGTGGCATAGTGATGGATGCCTTTAATTTCAATATTCAGGAAGTAGAAGCAAGTAGATCTCTGTGGGTTCAAGGCCAGCCTATATCCATAGAAAGTTCCCGGCCAGCTAGGGCTACATATTGAGACACTATCACATAGGACACACACACACACACACACACACACACACACACAGAGAGAGAGAGAGAGAAAGAGAGAGACAGAGACAGAGAGAGTCAGAGAGAGAGAGAGAGAGAGACAGAGACAGAGACAGAGAAACAGACAGAGAGACAGAGACAGGGTTATTTATTTGATTGTATTTTTAAATAACATCATTTTATTCCAATTAATACACAGCATCCTCACACTGATAGTTCGAGGAATCCACTGAACATGTCTGTACCTCCTTGAGAAGTTCTGTCCAGCTAGGGCGGCCATTCTGACCCTGGCAGCTTCCCTTGTGGCTTCACAATTTTGCTATCAGTTAAGCTCTTCATGTGTATGTCTGCCACATTAAAAACAGAAAGAAAAACGAGGACTGACTTGGACTGGCCAATAGTTACCATTATAAACTCCTCCATGACTTCTGTGTTTACTAAATGGACAACCAAATTATGCCAACACCAGGCGCAGCATCTGAAGCTTGAAATACGTGGGAGATATGGGTCTAATTCAGGTCATTTCTACCATGATGGCTTTTATTACGAATGCCCACAAGCTTTCATTTCTTTTTTTTTTTTTTTGAGACAGGGTTTCTCTGTGTAGCCTTGGCTGTCCTGGACTCCCTTTGTAGACCAGGCTGGCCTCAAACTCACAGTGATCTGCCTGCCTCTGCCTCCCGAGTGCTGGGATTAAAGGCGTGTGCCACCACTCCCAGCTAAGCTTTCATTTCTGATTGTAACACAGAGGGGAGGGATTCTTGGCTCTTAAATTGTAGATAATTTCCTAAGAGCATGTTTTTGTCTTCTGGCTTAGAGTTCATGACCACACGTTTGTCTATCACCCGAGGGATCCATGCAAATAAATTAAAGATATCTGCTACATGTGTGAGAAGTCTAGGGCAAGGGGGGGGGGACACTTTAGATCTACAAAGTGGTGTGAAAATAACTACTTGTGCATTTTTTTTCTTTCCTATGACTTCTAGAAATTTTACAACCAGGTCTCGACTCCGCTGCTCAGAAATGTTCAGTTCAACTACCCCCATGCATCAGTAACGGATGTCACTCAGAACAATTTCCACAACTTCTTTGGAGGTTCTGAGATTGTCGTGGCAGGGAAATTGGATCCCAGCAAATTGGCGGAAGTCCAGGGCATCATCACTGCCACTTCGGTACTTTTGCTTCCCTGCTTCTCCTAAAAATACCAACCGGTCGGTCCTTAGTGTGCTCAGTCTGTGTTAGCAAGCTAACGTTCTGCTCCCCGGCATCTTGTGTGCAGAACAGAAGCAAGAGGTGAAAGGAGAGACACGGCACACCCCTGTCATCTTTTCAGCCACTCTATAAAACCTCACTTTTCACCCAGACACAACCCCAGTCTCTGGAGTTTGTGCACTAACCCTATCCAGTCAAGGCTTTCTTCCCTGTATAACCCCAAAGTGCATTTACACAAGATGAATTGACTGTAATTCTGATCCCTTTGGGTTCCATCAACTGATACTTCCGTTGTCCAGGCTAACACGGAATTGGTCTTGGAAACCCTGAGTGAGATGGATGACTTGGAGGATTTTCTATCAAAAGACAAACATGCAGACCCTGACTTCACCAAGAAACTTTGGGCCTATCTCACAATCAACCAACTGCTAGCAGAGAGGTAAGAAGAGTGTACACTGCTGAGATTTACAAATATGAAATGCTCATCTAGAACATTTGAAGTCAAGGCTGGGGAATGTAGCTTAGTGTGAAAGCCCTTGCCTCGCACAAACAGGCTCTAGGCACACAAAACAGCATTTGGAACCAAGAAAGAAATCAAATTGATAGAAGGATTTGATTATTAATGACTGGTTCCCAGCACTTTTAACTACAGCTGGGTTATTTTGTCTTCTTCTCCTCCTCCCCCTCCTGTTCCTCCTCCTCCTCCTCTTCTTTTCTTTTTATTAAAAATGTAACATGGATTCTGGAGAGATGGCTCAGCAGTTAAGAGCACTGGCTGCCCTTCCAGAGCACTGGGCTCAACTCCTAGGACCAACGTGACAGCTCACAACCTTCTGTAACTCTAGTTCCAGGGGATACATACCCTGTTCTGGTATCTGTGGGCACTGCACACATGTGGTGCACAGAAACATAAATGCAGACAAAGCGTGCACACACACACACACACACACACACATTAAATGTTTAAAATGTAAATGCCAATATGTGAGATGTGTGATGTGCATTAATTTTAAGCATGTAGTTTAATGAATAAGTATGTATATATACATATATGTACATATATATATAGATATACATATATATCCAATTTAATGGCCATCCTGCTGTAAATGTAGACGCATTAAGGGTTCCGTTGCTCTCCTTTCCTACATCCAGAGGAAGCTACTGTTTCGACATGCATTGTGACTGATTGGCTTTGTCTATTGCTAAGTTTCACATAACCACGCAACCCATTTCTGACTTTCACTCAGCTTGACACCCGTTAGATTCAGCCATGTCGCTGAGACTGTCAATAGTCCATTTGCATTTCCTCTGGAAAACAGGTCCAAGGGAAAAAAATCTGGCTGTGTGATTATATCGTCCCCCAAGGAACAGCTCCTTGATACTTATGCCGTCCCTGGCTTCTCAGTTGAGCTGTGTTTCAAGTCTCTAGCATAAAACTCCATCATTAGAAAAATACTTGCACACATGCACCAGAGTTTCATGGGGATTTTTACCAAAAGGAACAAAGTTTCCTTTTCACCTCTCCAATTGGACTCTCAGGAAGATGGCCCAAGGTCATTGTTGTAACCACCATATAACTGGACTCACAGGGAAAATCCCTGATGTCAATACGATTATATATTTTTTAAAACTACACAGGGCTATAAGCTGTGGTTTTGAAGTAAGAAAGAAATATCTCTGCCCCTTGGGCAGAAGTACATTTGCTATACCTAAAGGCATAGAGAAGTTGCTCTGAAAGTTAAATATTGATTTTTAAAGCTTTGTAGAAAGATCAGTGGCTGCTAGAATTCTAGGTAATGGATAGAGCCCAGAACATTTTAGGGCACAGGAACTGTTCTATATGACTCTGCAATGATAGGTCTGTCATGTCCATTTCTGTACAAGTAAACCCTAGTGGAAACTACTAATTCATATGTCAATGCATGTTCATCTTCTGTCACACTTGGACCTCTCAGGTACAAGAGGTCTGTAATCCAGGAGGCTGTGCATGGGTGGGGTACATGGAGAATCCTCCCAGTACCTTTTACTCAAGTTCACCATGAACCTAAAACTGCTCTGAGGAAAAAAAAGTCTTTAAAAACAATCTCTTGAGGGACCAGTGAGATGGCTCAGTAGCTAAAGGTGCCTGTGCCTGTGCTTATCCACCTGAGTTTGTTCCTGGGGTCCTACATGGTGGCAGGAGAGAAGCAACTCCCACGTGCTGTTCTCTGACTTTCACACAGGCACTATGGCACATGTGCGCACATGTACACACACACACACACACACACACACACACACACACACACACACAC
>OU015749.1:8737590-8767682 GCA_907169655.1 Acomys percivali
CACACACACACACACACACACACACACACTTCTTACGAAGAGTACATATGAAAACTGTTGGTCTAGAAACAGCCTTGAATATCATCCTTGTGGTCTATGTCCCATGGGAAGTCTCCGTATTTATAGCTAAGGCTAAGATGGGGTCAATTAGATTCTCTCCCTCTGTCGTCCCCTGGTGCACAGTCTGGAGAGTGGGTGTCATACTTTACAATGATCTTCTGAGGTTTTAATGTTGTTCAAGTAGGTTCAGTGGTAACAGCTCTCTATGTAGCCAAGGACGGCCTGGAATTCCTGGTCCTCCTGCCTCTACTTCCTGAGTGCGAGGGATTGTAGGTATGTGTCACTATGCCCAGCAGAGCAGACCGATTTAAAGCCCTAGATACTAAAAGAATTGCATCGCAGGCCCCTGCAGTGTGATGCTAGAAGGGAGAGAGGAGGGAGGACTCTGACTAAAAAGAGGAGCTATCGGTTGAAGCCCAGTAGCAGAGTGCCTATTTTGCACAGTCAAAACCTTGGGTTCAATACCAAGAACTGCACTTTTTTTTTTAAGACGGGGAAAAGAAAAACCTTACCTGAGAACCTTTGGTGGCAAAGAGGATGCAAAAAAGCAGATTCTCTAAGTTGAATACAATTGCTTTTAATTTATTTTTGGTTTTTCGACACAGGGTCTCTCTGTGTAGCCTTGGCTGTCCTGGACTCACTTTGTAGACTAGGCTGGCCTCGAACTCACAGAGATCTGCCTGCCTCTGCCTCCCCTAGTACTGGGATTAAAGGCGTGCGCCACCATTACCCAGCTGAATCCAATTTCTATGGAAGGGAAACATGGTAACTAATGGATGTGAGTTCGCCTACACAGGAGCGCTGTATTATGGCACCAGGGTTGCCTCGGGTTCCATCCCATCGTGGGCCAGCCCATCCCCGACACCAGTGATGGCCATGCTTGCAGTAGGAGCGAAGCCACTGGAGTCCACTCCACCTCCACATTTGAGTCAAGGTAAAAAGCATTTCTCCCTTCTCCACCCATCAGAAACCCTGCGTGAACATCCATAAACCAATAAAATCGCCATCTTGAGAAGCTAGGTGACTTGCAGGTATTGCTGCCTTCTGTGGAGAGACAACAGTTTCGTGTGTTAGCCTACTGCAGCGCTGTAACAAAATAGCCGAGGCTAGAGCACTTCCGGTGCCTCTTCTCATTAGGGCACTAATCTTATCATCAGGCCTCATTCCTGACCTAATTAATGTAACCCTAATGACCTCCGAAGGGCTCCATGTCCAGATACCATCGTGTTTTGAGGGATAGGGCTCAGGATATGAGTCTGTATGGGAACAAATGCATACACAGCACTGCTTCCAACTGTGTGGGTGAGCCTTCTGGAACAGAAGATGCTCTTCTCAGGGAAATGTCCTGGTGGGGCATGGCTTCACTGTTCATGGACAGCCTCCATTGGCTAAGCACTTAGTAGTTGCTCAGTAAGTGGTTGTTATCCTTGAATAGGAGCTATCATTTTTTTTTAATCCAAATGCATTATTATCTTTTGCAGAACAGCACATGGCAGGGGGAGGGGGAAAGGGTGGCGCAGATAGTAGATGTGATCACCAGAAAGCAATAACATGTGTTTCTTGGTGTTTGGTCATCGACACCCCATTGAGCGCTGCTCAACCTCTTTGACACATTCCCTCTCAACATGTGAGACAAAGGCGCCACCTGGAGGACATAGGAGTAAATGCAGCTCCTCCGTGTGCCCCACCCCCAACCCCCAGGAAGGTCCCACTGGCCAGCAGTATATGGATCGACGGAAATGGAAGCCGTGTGGAAAGCTAGTTCCTGTTGTAAATATAAGTGCAGATCTCTAGGTTCTCTTGAATGGACTCTCATATTTAAACAGACAAAAATGAACAAACAAACAACTTCAGATGGACCAGAGAGGTGGCGCCAAGGGTAAAGGTATTTCCTAACAAGCCTAGTATTCCGAGTTTGATCCTGGAACCTGCAAGGTTCCACACACGCACACAAATAAGTGAACACATTTTTTAAAAAGAAGAAAATAATCTCAGAACTGACAGTTTAAGACTGTTGAGCCAGCATGGTGGCATAGGCTACCAATGCCAAGCTGAGGTAAGATCATAGGTACAAGGCCAACATGAGCTAGCCAAGGAAACCCTGTATCAAAAATTAATTTAAAGTAAAACTAAATAAAATGATTTTTAAAAATTGACTCCAGACTGGGTGGGTGGCACCTGTAATCCAAGCAGTCAAGATGAAGGCAGGTGAACTGTTGGAGGCCAGCATGGACACATAGCAAAACCCCATTTCACAGAAGAAAAAAATGAAGGTGTCACTCTGTGGGAGATCACATGCCTAGTGTGGGCAAAGTCCTAGGTTTTATATCACAGTACAGCTGAGAGAGGAGAGAGAGACAGAGTCAGACAGACAGGAGAGAGAGAGAGGGAGAGGGAGAGGGAGAGGGAGAGGGAGAGGGAGAGAGAGAGGGAGAGAGAGAGAGAGAGAGAGAGAGAGAGAGAGAGAGAGAGAGAGAGAGAGAGAAGGGCACATTGGCTGTACACTAATTTCTCTGCTCCCAGTTATCCCACCTGTAATATGAGGCAATGGCTGTAGGGTTGTTATGAAGCAGATTCTCATAGCTAGACATTCAACAAATTCTAACTAGTGTTTGGTCCATAAATCTTAGCATTTTAGGAATGTATAAAGTTGCCATAGAGATCTTCAACCTACTTCCAACCCTATCAAAAGTTAAAGCTACACTGACTAGCTTAAGGATGAGTTCCATCTCGTTTGCTGAGAAACACATCAATTCAACATGACAGTGCAGGGTGAATATTGTTTACTGACCTAACTGATGGAATTTCAGTAAAGTAGGATGGCAGAACTAACCATTGTCTCTCATAAAACAATTTTATTCAAGCAAACTGTCTTAATGTTTGTTCTAGTGCTGTAAGGAGACACCATGCCCGTGGCAATTCTTGTTAAAAAAAAAAAAAAAAAAAAAAGGCATTTAACTGGGGCTGGCTGGCTTATAGCTTCATAGATTTAGTCCATTATCATCATGGCAGGGAGCATGGCAGCACTCAAGCAGACATGGTGCTCCAGAGGAGCTGAGAGTTCCACCTCCAGATCTGCAGGCAGCAAGAAGAGAGAAGCCACTGGCTCTGGCTTGGGCTTTTGAAACCTCAGAGCCTATCCCCTATGCCACACTTACTCCAACAAGGCCACACCTAATCCTTTCAAAGGCCACATCATCTACTCCAACAAGGCCACACCTAATCCTTTTCAAGTGGTGCAACTCCCTAGTGACTGAGCATTCAAATATATGAACCTGGGGGCTGGGCGATCTTATTCAAACCACCACAAGTTGATGTGTTTATATAGAAGGACACATTTACCATAATTATTTTTCAAAGGAGCCATTGTTTCACACTTTAACAATGCCCCCCTGGTGCCCAGCTTTGACATTAATCAATGAACCAAGTATTTGTTTACTACCTAGAATGACTTATGTGGTTTGAGGAATTAAAGAAAATAACAGGAGCTGATGCTAATGCATTCCTGTGATCCTGCCTTCTGGAGGCTGAGACAAGAGCATAAGTTCAAAACCAGCCTGGGTTACAAAGTTAGATCCTGCTTCAAAAAACCCAACAATGACAAACAGCATCTTCCTTTTTATAATTTTGTTTTTGTTTTCCTTGTATGTTTTCTAGTGGAAAACGACCCTCACTTCATCATTTACCTGCCAAAAAGCCAAAAGAAGATTTGTTTCAATATTGACTCAGATCCTGGAAAAATCCTTAGCCTGGTGTCTGATCCAGAATCAGGTAACATAAAACAGGCTTAATTTGCATTTACTAATTGCATGATTTCCATGCTTTCTTGGAGAGCCCAGGGATTCCTTTCTTTCCTCACCTCACTAGATAGTCTACAGTCTTAAAATTTTTATAACTAGGGGCTGGAGAGATGGCTCAGCGGTTAAGAGCACTGACTGCTCTTCCAGAGGTCCTGAGTTCAATTCCCAGCAACCACGTGGTTGCTCACAACCATCTATAATGTGATCTGATATCCTCCTCTGGCCTGCAGGTGTACATGCAGGCAGAGCTCTGTATACATATACATAATAATAAATAAATAAATCTTTAAAAAAAATTTATAACTAATGAGAAATTGAATTACATATATTACTAAGCACCTTGAGCAATTATAACTTAAAACATATATATTCTAAGCATGAGCTAGCTGATGTTATTTTGACTTAATTATTTTATTAAAATGTTAATGGGGGCTGGAGAGATAGCTCAGAGGTTAAGAGCTCACTAGCTGCTCTTCCAAAGGTCCTGATTTCAATTCCCAGCAATCACATGGTGGCTCACAACCATCTATAATGAGCTCTGGTGCCCTCTTCTGGCTTGCAGGTGTACATGCAGGTAGAATACTGTATACTTAATAAATAAATATTACAAAAATAAAATGTTAACGGTAAGATGAGAATTTATAAAGAAAAAATGTTCTACTATAAAAAGTTATTTTGTAAAGTTGTCAAATTTTATAAATACAAACTGTGATGCCCATAGATGGGGCACAGGAGAGAAAGCATGTTTTCCTTTACAGGGATTTTAGTCAATGGGCAGCTTATTGGCGCCAAAAAAGCAGAGAATGGAAAACTAAGCACCTACTTTGGAAAGCTGGGATTTTATTTCCAAAAAGAAGACATGAAAATAGAAGTCAGCACAGAGAGCATCACCCTGAGCTACGGGTCTTCTACATCTCGATTGTCCTGGTCTGACACTGCTCATCTTGGAAAAGAGAGGCAAGTATTAGTCCACCTTGGCTCCCATCTGCCCTTGGGACATGGCTGCAGAAGTAAGCCTAACTCAACATCAGCAACGAGCATGCGGTCATCATTTTAACTGACAGGAAGCTGATGTTCAGGGAAGCTGCCTCATCGGCTATGCTACCCCTGGTACCAGGAATTGTTTTCAAAGCTCAGTGTGCCTCACTGACAAGCATCAGTGCGTGGCATATAGTAGTAAGTGCTCAATATGTGTAAGCAAATCCATCGATTGAAATCTATAGCTGACTACATCGGAGAGTATGCCCCGAGCAGTATGATTGCAGTTTATGCAAGAGCATCTTCCCACGTAGGGCCTGCTCTCACTGACTGTTTTAGGCACTGCAATATCCCATGGCCCTGACATGGGGAGCTCTTCCTGGAGGAATGGAGAGTTTGTGTTCGAGCTGACAATCACTTGCTTAAGAAAAAAAATGTCTGTTCTGGGACTGGCAGGATGGCTCAGTGTGTAAAGGTACTTGCTGCTGAGACTGATTTCCTGGGTTCAGTCTCAGGACCCACATAGTAGAGGGAAAGGACAAAGCCCTGCAAGTGGTCCTTTTCTGACCTCTGCTAGTATGCATGCATATACAGATGGGCACATACATATACAGACAGACAGACAGACAGACAGACAAAGACATACAGACAGACAGAGAGGAGAGAAAATAAATAAAATAACTTAACATTTAATAAAATGTCTGTTCTGGAATCATCTAGAAACTAGTTCTATGTTCACTTTCACATAGGATGCTTATCTCTGTGAAGAAAGAAAAATCTGTGACTCTCACCCTGGATAAAGAACTGTTGTTTTCCGTGTTGCTGCACCGTGTGTGGAAGAAGCATCCAGTCAATGTGGACTTCCTGGGGATCTATGCTCCCCCTACGGACAGGTTCTCACCCAGTGCACATGGACTGCTAGGTAAAGCGTTTCAACCATCAACATGTGGTGATTGGATAACTGTGGTTAGAAGGTGGGAAGGTGGCAGGTAAGGCTACAAGAGCATAGGGCCCAGCGTGGCAGGGTGAGTGGGGAATGGCGTGGCCAAGACCATCTGCCCAGTGACACTAGTGCAGCAAGTTAAAACGGGTCAAGATTTATGCTAGGACTTTTTTTCTGTGGCCGAAGAGAGGTGACTTGGATTAAGGGACTTGGGACAAGTAGACTCAAGGACATGCAAGTATTTTAAGCATGTGACAACTGAAAACACCTTATTCCTCTGGTCTCCAATGCCTACCTTGCCTGCTGCCATCAGAAGGGCAGCAATTTACTATGGTCTAGTAGACCAGCATCTAGAATCCTCCAATAAAGAGATTCTAGAGGGAAGACAAAAACGCCACTTGATCCCAATGACAGGCCTCGGATTCCATGTGAATTCATGTCTATGCTTTGTATCATTAGGACAGTTCATGCATGAGCCAGATGTCCAGATTTTCAACGAGAGACCAGGAAAAGAGCCGGGAAAGCCAGAGGCAAGCATGGAAGTGAAAGGACATAAGTTGAACGTCACCAGGTAGGCCTTGGATGCATAAGAAAAGCCACTTGAAACACTGTTAAAATCCACAAGTCATTGACAATAGACACATAAACACTATTAGCCAAAGGACACTTCAGGATAGCCCAGGTTAAATGCAAATAATGACCATGTGTATGTGCGCCCAGTTCCAGAGAAGGCATGCATATTTTTATGTAACGGCGTCTTGAATATGGATGTACTGAGTGTACTTTGAGATAGCTTTTCTTACATGTATCATGATTCATTGCTAAGTGGGAATTTAGCATTTGGAGTGGAAATTATAAATCTTTGAGTTTCAGTCCCTTCCTTCTTATTCACTTGTCTCCCTCATGCTTAATTTGTTATCACCTGGAAGCATTTTTGTCTTTTTGATATTTTAGAAAGCAGTTAATTTTCCTTATTGGAAACAACAGTCCAGAAACGCCATCATTTTCCAGATGATTCAAATGTAACTTTACAGTGATAATTAAATCACAAACTTATATATGATGCGTGCTGCCACAAAATAGACAGAACCCTAAATGATGGATTGACTCTTAAGTATGTACCCACGTGGCATTGGCTTGCCAGACAGAAACCAACGTGTTATTACGAGACATCAGTAAGCATGCAGAAATGGTGATAGCCACTTAGCAACTGTTTTAGTCATAGGCAGTTTCATAACAGACTATCTTTTCTATGACAAAAGGCAACCATTGAGCCTTTCCACCTATTGCTAGCCCCATGCAACGCCTCTGATGACTAAATCAAACTGAATGACCGCACTCCAACCTTTTAAGGCTCACTGGTGGCAGTGTGGCATATGCATTTTTTTTTTTTTTTTCGAGACAGGGTTTCTCTGTGTAGCCTTGGCTGTCCTGGACTTCCTTTGTAGACCAGGCTGGCCTCGAACTCACATCAATCTGCCTGCCTCTGCCTCCCGAGTGCTGGGATTAAAGGCATGAGCCACCACGCCTGGCTCATATGCATTTTAAAAATATTATCTCCTTCATTTGTCAAGGAGAGGACTTGAATTTGCTCATAAACTACTGGCATCACCCTTACAGATAACATCTCCCACAAATTGAGAGGGTGCCTCAGAGTCATCAGGTAGCACAGTTAGCCTACAGTGCTGTTTCATCTTTTCACTACTGTTTGCTTTGTTTGCTACTGTTACCTTGCTGGAAGAATCTAAACAGGCCAACTTCTAGGAGGACTGTCTTAACTGTCTGAGGACACACTGGGCTCTCCCTGTTCTCCTAGATCAAACCTCCACCACTGACACCTCTTTTAAACTTGGGGCGTATGGAAGGGGCAGAGGGCGGGTAGAAACAGTACTGAGAAAGGCACAGCGAACAAGGGAAGGGCTGCCTGTTCCTGGCTGTGCCGTGGCTCTTTTCCCCTAACCACACACCCCACTTTCCTTTCAGAGGCTTACAGAAGGACTACAGGACCAACATAGTGTTGGGAACAGACGTCCCCTGCTGGTTCGTGCACAACAGCGGGAAAGGATTCATCGACGGGCACTACAAGGATTACTTTGTGCCTCAGCTCTACAGCTTTCTCAAACGGCCTTAAAGGCTTATGGTCTTGGAAACTGTGTGTGTACATTTTCTCCCCTGACACTTTTTGCAGCTATTCTTACATTTTAGCAACTCAAAACAAAGCCAGATATTATTGCGGCCTAAAAGGCCTGCTAACCCAAGAAAATAAACATTTGCAAAGAAGTCTCAGGTGATGTGTGTTGATCAAGGCGACACCCAGGACGTGGCTGATGAGTGAAGCTGCCAAGCCCAGGAGCAGTTTACTGTGAAACCCATCTACTGTTAAGTATTTGTCACCTCAGCGTTGAGGATTACTCACTTGCTGCTATTACAGAAGAGGGTCATTTAGAAGACTTTGGGTGAACATCCCAGTGCTAGGATTAAAGGTGTGAGCCACCATACCTAGCTAAGAATGTGCTATTTTTTTCCAAATTGTCTTACATTTAACACTTTACAATAGTATTCTTTTTTTCTAATTTATTTATTTGTGTTTTATGTACATTGGTGCTTCGCCTGCATGCATATCTGTGTAAGGTTATTGGATCCCCTAGAACAGGAGTTGCAGATAGTTATGAGCTACATGTGGTTGCTGGGAATTGAACCCAAGTCCTCTGGAAGAGCAGCCAGTGCTCTTAACCTCTGAGCCATCTTTCCAACCCCTACAATAGTATTCTTTTAATGATGGTAAAAATCTACCAAGGGAATATTTTGAAGGAAAAAGAAACAAAGATAAAATGATAGTCTTGACACTTAAAAACCACTAGATTTTATTATAAAATTTACCCAAACAACTATCCAGTAGTATTTAAATAGATCAATCTTTTATACAAAACAGATCCCCTAACACAGTAGAGTTACACAGTGCCTTGGCTAACATCAATTTGATGCTTTACGATTTCAATGTGTTTTTAACAAATTTTCAAACTCAAGCAAGTTTAGATATGTCTTCATATTGAATACCTTCAACTCTGCGTCCTTTCAAAGGTCCAGTTTCAATGACTATGGTGGCTGAAAAGGCCTTCTCATTGATGGACTCTAGGGTGCCTTCATTTCCTCTGTAGCCACCATTCAAAACAAGAACTCTTTTCCCTGGTGCTGGAATGACTGTCTCTAGATGAGTCTGGTCCAGCTTCAGCCTGTCTCCAGAGTCAATCGTCTTTACCACAGCTGTGTACCTGTCAACCACTTCCTTAACAACACCCTTTTTCTTGTGATATTTCTCTCCAAGTTTCTTCGTTATAATTTTCACAATGATTCCGGGCTGTAACCAGGAGTCTGTTCGCGCAGATCTTTTCTTTTCCTCTTCAATCTCCATGATTTCATCCAGTGCAGACTTCTTTTTCTTCTTTGCAGACTGAGCTGAGCTCTGTGAAGATTCTTTTCGTTTCACTGATGCTGCGCTCCCCAATGCCTGCAGTGCATTTGGTCCCAAAGAGCTTGACTTGGATGTTGTTGCTCCCGCTGAGCTACCTGCTCCTTTATTCAGATTGAACGTAACTTTCTCTTCATCATTTTCTCGGCTTAATTCTGTAAAGACAGGTGTCTCCTGCTCTTTCCCCTCTAGACCTCTCCTCACCTGTTCCTCAATGAATTTGGCAGTTTTTTCTTCATCATCAAGATCTTGCTTCTTCTTTTTCTCTAATTCTAGTTGCCGGCGAATAGTCTCTGGGTCTCTGTCTATGTACTGAATATACCAGCCTTTTGGTGTCTCATCCACTTTACACAAGCCTTAAAATCAAACAAACAAAAAATAAATAATAACAACAAACAAAAACACAGCTTGACTTTGCATATAGATCCAAAGTAAACTACAAACAAACGTATTTCATCTCTGCACATTTACTCATTCAGGAACTACAATCAAGTACCGTCAAACACAAAGCCCTGAAACACAAGGAGCTTTCATGTGCATACTTATATAGATACACTGAGGTAACAGCTAAACAAGAGACACACGAGCAAGGACTTTAGGAACAAATGTTCAAATACACCAAAGTCCTTACTTTCTGATGAATAGTAAATGATCTGCTAGCTTACAATAAAGTAACACACTAAATAAGCAAAATATTGACACCTGTTTTCCTAAGCTTATCATCATGTAAAGATTAAAAACAAGAAAAGAAAAAAGTAAATTTGAGTAATTACCTCAAGATAGAATATGAGACATTCCCCCCTAAAGAAGGACTACAAAGCTGAGTGGTGGTGGTTCATGCTATAAACCTAACACTCGGGAGGCTGGAGCAGGAGGACATCCATGAGCTCCAGGGCAACCTGGGATGCATGCTCAGCTCTAGAGTAGCCTGGAGTGCAGTGGGAGCCTCTGTCTCAATGTCTCAACAAAGGAAGGAAGGAAGGAAGGAAGGAAGGAAGGAAGGAAGGAAGGAAGGAAGGGTGAATATAGAGAGAAGGAAAAGAAAGAATGGAAAAGACTATTAATGTTTTAAAATAAATTTTTATTACTTTTATTTGTGTATGTGGCACACATGTATATGTGGTATACAAGTGTATGTGTGCATGCACATGTGTATGTATGTGATGCACACACATGTGAAGGTCAGAAATTTTCAGGCGTCTGTTCTCTCCTTACACCATGTGTGTCCTAAGAATCAATCTCAGTTCATCAAACTGCTAATAACTCTTAAGCTAAAGGCAAATATTATGGTTTGGATATGAACTGTCTCCCAGAACTCATTGTGTTAAGCCACTGTGCAGTGAGTGACTGGAGGCCCCGACATCAGTGAATTCATCCACTGATGGACTCACACTGGCCACTGAGCTCCAAAGCCTGTCAGGCCAACGCCCAGGCAGCAGAGGCAAGAGCATCATAAGTTCCAGTACAGCCTGGGCTATGTAAGCCTCAAAGAATAAACAAAGACAGCATATAATAAACTTAACTATGGACTAGTATGTGCCCCTCCAGTTTTTCTAATTGCCCTATAGATCCGACTTTTCTATAAAATCAGACAAACTCTGAACATGGCTTCTCCCCTAGAATAAAGCCACGGAACACTTGTTCCCCTGTCCTCTCTTACCCTCTCTGCCCAGCCACTTGGTGAAGTCGGTGAGCGTTTCCCACTGAGTGGCATTCATGTGGATGTGCTCTCGGTGGCTGATGTACTCATTGTAGACAATGTTGTTGTGGACTCTCTTAGTGCCTAAAAACAAAACAGGACACTGTTGAGCCTGAAGAAATGCACACAATAATCAAAGTGTTACTTCTATAATATTTGAGATAGCTACCAAAGCGTCTCCTCAGAAGTTCCAGAAAGTCGTTTCGGAATTCCCTAGTGAGGAAAGAAAGAAAATGTTAAGGTACTTCTATAAATATAAAGCTGCAGCTTCCTGAAGTTTAAGCAATCATAAACTTTAGTGACCAAATGCCTCATCAACCACCTATATAACCATGTGCCATAAACCTTTAAAGTGAAAAAAAAAAGAACTGCAAAGATTAGCTTTCAAAGTAAAGTGTAAGTCAGCCTGGAGTTGAAATGTTTGGCCTTAATAACGCAGCCATGGTAGAAACTAGCACATGTCTTTAGAGGGGGTTCATCACAAGGTCTTTGTACTAATGACTACGGCATAAAAACACCACACTATCCTGTGAGCAAAAAACTCATCTTCACTTTCAAGCAGTCCAAATAAAGTCAACTAAAAAAAAGACATGTAAGAAAATATCATGAACAGATTCGAGGGCATTGCTGGAGGTGATTTTACTTAGGTTTTTTTGTTTTGTTTTGTTTTGAGACAGGTTCTCTGTGTAGCCTTGGCTGTCCTGACTTCCTTTGTAGACCAGGCTGGCCTGGAACTCACAGAGATTGCCTGCCTCTGCCTCCCGAGTGCTGGGATTACAGGCGTGGCCACCACCAGAAGTGATTTTAATATAGACAGTGAAATATAATTCAAAGTTCAAAAGAGACGTCAGGCACAGTGGTGCACACCTTTAATCCTTGCACTAGGGAGGCAGAGGCAGGCAGATCTCTGTGAGTTTGAGGTCAGCCAGGTCTACAGACCAAGCCCAGGACAGCCAGGATTACAAGAGAAACCCTTTTTCCAAACAACAACAACAAGAAGCACAAACCTGACCCTAGTTAACAGAGCCATAAGCACAGGTGTGTTTGAGAAAGACACTTACCCTACTTAGGCTGAGATGTGGGGATAATAAGGGTGAGCAGAGGCAGACTGCATGAGGGGAGATGAGATCTAGTCAAATGTTTGAACCATCTGGAATGTCATGTTACAGAGATCTAGTTTTCAGCAGGCACTAGAAAAACATATTTAGATGTAGGTTTGAAAATTAATAAACTGAAATGTGTAATTTGAAAGACAATCATGGAAATTTATACTGCCCTAAAGGAAAATAGAGGGGCTGTAGAGGTGGTTCAATAAGCGCAGCAGCTGTTTGCTGTGAGGACCCAGCTTTGATTCCCAGCAACCACATGGCTACTCACAACTGTCTTTGACTGTAGTCCCAGGGGATTAAACACCTTCTAATCTCCATATAGGCTAAACACTCATGCACATAAAATAAGAAAAATTTTAAAGAAAAATAAAACTATAAAATTTTCAAGAAAAAAAGACAGAAATGGAAATTATGATGTTAAGAAAAATAAGCCACACCAGGTCCATGCCTATAATCCCAGCACTTGAGTAGGTTGAGTAGGCAGAGGCAGGCAGGTCTCTGTGAGTTTTAGGCCAGCCTGGTCTACACAGAGAAATCTTGTCTCCAAAAACTAAAATTCAAAACCTAAAACAATTTTTTAAAAAAGTAAGCCAGACCATAAAAACAAATATGTTTTCTCTCATATGTGAAACCTAGATTTAAACTTTGTGGTTATGCGCATGAAAATATGTACATAATGAGTCTGTGTGTATAATGAGTGTGGTATGTGTGTAATGAGTGTGTGTATGTGTACATGTGTGTATGTGTGTGCATGTGCATGTGTAATGAAACCAGAAGAGGACCATGAGGGAGGATGACCAGATCTTAAGGAAGAGGAAAAAGCAGACACTAGAATACACGTGACAGGAAAACAGAAGAACGGAATACTTTATGGAGGAAGAGAAGAAACAAGTAGTAGAGTGACTGGAGGAGGGATGCCAACAGGGGATGGTGAGTTATGGGGCAGTTCAGTAACACATTTGGGAATGTCACAATGAGGCATTACTTGCATGTTAATTTTAAAAAATGTTAATCTATACACTAACAGGAAAAAGGATGGAAGAGAGAAAAGGAGGTGGGGGGGAGGAAGGGAGAAAATCATGGTGGGCAGCAGAGAACAGTAATCCTCAAGTTATGCTCCCCAAGCCAGCAGCACACCATCATTAGGGAACGTCATAGAAATGTAACACTCTAAGCTAACCCTGTACACACGATTGTTTGTAGAACATCAGTGAAGAATCATATGAGTGATTCAAGTCAGAAATGCTGAGAACCATTACTGTGAGAAAGAATGGAAAGGACCTAAGTTTAAAGGGCACCACACAGAACAGACAGGAGGGATTCCCAGGGGCTGGGGCTCCACTGGCTGACCAGGAGGCTGGTGGGGAGCAAGCTGAGTCCAACTTCAGAAATGCTGACTTTAAGGCTGGAGAGACTGCTCACTGGTTTAGAGTACTTGCTGCCTTTGCAGAGGATCCAGGTTCAAATCCCAGCTCACAACCATCCTAATTCCAATTGCAGGGGATCTACTTCCCTTTGCTGGCCTCCATGGACACCAGTCATGCACCTGGCACATACATACATGGAGGCAAAACATTCATACTTATAAAATTGATTTTTTTTTTTAAGACAGGGCTGCTCTGTGTGTATCCCTGGCTGTCCTGGACTCACTTTGTAGATCAGGTTGGTCTCGAACTCATTGGGATCCACCTGCCTCTGCCTCACGAGTGCTGGAATTAAAGGTTTGCACTACCATGCCAGGCATAAAATTAAAATTTTTAAAATAAAAATAAAGAAATTCTGACTCTGAACAAGCTTTCAGAGAAGCAGAGTTGTCAAAGAAAAAATCATCTGTCATTCAGGATGATTGTTAGAAAGGAAGATCAAGATTTAGCAGGGAAAAGATTTAGGAGACACCTGACCATAAAGATAACAGTTAAAAGGATGTGACTTAAGGTGACATGTGACTCAAAGTGACTGGGATGGCACAAAAGGATCAGAGAATCATCCTGAAGAACTTCCAGTGTTAGAGGCGCTGAGAGGAGGGAGAAGTAAGAAGCCCTCGAGAGGACACAGAGGAACGTATGCCAGGAAAGAGTTACAAGCACTGCCAGGTGCACGCTTTTAATCCCAGCACTCGGGAGGCAGAGGCAGGTGGATCCCTGTGAGTTCCAGGCCAGCCTGGTCTACAATGCGAGTCCATGGCAATCACTGGAAAACTAAGGTTAGCTTTACCTAGACTGCCCCATGGAGCAGTAATACTTGGTGGTTGTTTTAAGTCACATTCTTCACTATCATCTAGCTAATATTCTGTGACAAAATGTGGGTTACAAATGAACTGCTGCCCCTGTGCCCCACAGCTGCTGGGAGCAAAGCATCATGTAGCTGAGCTTCAAAATGAATTATTTTTCTCATGGGACATAAAAGACCAAAAGACACACATACTACAAGTATTCTTAACTGGGCATTTAGCAGACATGTTCTCAAAATTTTAAGAGCTGTGTTACTAAAAACAAAAACAAAACAAAGAAAGCCAACAACAACAACAACAACAAACCAGGCAATGTGCTGCCAATGAGAAGATGACAAGATTGCAGCTTCTGCATCCTGATTAGAATACTGGCTGGTAGGACCTGCCACTGCTAGCTAAACGCATCTCTCAACCCAACAGCTGTCCTGACAACATCTGTGCTACAGTTAATGAGTACAATCAGATGACACTGTACAATAAATGGGACACTATCTGAAAGGAATATGTTTGTAACTCAGTCAACTGATTATTTCCAAAAGACTAACATGCAATAAAAGACCATGCATACTGGGCGTGGTGGCATAGGCTTGTAATTCCAGCACTCGGGGAGGCAGAAGCAGGCAGATCTGTGAGTTCATGGCCAACCTGGTCTACAAAGTGAATCTGGGATAGCCAAGGCTACAAAGAAAAAAAACCTAAAAAACAAAAAACCTACACATGTGTACAAGATCCACCTAAAAGGCAGACCAGTGGACTTGAGAGAACATACATGTGCATTGTCCTGGGTTCAGAGTCTGTATTATAACTATTCCAAGAAATGCACACACACCATCTCAGTGTAGCACCAAAGAGCAATGTAACTTCTTTGGAAAGATCATGAGACAGCCTTCCCCTTCTAAAGCACCATCTATGCTAAGGCTGAATTTCATGTATATTCCTCAATCAAAACAACTTTTCATAGCAGACCAAATGTGGAAGGGAAGATGAGACTTCAGATGCCTTTTAAGTGAGATACTGAAGAGATTTGCAAAAAATTTAAATATATATCTTTGTATTTGGAAAATATAGTATGATGCTTTAGTTTGGTTTTTCTATTAAAAATCTCAGCCAGGTATGGTGGAACACAGCTGTAATTCCAGTATTTGTGAGGTTGAGGCAAGAGGATTGTGCATGAGACTACCCTTGGCTACATACCAATACCTAAATTAAAGTGGGTGGGGGAAGACCTCCTTGTAATCCCAGCATTTAGGGAGGCAGAGGCAGGTGGATCTCTGTGACTTTAAAGCTAGCTTGGTCTACAACCACAACAGCCAAGGCTACACAGAAAAACCCTGTCTTAAAAAAACAACCAACCAACTAACCAAACAAACAAAAAGCCACCCGTGTGCATGTGCAGACACACATCACTCTCTATATGGGCGGAAGCCTGAGGTCAACTCTGGGTGTCTTTCTTGATTGATCTCCACTTTATTTATTGGGGCAGGGTCTCTTACTGAACCTAGGATTCACTAATTGGTATTTTTATGTGGGCTAATAAAAAATATTTGTAATTTTTTTCAGATTTAATTTTGAATGTTGATACATATACCCCATAGAAACAATAGCCTTTGGAAGATTTAATCATATGTATATCAGGTTCTCAGAAAAGATCAAGAAGCTTGAAGAAAAAAAAAAAAGACTAGTATTGCTAATAATTAGGAGAAAATCTTTATCAGTACTAGTCTGCACTCTTTAAAAATATTAGCTCACTAAATCTTCCAGTCCAACACAGGAGCCCAAGAGTTTGGTGAGAGTGCCACTTCAGACCCACTGTACCCATAAGAAGATTAAAGCACAGAAAAACTCAGGAAGCTCACCCCAAGGTCCCTCCAAAAGCCCTACAACAGGGGGATAGAAGTGAAAGGAAGGAAAGACAGCTCTAAGACACACTTTGGTAACAACGTCATCCTGTGATTAATTTCAAAAGAAGATAAAGCCTGAGCATGGGAAGACTCCAGCCATCTCCACCCATGAGGGACATGGGAAGACTACAGCCATCTCCACCCACGAGGGACATGGCTCTATAGGATATGAAATATTAAGCACTTCTCTCCCACGGCCAACTGAGTAGCATTTAAGAGGTAAGGATGTCTTTGAGTTACTTACTCTGAAAAATAATCCATAAACTGCTGAGGATTTTCTGAAGCCAGCAACAGTTGTCTTTGATGAGACTCAGACATACAGTGACACTTAAAGCCATTCTAAAAAAAAAAAAAAGATGTAAGGAAAAGTAGTTAGTTAAATTCTCACCTACAGCATCACAACACTTCCCACGTAGTAGTTAATTAAGCCCTGCAAATAGATTCTTTAATGATGAATTTCTTTTTAATTTTTAAAATTATGCATGTACATATGCCTGTGTACCACCGTGGGCATGTGGGGGGGGGGGTGGGAGATGACAGTGTTGGATCCACTGGAACTGAAGCTGTAGATAGTGGTTCTGAGAATAGAACCTGGGTCCTTTGGACAAGAAGCCAGTGTTCCTAGCTGATGAGCTATTTCTCCAGTCCAATAAATTACTTTTATAAAATCAAATCACTTGCTACAACCACCCTCTAGTGTGAGCCTGAGTGTGTGCTCACGCGTGTGTGTGTGTGTGTGTGTGTGTGTGTGTGTGTGTGTGTGTGTGTGTGTATGTATGTGTGTAGGTCAGAGATCGGGTCTCTCATGGAACCTGGAGCTCACAGGTTCAGGAGAATTAGCTGGCAAGCAAGCTCCAGGCATCCTCCTGCCTCTGTCTCCGTTAATCAGTTTTACACAGGTGCTGGTGGGCACATGCAAGTCCTCACACTTGTGTGGGAAAAACTGTACTGAGACCTCTCTGCAGCTCCATTTCTAATTTTACTTCCCATAGAGCCGAGTCTTGCAACCTTGCCAATCACAGAGCAGTCAAGGTCAAGAGACTAAAGTGGTGCTGACAAAAGGACATTTATAGTGCTGCCAGAGACTTCCCAAGGGGGACTGAACCCATTCTGCGTTTCCACTACAGACACTTTTCACTGTTTTCTTTTACTTTAGCTTCTTAGCTAACACACACCAATGCCTATTACTGCCTGTCACTTAAGCTTTGCTAAATACTTATCATCTGTACTTTCAAAGATTGCTTTAAAAAAAAAAAAAAGCAAGTTGGGGTATAGTTCAGTGGTTAGGAGAACAAGACGCTCTTGCACAGGACCTAAATGCAGTTCCCAGTGTCTACATTGGGGTGTTCATTACCACCTGTAACTCTAACCGCAGGGGATCCAGCACCTCTTCTAACACACGCACACGCATGCGTGCACACTTAGAAAAAACATATATGAGCTTGGTGTGGTGGAAAATGCCTTCAATCCAGCACTCAGAGGCAGAGGCAGGCAGAACTCTGTGAGTTCAAAGCCAGCCTTGTCCTGAGTTCCAGGACAGCCAGAGCTCTGTTAAAAAGAGAAAACCTGTCTTGAAAAAACCAAAAACAAGAACAACAACAAAATATGTCTTGGTGTATTTCTTCTACCTATGCTTGAACCTGAAATTTCAGTAGTACATATGTAGTAGAAATGAAAAATGTACCCTATATATTCAAATTCTGTGTCTGTGTGTGTGTATATGTGTGTGTGTGTGTGTGTGTGTGTGTGTGTGTGTGTGTGTGTGTCTCTCTCTCTCTCTCTCTCTCTCTCTCTCTCTCTCTCTCTCTTTCAGCCTCCATGGGCATGTTCTGTGTGCACACACAGACACATAGGTATACACACCATTAAAAACAACCAGCCTTCCCTGGCTCAGCCTTTTCTTCTTGGCATTGACTCACTGGAGGGGCTAATGCCACTTAGTTGTGCTGTTGCCCCCACATTATGTTGAATTACTTCTTTCTCAAAATGTAATTCTGTCAGTTTAGGTTCAGGTTAAGCATTTCAGGAAAGAACACTTCATTCGTGGTCCCATGTGTTTCACTCTGCATCATGTAAAGCAGTCCTCAGAGTCTCACAGTGTGTGTAAAGATGCATGAATAACCGTGAGCGCCTGCTGCAAAGTAATGTTAGAAAAGCCTAGACCCTGGGGGGTAAGAAGGGGATTAGCAAGAAGGGAAAGGGATGATATGGAAAAGTAAAAATAGTTTAAAATATTTTTTAAATCATAAAGTAATGAGGTGGGCGTGGAGGTATATGCCTTTAACCTCAGCGCCTGGGAGGCAGAGCCGGGCGCATCTCTGAGTTCAGGGCCAGCCAAGACTACATAATGAGACCTGTCCTCAAAGGGGGTGGGGGGGAGGGGGGGAAAGAGGACTTGTTCTCCCTTTGAGAGTACAAGGACTAACCACTAGTGTCTGAAGTCGTGCCTGTTTTGTTTACCTTACCAACAACCACTTTTTGACAGGGTTTCCCTGGGTTAGCACATGCTCACCTGGAACCTGTCATCTTTCATTTCTGCCTGTGGAGTACTAGGGTTAGAAGTCTGTGCCACCATACCTGGCACCTCTTAATTAGCTTCAGATGTTATTCTGAAATTAAGTTCTCACGAGAAGAGGATAGGTGACTAGTTCTGCTAGTTGCAGTTTCTTTGCAAGGGTCTTTTGATTCACTGCCTTCCCTGCCTCACAGGTGGTCACGGGGAGGAGGGCGCGGATTCTTACATGTTCCCTGTTCTGTTCCTATCGCGCAATATGAGAAAGCTGAGGAGGAAGGCAAGGGCCATGACATCCCTTCCACCCCCACCCCCTAATCCGTTCCTTTGGGTTTCTAGAATTTAAAAAACATTTTTTAATTTATGGAAAGCAATACTGGTCTCTGATACCACATTTCTTTTGAAATGAAAATGAAATAACCATTTTTTTAAAAGGCTTTTAGAGACAGGGTTTCTCTGTGTAACAGTCCTGGCTGACCTAGACTCCCTTTGTAGACCAGGCTGGCCTTGAACTCACAGAGATCCGCCTGCCTCTGCCCACCACGCCTGGCCCCAAAATAACCATTTCTGTTAGGTAGTGCACAAATAGGTGCATGGATAACTAAAAGAAATGACTTTAAGAGCTTGGATGTGGTGCACACCTCTTTAATCCCAGCACTCAGGAGGCAGAGGCAGGCGGATCTCTGTGAGTTCGAGGCCAGCCTGGTCTACCAAGTGAGTTCTAGGACAGCCAGGGATACACAGAGAAACACTGTCTTGAAAAACAAACAACAGCAAAAAGACTGAGTTTTGGAATCTGGTCAGTGGCAGTGGGACTGAACAGAGTCTGGCAGGAGCTATTAATAAGCTAGCACAGGACCAGTAGGATGGCTCGGTAGGTGACCGTGCTTGCTGCCGAATGTGACAACCTGATTTCAATCCCCAGGACCCTCCTGCTGAAGGGAAATAACTACAAGTTTCCCTTTGGTCTCCGTATGTGTGTGAGATCTGTATGCTGTCTACTGGCATCAGTACACATTTGGTGCATGCGTGTATGTATGCATGTATAAACACACACACACACACACACACACACACACACACATCAAAATAAGGTAACATAAATCTAGATGCACGGCATAAGGAAGTAGCTCGGTGGTAGAGCATTTGGCATTTGGGATGTGTAAGACCCTGGGTTGAATCTGTAGCATTGCTTAATGAACAAGGCCCCAGTCACCACCACCACCACCAAGAGACTACTGAAAAAGTATAAATGTGAAGTGCAATGGTGTGTGTCTTTGATACCAGCACTTGGAGGCAGAGGTAGGTGGATCTCGTTTGAGACCTGCCTGGTCTATCTACATGGTGAGTTTCAGCCAAAGCTACATACTGAGACGCTCTCAAGTGTGTATCGGATGATGTAAAGGAATCTTTATTAGGTTTGTTGGGTTGGCGGCATTTTGACACATACTGAAGTGATACATACAATTAGCTTGTTATATTGATCACATATTTAAGTTTTCAGGGGTGAAGTATACTGACATTTATATGTTTACTATAAATTATTTCAGACAAAAAGCAAATATGGAAAAACACTTAGTTAAGTTCTAGGTGCTTGTGGACTGCAAACTTGTACCTCCTGAAATCCGTACTCAAACTCTACCTCTAGGATGGCAGTAGCAAGTGGGGGTTTTAGGAGGCAATTACGGTTAAGTCATGGGGAGACCTTTGCCTCAAAAAACAAAAACAAAAACAAACACCTCAGCGACAACCTTACAGGTAGATACAGTTATTACCTTAACTTTACCAATCCGAGGAACTTTATTTGCCTAAGCTACATCACTATTAAGCGGCCCAACTGGAATTCCTAATTTTGACCCACTCCAAGGAAGTCCAAATGTAAACCTCAGTGCTCTATGCCGTCTGGCAATTGTAAGTGACACTAAGTGTTTGTCTGGAGCCATTTTTTTGTGTAGTTGTAAGGCGGCGCGAAGGGTAGCGAGAAAACAGACCTCTGGCGCCCGGCTGGGGAAGACTGCGCGGAAAAGCGTTCCATGGCGAGACGCCGAGCCAGGGTAGGATACCGAGGTCGCCGTCGGGACCCTCGGGGTCACGACCTCCCTGAGCCACTTACCTCGTCGCGACATTGCTTTTGGCACATCTGGCAGTACCAGCGAAGCTTCTGGAGCCCTTTGGACTTAATTCTATTCGCGATGGCCTTGGGGCTCAGAAAATCCGACTTGCCCATGATGACCAAGGAGCGACACAGCTTCGAAGCAGTCGGAAGCGGAACTGGATCGGCTCGGGGATAAGCCGGACCAAAACTGACAGCAGGAAATGGAGGTGAGGCTGGGGGGCGGTGGGAGGGGGAGGGCAGAGTTCTCGCGGCTTCAGAGCTCACGAGATTTAGCGAGACCGGGGACGCGAGAGATGAGGGCGGGTGCGCCGGCAGCTCCCGCGCACGCGCAGTGAGTCCCGTCTGCCCGACCTTCAAGGTTCCACCATGTTCTCGCGGGCGAGTGTCGTCGGGCTGTCGGCCTGCGCCGTGCAACCGCAATGGTATGAGTGCATCGGGAGGGATGCGGGGCTCGGGCTGCTGCAAGGCAGGAGGGATGGGGCTGCATGCTCACCCCGGGCTGAGGAAGGACCCAACTTCTGCAGGTCCGGACCCGGCCGCGGGGACGTCTGCAGAGCTGGAAGGGCGCGTGCCAGAGCCCGGGCAGGGGTGAAAGGGAATAAGGTCACGGTCTCTGGTCCCAGGAGACTGGAACGGCCATCCGGGACCTCAAGACCCGGACGGGAGTCGATTGAGCGTTGGAGCTACTCGGTTTTCGATTAGCTCCGTACTTCCGGGAGCACGTCGTGCAAAGTCTTTTTGAGAGGTCCTCAAGGTGAAGGGGAGACCCAAGAAAAAGCCTGGAGAAAGTTAATTTGTAACTTTGTCTTTGACACCCTGTGACATATTGCTCTGTTGAGCGGCGTGGCCATTTGCTTGACCTCATCCGTCAGGCAGCCACTGTGTGCCCGGCACTTGCTGGGTGTTGGACAGACCAAGGGACTTTCAGCGTCCTCCTGGACTTGCTGGTCGTCTTGATGCTGAAGGGACTTCAAAAAAGTCTGCCGATGAGAAAGAGAAAGGCATCTAGCATTGTCATCACACCTCCTTGGCGAAGTAATACCCCAGCAAGGTCATAAAACGGCCCCAAGGTCCCTCGGTAGGAGGAGGAGAAGGCCACATATGGGCCTTAATAAAGTGACATTTGTTAACTACCATGCGATAAAGGGATACAATAAGGTTTGATGACATTAAACATTAATTCCCTGGGCAAACAAAAAAAAAATGCATAGTAGAATGCCTGGGGATGGACAGATAAAATGTGGGTTATGAATGACATTTATAATAACATGGACTGCTTTGAAGCTGCATGTCTGAAAGAATTGGTCCTAAGGAGATTAGTAACTATAGGCAGTTTCTAGCGATTCCTAGGTTTTACAGTATTGTTAAGGCGCTCCACCACTAGAGTTTTTTCCTCCTTTTTAATGGAACTACTAGGAATTAATTGAAATAGTTCTCTCATTAAGCAAGGAATTTATAGCAATATGCCAAGGCTCCAAAGTAGTAAGGAAATTAAATATAATGGGAAGTACGTGCATAAAGAATGTTGGCAGAATGGGGGTGGCGCACACCTTTAATCCCAGCACTCAGGAGGCAGAGGCAGGCAGATCTCTGAGTTTGAGGCCAGCCTGGTCTACACATTGAGTTCCAGAGAAACCCTTGTGTTTGTTTGGAGGTAGGTGATGGTGTTGGTAAATTAACCTTGGAAGTCAGGTTGGTTTACTTAATATGGGAAGGCACTGCTGTTGAATTTTCAGTTGTGGCAGTCAGCCCGCAGACATTCATGGAGTGCCTTCCACGCCAGTCGGCACCAGTCAGGTGTTAAAACGCAATGGGCATGTGCACTTCCTGGGAAAGCTCTTGGCATCCGGTGGTGCTTAGAAAACATCAGCTCTTTTCCATTCTTTGCATTTACTGTGCCTTTTATGGGCCAGTGTCTTTTGAACCTGAAGTTAATGCATCACTGGTGAGATTATATGAAGATATTTCGGTAGTATCGCTTTTACGTGAGAGCTCTTGGTCTGAGGTAACTAGTGCTGGGAATCTAAACTGGAACCTAATGAGCAAATGAGGGCTGACTTTAACAAACCCTATGGGATGCTGCTTGTAATTGGGTAGACTGAAGATTCAGGGAGCATCGGTGTAATATGGAATACATACTCCTTTCCTGTTTCAAATATTTCGTTGCTCTTGGTGCCTGAGGTCTTTCCATCTTTGGGCTTTGTTTTCTCCACTTTAGTTGCCTTTTGACTTGTGAAATTAAAGTGTTACGGTTCCAGGGACTGGAGAGTTGGCCTCTGCAGTGAAGAGCGTTTGTTGCTCTTGCAAAGGACCTGGGTTGGTTTGCAGCACCCACACATACCATCCGTAACTCCAGCTCCAGGGGATCCGACACCCCTCTTCAGACATTCACAGGCACGGGGCATTCACACATAGCACACATAGATAATACATTCAGGCAAAAATACTCATACACATAATATAAATCTGAAGGTTTCACCGTCCACAGAGATAGTTTTCAGGGGAGATTGGATAAGGGGGTCCCTGACCTTATTTCCCATCTTCAACTTTGGAGAAAATATTTTTATATCCTTGGTGTTCGACAGTCCCTAAAATGGACTGCGGTATATAATGGGTTCCAGTGGCCGTGATTGAAGAATGGGCAGGCAGATTTCATCTGAGGGAAAGAGGGCACCTGTCTCCTGGTAAACGTTACCTGAGAGGCAGCAGGAATTGTCTAACACGTGGGCTCTGGAGCTGGCTTTGAGTCCTGACAGCTCCACTTCTCCTGGCTGTGTGTCCACAGGAAAATTGCCCAACGTCTGTGTTCTCCCCCCGCCACGCCTAGTCTGCTACCCTCACCTCTGTCTTTATCTTTGAAACAGGCAGTGCTAGTTTAGTGTAGGACTGTATAAGTGTTGCACAGTGCCGGAATTGCTGGCTTAGATCAAATATATGAATTTAAACCATGAAAACAGGGTTATAAGCACTGTACATACAACACATAAAAGGTTGCTCTGTCTGTCCAAGAGGAGATGATGGAGTTGGAGAAGTGTGGTTAGGTCTTGTGGGGTAGAGTCGGAATTTGATAAACTTGAAACTTTTTCTTGAGAAAAGGGTGTTTTCCTTAATTTCTGTGCTATGCAGCAGTACACACTCCTTAAAACCCTTCCAGACTGCTAGTTCTCTCATAGGCATCGCTCCTGACTCCCTCTTGGTTGAAGACTTTAAGTCCTCAAACAAGATACTGCAGCTTACCCACAGTCCACTTGATTCTGCATCCACTGTGCTTGGCAATCGCAGGGTTCCATACTGACCTCCAGAGGATGAGTCTGCGCATGATGCAGTGTCTGGGACTTTATCTCCAGAATGCAAACTCTTCGCAGTAGAGCAAGCTATCCCCACAGGCTCAAGAAATGGAGATAGCAAGGTGGCCCAAAAGGCAGAAGCATGACTGACATCCTGACCTCAACTCCCTGGCCCCACAATTGAAGGAGAGAGCCAACTCCCAGAAGCTGTCCCTTGACCTCTACCCTTGAGACTCTGTACTCTATATTCGTATTCTCCCCCCACCTCCACCCCCGGCAATATTTTAAGCAGTCAAGGACCTCATGGCCATCCAATTGCCAAATTGTTCTAAAAGTAAAGCTGAAGTTGTAGTATAGACAGCCGTCTTGAGCTCAATGCAGACAAACCATGAGAGCACTTCAGAGCTTATGAAGTGCAAGTGTGTGCCCTGCATGGAGAGTTAGAAGTCATTTCCTCACCACACCACAGACTTGGTATTGTGTATTGTGTTGTTCAAATACAGTGTGCAGTTCAGAATCGGTCCATACAGTATTCCATTATGAGGAGCTCATGTCAGTTAAATTGAAGCATATGCCTAAAACCACACTTTCTAACTGTCCATGTAGAGCATTTGGGTACCATCATTGAAGAGAGGAAAAACCAGCTCGTGTTACTTCTGCTGTGCTGTCTCCAGAGGGGATTAATAGATGGACACTAGGTGCAATGGCCGCTATACGGAGTTTGTCACATCTTCCAGCTTTGATCTTTTCTAGATTTTTACAGCCAAACCTAGTATTTTCTGTATAGTCATTTTCTCTTATTTTCTTAATTTGCTTTCTCTATGACTAAGTAATACCAGTAGTAAACTATGTAAGTCAAGGTGTGTGTGTGTGTGTGTATGTGTGTGTGTGTGTGTGTGTGTGTGTGTGTGTGTGTATTACATTTAGGGTTTTAGTTTTTTCTAGTGCTAGGGACTAACCCCAAGGCCTTGAGTATGACAGGCAAATGTTGCACCACAGAGCTGCATCCCCCAACTTTATTTATTTTCTGGTTTTTCGAGACAGGGTTTCTCTTGTAGTCCTGGCTGTCCTAGACTCACTTTGTAGACTAGACTGGCCTGGAACTCAAAGATCCACCTGCCTCTGCCTCTGCCTCTCAAGCGCTGGGATTAAAGGCATGCATCACCACAACTGGCTGCATCCCCCAATTTATAAGCCAAGAGATTGACTCTTTAAAACAACTGTTTTGGTTATGACCAATACCATTCTTCCACATATAAATGCCTACTAACAAAACTGAGACACAAAGCATATGTCCTTCTGTAACCTGCATTTGAAAATTATAAGTAAAAGAAAAACTCATCTTCCAATGTAGTTTTAGATTTGTGTGATGTTGAACATTTATTATGGAGAGTTCACGTGGGAGGCGGAAACAGGTGTGTCGATGTGAGATAGAGGCCAGCCCCTCTACAAAGCGAGTCCAGGACAGCCAAGGCTACACAGAGAAACCCTGTCTTGGAAAAAAAAAATCACTGTGGTAGGGCTGGAGAGGTAGCTCAGTGGTTAAGAGCACTGAATGCTCTTCCAGAGGTCCTGAGTTCAATTCCCAGCAAACACACGGTGGCTCACAACCATCTACATTTGGATCTGCTGCTCTTTTCTAGTGTGCAGGCGTACATGCAGATAGAGCACTCATACACATAAAGTAAATAAAATTGTTTTAAAAAGAAAAGAAAGACTCTTGCACCTAGTATGGAGAGTTCATATCCCTTCCCAACAGTCTGGACCATCCCCCCTGTGCGTCACCTTATGAATTACAGTGATGTGATCTGCTGTGCTTCATCTGTTAAGGTTCACTCATTTGTGAGTTTTATATGTTTTCACATATTTTAGAACCATCATGATGGCTCAGGGTAAAGGCACTTGCCACCAAGTTTGCTAGCCTGAGTTTGATCCCCAGGACCCTTATCATAGGAGAGATGCAACTCTTCAAAAACAGTGGGCCTTGGCGTTGGCATGCGTGTGTTGTCATTCACATGGCATAGGTATAAGAATAAATGTTTTTTGTTTTCTTTTTAAAGGAGTTTAGGGGCTGGGGAAATGGCTCAAAGAGTAAGCACTGGTGGTCCTTCCCAAGGTTCAATTCCCACACCTACATGACGGATGCTCACGGTCCAAGAGGGTCTCATGGCCACTCCCAGCCTCTGGAGGCTGCACGAGCATACCTGGAGACAACATTCTCATACACACAAACATAACATTTTAAGAGAATTTTAATGAAGTTTATATTTTGTATGTGTCTTTTATCCAGAGATAAGTTTTGCAAATTTTGTAATTTTATAAAATCCAACTTATTTTTTTCTAATGGCCTTTATCTTCCAGAAGTTTTATGAGTTTGCCTGTTTCTCTTAGGCCTATGGTCACTTTGTTATAGAGATAGGATTATTGTTTAGATTAATATTTTTGTGTGTGGCTGTCAACTGCCCAGCTCCTTGTCCATTCAGCCACTGTTAGCTGGTACGGGTCTTTTTTAAGCTGTTGGTGTGATAGGACTATGTTATTTTTATATAGTAAATGAGCATTGAATAACTGAAATAAATTCTACCTGGTCGTGGTGTAGAATTCTTTCTATATATTTTTGTGCTTGCATGAAAGGTGTTCTTGTAGTACATTTATCTAGTTTCAGTGTTAGGCTAATTCTCTCTTCATAGAATTAGAATGTTTTCCTTCTGCGTGTACTTTTACCTCCTGCTATTTGGTTGGGTTTGGTTGGTTTTAGTTTTCAACTACCATCTCTACTGATGGTTCTCAAATTTATGTCTAAGCTCTCAGTACTGCTCCTGGTTCCCACCAGCCATTTCCTGCTAGCCGCACTAGTCTTTACTATATCTTACTCAAAAGTCAGTTCCTCCAGGGAGCTTACCTGTTCTTCTGTGATGGATATGATCGCAGAGTCCACTTAGATCTTACAGAGAAGCCCTGAGGTCAGGCTTCCTGCTTCCCTTGCCTCTAAGAGTGTGCTCAGTATATCTTACTTCCGTTGCCTACACCACTCCATCCTCACTCACTTCAGGCCTTGCCATCTGAAACCTAATTTGTGGGCTTATAAACATCTCTTCCTTAACCACCCACTTTCTGATTGTATTGACGCTTCTCGGATGGCAGGGGACTCACCTCTGGTACCATAACCCTGGTTATAAGCTTTAGTAGGAGAGCTGCCTCTGCTGTCTGGCTAAGTGGACATGGTGTGCCTGCCAGGCGGCCTCCAAAGTGCTTGCACTTCTGCCCGTAGATGAGTGCTGCTGCCAGCTGTGGTCAGAATTAAAATGCTGAGTCCTTAGTGGACGTTTGTATCGCTCCCTCCAAAGCCCAGGGATGAAAATGTGTGGTAGCCATCGGGTGAAGTGGAGTATTGAGAATTTAGTCTTCTGGCCAGGGCATGGCTGTGGCACTCTATTGAGCCCTTCAGCTTTCATCCTGGGGGGAGAAGGGGCTCCTCCCCTCCTGGGTGAGACTTTATTGGCAGTTAACAGTTGTCAGGTGGGAGGGGCTTACAGGCCCCACCCCTTCCTGAGGCTCTGTACACAGTTCAGAGTTGCTGAGGGAGGAAGAGACATTTTTTTCAGTGGTGCTGGCACTGGTAAGTTGCCCTAAATAGCCCCTCACTCCTACTTGTGTAAGGAACCCTAACTAAAGTCATTGTTCACCAAGTGACTGGAGTAGGAAAAAAAGATATGGAGAAGGAAAACTGGCTGACTGGGGAGAGGGAAGGGGGAGAGGAGCGAGAGGGTAGTGCATGTAAATGTCATGATGAAACCTATTATTGTGTATATTAATATACGCTAATAAAAACTCCAGGAAGTCAACTTTGGAACAAATTCTCCCATGTCTGTAGGTTGGGGTGGGGTCCATATTAGTGTTTAGCTTTGCTTTGTAGTTCTCTGCCCACTCCCATAAGGGCAGAACCTGTCTTAGTTTTCCTAATACCTAACTTAAAAGAAAGAAAATACTTTAATGCAAACAAGGGCTTTATTGTGAGTGGTCTAAACTATCAACATGGACAAACAAACATATGACAAGATCAGCTGGATCTGCAGCTGTCAGAATGCTGAGGGCATGGAGCCACCACTTTTTTGTTTTGTTTGGGTGTGTGTGTGTTTTGTTTTTCGAGACAGGGTTTCTCTGTGTAGCCTTGGCTGTCTGGACTCACTTTGTAGCCCAGGCTGACCTCGGACTCACAGCGATCCACCTGCCTCTTTCTCCTGAGTGCTGGGATTAAAGGTGTTCATCACCACGCCCGGCTGTGGAACTAACTCTTTAAGCTCGTCATTATTGGAGGTTTTTAGAAATGGTTTTGGTTAAGGTACTAGAAGTAGGTTTCATAGTGGCATTTTCATGCATCTTATGTTTGTCATCATTCACCTCTCTTGCTCCTAGTAATGCCCTTCCATTTTCATGTGTGTGCACATACGGGGGTGTGTGTGTGTAAACTCCTAAGCCCTGTCTATAAGAAACAATATTAAAGATATTAAACATGTAATATTTCAGCACAGCCTGTGGCTCTCACTTCCCCATGACTACCTTTTCTTGCACCCTAGACAAGACATTGTCCTTCAGAACTATATCCTGAAGTTGCCTTCCATGGGGCGCCTCTGCACTTACTGGTTATTTTTTATTGTAGCTTTGACTCACAATAGCAGTAGCTTGTATGAATCCAAAGATTTAAAAAAAAAAAAATTTTTTTTTTTTTAAATTTACTTCTTTAGGTTTTTCCAGACATTTCTCTGTGTAACCCTGGCTGTCCTGGAACTCGATTTGTAGACCAGGCTGGCCTCAAACTCAGGTAGATGCACCTGTCTCTGCCTCCCAAGTGCTGGGATTAAAGGCGTGCACCACTGTGGCTGGCGTGGTTTGGCTTGAGTATTATTATTTGTACCATGGGAGTTGGGCTGTGTTTCAGTCCTGAAATTTAAATGTAGTTAGAGAGCCTAACAGAGGGAAAGACTTTACCGCCTTGGAAATGAAGTGCGCAGAGGTGCAGACATGGCCATGGGTGTTGGTGAGAGCTGTCATAGTGTCTGTGCTTTAGAGCTTGGCGTTAGTACCGGAGTGAAGATGTGCCAGCGTTTCTATCACAGAGCGTCTGTATTTGATGGTTTGTCTGTACAGGGCATTAAAGTAAGCATCAAGTGATGATTGTTGTGTAGCAAAGCTACTGTAGAACAAAGGAACTGAAGTATTTTTCATCTTTATCCTCAGGATCCAAGTTCGAAACATGGCAACTTTAAAAGATAGTAAGTATTTTGAGTCTCTCAATATGTAAATTAAGACAAACAAAAGATAGGGTTTCTCTGTGTAGCTTTGGCTGTCCTGGACTCGCTTTGTAGACCAGGCTGGCATTGAACTCACAGGGATCTGCCTGCCTCTGCCTCCCTGGGTGCCACAATTACATGCGTGTACCACTGTAGAAATAATTTTTAAGATACACCAGTTGTGCAAGCCACATGGTTTAGCAGATAAAGGTTCTAGCCACCAAGCTTAAGGACCTCCGTGGAAAGAGAACCAGCTCCTGAAAGTTGTCCTCTGATCTCCATAAGCACACTGTGGTACTCCCCCACACATGCATTCACACAAAAAACAGTAAATGTGTGTACATATAGCTAGGAAATATGCACATATATATGCCTCATTGCCCATTGTATTTTTCTCGGAGTTGACAAATTAGTTCACATTGTATGTATTTGATTTTTTAAAGATTTATTTATTATGTATACAGTGCTCTGCCTGCATGTACATCTGCACACCAGAAGAGGGCATCAGATCACATTATAGATGGTTGTGAGCCACCACGTGGTTCCTGGGAATTGAACTCTAGACCTTTGAAAGAGCAGCCAGTGCTCTTAAGCTCTGAGCCATCTCTCCAGCCCTGTATTCATTTTTTTTTTTTTGAAAGACTGTATGAGATGACACAAAAGAATGTTGGTCTTTATTATCTGTAGAATGATGATG
>OU015749.1:8769778-8783425 GCA_907169655.1 Acomys percivali
GTGTGTGTGTGTGTGTGTGTGTGTGTGTGTGTGTGTGTGTTTTATAACCTAACAATTATGATTTGACCCCTGTGTCCTTGTTTGTTTTATTATTTGACTCCCCGCTAGAATAGAATTATCTTCCCTGCAGGTCCAGCACCTAGGACAATAAAGATGTGCAAAGAGCTCTTGTTCTTCCAGAAGACCCATTATCCCCTTCTGGTCTCTGAGGGCACCATCACACATGTACATATATGTAGACACATATTTACACATAAATAAGAATAAACACACAAAAAAGACAAGATTTACTAACAGATCCAGAAGCATTACCTTCAAAGGAAATTTTGTTTACCCCCAAATTGAAGATAACATGACCTGTGTGTGTGCAGTAGCTTCTGTGTGCATTAGGTGTGGATGGCCTTTTGTGGTAAGTTCTCTTGCACTCATCTGTGTCTTCCCTCTCACCTGTGGGTCACCAGTGTTGCTGTTTTGTGGTTCTCAGGTCGGTCCTTGGGTTGTTGAATAGCCACTGCTCGCCTGCTGATCAAACAAGATGCGTGTTAGGTGCTGCCGCCATCTTGGATCCCTCACCACCACCACCCATGTCTTTTCTAACAGGCACTTAATCTTGCCAAAGGACTGTTTACATGGAGAAACCTCAGGTGAAACAGCTTCTTAAAGTGCTGTATTTACAGCTGGTGAGCTTTCTCAGCCAGTGAAGGCTTGGACACCTCCCTTGTTTAAAATGTGTGCCAGCCGGGGCGTGGTGGCACACGCGTTTAATCCCAACACTCGGGAGGCAGAGGCAGGCGGATCGCTGTGAGTTCGAGGCCAGCCTGGTCTTCAAAGTGAGTCCAGGACAGCCAAGGCTAACACAGAGAGACCCTGTCTGGAAAAAAATAAATAAATAAATAAAATAAAATGTGTGCCATAGGAGGCACTGCGTAATTTCATCTCTGTAGCCTGGGACCCAGGACCTTACACTGTAGGAGTGCTGAGCTATACCTCTGGCCCCTACCTTGGCTGTCCTGAAACTCAGATCAACCTGCCTCTGCCTCCCTGAGTGCTGGGATTACAGGTGTGCGCCACCATGCCTGGCTGCCCCTACATTTTTTTTTTTTTTTTGGTCTTTTGAGACAGGGTTTCTCTGTGTAGCCTTGGCTGTCCTGGACTCACTTTGTAGACCAGGCTGGCTTCGAACTCACAGCGATCCGCCTGCCTCTGCCTCCCCAATGCTGGGATTATAGGCGTGTGCCACCACCGCCCGGCGCCCCTACATTTTTAAACACTTAATTTCTTTACCAGTTTGCTCAATCAGAAATTGAAACTAATATTCGGGGGGGAAAGGAATTCTTTTCAAATTTCTATCTTGCTTATGAAAGGGGGAATCACTTAACTGCCTTTTTTGCTAATAAGAGTAAATATAAGGAATTCTTTCTCCGTGTCTTCCACACAGTTCTTCACTTCCTGGCCCAAGAGAGCTAACAGGTGTTGGTGATGGAGTAGTCAGAACAGATGCTCCTGGCAGCTTCTGAAGTGTTTAATCTGAAACACCCTGACTGCCAGACAGTAAATGGACATTCATTTAAATATCTCAGAAAGTTAGGGCAGGAGTTTATGTTAAGCAATAATGAGATCTAAAAGCTGTATGTGTTCTGCACACGCTGGCTTTTGGTTTCGTGTTCTTTCAGCTTGCAGAGGGGACACTTACGCATAAAATGTGAGATTCCTGCTCTATAGCGAAAACAAATGGTTTTCTTAAGGTGGCTGTGAAGAGGCACCTGCAGTCCCGGCAGCAGCCGCTAGTGAAAGCCACCCCTGGGTCTGATGACTCTTCAGCCCTTTAACTTCTTGTCTGTCTCAGGGATCTTTAATCCCAGTTAATTTTCTTTTCCTCTACCTCTTGGAAAACAAGACCAGGAAAGTTGGTAAAGTAATGCCAAAAATAGATTCATACCCGTAACTTGAATATCAACACTTTCTACAAAACAAGAGCTTGATGATGTGCAGATGACATGAGAGGCTCGGTAAATGCTTGCTACCTTCTTGGGAATTTACATTGTAGAGAAACCCGATGCCTAGTTGGGCAGGTGCTTCTGTGTTCTCTTCTCTTTTTGGTTGAATCTGTGCATTTTAGCCAATATTTTAAAAGCTGTCCACCTTTGTGGTGTCCTTCCTTGTTGTAAATAGATAAGTACCCAAGTGCCCTTGGTCTACTCAGTAGGAGCCACCTAGGAAAGGTGCACAGCTGAAGTCAACTCGTTCCCTCTTAGACTGGCGATTACCACTACAGTTACTATAAATTCTATTTCAATACTCTCCCTATTTTGCTTTTTAGCTCTGTATGAGAAGGCGGATATTAAGGGACCTGAGGACAAGAAGAAACACCTCCTTATCGGTGTGTCCTCAGATCGAGGGCTTTGCGGGGCCATTCATTCCTCAGTGGCTAAACAGATGAAGAATGAGGTGGCCACCCTCACAGCAGCTGGAAAAGAGGTTATGATTGTTGGGATTGGTGAAAAGATCAGGGGCATACTTTATAGGTAAGTGAGGTGTGGTCCTGCTCAGAAGAGTGGGAACATGAATGCATGGAAGTCTCTTTAATAGAGAAAAGTTTTCATGATATATTGGAGTGTGTGTCCTGTGTGATGTTTTTTACATTGTGTGTGCATGTGTGTACACTTCCTCAAAACCATAAGCAGAACACAATGAAAATTACCAGAGCTATTGGCATTAAGCTAAAGAAATCCTCAGAGTTATCCAGCCTAGAAGTGCTAGAAAGGAACAGTAGTCCATAGACAGGCCACAGAAGGTGCCGTAAAGGAGTAACCGTGACTGCATTCCACCACCACATCCCCACGAGAGCCTGGCTCCTGACAACTTTGTTTCTTTTTTCTATTTTCTTTCAATACAAGTATCTCATTAACCTATTTTATGTGACCTCCAGGACTCACTCTGACCAGTTTTTGGTGGCATTCAAAGAGGTGGGACGGAAGCCTCCTACTTTTGGAGACGCATCAGTCATTGCCCTTGAATTGTTAAATTCTGGATATGAGTTTGATGAAGGCTCTATCATTTTTAATCAGTTCAAGTAAGGACATTTAAAATTCAGAGCTCTTTCTTGTGGATATCTGCTTAGCATAGAACTTATTTTGCTATTCACACGATGTCTGTTATTCAGGTCTGTTATCTCCTACAAGACAGAAGAAAAGCCCATCTTCTCTCTGAATACCATTGCATCTGCTGGTAAGCGGCGTTGGGTCAGGAGACCTCACACTAAGGAAAGCTGGTGCTTGTTGCGTTGTTTTGTTGCTGTTAATGTCTGAAATGGAGTCAGTCTGTAGCCCAGGCTGGCCTCAGATTTTCCTGCTCAGCCTCCCAAGTAGGTAGTAAGTGTACACTGCCTCCCCTGGATTGGGCTGTTTTTAAGAAGCACCAGACAAGGACTGGGGACATTGCTCAGTGGTTAAGAGCACCTGCTACCCTTGCAGAGGATGTGGACTTTGTTCCCAGCATCCGCATGCCAGCTCACAGCTGTCTTTCATTCTGGCTCGGTGGGCATCAGGCACACAGTACACATCCATACACGTGTGCAAAACACTCATACACATAAGGTAAAAATAAATCTTCAAAATAAAGAGGCTGCAACCCCAGTAGTGCTCTCTGGATGCTAATCAAGTAGTGGACAAGGCCAGGCCTGCCCGTTCATTCATTGAACAAATATTAAACACGCTCCTGCTTTTGATGGCAAAAGGCCTTGCTAAAAATTAGCTTTATGCTGTTTGCAACAACTGCTGTGGACTCAGGTGTCTAAGACAGATAAATGCTCACTACTAGTTTCTGAGTGAGCTCTGTCTTCTTGCTGTTGGGTAGTCATCTTTACTCAGTAACACATCTCAGAAATAACTCTTAGACGTGTTTGTTGTACTTTATTTTGTGAGTTTTACCTTTGTTTTCCTTCTTTTGGGGAGGTGTATATTTGTTCCTTTTCTTTTTTTCCTTTTAGACCTTGAGTCTTGCTGACTAGCCCAGGATGGCCTCCAAATGCACAGTCCCCCGCCTATGCTTCCTGTGTGTCACTACACTCGATGTGGGCTTTTTGTTTTTCAAGAATATACCAAATAGAAGTTAAAATCAGTTTCTAGCTCTTCCATCCTCATGTTAGAAAGTCCTTTTCTCTGACTGTCAGATTGCCATTCATATTTAATAACTAATGATTGAGGTGGATTTGTATAACACTATTAGATTCAGTCTTTTTTTTTTTTTTTAATTGAAAAAAAATTTATTGAATGCTGTACATTTGACAAATACTTGGCTAGCTACTCTTCAGGGAGCTTTACAAAAGATTTCATTTATTATTCAGAATACAGTGTTCTCCCTGCATGTACACCTGCATGCCAGAAGAGGGCATCAGGTTACATTATAGATGGTTGTGAGCCACCATGTGGTTGCTGGGAATTGAACTCAGGACCTCTGGAAGAGCAGTCAGTGCTCTTAACCTCTCAGCTGTCTCTCCAGGCCCCAAGGGGAGCTTTATAATGATGAAACCCAACACCCTACACACTACCCCCATAGCTGAGGACTGAACCAAGGGTCTTGTACTTGCTAGGCAGACGCTCTACCATTGAGCTAAATCCCCAACCCCATAGCTGTGAGTTTTAGTGCTTATTACTATTATTATTATTATTATTATTATTATTATTATTATTATTATTATTATTATTATTATTATTATTATTATTATTATTAATTTGGGGGGTGTATAGGTTTTTTTTCAAGACAGAGTTTCTCTGTAATAGCCTTAGCTGTCCTGGAACTCACTCTGTAGACCAGGCTGGCCTTGAACTCAAGAGATTTGTCTATTTCTGCCTCCTGGTTGGTGGGATTAAAAGGTGTGCACTGCCACCACCTGGTTTACAGCTTATTTTAAATGCCAGCTTCATAATATAATATTGAAGTTAACTCTGAGGTAAAATGCTAAATACCTGTTGACATCTATTTTGCTGGTAATCTGATATGGAAATGGAAGAAATTATTAGAACAGATTCTTTTTGTTTTGTTTTGTTTTTCTAGACAGTTTCTATGTGTGTAGGCTTGCCTGTCCTGGACTCACTTTGTAGACCAGGCTAGCCTTGAACTCACAGTGATCCACCTGCCTCTGCCTCCCAAGGGGGGATTAAAGGCGTGTGCCGCCGCCACCACCTGGCCCTAGAACACTCATTTAACTCCAGATGATTTCTATAATTATACTAAATTCTTAGTCATAAGCTATTGAATATAGGTAATAGGTCTTCGTCTATATTCTTCAAAGAAACTCTTGGCTTGTTTTCACAGAGAGCATGAGCATTTATGATGACATTGATGCTGATGTGCTGCAGAATTACCAGGAATACAATCTGGCCAACATCATCTACTACTCCCTGAAGGAGTCCACCACCAGTGAGCAGAGTGCCAGGATGACGGCCATGGACAACGCCAGCAAGAACGCTTGTAAGCCCATGACGCTGTGCTAGAGGACATTGTGCCCAGAGCGGGAAACAGGATTAGACAAAGCTCCAGGAACACCGAGAACCCAGTGCATCCCTGCTCAAGTGGGGCTGAGGGCATTACTCAGAGGAGCACAAAAGTGGTGACAATATTTTGTCTTATTGGGGTGTCCGTCTTACTTGATAGGTAGAGGATTTGCATGGACTGTGAAAGTAGCTTGTGGGAAAGGTAAAAATAGCTTGATAAAATTCTTACTGACCCAAGAGGCCAGTTTGGGGATCCAAAATGCAACAGGAGCTCCTCAAGTAAGCAGGAATACTCTTCTCTAGTTTTTAATTTTCTTGTCTATCCTCTTTTGTTTGCAGCTGATATGATTGACAAATTGACGTTGACGTTCAATCGCACCCGCCAGGCCGTCATCACAAAGGAGTTGATTGAAATCATCTCTGGGGCTGCTGCTCTGTGAGTAACGTAGCTGGTGCCTTGAGATGTTGTGTTATCTCTGCATGTGGTTGACTGAGCCTCTGTTGCTTGAGTTTTCTGTTTTGTTTTGTTTTGTTTTAAACCAGAAAGACTTGTTGCAGCATCTTGTATCCTCTCATCAAATCTTGATTGGGGGTGGGGGTAGGGGTCTCTAGTTTATTCTGTCTGAGCTGAAATGCTCTGGTTTAGTTTCCCATCTTGAGAAACATGTATGTGTGCAGCTTTGAAGCGTTGACTTTCCTGTATTAGGAACAAAGCTGTGAATGACTCAGTATTGATTTGGAAAGTCTTTTTTTTATAAGACAAGCTTTCTGAGTTACAAGACTGGCTTTAAGTTTGATTTTTATATAATTCTATTAATCACTGAATGATGGGATTTTAAATTATTAAATATACTAAATAGGTACCATAAAATAGCATACGGCTTTCCTTCAGAAAATGTCTGGATTGCTAGGGTGTAACTGGACATGAACTGCGTGCAGTCTACCGGGCACAAGGTGGTTGTGATGAGAGATGATGTGTAGATGAGTCTTAGTTCCTCGTGGTTGGTTACCAAGTTCTCTGAGTTTAAACTTCTAAGTCTCTCTTTAACATTTCCCTTTTTCCATGCCACTAACTACAGGTTATTGCCATTCCCTAAAGTTTGAAAGGGTTTGCTGGAGATGGAGGTTTGGCTGTGTTGCCCAAGCTGGTCTCAAACCAGCTACCTGTCTCTCCATCTTCTCAGTAGCTGGGGTCATAGCCTGGCCTGGTAACCGCTGAGATTTGTAGAGGCCAGACCCTCAGGATGTAGTAGAGGCAGTGTTTGTTTTCCGAGACTTTGTTTCCTCCTCTTTATGGAGGAGACAATAGTTAAGAAGGCAATGCAGAATTCCCAGCTCCATGTTGTAAAGGATTATAAAAGGACAGTATAGCCCACAAGGCCTAAAATGCTTGCTTGCTGGCTTTTCACAGAATCTACCTGTAAAAAATAGTCTAGTATGTTGTGTGTGATCCTGTATCTTCTGGCCATCAGCACTCTTTCCAGTATAATGTTGTACAAGTACTTACTCACTTGGACCTCAGCTACCTTGATCTTTACAGGTCTCTAAACACATCGTGCTGTTTCTCACCTCCAAGGAGGTGCTCTGGGCTTTTGCCTGGGCTCGGTTTTTTTCTGATTGCTCCAATGATGATGATGATGATTCTTCTCCTTTCTGTTTTTTTCAAGACAGGGTTTCTCAGTGTATCCTTGGCTGTCCTGCTTTGTAGAGCAGGCTGGCCTTAAACTCATACCAATCCCCCTACCTCTGCCTCCCTCTTCTGGTGTGAGTGCTGGGATTAAAGGCATGCACCACCACACCTGGCCGATTCTTCATCTGACACAACTTCCCTGGTTGGACTAGAAGAGTCATTTATTCCAGAAAACTAACCTTTGTGGTTTGAGTGAGGCATCTTTTAGCATTTGCCTTGACTTTGTCTTAGCACGCCATTTTATCGGGGATTGACTTTGTATCGATTGCTGTCCTCCTTAAGCCTTGGAGGGGTGGAGTCCTAAGACTGGTCCAGTGGAACATGATAGAGTTGCAACCTGAGCATCCTGTTCCTAAACTAGTTTGCTTTCTGAACATAGCTTTGTTAGTTCTGACCCATCTGCCAGCCTGCTCATCATTGCTTTGTTAGCATCACGGAATACAGCATCTTGATGTTCAGTTTATAAACATGGTTAAAATTCTCTGTCTGACTCCTGGGATTTTGTCTCCTATCCGAGACTAATACTAGGATTAAGTCATTTTGACTTTTCGCCAAATGCTAAGCTGGCATATTTTGAATGTGGAGCAATATGAGGTCCAGAGAACACTGAGTTCTTTTTTACTTCTAAAATGGGGGATATGAGTTGTGAGGATCTAAATTCCGCACAGTTGAAGAGAGGCCTTTTTTCTTGCTTAAGAATGTGACAAACCAAGCCAGGTGCAATGGTGCACACCTATAATCCTAGCACTCAGGGAGGCAGAGGCAGGTGGATCTCTGTGAGTTCAAGGCCAGCCCGCTCTACAAAGTGAATCCAGGATAGCCAAGGCTACACAGAGAAACCCTGTCCTGAAAAACCAGAGAGAGAGAAAAAAGACTTTATTTAAACAAGCAAAATCAGGGAAAATGAGAAGGGGATTGGGACATGACGCTGAGAATGTAATTGGAAATGTGTCTACATAATGTGTGTTCTTTTTAAAGGTTTCTTGTGCAGTTTCACAGGGGATCGCTTTTATGAATGAATGCATTTGCATGCTCTATAACCTATCAGGGATTGTGCTTCAGATTTTAGTACAAACATTGGCTATTTAGTAAAAGCATGAATAAATCATATTTACATTGTCAGCTTAAAATGTTTTCAGTTTATGTTAAAGATTATAACTATTTACACTGTATGCTCAGGGTAACATACCAAGAAATGGCCTGTCGTTAACTAGGATGGACTGCTTCTTAACCTGCTTGTTTTGTGCTCTTTTTCCTTCTAATACAATAACCAGGGATTAATGAAAATCGAGTTGCATCTTCAGACAAGAGGTAACGTTCACACACTCTTCCCTGTAAGCCTCAGCAAAGGAACCTAGGCAGGTATCGCCAAAGTCAGCGGTTACTAGTTAGCGGTAATGAAACTACTGAGAAGGCTAGATGTGCGGGTGTGGTTGGGCAGTACCAGATAGAGGTGGAGTAAGTGTGAGTGCTGCTAGTGAGCCTTTTAAAGTGTTATTTTATTGAATGTGTACTAGAGTGTAGACACAAGGAAATGACTTGAGGCATAGAGAACTTGAATTATTGTAGAGTATTAAGTGTAGGTTGGTAAGAGCCGTGGATCTCAAACCTATGGTCTAGAATCCTAATGTCTGGTTTATAGGAGTCTCCTCATTCTGCTGTGTTTTGTGCGGCCTCTGGGCAAACAGTCACTGACTTGTGGGTAGGAATGAGGATGAGGAGGAAACTATTATTATGAAGTCAGTTTGCCCTTAGAAATCCTGCAGTCCCATAGACCAGAATTTGAGAGCCACCTGCGTCTTACTGTGCAAATGCTGTTCCCTGTACCCCACTGAAGAATGTGGTCTTCCTTGTTTTCCACAAGCTACCCTGCCTGACTTCCATTTGTTCTATTCTGTTTTTCAGGTAAAGAAGGAAAATGTAGCAAGCTGATTTTAACTGATTGCTATCTTTGTCAAAAGAAACTTGGTCTACTGAGTTACAAAGACAGCAAGATGTTTGTAAATTGTCTTACAATAAACGACTTACAGTGAGGAAATCTGTCTCATTATTAATATTTGTAGTTTTCAAAAGGAGATAATGCCAGGTGGTTGCAAACAGTAACGTTGTGCTGTTGAGGCTCTTCAGCAAAGGTCATTTCAGAAGGTCTGATTTAGTTTTGTGCCAGCCTTCCACAGTCTGGAGCTCTGGGCCCAAGGCAGGACCCTGCAGGCCAGTTTCCCAGGCTGCTGTTCCTCTGCAGTCTTAAAGGCCTGCTGGGAAGATGCAGTTAGAATGCTGCCGGGGCAACTTAACGTTTCTCACAAAAATGCTACAGAAGTCCAGGCACATACATAGTTTCAGTAGTTTTTAAATAACATTTGCATGCATTGAGAAGGCAAGTATATTTCATATGGATGAAGGGCTGGGGAGGTAGCTTAGCAGTTAGAAAGGCTTCTGCTTTTCCAAGAAACCTGAGTTTACTTCACAGTAACTCCAGCTCCGGGGATCTGATCGGTGTTATGGCCTCCTAGAGAACCTGTGCAGTTGTGGCATAAATTTTTGGTTGCATGAAGTGGTTCTGTGTACTATGTTGGCTATACCAAAATGTCAGGGATTTTCTATTTGTTTAAAATAAGGTACTTAAAGCTACTGCCATATGGTCCAGCTATATACCACTCCTGGCTGTGTATCCAAAGGATTCTGTCAGCATACCCTAAGTATGCTTGCATACCCAGGTACCTAGGTGTTCACCCACAGATGAACGAATCCACATCACAATGGAACTGGAGTCCTAAGTGAAGTAAGCTCAAAAAGAGCATAGTTTCCTCTTATGATCCAGGTTTTAGTTTCAAATATATACACACACACGTACATAGGGCATGAAAGAAGAGGGGTCAGGACAGATAGCTCAGCAATTAAGAGCACTGTCTGCTCTTCCTGAGGTCCTGAGTTCAATTCCCAGCACCCACGTGGTGGTTTACAACCAGCTATACAGGTATCTGATGCCCTCTTCTGGCATGCAGGTGTAAATGCAGATAGAGCTCTCATATAAATAAATCTGAAAGTAGAAGTGGGAGGAAGAAGTCCAGGAGGAGGAAACAGAATAATGGGAAAGACAGATGTGTGTTTGTGATGAGAACCAGAGCTTTTTGGAGCACTGGGGACTGAATAAGAGCAAAGTACAGTGATGCCTGTATGAAAACTAAAGTGGAATTATTTTGTGCACTAAATAAAATGCCACTGACAGTTTATTTTGAAAGTAATACAGGGATTCTACGAATAGTTGTAGTAGATTAATTTCCCCTGATTAATTGTGTAGGCCTTTGTCTTCTGGCTGCCAAATGCCTAAGTCTTGAAGCCCTTTTGCCAGTGATATTTTCCTTTTGAAAGCTGTATGCTGTGTGTAGGCCAGGGGAACACACGGCCTCATGCTCAGTACTGAGCCACAACCCTAGCCCTCCATGAGAACCTTTACGTTTCTGTCCTGGTAATTCAGAGCAGTGGCCTTAGTATAGCCCTGGTTATGTGCACTGCATTTAACACCAAGACACAGCTGTAGGGAGACCTGTGGGGAAGACAAGTATTCTCATCCCCAGCGTACTGACGGATTTCTCCTTACCACCTAGCTGCTTTCCAGAACCTGGTTTTTACATTGATTGACAATTCCCCCTTTTCTTTGTATATTCTCCAACTCCAACGTTTTCTTGTAAATCTTGCACTTACATTCATTTCTCTCCTGAGCATTCTTGTAATTCCTTAAAATATTAATTAAAAATATTAATTCAATTTGTTTTCCCTGCATAGTGTCTAGTTCTCATGTTCCAAAGGCTTGGCAACTTTCATAAAGGGCCACTTGGCCTTCTGGCCACGTAAGGTCTCTGCGACACACTCATTTTTGTTTGTACAATCCTTTAAAAAAAAAAAGTGCTTAGTGACTTGGCCCTGTTTTACCTGCCAACTCTTGTTCTAGAGGCTTGGAAATCCTTAGAGTGTCCACCCCGCAGGCTTATTAATGTATATACTTGGGACTGAAGAGATGACTGAGCAGCTAAGAGCTTTGGCTGCTCTTGCAGAGGTCCCAGGTTCAATTCCCCAAAACCCACAAAGTGGCTCACAACCATCTACAACTGTAGTCCCATGGGATCTAATGCCCTCTTTTGTTATGCAGACATACATACATAACCCCCTATATGTAACTAAATCATTAAATAAAATCTGTGTACTTATGAATATATTGGTAGCCATGAGCTTCACTTCATCAGTTGAATTGTTTCATTATCAAGGCGGGCGAAGGGTGGAGAAACAACTAAGTTCTCAGTCGGTGAAGTCTTACTCTCCTGGCCAGCATGTGCACGAGCAAAACCCTCATGACCTGATGTTTCCAGGAAAGCACCCTGATTCTCCTAGGCCTGGAGAGGAGCTGTTACATAGGGCCAAGGCTCCAGCTGCAGAGTTGGTGGTATTTCCCTCTTGTCCCCTCCCTCTCCAGCTCTCTTGATCCTTATGAAATATTTTCCTGAAGCTTTAGGAGAGTGAGGAGTTACAGATTGCTGTGAGCAAGTAGGTGCTGGGAGTTGAACCAGAGCCCCCTACCAGTGAGCCATCTCTCAGCCCCCTTTGTTTTTTGAAATAGTCTTACTGTATAGCTTGGGCTGGCCTGGGACACTGGGATTATGTCTGGATGAGCACTGTTTTTATCTCAATACAAGGTTTCTCATTTTATCCTCTGCTCTTTTCATCACCTATAGAGAGTGATGGGGACTGGGGCTCAGAAGACTTTACATCTGTGTCCTATAAGTTGTCTACAGACATTTGAGTGCTATTGCCCTTAACATCATGTGTGATGTGCTGGGTTTATAGCAAGTGGAACATAAGGTTCAATCCCAGTACCACATACATTAGAGATAAGAGATGAGAGATTTTCTGCTTCTAAACTTCCTGTTTGAAAATAGCAGCTTTACTGAGATACTTGCCATAAAACTCACCCAAAGTATATAATTCAGCCAGGCATAGTTAGTCCTAGCATTCTAGGGCAGAGACAGGAGGGTCTGTGAGTTCAATGCCAGTCTACATAGCAAGTTACAGGCCAGCCAGGGCTAAGTTGTAAGAGTGTCTTAAAAAAAAAAAAAGTGAACAATTCAGTTTAGTGTATTAAGAGTTGTAGACTGTCCCCATTTTATAGGAAGACACATTGTTGCAAAATGCTTTATTTGGTGGGTATTGACTATGTTCACTACTGGATGCTTATTGGTGAGAAGAGACCAGCAGCATCCCTGCTAGGCTCCAAGTCTATGGCCAAGGGGGAGGGGAAGGAAGAGATGGAGGGAGTCTACGAAGACTCAGGCTTGCCTTATGAGTAAGATTTTAGGATTTTTATGGCCTGACTCGGTACATCTACAAAGTCACAGGTAAGTAAAGGATCGCCTCTGATTCCTTCCAATGTGAGGAAGGAAGCCCCATGCCAGGCGGCCTGTCAGGCTTCTGGAAGCAGAATGTGTCATACTTAGGAATTTTCTCTGAACCACCCACTGATGACATAAATGGCGGAGTTTAAGTCCAGTATAGGGAAGGGCTGCATACATTCAGGCGTCTCTTAAGGGCCAGGCGTCACAGTAGAGGCACCTGAGATGGGTGGTAACCCTGTGGCACTTATGACAAGCCTTAAAAGGTGTAAACTACAATGCAAACCCTGGGCTTCTGAAGGAAGGCCATGGGATGTGTGCTCCAGGATTGTGACACCCTTGGAGAAGCACCTACCATGCTGTTGGGCTAGAACAGAGATAAAGTGTCTGCAAGTGGGGTGGCAGATAGTGTAAGAAGCCAGTACCGTCCACTGCAAGCTAGGTGTGACAAAACTACTAAGTCAAAACTTTCCACACCTCAAAAGACAAGCAACGACAACGACAGCAACAAAAAAAGTCCAAAAAACTTTACACCCTATGCTGGTCATGGGATGGAGGCACAGGTAGGAGAACCACTGAGTTTGAGGCAAGCCTGGTCTACGAAGTGACTGCCAGAACAGCCAGGAATACATAAAGAAAAATCTGTCTTAAAGATGGCGTGGTGGCGCACGCCTTTAATCGTAGCACTTGGGAGGCAGAGGCAGGTAGATCTTTGAGTTCGAGGCCAGCCTGGTCTACAAAGCGAGTCCAGGACATGCAGCCAGGACTACAAGAAAAACCCTGTCTCGAAAAATCCAGAATTCATGACGAGGCCCACAGCACAACAAGCTACCTGAGGAGGGAGGCCAGCCCCCACTTGCATTTGTTAATGCTGCACCAGCACTTCTTCCTCACCAAGAACAATGGTCATGCCACAGTTCATGTCCTGCTGGCGGGGAGGAAAAAAGGCCAAGTCCTTTCACGGAAGGATGGCTTAAGTGGAATGTGACTGTACCATGATGTCACTGGCTGTGAAAGTTTGGAAGCAATCTCTAGGGCACTTTGTTTTATTTGTTTTTGTTCTTTGAGACTGGGTTTC
>OU015749.1:8793264-8841519 GCA_907169655.1 Acomys percivali
TTTCCTTTCCTTTCCTTTCCTTTCCTTTCCTTTCCTTTCCTTTCCTTTCCTTTCCTTTCCTTTCCTTTCCTTTCCTTTCCTTTTCTTTTCTCTTTTCTTTTTTTTTGAGACAAGGTTTCTCGGTGTCATAGAGCTCTGGCTGTTCTGGATTGGCTTTGTAGACCAGGCTGGCCTGGAACTCAAAGTGCTGGGATTAAAGGTGTGTGCCACCCTACCCGCCTGTGAACCTTTTTCTAATTTCCTCCTTTCTAGTCAGTTTTTCTTTACTCCCATTTATCCTTTTCCCTTTTGTTTTTATTTTTAAATGAGAATATGATTGTAAGGTTCATTATTCCCCATTTGGGTTTGTTGACTTGTTAGAAATGCTTGTTTGTTAAACAAACAGTTTTAGATTGCAGGGCTGCAGACTAACCCTTCAGTTACTAGCCAGTGTTTCCTGAGTGCTGATGCTATTTGGGCCCCACCTTAGGGTAATACAAAGACGTCATAGCACTCCGATCAGTTCGCACATTAGTACTTCAGTAAAATATGAATATAATCAATTTGTCTTCTGGGAAAAGGCACACAAGCAATTACAAATTTGCTTTAAAATTGAGTTCTGTAACTTCAGGTTACCATTATGGCATTGTGTATTCTATTATAAATTCTCTGGTGTTGATCATTACTTATGAACTAAGCCTTGTGCCGAATGTTACGGAATACAGTCCTGCCTACAAGGGTATCAGAATGCCGACACAAGCAAGCTGATGGTGTGTGATCCTTTTTCTAAAATAAATAGACAAAGCAAATTAAAACACTTACTAGAAGTTGCTATTAATTCTAGAAATAACAAATGATAAGTTTTCCTAGGATGACAGTTTCTCCTAAATATTCAGGAGCATTGGTCACTGGGTGTGTGTATTACCATGTGGGACTGGAAGCAGGTACTACCCCTTCAGAGTGGCTCTTACAGTCAGCACCCTAGCTTTAGCATCTCATGGCGCTGGCAGTACATGCAAACCGAGTAAGACGAAAGGAGTATGTATTTAGGTATGGATTCCAGGGAAGGATTGCTTTGGAGAAAAAAAAAGTAAGATTTGAGTTGAACTAGGAAGTATGATTGTGTAAAAGTAGAGAGAATTGTATTCAGAAGACGACATAAGGGGCTGGAGAGATGGCTCAGTGGTTAAGAGCACTGCCTGCTCTTCCAAAGGACCCGGGTTCAATTCCCAGCAACCACATGGCAACTCACAACTGTCTGTAACTCCAAGATCTGACACCCTCATACTAAGGCACATTAAAATTAAATAAAATATTTAAAAAAAAAAAAAAAGAAGACGACATAAAATGAGAGTAGTAAAGGTACCCAGTAAACATGGCCAGATTACCCTGTGTTGTTTAAGAAAAGGACTTACTGCTCTACAAGAGGAGGCTAAGGCAGGAGGATTGCTGAGAGCTCATGGCCAGCCTAGACTATAAAATGAAACTGTGTCTCCAAAATCCAAACCAACGCAACTTCACGGAAGAAGTAAAAATCTGAGCCAGTCATGCTCTGTAACCCTAATACTCAGGAAGGTACAGCAGGGGTGCGTTCCAGTGTTCAAGGCACAGCGCGGGAAGACACGTGATAGGAAACACTTCATGGTTCTGAGTAGAGTAATATTCCCATGAGACAGCTCTTTTTTTTCTTTCCATTTTTAAATTATACTTTATTCAGATTACATCTAGATTGTTATCCCCACTTGTGTCTTCCCGTTCCCACCCTCCCTCCTTCTTCTGCCCTATTCCCCTCCCCTAGACCTCTCTGACAGAAGAGGACCTCCTCCCCCACCATATGACCACAGCCTATCAGGTCTCATCTGGATAGCCTTCTTCCCCTTCTTCTGTGTGCCCACCAGGCCTCCCCACCAAGGGGAAGTCATCAAGTTGAGGGCATCAGAGTTAGTTCTTTTAAGAAAATCAGGGGCGCTGCCACTGACACGTGGAGTAGGCAGAACCTGAAGCCACAGCTCTGCCTTATCCACCCTTTCACCTTCTAAAGCTCTGCAGAGCCAGGCATCATGTTCCACACGGAACACACGGAAGGCTGAGGCAGGAGGATCACTGTGAGTGTAGGGTTAGTCTGTGTTCTATAATGAGTTCTATGTCAATGAGGACTCTATGTCTAGACCTTGTCTCAATACACCACTCACTGAACCACATAACAACCTTTTAGCTGCCTTAATCATAGACAGGCTATTATAAAAATAAGTATTTCATAGATCTTAAATCATTTCTTAAGAGTATATTGTAATTGTTTTCTACTTGGTCTTTGGTTATAATGTCTCACTGTGCCTAATGTATACATTATCTAATATAGTTAAGCTATATATAGTCAAAATCTATAGTTTATGTGGGTTTGGTACTGTTCAAGGTTTCCAGTATACATTGGGGTTGGTATAACGTATCTTCTGTGGATAAAAAGGGCCCGTTCTTTTGTTTTTCAAGACAAGATTTCTTTCTGTGTAGCTCTGGCTCCTATGGAACTCTCTCTATATAAGAGGCTGGTCTCAAACACAGAGATCTGCTTGCCTCTGCCTCCAGTGCTGGGACTAAAGGTTTGCAGGCAAGAGATTTTGTTTTGTTTTGGTTTGGTTTGGTTTTGTTTTTTTGAGACAGGGTTTCTCTGTGTAGCCATGGCTGTCCTGGAACTCATTCTGTAGACCAGGCCAGGCTGGCTTTGAACTCACAGAGAACCGCTTGCCTCTGTCTCCCGAGTGCTGGGGTTATCCCCTAGTGAGGAGATCATGTTTTTATTCATGTAATTATAGAAAAAATACAGAGTTTGTGAAACAAGACAAAACCAAAATTCCCTGAATTCTTTGTCAGGAAAAGGGGACCAAGGGGAGCCTCAGAATGCCTCTGTCCTGGGACTTACTATGTGCACAAGGCTGGCTTCAAGCTCAACAGAGATCTTCCTGCCTCAGCCTCCTGAGTTCTAGGATTAAATTTTTTTGTTTGTTTGTTTGAGACAGGGTTTCTCTGTGTACCCTTGACTGTCCTGGACTTGCTTTGTAGACTAGGCTGGCCTCAAACTCACAGAGATCCACCTACTTCTGCCTTCCATCCAAGTTATGGGATTAAAGGTGTGAAAAAGTGTTTGATGATCTAGTGAGATGGCTTCTGGGTAGTGGTGCTGGCTGCCAAGCCTGGTGACCTGTGTTCAGTCTCTGGGACTCCAACAGTTGTTTCTCTCTCTCTCTCTCTCTCTCCCTCTCCCTCCTCCCCACCTCTCTCTCTCACTCACACACATCCACACATTTCTTTCTTTCTTTCTTTTCCTTTCTTTTTTTTTTTTTTTGAGGTAGTCTCATTATGTAGCTCTGACTGACCTTGAACTCACTCAGTAGATCAGGCTGGCCATGAACTCACAGAAATCTGACCAGCTCTGCCTCCCAAGTGCTGGGACCAAAGGTGTGTATCACCATGAAAAATCTAATAAATATTTTCCTGTAACTAGGGTTTATATAAGTAATAAATTTCATTTCAAAATATATATATCTATCTATTAATATTTTGAAAATAATCATGGACTTTCTTTCCAGTGATATGGTGTGCTTTTGACTTTGTTTCAGATGGCAGAACAGACCCCATCTTGGATGATGTTGGTGAAGCCTTCCAACTTATGGGGGTTAATCTGCATGAACTAGAAGACTATATTCATAATATTGAACCTGTCACTTTCCCACATCAAATTCCTTCATTTCCTGTTAGCAAGAACAATGTCCTTCAGTTTCCTCAGCCTGGAAGTAAAGATGCCGAGGAAAGAAAAGACTACATCCCGGATTACCTGCCAGCCATCGTGTCTTCTCAAGAAGGTTTGTGCCGTCTAATCCTCTGTGTCAGTGACTGCTGTGATGGGGCTTTCGTCTTTTTAGCTTTCCACAGTCTGCCAACACACACATTCTAGAAATGCAGCCTCAGTGTTTTAAAGTGATTTACAAATGATTCTCACCCTTTGGCAGACATGCTTGTGGCTGGTAATATCAGGGGAGTCATGGTGTGACCAAGGTTCTTTGTGATGAGGTGTTTATCTCCTCTGTGGCTGTGGATAGGAGAGAACAGAATGTGACCATGCAGAATCTTCTCAGTACACGGACTGTATGAGGAGGAGGAGATAGTGAGCTAGAAGACCTTGGCAGCAAAGAGAAACCTTAGGTATCTTTTCCCCTCCCGCTGTGTGATTTTTGAGGACTGAATGTCACCACTGAATACATGGGGATAATGAATGCATTGTGAACACTCACTGATTTGAGACCTACCTTTGTGTTTTTTTTTTGGGGGGGGGGCGGGGTGAGTAGAAATAATTTCCTCTTGACCATTTAGAACTTTCGATTATAAAGAGGACGGAGATCTGGCTCAGTTGGTAGAGAACTTTCTGGCTGTGTAGGAAGCCTTGAGTTCATCCTCAAGCACTGTACATAACCGGGCCTGATGGCTCACGCCTGCAATGCCAGTACTTGGGAGGCGGAAGAAAAAGAGTCAGAAATTCAAGGTCATCCGAGGTTACATGGTGAGTTGAGGCCAGCCTGGGCTACATGAGCCCTTGTCTCAAAGAAAGAAAAGAAAGAAAGAAGGCAGCTGGTCAGGTAACTGGCTGGAAGGGAGGCTGGTTGGTTTACTGGGTAAACGGATTCACAGAGACGGAGAATGACTGGCATGTGCTAAGGCTCCGGGAGGAGAGGAGTTGGGATTTTTGTTTATGAGATCAGAGTTTGAGTTTGGGAAGACAACACATTTTAGAGGTTGATGGTGGTAATGGTTATAGAATACTGTGGATATACTCAGTACCACAGAACTGTACCACTGAAATAGTTAAAATGGCCTGTGCATGGTATCACATAGTGTTTGTATTTTGTGAATGGCTGATTTCAAGCCTTGTCTCCAGTGTGTGTGTCAGCATTGTCCTCTTTGTTTTGTATTGTTTTGCTTTTGCTTTTGTTTATCGAGACACAGTCTAACTATGTAGTTCTGGGTGTCCTGGAGCTTACTATGTAGACCAGGCTGGCCTTGAATTCCCTCCTCTGCCTTCCTGGATACTAGGATTAAAGGCATTGGCCACCATGCCTGGGTGATGTGACATTTGCATATTCCACATGTATTTCACCACCTCTTAAATAGACACTGGTTGTTTCTACCTTTTGCTTCTTGTGAGTAAGGCCGTTATGACTACAGTTCTCCTGGGCATATAGCCGAAGTGGACATGCTGTGTTAGGATGAAGTATAAGATGGGGAAACTTGTTCGTTTGAGTGTTGGGCCTTGAAATCATGGCTTTGCACATGTTCCTCTACTGAGCAGCACATCCACCTGTAAGGTTTTATCTTATTAATTTGTTCATTTGTGTGTGTGCACCGAGAGTGCCATAGCACATATGTAGAGGCCAGAATTGGTTCTTTCCTTCAGTTATGTGGGCCCTGGGGATCAAGCCAGGGCATCAGGCTTAGCAACAAGCTCCCTTACCTGCTGAGCAGTGTCCTGTACCCCAGTGTACATCTACTTTTTGAGGAACTCTGCCAATATTTTCCAAAGCAGCTGCCATCATCCAACCAGGAATTGCCAACAGCCGCCGTTTCTTGCAGTTCATTTTGTGTAATCTCTTGTTCCCCTAGCTTTTGAAGCATTACTTGCTCGTTCTGTGGACGAGCCTTAAACTTGGAGTAGGCCGTGTTAGAGTTCATGTGGCCATGCTGCCTATCTGAAACCTGGGTCAACACTGGGCCTGAGTTGTAGAGCTTTCTCATGGGTTGATGGATTGCTGTCAAACCCTGGCTGTAGTGTGCAGGATAGTCCACTGAGAAGTGCTGGTGCTGTAGTGCATCATTCTGAAAACAAAGCCCCATTCATCTTGGCAGTAGCCATGGTGGACACAGAAGGTGCTTACTGTAAGCTTTCTTTACTTTTCTTGGGAGGAGGCGATGTTTGTGAATATGATTAGAACTGGGGTGGGGCCATGTGCATGCTGGTGGGATCCAGAGGAAGATGTCAGCTGCTCTACTCCTCAGTGTCAGCCTTATTGTTCCCTCAGTGAGATGTGACTTTGCACTGATCCTGGAGCTTGCAGATGTTTTGACTGGGCTGTCTGGTCAGTGGGTTTTTCTGAAATCCATAGTACTGGGGTTACAGGTATGCATGGCCACACCCAGCTTTTTATAGGGTCAGGATATCCAAGTTAGGTCCTCATGTCTAGCAAGCATGCCTATTCCCTGAGACATCTGTCTCCCTTCACTGCAACTTTTCAAAAGTTACCATTCTCTGGTCTGAGCCCTTTAAGAGACAGACTGTAGCCAGGCATGGTGGTGCATGCCTTTAATCCCAGCACTTGGGAGGCAGAGGCAGGCGGATTGCTGTGAGTTCAAGGCCAGCCTGGTCTACAAAGCTAGTCCAGGGCAGCCAAGATAACATAGAGAAACCTTGTCTGAAAAAAACTGAAAAAGAGAGGGGCGGGAGGGAGAGACTGTGCTCAATAGCTTAATACTTTTCTTAAGATCTTGTGGAGTAATGCTGAAGCCAGGGGTTAGTGACCCAGAGCTGAGAATGGTACTTCAAACAGTTCACACAACTGGTGGATTTTCATAAATGGAGTTAAGCATCATTTGTACAGTTGTTCGTGCCCAGTAGAAATCTCTGCTCTCTCTCTCTCTCTCTGGGCCTACTGCTGTTATTATCAGACTGTGGAGCCTAGGATGAACCTCAGCCATTGCCAGCTTCCCTTAGTAACTGCTGAGTGTTCTGCTCATCACCGCCTTTGCTTCATCTGTATTTACAACCTTTATTTACTGTTGGGGAAATCTTACTTAAATGCAGTTCTCTTTAAACCCTTTATTGTTTAATAATAATTTTTTTAAGCTTAGAAACCTATTTTTTTTATATCTGCTTTAAACAGAAATTATTTACTTTTAAAATATGACGAGTGTATTTAAAACCAATATTAACAAAGGATTTGGGGGTGGGGCAGTGGCCAGGTAGTAATTGGATTGACTAGAAGACAATTGTCTCCTTTAGTCAGGCTGTGTCAGGTGGTCCTGGAATGTCTTTCTTGTTGGTCTTAATAAATGTGGTTCCTTATACGTTTAAGATATTTTCGTGAAGATAGGACTAAGAATCTATGATATATTCTCTTACACTGTGAATATTAATCCTTGTATGCCTGTGAACTTTTTATTTATTTATTAGAGTATTTTATTAGTACACAAAAATTGTAATTGTGTCCTAAAAACATGAATGAAAATCAAATGGTGGGAGGAAACAAGGCATTAAAAAAAGAAACCAAAGGAGCATGGCGGGCATGGTGGCCCACGCCTTTAATCCCAGCACTCAGGAGGCAGGTGGATTGCTGTGAGTTCAAGGCCAGCATGGTCTACAAAAAGAGTCTAGGACAGCCAAGAGTTTGAGGCCAGCCTGGTCTACAAAAAGAGTCCAGGACAGCCAAGGCTACACAGAGAAACCCTGTCTCAAAAAACCAAATACCAACCAACCAAACAAACAACCAAACAAAACTAAAAAAATAATAATCATATATCAGTAGTTTTTAAAATAATGCAATCGTGAGTTTTATATTAGTAAGATAGAGGCCAAATTAAGAACTGGACTTAAGAGTACTGTCATGTGTATGGCATGTGACTGAGCTAGCCTAGCCGTCCCCCCCATCGCCCCCCCCGTCATTTCTTTGTTTGGGGGGTTGGTTTTGCTTATTTTCTTTGAGGTAGGGTTCTCACACTATAGCACAAGTAAACATGGACTTTACTGTGTAGCCCAGGCTGGCTTCAAACTAATGACAGCTCTCTCTGGTGCTGGGATAACAGGTGTCTCTTCTAGGTCAAAAACTTTACCCATATTCGTCGTACCTTTTAAAGCTTTCTAAATTGAGCTACTTTGCAGTTTTCTTGTCTACTATGTTCTAGACCACCTACTTAATAGTTAAGTAGCTTAATAATTTGGGAAGTGTTCTTTTTAAGACTTGGACTTACCAGTATGAGGCCGAGGGTGGATATAGTGGTTAGAACATTCTACTGTGAATGTGCAGAACCCTGGAGTCAATCCTCCGCCCTTCCCAGGCCTGCAGAAAACACGTAAATAAGAGGCAAGAAACTTGGGCCCAGGAATCCTGGCTTTGTTTCCCTTTATTTTAATTTGCTATAATAAAATTCTTATAAAGTTATGGTTATCATACTTAAAATCTGCCAAATAAGTGTAGTTAAAATATCAGCTTTATAGTAAGTAGTGAAAGTACATGAGAAAAAAAAGAAGCATTGGGGTTTCTTCTTTGGATTATTTAAGACAAAATAATATCACTTCAAAAATTTTCAGCATTAGAAACCATAAATATAGCCATGCATGGTGGCGCACACCTTTAGTCTCAGCCCTTGGGAAGCAGAGGCCGGCAGCTCTTTTGAGTTCAAAGTCAGCCTGATCTACAATGCTAGTTCTAGGACAGCCAGGGAGGGCTACACAGAAAAATCCTGTCTCTGGGGGATGGGCGGGGGAAAGAAAAGAAAACAAAATGCAATAAACCATAAGCATTTAAAAGAGAAACCACTACATATATTTTTTATTTTAATTTTATGTGTATTGCTGCCTGAATGACTATTTACCACATGCATACCTGGTCCCTATAGAGGCCATCAAATTTCCTAGAACTAGAGATATGAAAAATTATAAGCCACTATGTGGGTGCTGCAAATTGAAGATCAGCTAGTGGTCTTAACTTTTGAGCCATGCTACAGCCCCATATGCTCTTACTTATTTGAGATGGGGAGTTCTCTCTTCATTGTCTAGGCTGGTCTTGAACTATGGGTCTAAGTGAATCTCCCACTAAAAGTTTACCAGAGTTGCCTTCTCTCACATCATCGCCAACACTTATGCATTATCTATCTGATAGTAGCCTTTTTAACCAGTGTGAGATAATGCCGTGGGTTCAGTTTATATTCCCCTAAAGACTAGTGATGTTACACATATTTAAATGTGTTAGCCGCCCATGTGTCTTCTTAGAAATGCCCATTGCAGTCATATAGATATCTCCAGTTCAAGATCAGGACTGTAGGGATTTTGCTTTCTGCGTTATATCAGTATTTGTTTTATCTATAGTAACAGTTCCAGTTCTCAGAGATAATGAAGATCATATCATTATAATGCTCTAGAATTGTTTAATTTCTTATCTCAGAAGTCTTATTGATTCTGTCATACACGATTACTAAAGCAAGTGGAAGTGTTTTGTATTGTTTTGCTTGCACACACTGTCTTACCCAGGCTTTGAGAAAGCTATGCCATGTGTACAGTGCTAGGCAGGTAGCTGCTTTCTTGTATTTTACCACCTTGTAGCAAGGCTTTGAGTGCTTTTTCTTTTCTTTTCTTTTTTTTTTAAAGTGTGTTTCTCTCAACTTTTGATTCTTGAGGTATTCTTTTTGGTATTTAATCAACTTTTGCTTAAAAAATTTACAAGTGTGGTTATAGATTGCTCCTTTGACCTGTCATGGAGGTACATTTCAATGAACATATTGTAACATGAATGTATTATAAATTAAAATGCATTTATAGGTAAATCCGGAGCTCCTGGAGAGAATTCCATTTATCCAGTGACCTGAGAGTGGGGCTTCTTGGCCTTGCCCAGCATCTGAAGAAAGTATTGAAAGTTTGAACCTCAAAGTACAATGCGTCCTTTGACATCATCATAAGTTCTAAAAATCCTAAGCTGAACCATATTTAGACAAGGCTGTATAGGTGTCAGTGCCCTAAGAAGTTGAAGGGAGTTTCTCCAGTGTCACAGTGCGCCCTCTTGTGTTGCTTCTGTGTAATGCCCCAAAATACTGTAACTTTCCATCTCTGTTTCCTGACCGTTTTTCCTCAGGTTAGCTTTCTTAGGGCTCTCAAAAGATTGGTTTCTATGTATTACTTTAAATTATAATTTGGACTCTAAGGGGAAGCAGATTATGTGCTCAATCTATAAGTATCAGAGGTTTTTAACTTGTACAGTAAGGACAAAGGGTATGAATAGATTTTTAAAAAGTGTGTTGAGTAGGAGTGTTCAGTTGGCAGATGCTGGTACGGCTGAGGGGGAGGACTCCAGAGGTGCCGTCCCCGTGTAGACCTCATAGACCTCCTTGCAGCAATCAGGAGAATGATCACAGGAAGGAGTACAGTGGGACGTGTTTGATGGATAAGATTTGGTTACAGAGTTGTTTGAGAGAATTCAGTACACAGAAAAGCCAAAGTTTCACAGTTGGGAGACTGTATGTGTGGGCAAATATGTAACTATTCAGACCTAAAAGAAACTGCCCAGATGTTGAGTTAAAGTTTACAGTAAGGGAATATTCCAGCATACCTTTTATGCTATTAAAAAAAAAAAAAAAAAAAAGAGGAGTCAAGAAATCAGACTGCGTTCAAGACTGCCCAGAAAGGCAAGGACCCTGGGATACTGTCCCAGGCAGACAGTGTTGTTAAGAGCAGCAGATGTCCTTGCTGTACTGGGAGTGGATGGAGATCTGGCCTGCGGACTGTCTTTCATGGGCCAGACATTCACCCTGACTCCCGTTAGGGACAGAGGCTCCCTCACTTATCCCTTGATTTAATGGAAGCATTTAAAGATGGCTCAGCTTGGGCTGCGTGTGGTGGTGCACGCCTTTAATCCCAGCACTCGGGAGGCAGAGGCAGGTGGATCACTGTAAGTTCGAGGTCAGCCTGGTCTACAAAGCAAGTCAAGGACGCCAAGGCTACACAGAGAAACCCTGTCTCAAAAAAAAAAAAAAAAAAGAAAAGAAAAGAAAAAGATGGCCCAGCTTTCACTGTAGGCTAGTGAGCTCATGTTCTCTCAGTTGCTTATTTGATTTAAGTTTTTTGAGGTAGGATCTGGCTGTATAACCCAGAGCAGCCTGAACTTGCAATCGTTCTGCCTCTATCTCGTGGGTACTAGGACACAGGCATATGCCACTGTGCCTGGCTCTTTTAGTTCTTAAGCAGAAATTGCTGAAACTCTGAAGTCAGTTCTGCCCAGGAGAAGATCAGCATTGCCTTTGAGCTTGTGAGGTTAGGGTTGTAAGTTCTCCAGCTGCGTTTGCACCTGATGCCGTGTGGCTTTGCTGCACTGATTGATAGCTTGGCATTTACTGCAACAGCACAGTGCACAACTGTTGTTATTCCTCTCTCAAATAGGATAGACCTGGTAAGTAAAAATAATTAAGACTGAAGAGGCAAACTTATTTGATCTGATAAAACGTAGAATAATTACTTCCTTGAGATTATACTTGAATGACATAGGTTATCTTACTTTAGGTCTTATATGTGTTTTTGTGAAAACAGGCTCATATCTACCGTTATTTTTCCTTAATATCTATACTAGGTATAATGACTGACATAACACATGGCTTCAAAAATACAATGTAGTGAATATGTCTGTAATGACATCTCCCCTGAGTCTGTCTAAGCTGAAGATGACAACGGCATATAAAGTGCAGCACATAGTAGGGCTCAGTTTGCTTCTGCATTCTAACTAAGGGATGTGCTACTTAATCTCTCCCACAGAAATTTCCTTGCACTTCCATTTACATAGACAAGAGTGTAACTTGATCTTGGAAAAGTAGTACTATAAGAAAAATGAAGATATGTGAGAATGTATTTTTACTTTCTATATTTGCTTTTCATTGGTTTGTAATAATGGACTTTATTTTTGTAATTATTTGTTTTTTTAATTTTCAGTTTCTTTTTTGAAACTTGTAGATATAGTTAAGATATTTATATTTAAAATATTTAATACAGTTATTTGCATCTTATTTTATCAAAGGGGAAAAAACAGGTGATGCTTCTTGCTCTGTGCCCCTGCTCTTGTCCTTGCTGTTCTCTGTCTCTCTCTCCCTCCCTCTCCCTCTTCCCTTCTCTCTTGCCCATTCACTCTACGACAAATTTCCTTGTGTTGCTAATTAACTTTTGGTAATTGGTGCACTGTACATTGCAGGGCCCTGTATGTAATGTGTGCACTTCCCCTCATCTCATCAGGCTTGATTTCAACTAACAATCTTTAATAAGATGCTATATAGTCAAGACATAAAGTTTGGATGTACATGATATTGCTGGTAGCATTCGTAGTCCTGTTCTCCTCACTGGAGATGCAGTGCTCTGCAGTGTCGTAGGGAAACCAGTCCTGTTCTAGTGCAGAGGTGGCTGGAATTCAGTAGGTGGCGCTCTTGCCTTTTTTGTTACATCAGTGAGTATCCAATCAAATGCCATTGAGTAAAAACAGCTCCACAACTTGTTTTAGACCTTCTCATTTCCATTTTCCCATTTAGCTCTGTGGAGTTTTGCTGGATGAGCGCATGTAGATCTGTCGGACATGTGTCTGCCCTAAGGAAACATCTGCATCTAGAAGAGAATCTGCATGCAGTCGCATGTCGTTCTTCCAGAAGCCAAGTTTCCTTTCCAGAGTTTGCAACTGTGACCCATTGTCATCATCTTTTCCTAACATGCTTGTTTTGTAAACGTTATCCCCAGGTCCCATCAGAAGACACATTAGCAATTACTTCCTTTCTGCCATATTTATAGCAGATCCCTGTCTTCCTGCTTTGTGGAAAGAGCACATGGGTGACGGAAGTAGTGTATCTCTTCCTGTCTTGGGCTTTTATTATGTATTGCGGTGTTGACTTGTTCCCATGTATTTTTTTTATTCTTTGTGCTTTTTGAGCAGTGCACCCTAATTTACTCAGCTGTTTCTTCTACTGGATATTTTCCTTATTTTGAGATGTTACAGCAAAGCTCCCCATTCACAGTTTTCTTTCATATTATTTCCTTCTGACAAATTCTCAGGAGTTTTTGGGTCAAAGGTTTATGGTTTTTTGACATACCTTACATACTGGTTTCCAAAAGAATTATGTCATCTTAAAAAGCCACAATGAGTATGTGATTCGACTGCATTCCAACGGGCTCACTAAATGAATTTCAAGCTCCCCCTGCCCCAGTAGCCTAGTTAAACACTTTTTGGGACAGGGTCATTTGTTTTTCAAGCTTTTACATAGAATTCTGGCCATGAAGTGATTTTGATGTCCTCAGGGTCTCTTTGCATTTCTGTAAGTGTGCCTACTGAGGTGTGTGCAGCAGCCATTTTAGAGTAGCTTAGCACATAGGATTTTACATGCTGAACTTTCCATGTGATTGATTCACAGTTACTCTGTGCTGGCCATCGACTATGTTCTCTTTGCTGGACAGTTGGGAGGCCTAGTTTAATAGTAAATGCATAAAGTGGACTGAAGTGATCAGGTTTGAGTGGGTCAGTTAGTCATGATTGGCTGTGCAGACGTAAGAGTGTTTGAGATATGTAGTGCTAAGGAGTTATGCAAATGTGTTGGGTAGCTTTGTCTGGACTGCTTACTCAGTAACTGTTTGTGCATATAAACCTGCAGAAATTAGACTCAGATTTAAAGTGAAGGTTGAGACGTCTCTGAGATAAAGGTAAAGAATGTTGTTCTGTGTTGCTAGATAGTCTGTACAGCCACCATTGCAAACATTGCGAATGACCACATGACAGGCCATCCCTTTGTTAAATAGTCATAGTTCCAATGATAAAGGGTAGTCATTCATGTTATCCCACCGCTTCAGCTGAGCCTTCCAATTTAGTAGATGCTTTATTTGTATGTTATGTGTTTATGGTACTGTTTTCCGTATGAGACACTGTCCCATATATCCGAGGCTGGCCCTGAACTCAACAAGGATGACTTTGAACTCCTGCTTCTACCGCTCAAGTTTTGGGTTTCTAGGTCAGGCTCCCTTCACCCAACATTCATAGTTCTTTTATTATCATTAAGCATAACCTACATAAACATGATCTTTGACATACTGTTAGGGTCCATGGACTCCAGTTTTTGTTTTGAGTTTCATCTTGAGCAGTATTACTGTTTGTAAGGATTAGAAATTTATGGTTTATATTATTCCTTAGAGGTCATAAAAGAACATAGAAAAAACTACTTCTTGTGGCTTTTGTAACTTGAAGGCAGTATGAGATTTGGGAGATTATAGTTTCCTGAATCTTCACATATTTTCTATTATTTTTATAAAATATTGCTTATCAAATACTTCCAAGTATGCCTTAAATTGCAAAATATCAGTAAAGTAGAAAGTTAATTAAGTTATTTAAAGATGAACCAATAGTGAAATAAATTGTTATTCTCTATTTTGGATCTGAGACTATTGTAAAGAGTGTGTTTGAAAAGGATAGAGAATAAACATGATAGCATGATGCTGTTGCCTGTAGTCTTAGTGTGGTGTAGATAGCATGATGGTGTTGCCTGTAATGTTAGTGTGGTACAGATAGCGTGATGGTGTTGCCTGTAATGTTAGTGTGGTACAGATAGTGTGATGGTGTTGTCTGTAATGTTAGTGTGGTGTAGATAGTGTGATGGTGTTGTCTGTAATGTTAGTGTGGTGCAGATAGCGTGATGGTGTTGCCTGTAATGTTAGTGTGGTGTAGATAGCATGATGGTGTTGTCTGTAATGTTAGTGTGGTATAGATAGCGTGATGGTGTTGCCTGTAATGTTAGTGTGGTATATAGATAGCGTGATGGTGTTGCCTGTAATGTTAGTGTGGTGCAGATAGTGTGATGGTGTTGTCTGTAATGTTAGTGTGGTATAGATAGCGTGATGATATTGCCTGTAATCTTAGTGTGGTGCAGATAGCGTGATGGTGTTGTCTGTAATGTTAGTGTGGTATATAGATAGCGTGATGATATTGCCTGTAATCTTAGTGTGGTGTAGATAGTGTGATGGTGTTGCCTGTAATGTTAGTGTGGTACAGATAGCGTGATGGTGTTGTCTGTAATGTTAGTGTGGTATATAGATAGCGTGATGGTGTTGCCTGTAATGTTAGTGTGGTGCAGATAGTGTGATGGTGTTGCCTGTAATGTTAGTGTGGTGTAGATAGCATGATGGTGTTGCCTGTAATATTAATGTGGTATAGATAGTGTGATGGTGTTGCCTGTAATCTTAGTGTGGTGTAGATAGCGTGATGGTGTTGCCTGTAGTTGGTGTACATAGTAAATTCCAGGCTGACCAGGGCCACAGAGAGACACCTTGTTTCAGAAACAAAACAGAAGACAAAAATAGATTAGAAAATCATTCGTCTATTTTTCTTTTGTTCAGTATAGCTGAAATGTCTAAATATTTTATTTTCCATGTGTAATATAAAGTATAAAATTAATGTGTTTTATAGTTATTAGAAAAAAATCAAAATAAGGATCTGGAGAGATGACTCAGCAGTCTTCTTTCAAAGATCAGCTCACAGTCTTCTGTAACTACAGGGTATCTGAAGCCGTCTTCTGCCCCTAGAACACATGGGCTTATGTGTGCACACCCACACAGATGCACATACACATAATAAAAGGTAAAACAAATATTTTTTAAAAACAAAAGAAAAAAATTAAACTAAAAGCAGACATAGTGTTTGAGATTTAATGGTGATGATGATGGACGTGGCATTGCAGATGATAGCATCCCATGGGAATTTTGGTTTTTATTTGTAGAAACATACAAGTATAGTTTCTTTTACATTCAAGAAAGGTTTTATCATACTAGAAGAATCTTGGGACAAAACTTAAATTTTCATTCTTTGAAAAAATATATAAACAGCATTAAAATATTTTACACAGTACTATAAACATTATGTAGTAGTGGTTAATACATTTTACAGTAAAACTTAATATTTGGTTAATTAAAAAAGAAAGGTTTGGCTGGGCGGTGGTGGCGCACGCCTTTAATCCCAGCACTTGGGAGGCAGAGGCAGGCGGATCGCTGTGAGTTCGAGGCCAGCCTGGCCTACAAAGTGAGTCTAAGACAGCCAAGGCTACACAGAGAGACCCTGTCTCAAAAAACCAAAAAAAAAAAAAAAGGTTTTATGTGTGTGCATGCTCAGGTACACTTTGAGACCTGCAGAGGGCTTTGGCTCCCCTGGAGCTGAAGTTACAGTCCAGTGTGAGCTGCCTCTTTTTGTTTTGTTTTGTTTTTGATTTTTTGAGACAGGGTTTCTCTGTTATCTTGACTGCCCTGGGCTTGCTTTGTAGACCAGGCTGGCCTTGAACTCACCGTGATCCACCTGCCTCTGCCTCCTGAGTGCTGGAATTAAAGGTGTGTGTCACCATGCCCAGCTTTTGTGAGCTGCGTTATGAGGGTGATGAGAACTGAGCAGTGATCCTCTGGAAGAGCAGCAACCACTTTTAATCACTGAGCATCTCTCTCCAGCTTTGTAGTAAAATTCTAATAAAATTGTTTTCATTCTTCTTTATACATACTTCTGTAAGTTATAAACAAAATGAATTTACAAACCTAAAGATTGCATTGGATCCATTTGCTAAATGGTAAGGGCTGTGTTTCCTAACACAGCCAAGGGTTAAAGTGAGAAAAGCCATACTTGTCAGATCCAATGGCATTATTCCATTTTCACACCTCTCTTCAGTGCGCAGCCCTAATTGTGGCTGACAGACACAATTGGGAATAGTTAGAAAAAATGGTAGCTGTGGACCAGTCACCAACAGAGTGAAAGCTCAGGAAGTCCCAGCACCATGGTAAAGGAGAAAGGCTCATTTCTCATTTCCTTTCATGCACAGTGTGCTCAGATTAACTTTAAAGGAGCATGAGAGGTAGGTCAGAAGATTTTGTCTACAATTGAGTATTACCTGTGTGTGGAGCCCATCTCAGCAGGCAGCCAGTCATCAGCTAACAAGCCCTGCAGGCCCCTTGACGACTGCCAGATATCCTGTTGCAAATTAAATATGAAACAGGGATGGACTTAGTTTCGCATTTAAAGGATTTCTTAAAGTTCAGCTTCAAATGAAGTTGTTGGTGCATGCATTTTTATTAAAGCTGGCGTTGTTGAGAAGGGAGGGATAGCTGACTGTCTCTGTGGTGTGATAGAAAATGCTGTGTGAAAACGAACGCCATCCAGTGCTGTGACTCTCCATGCCTATGTGGTGCATGCAGTAACTGGGTATAACCATCACTGGGCCCAGTGCTGTGACTCTCCATGCCTATGTGGTGCATGCAGTAACTGCGTATAACCATCACTGGGCCCAGTGCTGTGACTCTCCATGCCTGTGTGGTGCATGCAGTAACTGGGTATAAACATCACTGGGGCGGCAAGCCCACGCAAGTGCAGCCTCTTAGTGAACTTGAAATGTTCAGGCTTCCCACAAATGCTTCATGACAGAGTTCTTTGGAAGCTTTTCTTTTTCAAGTTTGTCTTTCTGTGTTTTAGAGTTACAAGAAGTAAAACATGGTGACATAGATTACACCTTGAGGGACAAGAGGCCAGATTCTGGATTTGAAGAAATCTGAGGATTTCTGCGTACTCACCCTTTATTTACTTATTGTATTTGTAGTTACTTTTTCCCATTTAAAAATTCAGTAAAACTCACCCTTTTTATATAGTGTAGGGAGACTTTCTTGAACCTGCTACTGCAGTTGGATTGTACATAAGGCTGCTTGCATGCAGGGCCATGCTCTACCACTGAGCTGGATTTCCAGCCCTCCCCCCACCCCCCGCAAGTATATGTGAGTGTGGGCACACCATGCCAAGACATGTGTATCAAGGTCAGAACACAGCCTTGGGGGGCAGTTCTTACTTTCTTCCTGTTTGAGCCATGGTCTCTTACTGTTCCTGGCTGGGAAGGACCGACCTGCTCCAGACCTTCTCCTGCTTGTCTCTTACCCTGGAGCACTGCAATTAGATGGCAACACCACATACCCAGCTTTTACTTGGGTTCTGGGGTTCTAACTCGGGTCCCCATGCTCGCGTGGCAAGCTCTTTACCCACTGAGCCGTCTGCCCAATTGTATTTTATTTTGAGATAGGCTCTTGCTAACTTGCCAAGGCTGGCCTTGACCTCACTCTGTAGCTCATGCAGGACTTAAATTTATAGCCCTCCTGCATAGTCTCCTGAGTAACTAGGACTACTGACCTGTAGCCACCAGGCTTGGTCACACAAACTAATTTCTTCGTAATAACCATGTGAAAGTAAATGTTACCACGCCTGTCATAATGAGGGTTAATTGTCAGCTTCACAGTATCTGGAATCCCCTAGCAGGGCTTTTGGGTATGTACACGGAAGACCATCACCTTGCCTGTGGTAATTGATGTTGGAAGGGTCCTCTTAATGGCACATAGGAACTGTTTCTTGGACTGGGTCTGGCACTGACAGACACGGAGGGAGGGAACTAAGCAAACACTGGGGTCTTCTTAGCTGGATGCAATGTGGCCCGCTCCCCCAGATGTCTGCTACTCTGGGCTGTAGCTTGTGCTCTGAGCTACAGCGATCTGCCTGCCTCTGCCTCCCGAGTGCTGGGAGTAAAGGCATGCGCCACCACGCCCGGCTCCCTTTAGTTTCTTTTGTCTGAGTATATATTACAGCATCTGCAAAAGAAACTGCAGCAGTTTTTATTTAAATTGGTAAGCAAAATGAGGTGTGGGATGAACAACTTCTAAGATCGTATTGTGGTAACTAGGGGAATCTGAGATTTGAGTTGAAGCAGTTTAACTATAAATGAGTTTTTTTTTTTTTTTCTCAATTACTGGCCCATTTTTGTAGTTAGAATCTGTTTCTGTTTGTGTTATTCCATGAATAAAGCATATGGAATGGACAGGGTCTAAAGGTTAAGATCCATTGAAGGAGCACTCCAGGGAGGCAGCAGATCTCTGTAAGATCAAGGTCAGCCTGGTCTACAAAGGGAATCCAGGACAGCCAAAGCTACATAGAGAGACCCTGTCTTGAAAAACAAAACAAAAATCCTTTGAGGGAACAGTTACAGGCTTCACTTTAAGTGTGGAACCCCATCGCTTCCTGATAGCACCCCTCTAGCTAGCTCAGGGTAAGTCGTTCAGTCATCAGCGACACTCAGTGTTTTTCTGCCTGTGGAGATACTTGTGTTTATCAAAGATGCAAAGCTTCTGGTTGATTTTTCTGGAGTGAGGATGCGCTACCCTCACCCTGTTCTGGTACTAGTGGAAAACGCCTTCTGACAGTTTGTGGGAGGCAAAATCCACGGCACACAGAAAGCTAAGTGTGATGCTAACACACCAGCCTTACAGTACATTTTATAATATTTAGAGATAAAAGCTTAACTATTAATTCCAGGTTTCTCCAGACTTCTATGTCAATGTTAGTGGGCTCAGCGTCTTAGGGTACTTTGCCTGTGTTCATCCTGTGGTAGGCTGTGCTTGGAATGTGCCTCTCTTCCCTGCAAAAATAGATTTGTGGGTTGGAAGCTCGGTTCCCAGTGTGGTGATCTGGGATCTTAAGAGATAGGGGCTGGTAAGAGGTCCTTAGATCATTTAGGGTACTGCCCTCAGAGTGGATTACATTAGCTCTCCTGAGAACCTGGGTTCTTTTGAGAGAGTTGTTAGGAATGAGGCTGGCTGCTGAATCCAACTCCGACTTCCTATTTCAAGATGTAATGTCTTTTCTGGGCTTGGTGTCCCACATCTCTATCCCATCATCCAGGAGGGTGAGGCAGAAGCAGCGTGGTTTTGAGGCCACCCTAGGCTACAAAGTGAGGTGTTATCTCAGAACATAAAGATGACAGCTTCCTTCCACATGCACTCCTGCGTTGTGACATCAGCTGCTAGTAGGCTCTGTGTCAGAGCAGAGTCAGAGCAAGTGTCCCCCAGCCCTCCTCCACCCCATGCCTTAGCTGCATTGTGAACTCACTCAGCCTTTGCTCTTCTTCAGGTTTCTTTGTTTAACAGAGCCCTGGCTGTCCTGGACTCACTGTGGACCAGGTTGGATCACAGACACTCTGTAGATCACAGCGATCTGCCTATCTCTGCCTCCTGAGTGCCAGGATTAAAGGTGTGCACCACCACGCCCAGCAAGCCCTTTTCTTTATAAAGCCATTCTGTCTGGAATATTTTGTTGTAAGATCAAAGAAGAGATGCTTATTATCTTTCCTGGGTTCATACAGCATGTTTGTTGTTTTCCTCTGATTTTATGTATTATGCGCTATTACAAACAGATAAAAGTATTTTATACAGAAACAGGAAAATTCTTTTATGTTTACACTTTCATGGGTGGAACAAACAGGAAATAAGCATATAACATGAATCACATAGTATACTTACAATAAGTGCTGTAGGGAAAAGGTAGAACATTATAAAGAGAAATGAAAATGCTAGGTGTGTGCAACAAGAATTCATTAAAATTACATTGGGGGCTGGAGAGAGGGCTCAGCAGGTAACAGTACTTGATGAACTTGCATAGGATCTGGGTTCAGTTCCCAGCACCCACAGAGTGGTTCCCAGTCATTCATAACTCAGTTTCAGCAGATTGGACACTCTCCTCTGACCTCCAGGGCACCAAGCATACATGTTGTACACATCATACATACATACATACATACATACATACACACACACACATTCAGCCAAAACACTTATGCATATAAAATAAAACTTTTAAATTAGTTTAAGTGACAGGATATTGTGAAAGGTTCATTGAACAGAAACTTAAAGCGAGATAAAGATACCTGGGGAAGATACACCAAGTAGAAGGAAATCTAATGCAAAGCCCCAAAAGGGCACATGGCTAGGGTGTTTGGGGAACTACAAAGGGGTCAGTAAGACTGGAACAGGATGGGAAGGGACATTGTTAGAAGTGCAGAGGAAGTACCAGAGGTCATCACTAGAGGCCAAATGTGTATTTGACTCGTTCTCATTGAGAGGGACTGAATTATTTTAATATTTTTAAAATTCCAAATACAAAAGAAAAGGGATTAGAAGAATTAGATGCAGTGCTTGTCTCTCGGCTCCACAGGCAGTTCATCTTCATAGCCAGTCCTGCGTATTACACTCTCATTCATTTCCTCTTTCTCCAGTCTATCTGGAAGAAAATCTCCAGCATCATATTATTTTATCATAATTCATAATTTTGTTTTGTTTTGCTTTGAGTACAGCCTGGCCTCTAGCTTGCTGTGTAGCCAAGGCTAGCCTTTGCATGCCTGGTCTTACTGCCTCCATTGCACAAGTGCTGGGATTGCAGGTATATGCTAGCACACCAGCCTTATCATAAATATTTAAGCATATCATTCTAAAGACAAGAGCTGCTTTAGCAGTGTTATGGTAGCATCACCATACTCAAGATTAATGGCTCACAAATGCCATCAGGTAACACTGTTTCTCAGGAGCACAGTAATGTGGGTGTATTTGCTCTGTCAGTTTCAGTCACATTCTTAGTATCGCTACGCTTGTTTCTTTCTCCCTCTTCCTATCCCCTCTCCTTAATCTTGGTCCATTTACATCTACATGCTGCAGAGTCTGGATTGTTTGCCCTGCATGGGTTTTCACAGTCTGTAGTTTACTTACAGCATCCTAACAGGTGTGTTTCACATGCTCTTCCACGTCATGTAAATTGATGGTGGTTCTAAAACCTTCCTCAAATGTTGGGTTCAGTGGTTTAGTGGTAGCTGTTTTCTAGTTGGGAGTGTGTGATTTCAGCAGACATCCATCCAATCATTAAGTCAGTATAGGTTGAAAATGATGGCAGCCCAAGCTTTTATTAGCTGAAGTGCTTCTATAAAGAGAACTTCCTTGGGCTGGAGAGATGGCTCAGAGGTCAGGGTGCTCTTCCAAAGGTCCCTCAATTCCCAGCAACCACATGGTGCCTCACAACCATCTGTAATGAGATCTGGTGCCCTCTTCTGGCATTCAGACGCACATGCAGGCAAAGCACTGTATACATGGGAGAGGGCAGAGGGAGAGAACTTCCTTTCATATATTCTGGGGCCTGGTGGTAGTTTGCTTACAAAAGAATTAATAAGTGGCTTTTCTCATCAATCATTGTCTTTACTATAGTAAAATGATTCCTTGCATTCTTGTGTCTATTTTTTTTTCGAGACAGGGCTTCTCTGTGTAGCCTTGGCTGTCCTGGACTCGCTTTGTAGACCAGGCTGCCCTCGAACTCACAGTGATCCACCTGCCTCTGCCTCCCTAGTGCTGGGATTAAAGGCGTGTGCCACATGCCTGGCTTCTTGAATCTATTTTTTAATCACTGTACTTTATGGATTTAGAGACATTTGATAGTTGTGATGGTACACACCATTAATCTCAACACTCAGGCGGCAGAGGGGGGAGGCAGCCTTCTTGAGTTGAAGGATAACCTGATCTGGAGCGCACGTTCCAGTACAACTGGGGCTACAAAGAGAAACCCTGTCTCAAAAAAAGAAAAAAAGAAAATTTGATGAGTATCAACCCAGCACAATTGTTACTCTTCCGGGATGTATAGACTGTCCTGACTCTGGCATGTGGGACAAGTGGTTAGCAGGAGCTGTCTCCCACTCCCTTCCAAAGGCTCACTGGTTCGCTGACAAATACTGTCAAGATTTCAGGAAGTTTGTGGGATGGTTGTGAAACACAGCCCTCATTAAAAGACATGTAAACTTAAATAAGTTACACTAAAAGCAAGATGCGCACAGCCCTTCACATCTTAGTGCTTTTCTAGTTAAGCTTGCTGTGCTGTGTGGTGAGGATGCTACATGACCCCTCGGCACACATGTCAGCAAGTGCTAATGCATCGCGGCTTGAGAACTCAATGGTGGAAATACTGAAAATGCACATTGTCCTCCAAAATGCATCCTGCCTGTAGCTCTTGGGTTAAGCCATGAGGGCCATGCTTTCAGCATTCTGCAGCAAGCACACTGTGCCCATTGTTGGCATCCAGTGGGGTCTGACACTCACCATCTTTATTCTGCTTCAGATTCAAGCAGAGGTCAGCAAACTGTGCGTGCTTCTGTATACTGAACTCTATTGGAGCCCAGCAGTGTCCGCTTGTTCACATATTGTCTGTGGCAGCCTCTGTGCTGCCTTGGCAGGCAGGAGTAGGTGTGATGGATACTGAGTTTCCCACAAGCCTATGCTATTTACCATCTGAACCTTTAAGTAAACTTGCGCCTCTGGGCTAAGCCAATGTCTGTGTCAGAGCTACATTCATTTATCAGTTGCAAGCCTGCATTGGCTGCTGATACATAATTTTGGCAAATATCAGCAAAAATATTCTGTAACAATCAGTTGCGCACGTGGGGTTTATGACAAATAGTACTATATCTTTAAATTGTGTTCTATGACTCTTTATGTCACACATTAGCACATGTAGATAGAGCAATTGTTAAACACTGGCTAGTACATGACTCGGTCTACTTGAACTGTCATTTAGCAAATGAGTCCACTACCTGATTCTACTGCTGAGTCGACTTTGCCCTCGGAATGGGGAATTGGAGATGGAGTCAGCAGAAAGGACCATCAGTTCGCAGGGAGCACGTTTGTGAGACTTGTGAGGGATAGCTGAGAGCACGAAGAAACTCTGTCAGCCAGTGACTACTCATAGTTTGTCTCTTTAAAGATTTTTCAGTTTAATTTTATGTGTATGTTTTGCCTACATGTGCGTATGTGCACCACACGGATGCCTGGTGCCTGTAGAGCTTAGAGGAGGGCATCAGGTTCCTGGAACGAGAGTTAGGAATGGTTGTGGGCCACCATCTGAGCACTGGAAACCAGAGCCAGGCCCTCTTCAAAAGCCTCATAAGTTGTATTTTAAATTTGCTATTGATTTCTGGAAAACCATGGCCTTAAGCTGCCACACTAGATAATTAGAAGAAATCATTTGGTCCAGATAGTTCTGTGCCCACTGTTGTGCCGCACACAGGAAGACACACTTTTGTTTTGCTTTCTTCCTTTCTTTCTTTCTTTCTTTCTTTTTTTTTTTTTTTTCTGGTTTTTTGGTTTTTTGAGACAGGGTTTCTCTGTGTAGACTTGGCTGTCTTGGACTTACTTTGTAGACCAGGCCTGCCTCTGCCTCCTGAGCGCTGGGATTAAAGACGTGTGTTACCGTGCCTGGCTTGGAAGACACACATTTGATTAGTTCAGTTAATATTTGTTAGGACATGAGTGACTTTCTGAACCATATCTAGTGCCTGAATACTAGAAGAGTGTTTCCTCATGGAGCAGCACTGGACACATAGAATTAGTAGAATTAGCCTGCATTTTCAGTATTTCTTCCATAGTCAACATAGAGTTAGTCTTTCCATGGTTTGTAGGGTTTTTGTTTGTTTCCATGGATGATTGGTTTCAAGTCTCCCGTGGAATGCTGTTGACTGTAGAAGAGAACTGGGACTTCCACTGCCACAGAGCTCCCAATTGGTGAGGGGACCGTAAGGCTGACAGTGGCAGCAGCTCTGTTAGTGATGGAACAGAGTCACCAGCTTGTGTGGCTGACTTGTCCCGGCACACCCCTGCTGACCTCACGGTTTACAATAGACAAGCTCTGATAAAAGTTGTGGTATTCAGTTTCTTAAGAAGGGATCTAAAGTGAAAAGGAAATGCTCTCCACTAAAGGGCACATGCCCTGAGTCCTTTGTGAAGTGACAAGTCCTTTCAAAAGCCACATACTAGTCTCCTAGATTTAATAGTATTTTTACTTGGCGCATATTCATTGTATATGCATCTTCATACACATGTAATATACTTTTAACTCCCCTCCTTGACAGAGTCACTTCTTCTTGTCATGTATGCTTGCATGACTAGATTTTGAGGAATATCTACTCATAAAGTTAAGATCATAGCACCAAGGAACCATCTTGAATTTCCCTATCACTGGAGGGAAGGTAGATAGTGCTGTATATTCACAATATTATGTTAACAATATTGTCATCCCTTCCCAAAAAGAACTGAGGACAATACCCTCCCCAGGTGTCTGAAGTTCCTTTTGAAATTACTTTTTAATTGGAAACCATTCTTTTCTTTGTTGGAATAGCAATTAGTGCAGGTATAAGGTGATAGAAGTTGAAGCATCTTGTTAGTGTCTAAAATGAATGACTGTGAAAGGAGAGAAAGGCAAAATTTGAAATTAACCAAATTAAAGTTCAAATTTGCTACCACGATGTTCACTCGTTTCTGAAACCTTGTCTTCACGGCCCTCGGGCTGCGCCTTCCCCATTAGCATGCTGGAGCCCTGCTCCCCCAGGTGGTGTGTCCCGGAGCAAGTTCTCTGGAACTGGAGGAGGACTTGGCAAGATGCCCATGGGATCGCAATGGCTACTCCCAGAGTGGAAGGCTTGGTGCCGGCCAGTCTTTGGAGCATTAAAGTGGACACTGGATAGTGTATTATTTGGTGGACCGTCACAGGACTCTACTCAGACCTGCTCTAGAGTTTTAAAAGGCATTTTGATTTTATGTTGCCTGAATTCATCATCGTATTTGTGATTATTTTATGAAAGGGCGATTGTATTTTGACTTGAAGGAAATCATGACTTTTTTCTTTCACACGGGTATAAATATGTAAGCAGAGCTCTTAGCTTTCTCTTTGCTTGTTAATGTGACTATTTACCTCAGTATATTAAGTGATGTTTTTAAGGTCAAGAGAGAAAACGATAGGAGAGCACTGGAGCAGTTGGGAGACTGCTGCTCACTCTGCATTCCTGGGGAACTGATTTCCAGCCATATCGCTCCCCACGGGTCTTTCCAACATTCTTTTTTTTCCCCTACTACATTAGGACTTTCTTAGGAAGCTTATGTCAGTTGAATTACTTGAGTAGGGACGGCGAGAATAGGAAGAGTGGAGTTTGAAGTTTATGGGGTAGACAAAGAGCATCAGATATCTTTGGTAGCATGCTAACTTGAGCTCTGCTTAATTAGAGACTGGAATATGAAATCATTTTATTTCCTTGGATACCACAGTAAAAGAATTACACTTCTGAGGTAGTGGTTGGGTGTCAAGGGCTTTTCCTAAAGAATTTTGATAGTAGCATAAGAGCCTCATCTTTAGTCTCTATCTACTGATTAACAAGCTCTCAAAGAAATAGGTGACATTGCCAGTGGCTTATGGCAGATTTGTGTCGTTTGGACTTGGTTGTACTTTTTTTCTGTTTAGCATTCAGTGTAATGGAATATTGTAGATTCTGTAATCACTCTGTCAGGTAGTCTACAGGTATTATCACAGGGGTTGCTTACTTTTGGACATACACACCTCTGACCCTGACTGATTAATTAGAAGAGTCTAGGCTTTTCTTGTTCTATTGAGCTGGGCCCTGAAAAACCTAACCTCAATTCCTACAGTACTGTTTCATGGTGAATGTGTCAGAAATGAGAACTTACTTTAGGGTATTTATGAGTTTAAAAATAAAATACAGTAGCTGTTAGTTGTTTATTATTTATTGTTTTAAATTTTTTAATTTTATATTTCTAGAGGAAGAGGTAAATGTGAAGGGTGGAGGCCAACCTCTGGGAGTCTCTTCCTTTCCTCCACCATACGGCTCCTAGGGATTGAACACATGTCACCAAGCTTGGTGGCAAGCACCTTCACCCCAGAGCCATCTTGTTGGCCTCTTCTTTTAATATCTATTTACTTTAACATCATTTTTAAAAAAATCATGAATCTACTGGTTCATTATGAGATTTGTGTGCTGTGTTTTTGTTTTTGATCATCAAAGAGTACTTTTTATATTTGGGGGGTGGGGTTGAGACAGGATTTCTTTATGTAGCCTTGGCTGTTCTTGACTTGTTTTGTAGACCAGGCTGGCCTTGAACTCACAGTAATCTGTTTACCTTGGCCTCTGCTTCCTGAGTGCTGGGATTATAGATGTGCACCACCACTCCAGGCTCTCTTTTTATATGTTTTATTACAAATTAGGATATGAAATCTTATGAGACAGTACCTTTGGCCTTATGTACCTGAGTCCTGTTCTCTTCATACTAGAGTGAGGTAGAAAACTGAGGGCCCTTGTAGTCTAAACTCTGCTTTCAAGTATAGTTAAAACAAGCTTTGTTGTTGGTATTATAAAGAAATGATTCTAGACTTTCCTTTTTTTTGCGTGTGCAATGTGGAATGACCCAGAATGACCAAGGCCTTATAGCCCATCTGTTAAAAAGAAATACTGTGTCTTGGACTGGGGCGTGGCTCAGTTGGCATCATGCTGTTTGGCATGGACACAGTTCTGCATTCAGTATCTGGCACATCGCAGAAGCTGGCCATGGGAGCATGGCGTAAACCCAGCACTTGGGCAGTGGACAGAAGAGCATCACAAGTTCAAGGTCTTGGATTCATAGAGGATTTTAGTTCATGACCAGTCCAAAAAAGAAATACGTCACAAAAGTGTTGGTATAAGCCAAAAAAAAAAAAAAAATTAATGTGTTATTTGTTTTAATAAAACTTTGTCTTTGGTGTTCTCAGACAGTAGCTTATTATCACATTTCATTTGACACTGGCACTGTGATTGGGCTTGTTAGTATCAAGTCTAGGCAAGAAGTAATTTTTTCTGAGCACTGAATGGTTTTGGTCTTACTTCTGTATTTACTGCTTCAAGAACGTCTGTTCAGTCCTCACAACTACTCTGAGGTTTGTATCATCATCCTCATTATAGGTGAAGAACAAAAGCTAAACTCAAACAGAGGCACAGGGGCGTTACCTGTCTAAGATCATACTGGTTTGTCTGTCTGTCTGTCTGTTTGGCATGGGAGAGCCATGTACAGAGCCAGCCAGGCCTATACAACAACTTGAGTTTTTGTTTCTTAATCTTGCTGTGTTCTTTTCTCCTCCTCCTGCTCCTCCTCTTCCTCCTCTTGCTCCTCCTCTTCCTCCTCCTGCTCTTCCTCTTCCTCCTCCTCCCTTCTCCTCCTCCTCCCCCTCCTCCCTTCTCCCCCTCCTCCCTTCTCCCCCTCCTCCCTTCTCCTCCAGTATATCAGGGTATACTCCACAAGAAAGGCTTGTTTTTTTGTTGTTGTTGATTTTTGAGACAGGGTTTCTCTGTGTAGCCCTGGCTGTCCTGGACTCACTTTGTAGACCAGGCTGGCCTCGAACTCACAGTGATCCGCCTGCCTCTGCCTCCTGAGTGCTGGGATTAAAGGCATGGGTCACCACCACCCGGCTCTTGTTTTGTTTTTGTTTCTCCTGTTTTATTGACTGTTTTACTCCTAGCACTTATAATACAATGCTTAATATATACAAAATGTCTTTGGGGCAAATTACTCTTCTCTAGAGAATTTATTATTTCGTGATACTTTCTATGCGTAGTGCCTTAGCATTCCTGGCTTTTTAAACAACATATTTATGTGTGTGAATGTTTTGCCCTCATGTATGTATGTCCTCCATGGATGTGCCTGATGATATCTCAGAGGTCAGAAGAGATTGTCCAATCCCTGGAACTGAAATTAAGGATGGCTCTGAGCTCCCCCACCCCCATCAGTACTGGTAATTAAATTCCATCGTCTGTAGGAGCAGTACGTGTTTTTAACCTCGAAGCATCTCTCCAGGCCCTCACATTCTTCCTCTTTCATGCCTTCCTCACCATTGAGTACTAAATGTGATTCCTAATGGCTGCTATATGGACTGAAGTTCACTCCGATATTTTCTTTAAAGCAATGATTCTTAAAAGCTTTAAATTATTTTATTTGACCTATGATGTAATAAATATTAATTTAAAATGAGTTTATTACCTTCAAAAGTAACTGTTAATGCAGGACCAGGAGCACAGTGGTCTAGTCTTACCGTTTCCAGCCTTGTGCTGATGCTTTAGGTGGCACAGCGAACGCACAAGGTTGTCGAAGAATTTTAAACTCTCAATGGAAAGCACAGGGGCTTAACTTGCGTGCTGCTTGCTCACCATGATTTATAGGCTTAGCAATAGGTCATACCCAACTCCTTTGGACGATGTCATATCTTTTCAAAACTAGATCCTTAGTCATTTCTATGATTTAAAAAATAAGAGATGCACAAAATCCACTGAAAAACAGAAAGTGGCGTGAGTGTGTCCAGATCCAATTAGCAAAGTTTTAAATATTTGTGTATATTTTGTTTGAACTGTGTCTGAGTCATTATTACATGGATTCTACATTGCTAGTTTATAACTACTTACACTTTAGAATCATTTTTGTAGCCTGAGACAGTAAGGACACTGTGAACTGAAAAAGCTTCATTACTGCCTGATTACTCTCAAGTAAGAGGCAATAGTACTGTCAACAGGAACTGTTAGGAGCCGGGGAGCGAAAAACGAGATCTTCTATAACAAAGCCAAGGGACTTAAGCTGAGATTGCTGTCAGTCATCATGTGTGTAAATCTTTGAACTCTGCATATTTATAAAACTTTGGTTTAAAATATATGTTTAGTGAGCTTTATTCAAGAAGTTCTACTTTAGAACTATTTTAGAGTTGTTTACAGTAGCAAACATATAGAAGCCACATACCTCTCGAGATTTCGTCTTTGGGCAGCAGGGCCAGGGGACCTAGTTTCTATATCCCAGATAAAACAGTGCCAGATTCAGTGTTTGTGGAGACAGGGGCTCTCTATGTCACCCTGGATGTCTTGGAGCTTTCTGTGTAGACCAGGCTGGCCTGGAACTCACAGAGACCCACCTGTCCCTGCCTCTTCTGCCCATGCCACCACACCTGGCAGATTTAGTGTTTTAAAAGGGCAGGGTCTCTCCTCTCTCCCTCCCTCCCCTCTCTCTCTCACACACACACCTTTTATTTTTGTTTTTTGAGACAGAATTTTACTGTGTAGCCTTGGCTGTCCTGATCTCACTTTGTAGACCAGGCTGGCCTCGAACTCACAGAGATCCACTTACTTCTGCCTCCCGAGTGCTGGGATTAAGACGTGCACCACCACACCCGGCTTCTTGAAAGTGGCCTTAAAGCTTTAGGCCCAAGGCCAAAGTTCTCTGCAGGTTATGTTGCTCCCCTTGACTCATAAGCACGGCCTCCCTCTAGAAGTCTTCTACAGTTTCGGTGTAAAGCTTTTTAAAAACATTTATTTATTTATTTTTGTAATTTCTTTTTTATTTTTGGTTTAAAGCTTTTATAAAGACATTTTTGTCCTTATGTGCTGTTCTGTTACCTGTTGGTATGGTTCTTGTAGTAAAGGTTCAGATAAACACGTGACTGTTAGCTTAGCAGAATGATTAGAGTTTTGTGCGTTGTGAACTAGTTCCCACGCCCAGCTCAAAGTTAGGCTTCTTGAGGCCTCCTGGAATTTGGATTAGATGATGACTTCCTCTTCTTCTTCCTTCCTTTTCCTCCTCTTCCTCCTCCTCCTCTTTTTCTTCTTCTTCTTCTTCTTCAAAATTTATTTATGTATTGTTTTTTTAAATGTAGGAGTGCTCTGTCTGCATGTACACCTACATGCCAGAAGAGGGCATCAGATCCCTTTATAAGTGGTCTTGGGCCACCTTGTGGTTGCTGGGAATTGAACAAAAGACTTCTGGAAGAGCAGCCAGTGCTCTTAGCAGCTGGCCTGTCTCACCAGCCCTGGGCTAGACTTCTTTACATACATCTGTACATCTTGATATTCTGCTCATTTATTCTTTCTCTTCTTCAGATACAGTAATATGCATTAATTTATCTTTAAGGTCATTGGTTTCTTCTGTAAAACATAGCTAATTTTTAACTTTAAAGATTTATTTATATATTGTATATGAGTGCTTTATCTGCAGAAGAGGGCATCAGATCATATTATAGATGGTTGTGAGCCACCATGTGGTTGCTGGGAATTGAACTCAGGACCTCTGGAAGAGCAGGCGGCACTCTTAACCACTGAGCCACCTCTCCAGCCCTTAACTTTAAATCAGTATTTACCAGCTCTGTTTTTTAAAATACATGTATTTGTTGAGGTGTGTGTTTATATGTATACAGGAATGTATACGTATGTGCTGTGTAGGCAATCATATGCACATATGTGTGGAAGCCAGAGGATAGTCTAAGGTGTCATCCTTAGTAACACCTTTTGACACAAGGTATCTTGTTCAGGAACCTACCAATTAATCTAGAATGGCTGGCTAGCAAGCTCTGGAATTTTCTTATCTCTCCCTCCCCAGTGCTAAACTGTCTCACTAGCCCCATTTCTTGAATTATCATCTGGCTTCCTGTGATGGTCCCCCCCATGTACCCCCACCCCTTGAGATTGCCTGTGAATGTCTTTTATGGTTTGAGCATAGTGATAGATAGCCCTCTTTGATCATCTTAGTTGCCTCTCACTGCCTTTTCTTTGGGGTACTGGTCAGGCTTTATTAGCATCTCTTTGTATAGCTAATAAGTCCTAATTATGTTCCTGACATTGTTAGCAACACTCTGTAGAAGACTTTAAGTTTTGTTGCATTTCACTGATGAGTGTCGATTTTGGTTTGTTGGTTGCTTGCATCAGCAGGAAGTTAATTTGGCTACACTCAGACTCACAGCTGCGCCTCCTAGGCTGAGCAGCTGTTGACATTTGAGTGGCTCGGTGCTGCTGCTGGTATCTTCTTATTTCTTTTGAGGTAGGTTATCATTATGCACCCAGACTGGCCTTCCGGCTTTGGGTCTGATCATAGCCTCCTGAGCTCTGGGTTGCAGGCGTATGTCACACCTGGCACATGTTTGGGACCCTGCTTTTTTAGTCTTGATTGACATAGACCTGGTATACAATAAACCCCATGTGTTTAAAGTCTACATTTTGATAAGTTTTGAGAGGTGTAAATGATTCTGAAACCATTGTCACAGGCAAAGTAAAGAAACATTCACTGCCCAGCAGTCTCCTCTTCCATCCTTTCCCAGTCTGTCTCCAGGTATTCATTGCTGGCCTATTTTCCATCATGGTAGCTTTATCTTTTTTGTTTTTTCCCACTCACATAATTATTTTGAGGTTCACCTATATTTTTGCCAATTTCTATACTCTGGTCTTTATTTGGGAGTAGCAATTTATTACATATGTGCATCATAGCTTACTTACCCATTCACCTGGTAATGGGCATTTGGGTTGTTTCTTGCTTTACACTGTTTCAGGTAAAGTTACTGTGAGCATTTATGCTTTTATTGATCTCAGCTAAATCCTTAGGAATGGGAAGGCAGAGAAAGGGAAACTTTTTTTTTTTGAGAGAGGGAATCTTTAAAAAAAGGATTTATTTATTTATTATGTATACAGTATTCTGCCTACTGTGTGCTTGCAGACCAGTAGGGGGCACCAGATCTCATTATAGAGGTTGTGAGCCACCATGTGGTTGCTAGGAATTGAACTCAGGACCTCTGGAAGAGCAGCCAGTGCTTTTAACTCTGAGCCATTTCTCCAGCCTGAGAGAGAAACTTAAATCTCTTATCTTGGGATCAGATATTGCCTATGTAAGTTCAGAGAGCTGTGGCAGACCAACTTCTTAACTTAAAAGTAGGTGAGCAGTTTAGACCCTTCATAACTCTTGCTGTGAGGCCTTTGCCTTCCCACACAAGACTTGGGTCAGCCTCTTGACTTCTGCAGAAAACACTGCAGGATATTTGGGACTGCAAGAAGTCTATAGGTCAGTCTATCTTAGTAATGTTGAACATTCCAATTCATGAGCATGATTTATCTCTCACTCCCTTATCTTGCTTGATTTTTCTCAGCATTGTACAGTAGTTTTCAGTGTGGCTCCTGTACATAATTTATCAACTTACTCATAAATATTTTATACTTAATGCTACATGACCCAGGTTTTATTTAATTATGTACTTGGCTTAAGAGCCATTTTAAGTTTAAAGCAAAATTGAGCAGAACATACAAAAAATTTTGGCATGGCCCACATCCACAGTCTCTGCCACCACCGACAGCCTAAATGAAGAGTCAGGACTGTTGTATTTCTATTGCTTCCACTCTGCTGTTTACGAAAGGTTCACCCCATTCTTCACTTTTTTCATGTTTGCAAAACAGAATTACATTACGATAGTTTAAATGTGAGTCAGAGTTTGTAAGTAGAAGGCAGCATGCCCCATCCCTGCTCAATCCCCTCCCACCCTCCATAGACTCCTGTGTAGAACTTGGTTGCGGGTGCCATGCTCTATCCTGTAATTCCACAGGACAGCATTGCAGGGTTCTGTTTAAGTCCCATTGTTTTCACAAAGCACCACACAAGAGCCTGCTCTCATACAGAAGGCTCCAAAGACTGGCACTCTCCAGTGTTTGCCTCTTGTTCCAACTGTCTTTCAAGTTGGCTTACTTTTCCCTGCTGTCTAGAACCTTCAGATAATTGCTTTTAGTGTTTTATCCAGAGTTCCTATCTATTACCCAAGAAAGGCTTGCTCTGATATGCAACCTACACTTTGCAGAAACAAGTTTTCAGACTTGTGTTCAGGACCCTGGTCTGGTCCTGGGACCCTGACAGCCACTGGTTTGAGCCTTGTTTCCAAGCCTTTTTTCCTTGTGTGTAACTTAGACTTTTTGCTCTTTAAAGGTCCAAAGGAGTGTGTTGTTTGTTTTCCCTTTTCTGAGATTCTAAAGGTCTTTTCAGAACATCTTGGTGTCAGTTGCTGTGAGCTGCATTCTGTGGCACACAGGGTCCTTATGGAGTCCTGAGGGAGCCTGCCTGGAGCCCTGCACTGGAGCCCTGCACTGGAGCCCTGCACTGGAGCCCTGCACTGGAGCGGCTGCTCTTAGTGCTTTCCTCTGTGCTCCTGCTTCCCACCATTCTGGGACCTTTGTGCTTTTCTTCACCATTTGTCATTTCATGTGAATTCTTTTAACCTCTTTGTGAGTTTTAGAGTTGTACTTTTTTGCCTTCTGTATTGAAGACAGTAATGTATGTGCTGTTGTGTTTGTTTCCAAAATACCTGTTAATTTTTAAAGATTTATTTATTTTAATGGGTATGAGTGTTTTGCCTGCATGTACGTGTGTACACTATGTATGTACCTGGTGCCCAGAGGGGTCAAAAGAGGATGTCAGTATCCGTGGAACCTAAGTTAGGGATGGTTGTAAACCACCATGTGGGTGCTGGAAACCGAGCCCAGAGCAGCAAGTGCTTTTAACCACTGAGCCAGCTCTCCAGCCCCTCTTTGTAGACTTTTAAAATTATAATTTATTCATATTACATCTCGGTGGTTGTTCCCTAGCTTGTATCTTCCTATTCCCACCCTCTCCTAGACCTCTGACGGGGAGGGGGAGGCTCCTCCTTCCCCACTGTCTGGCCACAGTGAATCAGGCCTCATCCTGATGGCCCGCATCCCCTTCTTCTGTGTGTTTGCATGGCCTCCAGATACTGGGACTCGCTTCTGGACTCTGTGCGAAGAGTGCTGAGAGTGGTACGAAAGAATGGGGGGATGGAAGGACTCAGAGGGGTCAGGAATCCCACAAAGAGAGCATCAAGACTGGCAGATCTGGACCCAGGGGGGCTGCACAAACTGTTGCACCGAGAACAATGCATGCAGAGAACCTAGACCCCTGTTCAGTTCCTCTTTGTAGATCTTTAAAGTCTTACATTTTGCATGTTTCAATGTAGAGATTTCATGTACATTTCCTTTAGAAAGTGTAGATAATCAGAAAAAGTGGCTTGGAATGTTATACAAATATAGTGAAAATTTACACACACATACACACACACACACACACACGCACAAGCATGTCTCTCTCTTTCTCTCTCTCTCTCTCTCTCTCTCTCTCTCTCACACACACACACACACACACACACACACACAGGTGAGAGAGAGAGAGAGAGAGAGAGAGAGAGAGAGAGAAACACAGCCATGAATGTCTCCTCTGGAGAGGAAACAGTATAATTCTGATCACTTTGCTGTTTGCCTTTTGTGATCCATCACGCCTTTAAAGCTGGAAGCTCTCTCCAGCATGCCTCCCTTTGTAAGTCCCTCAGGATATGGGTGCAGTCTGCTCACTTTCATCTCCTTTGCAGTTCTCTGGTGCTTTCAGAATTCATTCTTTGTTTCTTTTGTTTTTCTTCCACTGACAATGTAGAATATAATTTCTTTATATATGCGTTCATGCCTAATGTAGAATGCTTTTAGTACTTTGCTGTAAAGTAAAGGATTAGATGTAAGTTTTCTTTTTCTCTTGGTTTCCCTTATAAAATTGAAAATGTCACCATTAATAAGAAATGAAGAGCTGTTGTTGAGGGTGTACTCTGAACGCAGCCCTCACTGGGCTGTGAGCTGCTGAACTTGACACACTTCTCTCTGCTTCCTTCTCTCCTTTTTCAAAGCTTCGAGTGTCTGAACAGCCCCTTGCCCTAAGACTTTAAACTCCTTCCTGATAGTTTCCTGCTGTGGCCACTTTGTTCTTCAGAATGTATTTGAGGCTTTACCTTTCTTGAAGTCAACTTCAGCTTGAACTGATTTTAAGATAAAGTTTCTGCAGCATGGGCTTGTAGGTCCCTCTGACAGAAGTAGCCTATTTATTTATAGATAAGCAAAAGCAACAGAAAGTCTTCTGCAGCCTAGTCAGCTAATAGTTAAATAGCAATTATTTGAGATCAGTTGTTTAATAATTAACAAATAGTTAAAAACAATTCATAAACACTGTTTTTGTTTTTTTCTTGGGGTTTTTTTGTTGTTGTTGTTTTGTTTTTTTGGCTTTTTTGAGATGGCTTCTCTGTGTAGCCCTGGCTGTCCTGAAACTCACTCTGTAGACCAGGCTGGCCTCAAATTCAGAGATCCACCTGCCTCTGCCTCCAGAATGCTGGGATTAAAGGCGTGTATCACCACCTTCTGGCCGTTAACACTGTTTTTTACTGCTCCATCTTACAGTGTAAGATTGAAAGCTTTTGACTGCGTGACACTTAGAGGCTTGTGTTGTGATTTCCTACAGATGTCGAGAGTTTTTGTTCCAGCTAAGAACTCCACCATGATTTGTTACTGATAGCTGTGCGTTGCCTGTACATCACCAGCTGTGGCTAAAAACACGGGTGTTCTTGTGGAGCTAGTTATTGTGTTAAATAAATAATAACTATTGCTACTTACAAGAGATAAGTAAACCCATGTATTGTCTCTGCATTTGAATTGGCTTCAAATAACTTGTTCATTAGCATCAAGATGTATGAAGACCACCAAGTCAGGTGGTGACTTTTATGGTATGCTAAGAAATATAATTCATACACTTAATTGTAGATCTTGGGTTTTTTTTAACTATCTGAATTTTTGACTAAGAAATACTGAATTATCCAAGTATTTCTAGTATTTGTTCATCATTTAAACATGGTTTTCTTTAACCAGATGGTAAGTAGTTAGAAACATTTTTTTGAATTCAGTTGTTTTAAAACTACAAATTTCATAAGAAGGCTTTTCACATGTCAAGTTAAATATTGGCTTAGGTTTAAAGTGACACAAGTTGGATTTCATCATTTACATTAAAGAAAGGCAGCACAATTTCCATAATTGAAGTTTGTTCTTGGTCTTTCCCCTGTTTAAAAAAAAAAAAAAAAAAAAAAGTCGTACTTTTTGTCTGCAAAGTTCTGTAGCTGCCAGTAGAGGGCACTGTTGTAACATGAGAGAAATGTATTGATTCCCTAACTCCTTGTCTGCCTTTGCAATTTGCAGTGTTTTTAAAAGCAATATTCTCTGTGTAATTAAAATCAGTTCCCTGTATAATTAGCAGTCGAGCCATATTCTTTGTGGCAGAGTTTGTGGATGGCATTATTTTTTTAAGCCTGTGTTCATCTATAGCCAGTGCCTAAACTGTCCCCTATTAAAATACAGAAAGTTATGTTGCTGTTTATCTGCACTAAGCAATACTGGAGATGGAAATGTATAAAAAATACAGTAGGTTTCATTTAGGCTGTATGAGTTAATTATTCAGCAGGAAATATTTAAAATTCTTGGTTCCAGCTTCAGAAATAGCGGAGTTAATGTGCCACGGTCATATTAGTGTTGAGGTGCCCTGCACAGTAATAGAGGACAGCTATTCTGTGTTCATGCTCTGCTGATGAAAACCGCTCATCAACTTAGCAAATTCACTGATAGGTTCCCTTTCATGCTTTCTTAGAACCGTCTGCCATTGATATAGTTATCAAACTACTAAAACAGTGGTGTGGGAGCATGGGTGAAGCCACCTGTCTTGCCTAAAGTGCATAAATGTTCTATGGAGTGACTTCAAGTGTGCATTCGTTGCCTGGCCATTGCCAGGCTGCTGCAGGGCAGGGACACTGGAGAGAATCCCAGCCTGAATTTCAAGTTGTCAGGGCACGCTTCACAGTGTTACCACTTACCTATCAGTCTCAAGCCTCACAAGTACTCTAAAACCAAGGAAAACTTATTTCAAGGCCAAATTAGAAAGTCTTTTCTGTCTCATTTTTGGAACTGGAACTTTAGGACTAATTGCTGTTTTGAAATTATTTCATTTTATGCTTTAAAAATTGCAAAAGAAAATTAGTTGAGAGTCAGAACCCAGTGCTTAGTCCTTGCACTGGTACCATTAGAATGACAGAGTCGACGGTGGCTTGAGCATTTCATTTAACGTCATGAAGTTCTTTTAGTCAGAAGCCAGTGGCCTGGGGACGCGGCTCACTGTGTCTGGAGACAGGCTCTTGGAAGTGAAAGTGGGCTTGTGCTGCCTCCCTCTGTGCATTGCAGAGGAGCAGACACGGAATGGGCCATTCCTCTTTTATTCAGCTGTTTACTTTGATAATACAAACGTGGTGTTAACATTTGAGAGAGGAGTGAGACTGTTTAAGAACATTATCATGTAACTTAAAGAAAAACACTTGGAAATATCTTTTAGGCATTAGTCACTGTAGGTGTAATTTTAGAATATTTTAGTATAGGCAACGTGAAAGCTGAAAATCTAAGTGTATGTTAAGAAAGGACTCTGCTGTTTTCACTAAATTCCTCTGATGCTGTAGCTGTCCCCAAGCGGAGGCAGCCTAGTTTCTTCCTCCATCATGTTGGTCCTCTGCTCCTTTGTACTTCATAGCACTACGTGAGACAGAGGCTCTACTGATTTCTTGGTTAAAATATATTAGAGAGAGTAGAAAAAAAAAAACTGGGTGCTGTTTATATATAGGTGAAAAACTGTTCCTTTTGAATTTTTATTACCAGCAAAGGAGTAAGGCAAATTTTCATTTTGTTGGAGCGTTTGTGTGGAGTCCTGGGACTTCCCCGTATTGTCTCGTAATGGTTATCGCTGCCTTTTCTCCCACAGAGGCTATCACAGGCTTTACTCTAGGCTATTTGTATTCAGCAAGGTCAAGATAAGTTTTATCTCCACAGATAAGTCAAGTGCATTAGGGTCGATAGGTAATAGTAAAATTCACTGAAAATATTATTGCCAAGCTCTTAATGATTTTTTAAAGCTGTGAGCTTGTCATATGGAATATACCTATACTGTTTTTAGTTATTAAATGGCACTAAAGGAGTGTCATTAATTTTTTAGGCATTTTAAAGAAATAGGAACAGATTACAGTAGCGTTTTGGAAATTGTGACTTACTCCATATTGAAACTTGTGCTGGTGAAGTCTTAGAGACTGCTTGTTTTTCTTTTTAAGGAAAATGGCAAAGGAATAAATATTATAGAAGGCATTTATAAATTAAAAACATAACTTGAGTTTCCTTGTTAAAATAATCATTTCTGACTTTGTATAGATATACATCTTCCCCAGAGGCCTCACCACAGATCTTGGTTTCCTTAGCGGAGGAACTCTGGTGGGAAGAGAGACATCTTACCCTAGTGAGGCGCTGTGAGGAGCACCTTGTAAGAGCTGCTCCCCGGACGCGTGGCAGTGGGGGCAGAAAGAGCTGGGACACGTCCCCTGACTTGTTTAAACTCAGAGGAACACTTTCCTGATACATTAAAAAGTTTTGAGCCTATTTGTTTGGATTTTCTGCAGGTAAGGTGACCATCACCCTAGGAGAAATGTACCCAGTATTTATCTTCTAAGTAGAGATTCTGCGAGACACCTCGTGTGCAGGAGCTATGTAGGAGTTGGAAAGCACAAACTCTAGAGAAGTGACATGAGACCCGTGGCTTTTCTTTTTCAGAGTTATGTAAAAGAACACTGAAAAACCTCTAAACTTTGCAGGCTTCGGACTCGGGGTTTTGTCACAGTCGCATGAGTTTATGGCTTTCAATATCTCTAAGTATACGTTGTCCCACGGGCAGCTGATGCTTTCCCTTCTTTCAGGGAGCTTTCTCATCTTCCCGATAACCGAAGTCAGGAGACTGAAAGCAATCTCGGTGTTGATTCTAGGTATTCTCGCTTCCATGGCAGTAAATGATGTGGCCTATTGTCTCCTAAGTCTACCTCTTCGTATTCTTTTCCTCCCAACTTCTCTCCCTCAGTACTTCATACATTTATTTGACCATTTAAATAAAAGTTATACAAATACTTGGCACCCCTCTAAAAACCATAATCATTCTCTTTAAAAATCCTATAAAATATGATCCCTGGGCCTTGTGCTTATTAATTCTGATAATATAGGTGCACACAGGCACCAGTGTAGCTATTTGTATTTCTGGCTAAGGAATGACAATGTTTCTCAACACCAAGTGGATTTATTTTATTTCTGGATCCTCTAGATTGTGCTGTGAGAAAGAGAAAACCCAAAAGTAAGAGGTATGGTAGACTGCTTTGGCCGGAGGGGCTGCTGCTCGGGCACTAGATAGGGCAGGCGGTGTGGAGGGTGCTGTGGCCTCCAGCCGAAACGCTACATGAAAGAGAAGTTGACTGTCTCCTCTCAAAAGTTATCTTTGTTTGGCAGGCCTAATGCAACATTAAGAGTTAGAGCTTTAAAAATAGAACAACGGTCTTTTTAAAATGTATTTAGTGTAGTGAATCTACCCCCCCCCCCCCCCGCAAATTCTCCCAGTGTCTCATTACTCAGAAAAAGAAGAGAGGAGAATCCGTGCTGCTAAAAAAGAAGTGTGAAGGGAAATGGCCACTCTCTTCGAGAACACTTTAATTCAACTTTAATCAAGATGGCAATAAAAGAGGAAAAAAATTAAAAGTTGGTGTTTTCTTGTAGGGTTGACTTTACTGATAGAAAATAGGCTCCAAACAGCAGCAGGAAGCTCCTGCTGCTGCGGCACACATGACTGTGCATGTGAAATGAGTTTAGTTTCATACCTTTTCTGTAGGACGAAGGCAACTACCTACTGACCAAAAGCAGACGCTTTTCCCATGTGGTGAATGGCTTGGAGCACTCTTTATATTTTCCTTTTCTTTGTTCCTAAGTAATTATTAAGTAAAATTTTTAATAGGAGAAAAATGAAAGCATTGTTTCTAAATCTGAAGTGCATTTTAGAATTTGAAATATTAATTGTTGCCTGAAAACAGCACTTAGCTTCACATTTCGGGGGGGAGGGACACTCAGATTTTAAACTGTGAACCTGGTTTTCTCTAAGCTTAAGTAGAAATGTATTTATTTCAAGTTACTTGGAGCAGGAGGGCCCAGGTGTGGGTATTGTAAGTATATATTTTCTGAACATTTCCTGTTGGTTTCATTAGAATGACAACTTATTTATTGAAAGAGTAGCTACTGAATTGTTGCTATTAGGAGAGATTGTTGCTATTTGTTGTCCACTAGACTACACAAAGGAGGGATGGTTTCAGAAATGTATGTGTGATAGCTGTGTACAGTCATGGATGTATATTCTAATGTTGGTGTTGTATATAATCTGCAAATTTGCAAATCTACACATTGCTTAAAAAGTTGTGAAAGTTCTTGGGTTTAATTATTGTTATTGCTGGAGAGATGCCAAAATCAGCATCTCTACTGAAATCTTCATCTGTGCCTTAAGTTTTTTTCCACCTCGTAAAGCTGTTCTCCCCCTCAGGTTGCCTGCGTGGTTCTCCCTGTGTAACTCTCACTGGAAGCAGGACGTGCCAGCCTGCCGCTTGTACCTTGACGCCCTCTTTCATCCTCGGCAGTCTAAATAGAGCTGTCATCCGGCTTGCAGACTTCTCTTTACATCTCCCCTACCCAAGCCGCTCACCTTTCTGTCTGCTCACTCTCTTTCAGTGGCAGCCCCACCCCTAACATTCATTTTTTGCTGTTACTGCCCTTCCTCTGGTTGCTCATGTCTTTTTTTTTTTTTTTTAATGTACCTGTTACTCCTGCCATGTCACTACATATTTAGTCAAAAGCCATGTAGAATACGTGAGACAGTGGCCAGCATCTGAACCTTTAGAAGTAGTTAATACTGATTTCCTAAGTTTCTGAACAGACAGTTTGAATGTGTAACTTTGGGACTGCTCGTTGGGATGACGGGTGTCGGGTGGAGTACTCAGGGGTATTGCCATGCCTTTCGTATTTGACTGTTTGCAATTATTAATTAGCTAATTTCTCAGTGTTTAAAAAATGGAGTCAAATAAATAACCATATTTCTTAGCCTTAAGTTGTCTGCAGATGTTAAAGAAAATACAGAGATTTCTTGCTCAATTCTTGAAGAACAAAGGGAAAAACATTTACAATATTTTGGAACCTATTTACTTAATTTTTAAATGCTTGAACTCTGAACAGAGCATGATGTCATATAGGGTAAGGATTGGGGTACTATTATAATACGCTATGTAAGTCTTCCTTTTCATAATGTGCCACAGTAAAATACAAGAGGATTGGGGCTTGATGAGGAAGGGACTTGCCAAGACCGAACTAGAGAACACGAACTTTAATCACATGACAGACGCCTCCTCTGGAATCTCTTGTGTTATTTTGAGAAGGGGCTGACTGAGAGGAAGCTCATCTCTGATGGCAGTTTCCCTAATGTTTCTGTCCTCTTATGACATGGCTTCCTTGCAGTAGATTTGCACTGTACTTGATAATCATTCCTTTTTGTCAGTGTGCATACTAATTGCCACTGGTATACATCATGAGAGGCCATGCTCATGCTGCAAGGCATGCTAAATATGACCTCAGCAGGAATGCATGGCTGAACAGACTAGTCAGAGCTGTTAGTGATGGAGATGGAGCTTGCGTCAGGGGTCTTGGCTCTTATTTCAGAAGCACTTCAGAGGCAGAGGCAGGAGAATTGTGACTTCAAGGCCAGCCTGAACTACTCAGTAGCAAGACCCTCTCAAAAAAAAGTTTAAGTCAACTTAGGACACTTTATCTTGTTGCCCTTGGTCATGTACGATTATATACATACTGATATTCCCACAGGCTCTTCTCTACAAAGCAAGGTACCATCCTAAGCCTTGAGCTCCCCAGTAAATGCATTTCTCCCAACACCTTCTATTCTGACCACCCAGGTCACCAGGATCAACTCTTTGCTCCTCATGTGCTGCTTATGTTGTAATTTGCAAACATTAGTTCTGAGACAGGGTATCCTTAGAATATGCAACATTTAATCTATGAAACTATTATGATTAGCATCCCTCATTTTCTGCAAATCCATTCCATCACTGGTTCAGGAGCAATGAAACAACTTAGAAATTATTCACTCTACCAAAAACTTCCCTTGTAAGATGAGCTTTATTAATTAATTACTGTTATTACTTATTACTTTTTTCCACCGCCTGGCTTGATAGATTTCAGTGTCTTCAAGAGCTGTTTCTAATATCCCTTGTCAACATACCAAAATTGCATAATGCTCCTGTTGTTGTTGTTGTTGTTGTTGTTGTTGTTGTTGTTGTTGTTTTCGAGACAGGGTCTCTTCAAGTAGCTTTGGCTGTCCTGGACTCTCTTTGAAGACCTCTCTGTGGCCTCAAACTCACTGAGATCCACTGCCTCTGCCTCCTTGAGTGCTGAGATTACAGGCGTATGCCATTACTCCCAGCTGCATGATGTTTTTTAAAAGATCTGTATGATGTAAAAAAGCATGATCTAATTAAATTAGCAAAGTCATAAACAATGTAGACATTTATCTCCCAGATACGTTTCAACATAAAATTTAATAATAAAGTATGAACTTGATAAATGTTTTTTTAGTATTGAATAGATATTCATATGTTTTCAAACAGAGAACAAGACATCTTCAGTTTCGGAGGCCCCTCAATGTCAGATTAACAGCTATGCATTTAAACATAGTGAAGAGCCATTCAAAGGGATCTTTTGGTATGTGTTGGCAGAGTGATGGGGAGGGTGCCTTGGGACAAGTTGTCTCAGCCCTGCCTTCTTCCAAGGAATTATGGTGGGTGCTGAACTTGAGCTTCACACAGGGAAAGCTGTCTTTCCATCCACTACCTGAAGTCTAGTTTACTGTGTGACTTCCTTCTCTGTACTCCACTTGACTACATAAAAACAGAAGCAGTGACTAGAGACCATTTAAGTTAGCTGTTGGTCAGCTGCCACTGTGAATTCACAGGTGTGCCCTGGAACGAATAACCTAAGAAGTAGACCAAGAGGTATTTGACAGGGCTCACGTCGGCAAACCACACAGTTTTGATTTGCCTGCAGGGATAGACAGATTTTTGTTTTTTAGATTGTTGTATTTATTTTGTATATAGTATTCTGCCGGCATGTGAGCCAGCAGGCCAGAAGAGTGCACCAGATCACGTTATAGACGGTTACGAGCCACCATGTGGTTGCTAGGAATTGAACTCAGGACCCTTGGAAGAACAGCTAGTGCTATTAAGCTCTGAGTCATCTCTCCAGCCCTCATGATAGGATCTTAGAGGCTAACTGGCCTAGAAACTCATATTGTGGTCAAGGAAATTATATCATGAGGATGGGAGAAGGAATCTTCAGAAACAAAAAAATGAGTGTGTGAAATCTGGTCCTTAGGATAGGAAACATCATCATAAAGACAGGTACATAGGTTTGATGAATGGAATATTTGCTGGGACATAGATGCCTCCATCTAAGTCCTCCTCTCATGATGCCTAAAGGTGGACTGCCGTCCGTGACGGTGAAGAATGAGTGGTGAGCACAGCTGCCGATGGTGTACAAGCCTTGCTGGAATGATGGCTCCTGTGAGTAGGGCCTGGAGGAGCACAGTGAGCAGTGGCTGGGTTACTCCAGCAGGTAGAATGTCCTTTACAATCACAGATGCAGGAAAGTTACCAAAAAACAGTGGAGAGCTCCCAAAGTACCTTCATCTGGGTTCCCTTGTTGCTTATTGGTCAGTTTCTCTGTTTATGTTAATTTTTTTCCTTCCTGAATTGTGTTTGGAATTAAGTTGCAGAGATACCACCTTTCTCTGAAGCAATTTTGTGTGTTTGCTTAAAATGGAGGATTTCTGATACAGAACAGTACTATTGTTAAGCCAGGAAATTGGCACTGGAACACTACTACTATCTGGTCTATCGACTGTGTGCAGATTACATCTCTGTGTAACATCCCCTGGCTGTCCTGAACTCACTTTGTAGACCAGGCTGGCCTCCAACCCACTGAGATCCACCTGCCTCTGCCCCCCAAGTGCTGTGATTAAAGGTGTGCACTGCCACCGTCCTGCCTAAACTTTTCTTTGTAACTTTGCTGCCTCAAGTAGGGACGGTAATGGAAGGAAAGGTGGCTAAAGATACAGGTTTTCCCCCTACAACTTTTATTCATGTATTATTATCTCTGTACACTTTGGGATCCTAGTTTTACTGTCATCCTCATCCTCATCCTCATTATTTGGAGTTTCCGTTGTTCTGACTGTGTGCATGAAAGGCTTCAGGCTTAGCTCCTTTGGTGTTCTTTGTTCTCTCAGCAGTTTCTTACCTTTTGCCCAGCAAGGTTGTCCAAACTACCCTTACACTACCCAGCCCTAGCCCCAGCATTTCCCCCAAAGAACCCGGGCTCCTGTTTTTCCTTTTTCTTTTTCATGACATGGCTTCTCTTTGTAGCCTTGGCTGTCCTGAACTCTTATAGACCAGGCTAGCCTCCTCACAGAGATCCACCTGCCTCTGCCTCCCCAAGTGCTGAGATTATAGGTGTGCGCCACCCCACCCAGCTCCTGACTCCTATTTTTCAGGAACAGAAGTTAGAATTCTGGAATCAGGGTACGAGGCTTGGCAGTGCAGTTTGGGAGGTTTGGGGTCGGTGCAGCCTTGCTGATGGAAACACCTCCTTGTGAAGATTCAGAGTGTATAGCCCCACTTCCAGGTTGCTGTCTCTGCTTCAAGCTTGTGGTTGAGGATGTAAGTTTTCAGCTTTCAGCTTTCTGCTCCTGCTCCTGCCCATGCCACTTGCTGCTGTGCCTCCTACCATGATGGACTCGTAGCCCTCTGGAACTCTAACACAAACTAAACTCTTTCTTCTGTAGTAACTAATAGAGATGTTGGTTCCAGAGCCATTGCTGTGAAAAACCAGAGGATGTGTTTTGGAGGAATGTGGAAGGCTTTGGAACTTTGGACTAGAAAAGCAGTTGAGTGTATTACTCAGAGCGCAATGGGCCAGTCTAGAAAACCACTGGAAAACAGTGGTGCTGAGAGTGACACAGGGAGTAGAGGCCTGGCTCAAGAGGTTCACTATCAGCCACTGGCTTAGAGACCATTCAAATGAGCGATATTTTGGCAAAGAATCTGGCTGCCTCTGCCCATGTCCTAAGAACTTGTCTGAGGCTACATTAAAAAGTAATGGACCAATTTCTTTGATGAAAGAAATTACAAGACACCAAAGCACTGAGCCTGTGGCACGGTTATTACTGATATCCCTATGCAGGCCTACAATGAAAAAGAGCAAGTGAGGCAGAAAGAAATACAAAATGTAGTTGGAGAGATAAAGAACACTAGGAAGCTTAATGGTACATTGAAGGGCCCTGCTGAAAGATTGTAGTTATTAAGAAAATTAGCACCATTAAGGAGAAGCTTCTTGGGAGCTGGAGAGACGGCTCAGCAGTTAAAAACACTGCACTACTAGAGTTCCCAGCACCACATGGTAGCTTACAGCCATCTATAATGGAATCTGATGTTCTCTTCAGCATACAAGTGCATATGCAAATAGAGCGCTCATATTCATAAATAAATCAAATAAATAAACCCTCCTCCTTTAGAAGAAAAATAAATAAAGCAGAGGCCGCCATGCTTTGCACTGGAACAATGACAAAGGTGCTATGTGAAGGAGACCCTAAGGGGTTTCCTACCCCTAGAATCACCTACAAACAAAAGCTGTTGCTAATGTGATACAGAGCCTGTCTCAAGCTGGCAGCCACACTTGGCAATGTTATCCGCATGGTACTGACTCAGGGACATGAAAGATACAAGAGTGAGGGTCATGCTTTCTTCCTTCATGGTTTCAGAGAGTTGTTGAGGCCAGGTGGCACGTGTTGAGGGTCCTTGTAAAGAGACTGTAAGATGTTACTGTGTGAGTCTGGGTTGCGGTGGAGATCCCATGATGTTGCAGATGCCAGAGCCATGAAAGATCTGTCAAGGAGAGCCATACATGGGGAGTGAGCCCAGCCTGTGAGAGAGACGTGCTCCAGGCAGCAGGGCCTCAGGTCTGACCCACCTCAGTACCTGGCAACCAAACCCAGACGCTGGACCTGAAGCTACAGCCGTGGAGGTTTCCTTGCTGGATTTTACTCTTGCTTTGGCCCACTATGGCCCTATTCCTGCCTTTTGCAATGGAAATGTCTGTTCTGCACATTGTAGGTTGGAAGTGTATAATTTGGTCTTTGATCTTACAGGGGGCGTGTGTGGTTAAGAGATTTCTTGTATCTCAGAAGAGACTTGGGACTTTTAGGCTGTGTTAAGCCTGTGGAGGACTATGGAAACTTTTAATGCTGGCCTAATTTTGCATTATGATTTGACCATGAGCCTACAGGGCCCAGGAAGTAGAGTATGGTGGTCCCCTGTTGGTGGTGCTGTTTGGGCAAGTGCCGAGGAGTGAGCTGTGAGGAGGCACAGTCTTGCCTAACTTCCAGTTTGCTCTGTCTGCTGTGTTTATGGTTGAAGAAGTGATCGCTCAGCTTCCTGCTCCTGCTGTCATACTTCCTGGTTGCTTTTGTTTGTTTATTTGTGGGTTTTTTGTTTGTTTGTTTTGTCAATTTGATACCAGCTAGAGTTATCTGAGAAGAGGGAACCACAATTGAGAAAATGTTTTCATAAATTGGTCATAGGCAAGTCTGTAGAGCACTTTTCTTAATTGATGATTGATTTGGGAGGACCCAGCCCATTTTCGGTGGTGCCAGTCTTCAGCAGGTGCTCCTGGGTGTATAAAAACCAGGCCGGAAGGAGCAAGCCAGTGAGCAGCACTCCTCCATGGTGTCTGTGTCAGTTTCTGCTTCCAGAGTTCTGCCTTAAGTTTCTGCTCTGACTTCCCTGGCTGATGGCTATGAGCTGCAAGCTAAAGTAAACCCTCCCTCCCAAGGGTGCTTCTGGCCATGGTGTAGTATCACTGCAGAGACATTCTAGCTAAGACAAGGTATGTTGGCAAAATTAACGTGCATTTCTTCCTTCTCCACTGCCCTTGACAGAAAGTCCCTTCCTACCATTGCTGAACTCATTTCCCCCTTAAATCAAGAGCTTTCACCCTTTCAGTTAGAGGAAGCCCTTGGTAACTTCTCTGCACATCTGGCTTGCCCAGATCACCTCTCTTTCTCTGAGGGCCATTATTAAGTAAAGGCCACTCGATCACAGGCCATGTGATACTTTTGCACGGATCTGATAACTGACAGGGTTACTACATGACTCATGGGCATGAGTACCAGCTACTTGAGGACTGCCTGACTGGTGGTGTGTGTGGTAGGATGTGCTGGACAAAGGCCTGATTTGCATCTTGGACTGCATGGAGTGGGATGGTATTCAGAAAACGTCCATCTAAAGTATACTTACTGTTTATTTGTAGTGGGCCATAGCTCTGACCGCATGAGCCTGCCCTGCATCCGGTCAGTGTCTAGCATGGGGAAGGGAGGGTAAAAGAGAACCCTGGCTTTGCTGCTTCACAGCTCTTAGCCCTTTGAGCTAGTTCCCTACTTAGTAAATGAGAACAGCAATGATAGTTCACAGGGCTGCTGCAAAAATTAAGCAGAAGTTTGTGTGCATTGTAGCATATGACAGCCAGCAACTATTTCTTTCCCACTTTCCATCATAATTATACTACTACTCACTTTGACTTCACACATGACATCTGCCTTCAAGTACTCCTATTAGTTGTATTCTGGAAGTAAAACTTACAAAATGAGTAAAAAAATACTATTTGTTGATATTGTATTGAAGTTGTTTAAAACACCTTCATAGTGAACAGTGAAGCAGGATCAGAAGTGTTGGGATTTCAGGCACATGCCACAAGTCCTAGCTAAAGTGTCTTCTGTAAGAGTGTCTTTAAACTGTGTTTGAAATATCTTTCATATGTGGAATACAAGCATGTTAAGGAAGTGACTAAAAGGCTGGAAAGAGGGTCAGTGTGTAAGAACACCTGCTATGCAAGTATAAGGATGTGAGTTTGAATCCCTCAACACTTATGAAAAAGCCAGGCATGATCATGTGCATGATGCTAGCCCCAGCACCCCAGCATAGGACAGAGGGAGGCTGATCACTGGGGTTTGCTGGCTCTCAGCCTCTCCCTAAGTTCATGGAGAGATCCTACCCTAAGGGAATAAGATGGAGAATGGTAGGCTATCCAATGTCTTCCTCTGGCCGCTGCAAGTGCTTCTATACAGCACGTATACACACACACACACACACACACACACACACACACACACACACACACACACAC
>OU015749.1:8849706-8887881 GCA_907169655.1 Acomys percivali
GTGTGTGTGTGTGTGTGTGTGTGTGTGTGTGTGTGTGTGTGTGTGTGTGGTGTGTGTTGGGTGGCAGGGAAGGCATGCATGTGAAGGTCAGAGACAACTTTGTGGATTTGGTTCTCTCCCACTCTCTCTTTATATACGTTTCAAGATGGAACTCCATCATCATCTTATACAAGAGCTGTGTCCACCGAGCCATCTTGCCAACCCAAAAATGTAATATTGATGAAAAAAAAACTGTTTTAGTAGGGTTTTCCTTTTCCAAGATTTTCTTTGATGAGCTTGAGTCTAGGTTAAGACTAAATGTAAGATGGGAGCAGTCTGGCTGAAGGAAGCCTCTTCATGCGTTACTCTCTAGCAAGCCTTCTTCTTCCGAAAGACTCCAAACTACAGGCAGCGTAGAGGTTTTATTCACAAAACATTGTGGGGTTTGTTTGGCTTTCAAGCCTCCACCCTGGAATAACAAGCACTGGGACAGCTTCGAGCCCTCACCCTACTTCACTGGCCCACTAAACTCCTGAGCAGGGGAGTAGCCTCTGCTTGTCAGTGAGTTCTACTTCTCTGGAAAGTTCTTTGAGAAGCAGATATGACTGGATCTTGACTCCTCTAGTCTTTCTTATAGTAGAAAGAAAAGGGGTTTTAAAAATAGAGGGGCCAGGGTTGAGTCTTCATAAGCTGGACGTGGTTCTAGTGGGAAAAGTGGGGGCTTTGGGACAGATCGCCTCCTCAGTCTTCATCTCCAGAGTGGACAGAGGAGCGCCTACTGCATACACCTGAGGTGAAGACAAAGTGCTCTGGCACGCAGCGGACATCCATGAGTGTCCCTGCTGCCGCTTCTCTCCCTGCTCTTGTTGTCACTTGCCCACCCTCCACAGAAGGCAACGTGCAGAGGTGAGAGCGCAGGCTGTGCCTGTGCCTGAAGCAGTACAGGGACTGGAGGGTGGAACAGTACAACTAGGGGCAAGGAGGGCCTCTGAGGGTGGTGGCAGGTCCTTGACCTTTTGTGTACTGTGTTAGGCTAGCTTCTTAGAGGAGACCTTGACAGGGGGGGGAAGAAAAGAGACATTTCCAGCCTTACTTCTTAGCCCACTTTCTCATCATACTTTGCCCCTTGACACCCTCTGAGCAAGTTGAGGACACTTAGACCACAGAGAGCTGGTCCCTTGACCCATAAAATGATCATGCCACATTCTGTCAGAAGTGGTTCTCAACCTTCCCAGTGCTATGACCCTTTAGTAGTTCTTCATGGCATGGTGACCCCCAACCATAAAATTATTTTGTTGCTACATCATCACTGTAATTTTGCTGCTGTTATAAATTGTAACATAAATATCTGATACACACATACATATACATAGATTCATGTATATATATACACACATATATATCTGATATGTGATAGTCTTTTGGAGATGAGGATTTTCTGTGTAGCTCTGGCCATCCTGGAACCAGTCTATAGACCAGGCTGACCTCAAACACAGGATCAAAGGCATGTGCCACCACATTCACCAATCACATTGATTTCTTATATCACTATGAATATAGGTCAGAAGTTCAATGTAGCTCAGCTGGGATGTGTCCTTAAACATCTCAGAAAACAATAGTTAGAGTGTTGACTAAGTTGAGGCTGAACCGTTTCAGGGTTTGAGGTCAGCTGTTGTAGAGTTCCTTCCCGGCCTCTGCTTGCTCAGCTCCCTGATCTCCATTGCCTCGCAGTTTGACAACCTGGTCATTCCTTACCACGTGGAACCTTCTGGTTTTTTCACTAGCAACCATCAAATCCTCATATATTGAGTCCCGGCTTCTTTTTCTGCTACTAACCAGAGGAAACTCTTTTTTATTAGGTCACACCCACGTGGCCAAACCTTTCTCTGCATAATTGTGGAATCAATATCCTTTCATCTTCCCATGGGCCTCCTACATCCATGGGGTTTGAGATTCTAGGCAAGTCAGGGTCAGTGTGCGTTATAGAGTTCTGCCTACCTCTGGGCATTCAAGTGAGTATAGAAATCTCAGGTTGCTATCTGGTCTCCTGTACAATTCTAAGTCACTCTGTGCCCTTTAGTGTTACTGACACAGTGGAGAATTCCTGTCCCGAACAGAGTCCCAGTCATGCGTATGCCCGTGCTCCCTGTGTGGCGCGCTGACACTTCCTCACTCCGTGTGTGAGCTGTCTCCTCTGACTTGCCCTCACAGCGCTTCATTTCTGGTGAGTGTGCCACTGGGAGGTCCCTGCCCTGAACCGCGGAGTGTTTGTGTGAAATATTTGGATAACTCTTCACTTCTGAGTACTGTTTTCTTTTAGAGTTGCCATTGATTAGACCTTGACTATATTAAATTCATCTTCTAATGTTTCTCTCTTTGGCCTCCTTATTTTAAGATCTTTTCTTGATTCTGTTCTTTATATTTTCTATATGTTTTCATTTCCAAGTAATGGAATACTTAACTCAAAATGGTTGAAACAGTAATTTATTTCTTTTTCAATTTTATTTTAATTTTTTAACTTAACAAGGAATCAAGAATCCATGCTCCTAAAACTGACACAGGGACCAGCAGTGTGGTCACAAGCACAGACTTGTCTTTCCTCTTCTCTTTTTTCCTCAGTGTGATGATGTACTTGCCTCTCTACCCTATCTAAAGTGGCCACAAAACATTGGGGTTCTTACTGCATAACAAAACGCAAAAGCCGAAAGATGTGGGCTGTCTCTAAGTTCTCTTTTAATAGGGAAGAAGAATTCTTTCCAGAACCTCATTGGTGGAGTTGCTCTTAGGTTCCATTAGCCAGAATTAGGTCACCTAGTCACTCCTGGCTGCACGGAGTTGCTGGTTTTGCGTACTTCTTGGAACTCAGCATGACTCCAGACAGGTCTTGATAGACAGCCATGCTGTGTCTCATTACTATCATGTGCCATTGGATCCAGTGTTGTAGTGTGGACTCACTCTTCAGAACTTGTATGTTAAACTAGGAACTGTTGCTTGCCAGAGGCAGCTGTTGCCACTCAGTAGAATGAATACATTAGATATGGTTGGGTATGTACCAGCCTGGGTAAGCCCTTGCTTAGGCTTTCCACACATGACTTCACACTGGGAAGGCAGAACGCTATCACTATAGAGCCAGATGTGCCTCTGTTAGGCACAGGAAGCCATGCCTTCTACTGAGTCCTCCTGCGTGATGTTCCCTGGGCTCTTGGTCACAGTGTGTTGCGACAGTAAGAATGACCTCTAGAAGTCTTACATGTGGAATGCTCATTTTTGTCTCACCCTCAAATCCAGCCCACCTCTTTACTTTCAGCTTTGTTCTAGAATCCCAGCTATTTTTCCATGGAAGGAGAGAAGAAACATTTTTAATACACAAGCAATATAAGCCTGACATCTCTTTTATGTTCTAGGGGTTTTGTATGTCCTCTTGCTTTTATTAGTAACTTCCTTCATATTCTTTTTTGTTGTTGTTTCCAAGACAGGGTTTCTCTGTGTAGCCCTGTCTGTCCTGGAACTCACTCTGTAGACTAGGCTGGCCTGGAACTCACTGTGTAGTCCTGGCTGGCCTGGAACTCACAGCGATCTGCCTGCCTCTGCCTCCCAAGTGCTGGAATTAAAGGTGTGCATTGACACCACCTGGCAACTTCTTATTCTTGATTCACAAACAAATTTTTTTCTTTTTGCCCTGAGAATATTGTCTGCATTTTTGGTTGACATTGTCTTCTTGAGTTGTCTTTGTTTTCTCTGAATACATTCCCTTCCTTTACAGAGAGGTATCTCAGATACTCTGTGACACTGAATGTGGTTTTGCATTTAAGTGGTGTGCTTAAGATTGAATAAAAGTTTTGTTTATGTAGTCAGGGACTTTTTGGGTTGACCAAACTGCGGGGCGATTAGGAATTAGTATTTTCATTTTGGAACAGTGTCAGTCTCTGTAGGCCTTTCTGCTTGTTGTATAGAGACCACCCCTATCTACTTAGAAGAATCATTAAAAGCCAACTGCCAGGATTTTGAAGAGAACCTTGAGAGAATGGTTTAGGGATGCTGATATGTTTGTTCACTGAACAGATTGAAACTTTTACTAAATAAGGACTCACATTACAAAAATCTGAAATCTACTGTGTTCCAAAAGATAGAATGTTTTGAGTACCAACATGACACAAATGGGAAATTCCACAGGTGACTTCATGTGACAGGTTATAGTCAGAATGCAAATCATGAAGTTATATAAAATTATCACTCGCCTGAGGGTGTAAAGTATAGAGGAAACATAATGAATCCACAAGTCCAAACCAGTGCAACTCAGATCCACTTCTGCTCCCACACATTTTGGATGAGAGCTACTCAGTTGGACCCATGGTGCAGGCTCATTCCGTGTGTTCCGTGGGCCCTTTGAACCTTTGTTGAAAGACCCACACTTTCCCCTTCTGGGCACCTTCTCTCTCCAGATGTAAGCCCGCTTGTCTCCTGCCAGAGAGAAGAAACAGTAGTTGCCCAGCTGGGGCTGGGAAGGCTATGCAAACAGCTCATTGTCTACAGCTGCACTTCCCTTTACCCAACTCCCCTCTTGTTGGCTTTATGTTCATTTCGCAGGGGCCCCTCATCTCCAAACTCTGTCTTGAGAAGAGCTGTGTGCTCATTTACATTTTCTTTGCAGGGAAAAGTGTCAGTGTTCCATTCCTTCTGCCTCATACGTTCCTTCCCTTCTCTGTCCTGTGAAAGCATTGATGCCTGTGTGTATAGGACAGCAGTGTGCTAAGACTAGGAAGCAAGCAAAGATGGTCTCTGTCTTCAGAAGCCTTCCAGACCTACTGATGCTAAAGGACACACTGGACAACATTGGGAGAAAAATCTACATGATCAGGAGTGTTAGATAAATCATTCAGTGTTAAGTGAAAAATAGAGTATAAATTGCTTTACTGGTGTTTCAGTCATGAAGGGGAATAAATATAAATACACAGAGATACTGTTTCTACACACATCAACACTGCTTTCTTTTCTGGATAGTTGACTTATGCTGACTTTTAGAAACAGTATCTTTTGTTTTCCTGAGCTGCCTAGGGACTACCATCAACATGCCCCACCATGATAGCATTCTTTGTTTGTTTTCTTTCCATTGTTGCTCTGTTGATGATGCTTGGGCCAACATGCTGTAATGGTTGCTGAAATGACCCAAGCATTCCTCACTGTCAGAGGACCTTGCCCTTCACCAAGGGACTTGACTCCTCTACATTTATTTAGTCATTTCCTGTCATTTTTAAATTGACAAAATCGTTTAAACAATAGCAAGATATGATGAAGAATACATATCCTTCAACAGTTTCATGCATAGATGTAATATTTTCTGGTCATATAATAAGTATATGAGAACAATTTCAAATAGATTACTCATCCCTTGTTATCTACTGAAGACTGGTTCCAGTACTCCCTAGTCAGGTGTCTGCCTCTAAAATCTGAGGACCTCAGTTTGTATCCCCAGTGCCCATGTATTGTGGTGCTCAGCAAAACCTTGAAGCTGGAGGATGGAGGCAGGAAGCTGCTCTAGGCAGCCAATCACTGGGCTCCAGTGTCAGCATGAGGCCTTGGTTCAGAAACTCTAAGTGGCTGATTAAGGAAGATATCCGAGGTTGACCTCTGCACCCACCTCCTGTTTGTAATAATACCTAATATAATGGGATGCACTTTGAGTCCACTCTTTTGTTAGCGAATAACGATGAGGAAAAAAGACTGAACATGTTAGAACAGAGGCGATTTTCTTTGTAATAGTTGGCTGGATCCAAGGATGGGGAACCAATGTGTGTATGGGCGGGGGTGGGGGGTGCAGCACAGAGAATGAGAGAGAGCCAATCTAAACTTCTAATGGAGGCATTTATTGTCACATCATGAATCTGTAATTTCTTTATACCTTTTACTAGTTTAGAAGTTCAAAGTGACAGATAAAAGAGGGTTTGGGGGGTTTTAAAGCTATTTATTCATACTTTGTATCTTTTTCCCACTGTTTTTTTTGTTTGTTTGTTTGTTTGGTTGGTTAGTTTGGCTTTCGTTTTGGGTTTTTGTTGTTGTTTTGGGTTGTTTTTTTCCCCCAGGCAGGGTTTCTCTGTGTAATAGTCCTGGCTGTAGACCAAGAATTAAAAAAAAAGTTTTAAAGTTACTGAGATCCTTTGTCTATGACAATAATTTAGTTTAAAATGGACCATATTGTAAACTTGTGAATTTGACATATAGATGTACTTGTCATTTATACTATTAAAGCTGCTTGTAATTGACTGTGATATCCTGATGTATAATTTTTAAAAGAAAAATTATAAAGTTGCAAAATGTATTTTTGAAGTGTTTCCCTAACTGCACAGATTCTGTGCTGCAGAAGTCAGGAGTATTTCATGAGTGGAGTTAAATACCCACAAGGTGCATGTTGGCTACTCTAAAATTCTTATAAAGACAAAGAAATTAATTACCCAGCACGAAAACAAGTCCTAGTCTTTCTGGCAAACATTCAATTAACTTTTTAGTGCTTGCTGTTTAATGTTGTTTTTGACCAACCAACCATTGAAAACTGCTTTGCTTTGAAACCAGGCTTGAGCAGAAAACAGTATTATGTGTAGCTGGTTAGGTGGTCGGTTTCATTGGGTCATCAGCTTTTTTCCCATGATCTCTGAATTCAGTGACCTGTTCTGTTTTGGACACACTGCAAGATGTGCCTTAAACACATTCATTTTTGTATTTAGTATTTAACAGAGTTAACCTCTCAGATATACTGGAATAACTGGAAAAAAATCTTCAATTAGATTTCGTGAAAAGGTACTTGGAAAATGTTGTAATGCTATTAATAAATTATATCTAATTGTGAAAATCACAGTTAAATAATTGTTTTGAAAGTAGGTACTTATATCTCTTTTCTTCCTGACATTTTAAGCAATAAATACCTCTGTGTTTTGTAAGATTTGATAATACTGTCATTTTGCTCACCGACCTTTTCTGCATTTGAACATTTTGGTACACACCCACACCTATATTTTCTAAGCCATGCAAGAACTACTGGCCAGGTTTTGACAGTTCACCCTCATACAGTGTGTCTTTCTTCTTTCTTTCTTTCTTTCTTTCTTTCTTTCTTTCTTTCTTTCTTTCTTTCTTTCTTCCTTTCTGTCTGGTTTTCTTCTTTTGAACAGGGTTTCTCTGTGTAGCCTTGCCTGTCCTGGTCCATACTTAGAGCTCCACTTGTCCCCTGAGTTCAGGAGCCCCTTCAGGAGCACTCATCAGTCTCCAACAATATTCTAACTAACTCTAAAAGATGACACTTTTATTACTGGGACGTTAATTGGAGAGTCCAAGCCTACATGGATGTGTATGGTTGTTTGCTGAGGATTAAACGTGGGGAAACTGTGCTTAGGAACACTTTGTATGCCTACTTTTGGCGTTTCCTGCATTGTCAGGGCTCACCAGGGCAGTTTGTCTGTTTGAAGAGAATGTGGATCATTTAGTTCAAGTAGTGTCGACCAGATACTTTTGATTACCAGTCAGCCCTTTCCATTTATAATTGACAGTGGCCGAGTGAAATGTACAAACTATGAACCTGTTCTGTTTAGCATTTATTGATGAGTCTTGCCTAAATCAGTTACTATAACTGTGATGGCAAAATATTGCCTATTACCTTTACTTCTTCTACACGTGAACTCTCTCTTTTCTTCTTCTGCTCTGCTCTGTTTTTAAGGCAGTCTTCCTATGCAGCTCAAGCTGTCTTGAACTTGCATCTTCCTGCCTCAGGCTTCCTGGCCTTACAGGCCTGTATACCACCACACCCAGCTAATTGGAGAAGCTTTTTAAAAGTTCCACCCCTGTGCTTATTTTACTTATTTGCCTGAACTCGGGATCCTGTCTTACTCCATGTATAGTAATGCTCCTGGCTGGACACATGAGAGCCCTCATCTGACTCCAGTGTCCTCTGAGATACGGGCCTGCCTGTTTCCTGGAGTCCCAGCCCCAGACTCCTATCCACATCTACTTTATCTGAGCTTAGATGGAGCCATTTCTCAGTGGAAGACAGATTCCTTTTAGTACAAAAGGTATGTAGGAAATAGATGCGTTTCTTGCAGGCTAGAGAGATGCTTACTGCTCTTCTGGAGGACCCAAGTTCAGTTCTCAGCACCCACGTAGTGTGGCTCACACCCTCCTGTAAGCCCAGCTCCAGGGGATTCAGCTCCCTCTTTTGGCCTCTCTGGGTACCCTCACATAATGACATACTCTCACAGAGATGCATACACAGGAACATAAATAAAAATATTTTAAAATTATGCTTCTGAAACTTTATTTTGTTACTGCATTGGGAACTTTTCTAGTTGTTTGAGACAAGATCTTGCTTGTCGCAACATAGGCTGGCTTCTGATTTGCTGTACTCCGCCTCAGCCTCTTCCCTAGTGCTGAGAGCAGAGGGCTGTGCCACCATGCCTACCTCCTTTATGAACTGTGAAGTGTGGAACCTTCTGTTTTGTAGAACGTGCACTTACTCCTCTGATATTCTGATGCTTTTTATACAGAATACATTTTGGTGCCTATTATCTGATCTCCTGACACGCCCCCTACCACCACTTACTTTCCTAAATTTATGATTTTTTTTAAATGGGTCAAAGTGCCTCATCCTATCATGGGTGTGTAGTTGATGTGTTTTTATAAAAGGGAGATATCTATCAGTCAGACTTTAAGATTGCTTGGACGATGCAGAGTCCAGCTCTGTATTAGAGACCAAAAGTTAGACTCACCTGTAAAGATGCAATTTTAAGAAAGACAGAAATAAATTGTGAAGATCAGACTGTTGATTTTTCTCTTGAATGTAATTACCTTTCTTTGGAAGACATAGTCATTTTATATAGTATGTGTTTATGAGATTGTTATAATTGTTCTAGTAAATTCCATGGGTGTTAACACGTATGGTACACCTCTCTCTTCAGAAGCTCACTATTAGGACACATGGGACAAGAATTCTGTTGTTTAAAATAGGAGATAGGAGCTGGAGAGATGGCTTAGTGGTTAGGAGCATTGGGTGCCCTTCCAGAGTAATCCCTGGCAACCACATAATGGCTCACAACCATCTGTAATGTGATCTGATGCCCTTTTCTGGCATGCAGGTCTACATACAGATAGAGTACTCATATAACATAAATAAAGAAATCTTAAAATAGGAGATAAACTATATTAATCAATAGAAAATATTTAAGAATGATCCTGGTATCTAGAAAATGGCATGTCTGGTTCAGGGTAGCAGAGAAACTTTATGGTGTGAGTGAGATCAGAGTCCAGTATTCCTGGAAATCAGAGCCACAAAGAGAGAAGCAATAGAAATGACCAAAAATAAGATAAAATCATGTTTGTAAGACTTATAGTTCAAACTGTGTTTGTTGGCAGTTCAGTAGGCTAGGAGAGCCTGCTCCTACCTGTGGAGTGATGTTTGGACATTGTCTTCGTTACTTTTCTTGTTCTTGTAAGGAAATACCTGACAAAACCTGATTAAGAAAGAATTTATTTTGCCTCCTGGTTTGAGGGGGATACACAGCCTGTCATGATGGGATGGTGTTGTGGCAGGTGGGCACACTGTGACCAGGAAGCAGAGCGATGCATGCTAGTGTTCTACTCACTTCCTCTTATGTTCAGCACGGGACCCCACTGTGGAACAGTGCCACACTTCTGTCCCTCTGTTAATCCATAGGTATGTCCCTAGAAGACTCTTGAATCCAGTCAAGTTGACAGTGAAGATTAACCCTACAGACACCTTCTTTAGAAGTAGTGAGTGTATCTGAAGTGGAGCATAGAGAGAGCAATAATCACCTAAGTGGTAATCTGGACCAGTGTTATTTACACAGTGTTGGCCCTCGTGGTATTTAAGAGATATGTGAAATATTTGCCAACATTTAAACCTGGAATTTTGGATGGGGGATATCATCTTAGCTATAGACCACTTTTCTAGGTCAATGTTCCATCCCTAGCACCACAGAAAAAGGGGAAAAAAGTCTGGAACTTGTAATTTTCATAGGTCCTCTTGAAAAACTAGAACTTTTGGTATAGCTTGGCTGTGGAACTGGCTAGTGAAACCTGTGTGAATTTAAAAAAAAAAAAAAAAAAAAGCTACTGAAGTGTCATTTGCTGCCAGTACCCAGCACTCGAGGCAAAACAATGGATTTCTAAGTTTGAGGCCAGTCTGGTCTATAAGACAACCAAAGCTACACAGAGAAACCCTGTCTAGAAAGAAAGATCCTTCTTTGCATAAATTGTTTTCTAAAATGTGTATATGGTGAATATACCAGTTTTTTTTAGGTGGGCTCCTTGGCAACTGCTAGTCAGGAAGAAGGAAGTGTAGACTGCTTGAGTGGCCTAAGGCACCCTGTGGAAGGACGTGATCCCTTTCTGTTGCTGGGGAATTTTAAAATATATTAGTGGTTTTCACCTCTTGTCTAACTCAGCCCCATCCTAACTTTTAAAACTTTATTCCCATGTAAGTTTCATTTCACTGTCTTTTATGTTTAATGTTAATATTAGATGGGAACATCTCAGTTATTGGCATCATTCTACCCAGGAAGTAAAACAAACAGGCCATCTGATTACGGACATATACAGATAGAGCAGGGTTGGAGTGTTCAGTATCTGTGCCAGTGAGAAAGCTGTCCAGAGGAGGCGCTAACTGTAGCTGCATTCCTGCTCAGCTGAAGCAGCCTGCATGTGATGGGAGAGGTAGCTTGACACTGGAAGATACTGTAGGATAGGAGCTAGCGAAGCGAGTTCTGTAATAATTAGCAGAAGTTGGTGAGAACCTTCATTCTGCATTCTGACCCTGTTTTAGTCCACACCACCTTCCTCCTCCATTACCATCATTGTCTGTATGTATATCCATAGATGTACATTTTGTCAAATAAGTGTCACAGTGTCAGATGCCTCCCAGACCCAGACCTAAGAGAAAATGAAGAGGGATTGGTGCTGGGATCTAGAATTGGAGAGTACAGATAGGTGGGAACAGCTTGGCTTGGGATGCTATTCTCAAGCAGGAATGCATGTTTTGAGGTGCTGAGGGTTTCATCTTTAAAATAGAAACTGAGCCAAGTATGATGGCACATACCTATAATCCCAGCACTCAGGAAGCAGGAGAATCTCTTCAAGTACAAAGCCATCCTGGTCTACAGAGTGAGCTCCAGGATATTCAAGCCTGTTATACAGAGTAATTTTGTCTTTAAAACAGCAAAAATAAAATAAAATAAAACAAAAATAAAAAATAAAATCAATAAATCAATAAATATAAAATAGAAACTGAAAATTCATCATTAGTTGAAACCTGAGTTTTCAGTGTTGCACTTGCCTTGAAACTTAAACAATAGCCGTTGAGTGATGCAGCTCTGAGAATTAAATGTGTTAATAAATGCAAAGGCCTTAAGCTAGTTAGTTCCCCAGCTCTTTCCCCGTGGAAGCACTGGTGCACTGGTGGGCTGCTGAGAGAAAATGCAAAAAGCTTGTTCTATTATGACTAAGCATCCCAGATACTCCTCCCTGCTAGAGCTACAGAGCACATAGTGACACAGAAGCTAACATGAGACATTTTCCAAGCCACAGAACCCTTTCTTTACCAAACATTGACATGGAAACCTGATATGTGATAGAGATTAACTTGGATCTGCTCTGTTTGAAGTCATTATTGGCAGTTGAATCTCTGCTAGAGTGCTGGTTCTCAAACTAGCTTGTATGCGAATCACTTAGGCTGGTCACAGCATAGACTTGAGAGCACAGCCATACTTTTTGAGTCAGTGAGACTCTGGAATGTCCACTTTTGATGAGTTCCATGCTCATGCTGCTAGTGATGGGGTGGTAGAACAGGGAGAACCACAAATGAGAGCTGCTGTGTAGAAGGTAACGGTTTTATTTGGTAATAGCCAGAAACTTGGACATTTTACTGATAAGTCAAAGCTACGGCTCTATCTTCTTCCTTTGGGGCCGTTGGAAGTCTGATGCCTGCAGTGTGTTTAGTGGCATAAACCAGTGGAAGAGGTCTATTGGTCCATTAGCTGGAGCTTATTATAAATGCATGTCCACAGCCCTCATTCTAAACCGCTCAGAAGATCTAGGCAGTCAAGATCTGCACTTTTAAAAACTCCGTAGTTGATTCTTATACTGATGAGGTTTGGGAATTGCTCACCTGGGCGAACCCTACTCACAAGCTTAGGAGCAGCTTAAGAAACTCCCCATGGAGATGGCTCAGAGGTTAAGAGCACTGACTGTTGTTCCAAAGGTCCTAAGTTCAATTCCCAGCTCCCACATGGTGGCTCACAACCATCTATAATGAGATCTGGTGCCCTCTTCTAGTGAAAAGTGTACATGCAGGCAGAACTTTGTATACATGATAAATAAATAAATAAATCTTAAAAAAAGAAAAGCAAAGAAACTCCCCATGGAAAGAACAATGTCCACTTCTCTTTACCCCACAAAGTAATCTTTCTACCCATTTAAGTTGTTGATTTTACCAGAAGCTTCCTTGACCTTTACTGTATTCATAGCATTAAAGAGACTGCTGTATTTGTCAGCAGTTTCAAAAGGTCATGCAAGGTAAAGAAAAGGAGAGGCTGAAAGTTCAGCTTAGTGGTAGGGCATCTTTTTAGCATGTGTGAAAACCCTAAGCTTAACCCACTAGCACAGGACAGGGCTCACTTATTTGGCTAGACTGACTGGTGAATCCCCTCCAGGGATCCACCTATTTGCATATACCGCTCCGCCCCCCTCATGTTGGTGCCAGGGTCATGGGCCTGTGCTACTGTTCCAGGTTTTTATATGGGTTCTAGAGAGCTAGACCAATGTTCTCCTGCTTGCACAGCTTACACGGCAGACACTTTCATGACTTGAGCCATCTCTCTATTCCCAAGAAATATAATTACAATTGTAGCTCCTTTTTCTTTTTCTGAAATGCATGCCAGTCCCAATGAGTCAAAGCCACACCATAATGACCTCAGGTAGCTTCAATTAACTCTTTAAAGATCTATCACTGTCTCACATCACACGGGGCATAATCCAGTCCATGACAAATGGAAATGAATTAGGAGTGAATAAGTGAAGTATGAGGAAGGAGCCCAGTGTCATATGGCAACTACTTGAGCTTTTATTTGCTCCCTCTCCTGGCAGTGTTTTGCATTTTTTATTTCATTGTCTTTTAAATAATCGAAATACAGAAATTAGAAGCTCAGCCCTTCTTCAAAAAGGCTGCTAATGTTTCATGCCATCATCGGTTAGGCTTACTGTAAAAACCTCTAGATAAGAAGCTCACTTTTAAAATTTGTCTCTTCAAACCCACATGCTGCAGCTTCCATGTTGCCCAGCATCTCCCCAGTAGTTCTTTCTCTCCTAGCACACACGGCATCCCTTGTGCCACGGTCAGTCTCCTCTCCTCTATTCAACCACTGATGGGTCTCGGCCTCCCTCTAAGTAGCACTCACTTGTTCGCTAATGTAGCCTAATAAATCTGTGTTCTTCCAAAAACTCAAAACTGAGTGTAAATATGACCTCAAGTCCAGTGGTGTGTGCATATAGGGCACAAAGGATAGAGGTCAGCGCCACCACGAGGAGGGAGGAAACCACTAAATCCACAATGTGCTGTCCAGCCAAACAAATGGCCTAGTTCCCTTAGCAAATAAGTGTCATAAAACAAGTGAGGATGAGAACAGAGATTGCTCAAATGAGATTTATGTGACATGCCAGGCAGTTGTAGTGCACAGTTCAAATATAGTTACTGATTTGAAGACATACCTAAACATGTGATGGGTGGGTGTGTGTGTGTGTGTGTGTGTGTGTGTGTGTGTGTGTGTGTGTATGTGAGAATTTTCTTGAAATTTGCATGTGGAGTAGCTATTCAAATTGTTATTAATTTTGATTGATCTGATAGTGGTGTTGGTTATATGTGCCCTTAATGTGTTGGTGTGTACTTGCACATTGTGTCTGAGGTTCATGCTAACATGCAGTTGTAGAAAAGGAAGAATTGCTGGCTCCTTCTCTTCTGGTTCACACTGCTTTGACAGGTCCACCTCCTCGTGAAGTGGAGGGAAGCAAGGGTCTGTCCTGCTGCGGTGATCTACATGATTTCACCATTTTGATCTATAGGCTGCTTTTTTCATCACTGTGACGAAATATCTGACGGAGCAACTTGAAAGAGGAAAGGTTTATTTTTACTTGGGATTTGACTACAAGTCATTCACAGGGAGCATGTGGTGAATATTCTCACACCCCATGATCTCCAGGGACCCACCCCTTCTAAAGGCTCCACAGTCTTCAGAATAGCGCCACAAGTCAGTGACAATACATTCATAAGATGAGACTGCAGCACACATGCTGGAGTTTCCATAGCAACTGATTATTTCCTAACAGTATCAGCTGTGGAGAGGAGTCTCCTGTAAGTTTACTTACTGTTCCTTACCCCATGAGCCTGGCACTCAGAACTTGGCACAAGGCAAAGGAGGCCGTCAGCCACCCATAACAGGATGAGTGAAGGCTGAGGGCAGCTCTGAGCAGAGCTCTTACCTGCAAGCAAGAGGACTAGGTTCAAATGCCCAACACCCACGTGAAGAGCCAGGAGTGCCTATGTAACCCTGCAACCCTGCCTGGGATTGGGAGAGGCAGACCCAAGCATTCAGTGGCCGGCCAGGGAGAAGGTAATAAGGGAGAGGTAAGAGAGAAGGACACTGTCCACACTGCTCTGGCTCCCATGTGTGCACACGGGGGCATGCGCATCCACATGCTCATATGCATTTGTCACATACAGCATACAACATCACATACACAAAAATAATAAACGAGAAAGAACTTGACTTCAAAATGTTTACATGTTAATGTTTCCAAAGTTGAAATTTCACTGTGACTGTTGAATCTGTTGTGAATATATATTTTCCTCTTATCTTTCTGACTTTTTGTTCTGGGAAGTTAGGGCCAGTGTACAGCCTACATTTTTCTACTTGAGAATTCATGTTTGAAACATGTTAATTTCTTTAAAAGTTGCTACTTTAAGGTTTGTTTTCAATCATCAACCTGCTAAACTTTTCTTTGGTACAAGTTGACATCCACTTAAAACAGGGACCTTCTCACATGTGTATGCTCGTGCAAAGCCTTCTGTGAAAGCGCACTGCTCTTTCCCTTGCTGTTGTTCACGCCAGAGAGTGAATTCTTGTTAGAGCATAGGACGAGTGCATCACAGACTCCAAAACAGTTGTGTCGCATAAGTTCATTAACACCAGATCATGTTTTAGCACCATGTCTTGCTGGAAGTCTAAACTGTTATGTATCTCATTGCCAAGATAAATGACTTAGATTGTGGCTTGCTTCACTGTGGCTGCACCCGTACCCCACAGTATTTGGGTTGGATGCTTCCGAGTATAGTTAAGCATTTATATAAAGCGGGAGCCTTGCTGCCACTCAGCTAGACATTCTCCCCTGTTAGTGTATTATCACGTTATGTCTTTCTCTTCCTCTTCTTCAGGCAATTAATGTGTATATTGTTTATTTTGCATATACTCATAAAAACAATTACTACAACAGTAGCATATAACTAATCTCGCACACCTGTTACCCTTACTCTTCAATATTTATAGGTTAATATTTGGTTATGCCGTTAAGAACTTGTGAGGAATATAAGACTTGAAGTAACTCTAAAAATATGTAGATCTGTATGTTTATATACCCACATGTATCCAAATTTTAGTTTACTTATAATTGATAACCACATCTAACATTTTCTCTCCACTTAATAGAACTTTCAGGATAGTTAGAGTTCTTAGGGGTGTGATTTCCATAATGGCTTTTTAAGCTATGTGTTTAAGGGTCTTTAACAACTGGTTTATTCTTAGATTTGTAAGTCTGTGTTGTCACAAACTGTGTCTTGAAGCAACCTAGAAATGCTTTGCCACTTTAAGCACTATGGTTTTCTGTCTTGTTTACTTTAAAGACATTCTTTTTCTTAGTATGTCATCGATTTAAAGTGGCTTTCTTGAGAAGCATAAGACAGAGTGCTGCTGACCCATTATGTAGCGCACATTTATTGACTGCTTACTGTGTGCGTAAACTTGTGTGCTGACATGATGGCTAATTCAATGAAGGAAACAAAATTCCTTAACTTGAACCTACATTTTAGTTGGGAGACAGCATCTAAAAGAAGCAAAAACCAGTCAGTATGGTTTCAAGCTGTAATAAAGCTAATTGATGACGAAGATGAGAGCAGTTTCCGAGGGAACTGGGGAGAACATGTGATGGGAGAAAATGGAAGGACTGTAGCCTGAGAAAGTGGAGACAGCGAGTCCATACAGGCTGCGCTGAAGGGCGGGCCTAACAGAGAACAGATGGCTGGAGAGCCTAGCGGGGTCCTACCAAGACCAGGGTTAAGTATATATTTAAAGATTGTTTCCTTCTATGTAGATAGAAAAATATTTTATGTTCCTAGTCCTCCCACACACACATTCTTTTAAAAGGCTTTAAGAACATTTGTGTATAAATAAATGCCTGGTTCATTTGTTGGTTAGAGGAATGCTGTGGGGTTTTGTGTAATTTCAATCATTGCTTATAATGTCGAGTTTTTCATGGTGTATACTTTGCTCTGATATGTAAATGATAAGATGCATTTCTAGCCATCTTATCCTAAATATAATCATACTGATTTTTATGTAACATAAAACAAAACAGAAAATAATCTCCTAGTGTCTCCTGTGTATAATGCAGAGAAACAGTTTGTAAAGAGCAAGTCTGAGTTGGAACAATGTAAATGCCGTGTCTTGTTTATTTGATAGAAACTGGCATTTTAAAAGTCAGAGTAGAGATAAAAATCATAGTTAATTGTTTACATTCTTTAAACTGGTAGAGCTAACCCTGATGGTTTTTACGTTTGCAGCTACAACATTTTTAAAATAAAACTTACCTTTATTGTAAATAGCTTAGTGAAATATAGTAGCACTGCCAGGAAGAGAGGTGGGTTTTGCCAATTTAGAAAGTTAATAATTTTTGTGACACTACTGTAGCTTAAAAGTCCTTGCTAACTTTCCAAACCTCAGTGCTCACTGACCTTCCACTTGAACCTAGCTGTAATGTAAACATCTTCCTGAGGTGGTTAGGGGTTGGGCCAGCCAATCTGGAGGGTATTAGCAGTGTTCTCTTGGGAGGTTGGAACCCTGGGTAATTCTCAGGAGCTCCTTTCCAGGCCAGAGGCCATCTTCAACATTACATATTGCTTAATTCTTCTGTGCTCTTACTAATAATGCCTACCGTGCCTCTTGGAAATCTCATTAGTTAAAAACGTAATTAACTTGCCTTTGAAGTGGAAAGTAAGGGCAGTCATATTTGGAAGCTCCACGCCCTTTCCATGCCAGTTGCTAAAATACATAGTGTGAGCTTCAGCCCACTGAGGTTGAGGTTACTGCCTCATGTCTCAAAAAGTCTGACTTTTTAGGAATCTATTACACATCCAAAATATTTTTGTTCAAAGCAAAGCTAAGTACTGTATCAACTCCCTTTGACCCCTTACCCCCTTTAAACCTTCTGAGGTGTACTGAGCAGTGTTTTTCAAACTTCAGGTCATGGCCTATTAAGGGTCATTAAATCACTTTATGGGTTAAAACCAGCATTTTAAAAATGTAAGTTGAACATAGAAATCATAGTGCGGGTATGTATTGTCTTGTGGTAGTTTTGTTCGACTTGGATATGTGTGTGAGTTTTCAAGTAAGTGTGAAAAGGGGAAATAGTTATTTGTTCTGGATGGCCCTCAGAGTTGGGAAAGCCTTACTATAGAGAACGTTCTGGAAAAAGACTCAGTCTCATGTTTAAATGTTTATATTTTAATACCTTGAGTTTCCAGATACCAAGCTGACACTAGAGCTCATTGAATATTTTAAAAGAAATTTAGAAGATAGAAGGTTAAAGAAACTACATTTAAAACCAATTGTTTTTTCATTCTGATACTGTCCTATAACCAAAAGCCAAACCCAACAAAATTCATGCTCCTCTTAGTTCACAAAATAAGTGCTTGGCAATTTTTTACACATATAGAATAAAATAATAGAGAGTGAAAAATGTAGGTGTTTGATAGCAGCCCAGATATTTTATGTAAAGATTTACATGCATTGAAGGACACCTATGTTTCATGTAAGAATGCCATGTGAGTTAATAGGTGCAGGTGACACAAATCAGAGATTTTGTCAGGCCTGTGTGCAAATCCACTATATTCTTGCTTGTTTCAACTTTATGTTCTTCAACATAGTGACCTCTTCTTCTCAGTATTCAACTGAAATAATTTATATTAAAATATGCTTGCCTTTACCCCATCAGTGTCAACTTTCTCAAGCTTATAATTGAATATTTCTTCCTATTGAACATTTCTTTCTGCTCACTAAACTAACATTAAAATCTATTGTTAATCCTTTAAAGTTTCAGACTAGATTTATGTGTGAGCACTGGTGTTATATGTGTTGTCATTTTTACTACATAATGTTAACAAAACCTTTTTCCTCTGTGAAATAGATGATAATCAAGTTGTGTTCCAGACATCAAACCAATACCTGGGTATCTTTTATATCCCCAAGTCACTGCAAACCAGTGTGTTCTGACCAGAATGTGGGACATGATGCCTTCATAATAAGTGCTATCGGGGTTAGAGTACAACATACCGACACTGGATTGTTGACAGTGAAACTCTGTCAACAAACAAACAAACAAACAAACACCAGTACCCATATGCCCTAAGTAATACATTCCTAAAGTAGATAGCAGTCGCTTGGCCATGGTTTAATAGTGGGTTTTAGTGTTTTGACTACCAGCTGTCAGCTTTACATCCTGGTAAAAAGTATTCAATTCTCAAGTTATAAAGTAATAATGTTCCTCCTTGTAATATTTAGAAAGCACTTAGGTTCATTTTTATCTCAGATATATCTCTTTAAAGATACCAAAAATAGATTGAGTACCTTACTGAACTACCATGTGCTTTCATATCCTGCAGCTTGTACATCTAAACTATTTCATAGCACTGTTTCTCTTGATGTATGAAAATCTTCTGTGTAAATTACAGCTTTCATACTGTATTAATTTTTATCTTTTTACAGAAGTAAACAAAAGTTATCAAATCTGATCACCTGTAGTTAAGCACTGTTATGACTGTCAGAAATTTGATCTCAGGACAAAGAGTGGTGTTCTGTCTCCTTGTTATGTAGTGTCTTTCCTACATAAAGTCATAATAAAAACAGGTTGTTGTGTAGACTTTTTAAATGCCAGGAGCTTATATAACTTTATTTACCACTTTGTTGCAGGTGTGTGTGTGTGTGTGTGTGTGTGTGTGTGTGTGTGTGTTAAAAATAGACTTATAGAGTTGCTCGTAGAGCTTCCCCTTTGTCATATTCTGTAGTATCATAGTCTTTATAAAAGCCAATTCTTTTTTTCTTCTTCTTCTAGTATTCGCCACATCTTTGTGTTTAAAATGTCTCAAAATGAACTTAATAATTTTTTCTAGCTTCATTTTATTTTTGAAGTTAGTGTTACTGTATTGGCTACAAAGCAGACAAAAACAAAAGGCCATTTCTTCCTCTTGCACTTGCTTTGATGTTCGCTCTGAGTTAGAGTGGTCGATGCATGATGATAAATGTTCTGTTAAATACAAAGCATGCTTTAAGTACAAACAAAATACGGACTTCCTTCCCAAATTATTTTGATTCCCTGTACAAATATCACGGTAGCTGATCAGCTGTTATATTGGAATAAATGGGGGAAAGAATTAAATTTTTGCATTCGATTGACTTTTTATACAAAAAGCAAGGCTGATATCTTGGACAAGAAACTTGTATAGAGCTAATATTTGATGAAAAGTAATAACAAAGCTGTTCATTTTCACTTAGAAAATGAAAGAGCACTCTAAAGAAAAGAACATTTCATACTTGAATTCCATATTTGACAGACACAGAAATGCGGAGACAGTTGAACTCTGCAACTGACAGCATATAGGCTGTCATTTCTTAAAAACATTTTAAAGCATTATTTGTTGCTGAAAAAGAAGCATTCAGCATCCTTTTTTATCAAGAGGAGTAACTTTAAAGATGCTGTGTTGGACATTGTTGCGGGGCTTTCAGGAGCTGAGGGGAAGCAGAAGACCGCGCTTCCTTTTGGTGGAGCCCACTTGTTTTCTTTTTACTAACCTGACGGAAAACCCCATTAGCTCAAGCCACTACAGAAAGCTGCCATTCTCCCATAGTGTGTTTTGATTTCAAGACTCAAGAGTAGGATGAGATTCTTCTGTAATATATCTGGCCTCGCTTAGTCTCTCATATATGAGTTTGCAGCTCCCCGTGAGCTTTGCCTTCAAGTCTTGTGATCTGCACAACAAACCATAACAAACACAGAAGTCAAGTGCATAGGTCATTTTCACAACTTGACATGGGTGTGTCTGCCATTGTTCCTTTAACCTTTCTCAGCACTGAATTCGTGTCTTTTGGCAAAAGTAAGAACTCCCTGTTGGTGGAAGGCCTGGTTTGCGTATGTGAAACCCTGAGCTTCCCCTAGAACATGGCCCAAAAAAATGAAGAGACAGTACTGTCTGGTGGAGACCCAGCAACCAAATAGGAATTTCTTGGTGATACTATCTTTTTAAAAAGTTTTTAATTTGCGAATGACACAATAAATAGAGTTAAAAAAAACAAACAAACAACTGTGACTTCACAAGCCCCATATGTATTTTTCTGACCGTGTGTGTGTGTGTGTGTGTGTGTGTGTGTGTGTGTGTTTGAAATCATTTGTCATACTTTCAGTTAGCATACATATTCATGTATGTATACTACTGTACTTAGAGCAGGAGAATCCTTTGCTCAGATACCACATCAATTTTGTGTTGTCACTCACCCAGACCTCTTTACAACCTATTGTGAAGTTCTGCTCCCACCAGAAATTGTGTGTCATGAAAGATTCTACTTCTTGGACAATCATGTCCATTTAGTTTTTGGACACCTTATCTCACTTCTTTTTTAGGATCTTAAAAGTGAAAAGTACCTTTGAAGCCTTAACGTTCAAACTATATATAAGTAGTTATTTTTAAATTCTCTTGTTCAAATATATGTTACCAAATTTAATTAACCTTGGGAGACAAAAAATAATGATGCCTGAAATGTTTCCTGCCAGTTTTTGGATAAAGCTCTAGTTTAGTTTAGTTTAGTTTAGTTTAGTTTAGCTTAGTTTAATCCTGTCTCTGTCTGTTGTCTGTTTCCCGTGTGTGTTCCTGTGTGTTAGTGTGCTGTGTGAGCGTGTGCAATGAATGTATGGCGGTCAGAAGCTAACCTCCTCACCTACCACTTCATTTGAAACAGGGCATCTTGTCTGTTGCCAATATGGATATCAGGCTAACTGGCACAAGCTTCCTGGGATTTTCCAGTCTCCTCCTCCCATGGCACTGTGGAGTGCTGGGATTACAGGCATACTGTGTCTAACTTCATGTGGGTTCTGTGTATCCAAACGCGATGCTTCATGCCTGCACATAAGTTCTCTTCGTGCTGAACCCAGGGTTCTGTAGTGATTTAAGTAATTTGATCACAGTTTCCTCATCTTACTAATGCCTCAGTGGGTTCAGCAGTGTTTAATAAGCCAACTTTTTTTTTAAACAAAGGGCAAGTGGATTAGCCTTTATAATATTGTACTTTCTGAATTTCAGTACCTGTTCACATCCTCAGCTGTGCAGCAGTTAAATAGTCAGAGTTTGGGTGATGTGTGAGTTGTCATCTTCTTTTACCATCTCAGGAAGGAAAAAGTTAAGCATCTTGAATTATAAAGAAAATTGCAGAGTGCTTGTATTGTAGTAATTAAAAACAAGAAATAAACTATTTTAGGGTTCAGTAAGTTTGCCTCACAAACATGAGGATTTGAGTTGCATTCCTAGAGCCCACATTAAAAACAAAAATAAAAAAGAGGCAAGTGGTACATGCTTGTAATCCCAGCCGTGGAGAGGGGCAGGTCACTGCACAGCCAACCTAGTGCGCTTGGTTTGAGAGATCCTGTCATGAAAACCCAGAATTGTCCTTTATCTTCCACACACTCTCATGTGAATCAGCACACTCATAAATATGCACGCATTCAGGCACGCAAGCAAACACGCAATATCTCAGGCCACAGTACTGGCTTTAGACAATGTCAGCACACAAACTCAGGTGTTGACCAAGAGCTAATTTACAGAATAGCTTTCCTGTCTTAAGAACAGATAGTATGTCTGCATAAAGTCAGTTGCAGGCCTTGTGACCCAGCACAGTGTTAGAGCACTTGCTTAGCATTCGCAAGGACCTGGGTTCTAGTCCCATCCCTACAGGGAAGAATCTACTTTTGGTTCAATGGTGACATAAAGTAAGCATGTGGTTGAAGAAGCTATAAAAACCATTTTTTTAAAAAAAGACTGGATATGATGGTGCACAGTTATAATCACAGTAGTCAAGTGTCTGAGGCAGAAGATTTGCTCCAAGTTCAAGGCCAAACTGGTCTCCATATCAAGTTGTAGGCCAGCCAGGAAAGACTGGCATAGTGAAATCTGTCTCAGAGAGACCACCACCACGCATCTCAACAGTCACGGTCACATTTATAAGGAGGTTTTGGTTGTAAACAGACATTGTTTTTCACTTTTTTTTTTTTCTTTTTGGCTTTTGGCTTTTGGCTTTTGGTTTTTCAAGACAAGGTTTCTCTGTGTAGCCTTGGCTGTACTGGACTTACTTTGTAAAGCAGGCTGGCTGCAAACTCACGGAGATCCATCTGCCTCTGCCTCCCTGAGTGCTGGGATTACAGGTGTGAGCTGCCATGGCTGGCTTTAAAAATTTTTTTTTTTTATTGATTCTTTGTGAGTTTTACATCATGCACCCCAATCCCACTTATCTCCTTGTCCTTCCATAACTGCCCTCTACCCTTGCAAACCCCTGCCCCCCCACACACACAAAGGAAAAGAAAATCTTGATGTGGAGGCTGCGGTGTCACAGTTTATCCTTTTGTCCAGCCTTACTTGCACATGTGCACTGCAGTGAGCCATTGGTCTGGCTCGAGGCCTCTGGCTTCTACTCTGCTATCACTACTGGACCCGCACTAGGACTCCGCTTGGTTATCCTGTTGTTGCCCTGTGTCACGGTGATCCTGCAGCTGTGGTTTTGCAGGACCGATGAGTAAAGGGACATTATTATTCAGAGTGGAACCTGTATAAAGGTGTCAGCATCCAGACTTGGATATATGGTTCAGCAGGTTAAGAGCACTGGCTGCTTTTCTAGAGGACCCACATTCAATTCCCCGCACCACAGCGTGGATTACACCCATATCTAACTCTAGTTGCCGGGAGTCTGCCACCCTCTTCGGGCCTCCATAGGCACTGCACACACATGGTTTTCAGACATACATGCAGACAAAACATGCACACACAACAAACAAACAAAGCATTTTAAAGTGGCTGCTAAGTAATCTCAGGGAAGACAGTCTGTCCTCTAAATCTGGGCATTATTTTCTTTTGATTTCTTATTTTTTGATGATAAATTGCATGTTTTATTGCCTCCTGAAATTTATTTAAAAGTGACCAAGCAAAATTTAATCCTTTAAAAACTGTATTTACTTGTATGTGGATAGGTGTTTTTCCTGCATGTGTGTCTGTGCTCACAAGTATGCAGTACCTGTGGAGCCAGAAGAAGTCATCAGATCCCCAAGACTAGAGTGACAAACAGCTGTGTGCCACTGTGGAAATGCTGAGAATCAAGCCTGGGTTCTCTCCTAACCATCTTTCCTGACCCCAAACTTGATTTATAAAATGAAGAAAAACCAAAACAAAACCACAAAAAAACAAAAAACGTTCCTTTGTAAGCTGAGTGTGAGGCAGAGGCAGGTAGATCTCTGAGTCTAAGGCTGGCCTGGTCCCACAAGGAGAGTTCTGGGCTAGTCCAGGCTACACACTGAGACTCTGTCTGAAACAAAAATAAAATTGATTCATCTGTGGTTTAGATGTACAAAGTGATAGTCCTTCCACAGTTAAAAGAGCCACAGAACTAGCAGCTCCTCTGACTGTTTTGTCTAATTCCTCTGCAATATAGATTCTGGGTAGACAGAGATTTACATCTGTTTATTCGCTGCTGTTTCCTAGCACTTAGTACTAAGACTTGTTGAATGGTCTAATTAAATAGTTACAGTGCAACAAATTCACTTGTATTCTGCATCATTTTGCATTGTTAGACATCTGGGGGGGAAAGAATTTACATAAATGAATTTTATCTTTCATCAGAATGCAATTATAGTCTCTTTATGAAGATGTTTTCAAATTCTGTCTCAGGTTTATTTTATAACTAGAGTTAAAATAATGATTGCTATAATCTGCAGCAAGCCTTTAAAGGTTGTAGGACTGTCCTGTGTTCACAGCCATGAGCTATTGTGTGGTCAGTTTAAACCAGTATCCAGTGCTCAGTCGCTCTTTTGCTGCAGTTGATGGAGTATTTTTTTTAAATTCAGAATTATGTAGGAAAAGTAATGACATGACCATCTTTATCTTAGCAAGTTATACAAATAGGGGTGTGTGTGTGTGTGTGTGTGTGTGTGTGTGTGTGTGTGTGTGTGTGTGTGTGTTGGGGAAATAGTTGCTATTTAGTAATTTCTTTTTTAAGATTATTTTTATTACACATCTACTTAGAGGCACAGAGAGCAAGTGGACTCACATGACAGACGTGTGGAAGTCGAAGGACAACTTTGCAGAGTTGATTCTCTCCTTGTACCATGTGGGTCCCAGAGTCAAACTCAGGCCTTCAGGCTTGGCAGCAAGCACCTTACTCACAGTCCCATTTCACCAGCCCTCACTTAGTAGTTTCTTTCTCAGTTCAAAGAACTGAGTTTTGGAATATCAAACTTTCTGGATGCCTGACCCCCGAAGAAGCAGGCATATTATAAGTTCAGCAAGCTGTGGAACTGAACACATATGCTTATGAAAAGATTTTCTTCTCAAAAGAGAATTGCTTTGTAGTGTCTTGAATTTGCTTGCACTGTGTAGAATAGCATGCTGGGGGAGAATATTTACTATGGTAAAAGCCCAATTTTCAGACTTGAATTTAATGTAACAACTATGTTTGTTCTGAAATGCACAGCTGTATTTTAAGGAGAATTTTACTTTCTAGATTATTCTTTTTCAACTCTTAAATTTCACTCAGGGTTTAATTCTTAGCAAAGGAAATGTTTTGTAGAGACAAGTCATATTAGAATTAAAATTCAAGAATCTCTTCATTTGTATTAATTAGAGAGCTTTTCTGTTTGTTGATAACTTCAAAAGTGTGTCTTATCAGCTACAGTGAAGTACAGCTGTGTGAACACTGGTGGTTAGGATTGTGTGTGCTTATATTGTGAGATGGGGTGCCTGCATGAGTTTATGTGCATCCTGGAGCCCACCAAGGCTAGAAGAGGATGTCAGATCCACTGGAGCTGGGGTTACAGGGAGTTGTGCACCTTCCGTTGGGAGCTGGGATCAGAGGGCAGTCCCCTGACAGAGCAGTGACCCTTTCCAGCTGGCTGTCTCTCAGCCTTCCTCCACCCTAGCTTGATTTTGACAGAGTCTCACTGGAATCTAGGACTTGCTCATTAGCCTAGCTTAGCTTGGCTAACCAGGGAGATCAGGACTCTGTCTCCGCCTCCCCAGAGCTGGGATTATAAGTGCAGGCCAAAGTCAGAGGGAGACCTTTGTCCTTGTGCAGCAAACCTGGTACCTACTGAACCACCTCCCCAGTTTGAAAATACCTATGGTCTGTAGTTGTTGAATCCAAGGATAACTCACAGATACAGAAGGCTCTCGGATTACGTATGACTGACTGATTCCTGCTCGGCTGTGCTAGGCTTTAAATGGCCACACTTTTCCAGCCTTGTTGCTGGATTTCAGAGGACACACTGATTTTCCTATCCATCTGACACAGTGATCTGCAACAAAAGGTAAAATGTGGGCTTCCTGTTTCTATAGCTTGAGTGGGCTGTGTAGTCAAAGGTCTGCATCACAGCTCCCTCCTTTTGTTTAGTTAAAGGAAACTGTATTCTGTAGCTCAGAGTTCAGTTTACCTTATGCTGGAACACTAAGGGAGAGGAGAAAAGTACCCGAATAGAGTAAGTACTATTTTCTCAGCACAAGTTGAGTAAAAATCATATGTTACATAAAAAGCAGAGGAAATAATTTTATAACAATTAATTTTATAGTCAGCAACGCTATAGATGTAATTAATGCTAGCATCCATTTTGCTTCTATTACACAAAATCAGCATCAGAAAATCAAATGATTGAGCCAGGCCTTGTGGTGCACACCTTTAATCCCAGCACTCTATGAGACAGAGGCTACCTTAGTCTATCAAGTAAGTTCCAGGCCAGTGAAAGCTACACAGAGAAACTCTGTCTTGAAAAGCTAAAAGGCCCAAACCAACCAAATAATAAACTTAAATTAAGAAAATAGATTTTAGCCGGGCGTGGTGGCGCACGCCTTTAATCCCAGCACTCGGGAGGCAGAGGCAGGCGGATCGCTGTGAGTTCGAAGCCAGCGTGGTCTACAAAGGGAGTCCAGAAAGGCCAAGACTACACAGAGAGACCTTGTCTCCAAAAAAAAAAAAAGAAAATAGATTTTTTCCCCCAGCACTCTGGGAGGCAGAGGTAGGTGAATCTCTTGAGTTTGAGGCCAGCCTGGTCTACAAAGAGAGTTTAGGACAGCCAAGGCTACACAGAAAAATCCTGACTTGAAAAACCTGGAACAAACAAACAAAAAACTAAATGATTTTTATTTTGTAGCATGTATATTAACATTTCTAGGTGAGAAAAGGGTCTTTATAAGTCATACAGTCTTCTTTCTAGAATTTATCTGCCAAATCTGAGGTGCATACAGTGACTATACCAAGAAGAATTTGGTTTGCGCTATCTGGTCACAGCATCTGATACCCATAAGAGTCTCTAAGGTTAGAGGAAAGTTGCCTGGTTGTTGAGTTTGGGCTACTTTTGCTTTATTTAGATGCTATATGTGTGACTCCTTTACCTAATAACTCACGCAGTAGTTAAGGTGCCTGCAAATACTCTTAACTTCTGGGTCATCTCCCCAGCTCCCATAAAACCCATGTTTGTGAATCTTAGGTTATGATAACATTGTGTGTTCTTTGATGATGTAAATTAGTCTTAGGCAATCAGGCAATGAGTGTAGGAAGTGTACGCTTACTGCAGTTGCTCCACAGGTATTTTTAAGGGCAGTTGGTGTGTATTGGTACTGGATGTACAGAAACGGTTGTGCAGGCCCTCCTTTCTAGAGTTTGGTTGTAGGGCTTTTGGCTTCATGAAAAAGACAGAAACATGAATAAGTTGTTTATAATAAACTGCATTTGGAGTCACAGGAATGTACTACGTCATTGAGCAGTGTGGATTTTATAGGAATGGATTCACAATATATTTTCCATATGCTTTACATATTCATTATTCAAAAAGTTATCTTACTATACAGATACAGAATCTCTATGAATTCGTGCTTTAGTGTTTGGATATAAAACATCATGCAATTTTCTGCAGTATTTTTTACTAGTCTCATTTCTCTTCACTTTACTACTCTTAACTTATTCCCTTTCTAATCAAGTCTTTGCACTTTTGAAAACTAAAAAGTACCTATGTTAGTGAGCATGGCCATTAGTCCTGTGTACAGAATAGATCTGTGCGCTAGGTTCTGACTTGGAATGGTAAACTCCTTTTCCTCTTAGAAGATACACAGAGCTCACGGAATGTGGGCAGATGACCACGCTTGCATCCCACCTGAAGGAGAGGCTAGCATCCACACCACTTGCTATGCCACTGGAAGGCATAGCCCTGAAGTGCTGGCTAAATATTTTCTGTGGTACATATTCAGAATTAAGTGACTGTGAGGATGTGGGGAAGAGGTCAATTGACTGATTACTGATCTCAGTTTGTTTGTCTTAAATATGCAACCAGAATTGCCAATGAAACAAAGCGTGTGTATTCTCTAGGTTAGTGTAATCCCAAATGTAAAGAACAGTTTTGTTAATGTCATTCTTTGCCCAAATACCAATGCATAACTGGCATTGATTTAACTGCACTTAGTATTGAAGGAGTGAGACTGGAGAAGATCCCAGCTCTGTTTAGCTCCTTTGTATTTGAAACTTGCTTAAAACAAGGGCTGGGGGTGATTTTCAGCAAACCAGAATGACTTGTGCCTCTGAAATAGGGGGGGTTGTAATGTCTTCGAGACTGTCCTCACGTCTTTACAGTTCATCCTATTTACACACTGTTCCAGAAAGTGTTGCCAGAAATTTACTTGAGGGTGAAACACCACAGGCATTTGGCTTCATAAAATGCCAGTTCTCTGAAAATAGAAGTGACCAGCCACATGGAAGGAATTCCAGATCATAGGCTGGTGGAAGCAGCTCCTTGTGCCAGGCACGGCTTATACATTTTCTCAGCATGGTAGTGCTGCAGCACCTGCTGCGAGGACTAGGCATGCCCGAGGAGTAGCCACGTGTTGTTGCCGCCAGCTCTCACGAAACCTCACTTGGGCCTGGAGAGCAGAACTGGGGCCAGGAGTGTGTGAGTGTGTTCCCTCTCTCCTCCAGCATGAACAGTGATAAGTGACAGTAAAATGTCCTTGGTGTTTGCACATACACACACACTCACATTACTGCTATCTTTCTAGCTTTTTAGGTATGACTGCTAAAGGGGGGAGGAGGTGACACATAGGAATATCCAGCACAAAGTAATGGACACCCTGTAAGCCCTCCTTTTGGCTGTTACTATCGGAAGGAAGCATGTTTTTCCTCTCAGCATTTCTGAAACCCAGATGCTTCTCATAGTCACTGCCTGTTAGCTGTCACAGCATAGCTGTCATCACCTGCACCATGGACCAAAGTTGCAGAGTAACTGTCAGTGGTTTGCAAGAGAGTCACAGAGACATTCGCTGAGCAAAGAGCACTGCCGTTCCGACACTCTTGCTAGCGTATAGACGGATACCTCATGGGAAAGTGTAGGTTTCTACAGCTCAGGATTGCAGAGTAGTGCAGAAGAATTAGATACTTGAAAAGTTATAGGACTTCCCTGTGTGGCTTATTATAGCTTTTTTTGGTTCAGGGAGTGAAACCTTGAGAACCTCTAAGTAAATCTGAAAACATTGTTCAAGTAGTGCAATTGCCTTGCCTAGGCCTTTTCTCTTGGGGATGTGGAGTCAGTGCCTTCTCAGGGACGGTGCCTTAGGGCCAAGGAAGCGCAGTTGTTACAGTTGTCTTTCCTTCCTCACCTGTGACGCTCTTGAGGAGGTAAAGCTTCTGTGAACTGTGGCTCACAGCAGTGTGTTAACTGGCCTCACGTGCTGTTTGCAGCAGTGTGCCAACTGTCCAGGGCTCTTGTTTCACAGCCACTCACCTCTGTTGAAAGGCAGGCACTGTGCTGAGAGCTGGGAATACTCAATAGGCAAAGCCAGTCTCCTCCTTAACAAAGCTTATGTGCCAGAGAGTGTGCTAAACATTAGTGGCAGGTAACAGATATTGAAAAAGTGACATTTGGGACACAGTGTCACAGGCCTGTAATCCTACCGTTTGGGAGGCAGAATTGGGAGGATCAGGAGTTCAGGGTTATCTTCTGCTGCATAGGAAGTTAGGGACTAGCTTTGGGTACATGAGACCTAACTCAGAAAAAAGAAGTGGAAGGTGGGGAAGGAGGAAGAAAGAGGAGATGGAGGAAAAATGAAAACAAATGCTAGATTGAAGTGCCAGCGACTAATGGGGCTACCATGTTAGGCTATTCAGGAAGGTCTCTGATAAATGAGAGTTAGATAGAGCCTTGAAGGAAATGAGGATCACAACTCAATGTCAAACTGTAGTTGCATAGAGAAAGGACAGAGTCAGTGACCTTGAGGCTGGAGTACAACACATTGACTGAAAGCGCAGGAGAAAGGTATGACTAGACTCCAGTGAGAGATGGAGACCAGGCTAAGAAATATTGTTGCTACCTGCCTGAGACAGTTCTGTGAGTTGGAGCTACACGCTTGTGGGAGGAACTGGGTCTTCAAACTTGGAACTTTGTATGCCACCTGCAAGGGCTCCCATATGGAAGCAGTAAGAGCTGCCGATAGGTAATGAGGATTTTTAAGATGAGAGATGTCAGTGTCTTAGACTAGTATGGTAGTTGCACATCAAGATGAGAAGAAGACATGATCCTAACCATGGTACAGCAATTATAAGTAAATCCAAACAAGAGAGCAATGTGATAGTATGTACCCATCTCTTAGAAAACTTTGAACATGAATACCACAAAATAAATTTTCCTGAAGGAAAACAAGCCTTGCCTGTCTTCCTGGTACTGGGAAGACTAAAGTGAAAGGAGCCTTTGAGCCCAAGCTTCAAAATCAGCCCAAGGAGCACAGTGCGACCTCAAGCCAAACAAGGAAGTCCTGCTTTCCTTCCTGCCTGCCCTCTCCATCCCTTCCTCCCTCCTTTTCTTTTTCTCTGCCCACCCCTTGCCCCTGTCTTCCTCGTTTCCTTCCCTCTCTCTTCCCTGCTTTCTCCTTCCTTCTGTGCTGGACGTTTCAAAAGCTATAAGATGTCATCTCTGGGACATTGTGGTTGAAGAGATAAATGAGAAGTTGTAACAGTTTATTAAAGATCAAATGTCAGCAAGTTGGAATTGAGAAAAAGTAGCAATTTCTGTGGATTGGCATGCCATACATGCACATACCTTCAGAGAGATAAGAGCAGAAGTAGGAACAAGCAATAAGAGAGCAATGAGAAAAAAATGCTAGAGCTGAGAAGTTCTACATGAGCTTGAAGACAAAATGAAAATCTAAGCAAAAAACATAAAGAGAAGACTAATAGGAGATACAGAATCAGAAATACACAGAATTAATCCATGTGGTCCTATAGCCATATCGAAGGATGCCCAGGAAGAGAGAACATTGAAACCCAAAGACATAAAACTGTCAAAGAAATCGTACAAGAAAATTCACACTAAGACACATCGTATTTATCATAATGCTACCTCAGAAATAAAAATGTGGGCACTGCGAAAGCATGCTACTTCATAAAGAACAGGAAACACTAGAAGTGTCTATGCCCCAGGAAGGTGGCTGCCTTGTCGCTGTGAAGGACAACATGCACCACGGCTTGTGTTTCAGTCACTTGTCTGTTGCTGTGATGGAACCCCACGACCAAGGCAACTCCAGGAGGAGGGGCTTACTTGGACTTACAGTTCCAGAGGAGCGAGAGCCACTGTGGCAACAGGGAGCAGGAGCAGCTGGCAGCTCATCTTGAGCTTCAAGCAGGAAGATGAGAAGAGTGAAGAGCATGGCAAGACTGTTTAAACACGGAAAGCGCCCCTCCCTCCAGTGACCCTCTTCCTCCAACAGGGCCACGCCTTCTCAGCCTGCCCAAACAGCACCACCAACTAGGAACAACATTTAAATACCCAAGACTACAGGGACATTTTTCATTCAAGCCACCATGGATAGCAGAGATTTTGTGTAGTGGAGTCACATTACCAGTGGCACGTGTGGAAACAGATGCAGCAGCATTGCCTGCAACTGAAGTTGTGGGGAGCGTAAGTGAGGAGCCATTAGGAAGTGCCTAAAATCTCTGCGTTTACAAAACTAGCCTAAGACAAAAACTCTTAGGTAGTGTTGAAGTCTGCTTTTGGGAGGAGCTCCTCATTTTATGATGTTTGCACACTCTCCTGCTGCATAGTTTCCTGAGACAGGAAGAAATTTTTTTTTTCATTATTAGTTTTCTTCAATCTTGATTTGTCAAAAATCTCCACCTCCAACAAGTCTGGCTATCACGTATCATGCCTAAAAGAAAGCTTCAGGGCTCATGCAAGGCTGTCACTGAGCTGAGTCTGCTTCTCACCCACACTGAGCTTCCTGAGGCCCAGTATTGTGAAATTAGAGGACACCAGAGACTAGTCGTGCAGTTCCGAATGTGGGGCAGGAAGGAGGAAGAGGACAGGGACAGGAAGAAGGCAGTGGTACCATCAGAAGGTTGAATGAAGTCATGTCAGCCTTGAATTATGCAGTCAGCCAAACTGTCAGGCCATGAGGTAGAATATGAACATTTCAGACACACCTTGTCTGAAAACATTCATTTCTCAAGCATCTCTTACCAGAAAACTATCAGATGATATGGTCTAAATCTAGTCGAATCTAGTGGGTATTTCAGCACCCACTATATGCTTAGTGTGACACCATGCATACAATAACTATCATGTAAATGTTTATCGACCCGAGTTGAAAGGTTCTGTTAACAGAGGTGAATTAAAATACAGGCTCTGCCCTCGATAACTTCACATTTACTAATGTGGGACAGTGCGGACATCACTGTAAGCGCAAGTGTTCTCACAGGCAGAGGCTGCTGTGGGGAACCTGTGTTGGTGACAGCTCAGATCTAACTGAAGTAGGCCTTCACGAAGGGACTGTTGGAGATATTTCTCATAAAATATATGGTGAGAAAAGTGTTATAGCCAATACAAAATGTAACTAGAATTTAATGGAAAACTCAAAGCATTAAGTAACTCAGGGCTGCTGGAGTGAAAGGGAACTGAAGAAGAAAAGAATGAAAGTCAAGTTGAGGCGCCAGTGTTGGGCTGTGGTGTGAGGTTCACCTTTAGCGCCTTAGGCAGAACACAGTTACTGGGAGACAATCAGGAAGAGGTGATTTCTGGAGAATCTTTCAGACTGGCTGTGTTTTGGAGTGGAATCATTGCTGGCTTTAATGTATTTTCTCTTTGGCCCCTGCGCGGATACTTGGCATTGACTATGCACACAGTAAATGTTTGTTGTGTTGAACTTTAGAGATCATTCTGTTAGAAACTAAGCAGTATGTTGAGTTGCTATTTGTTTAGGGGTTATGATGTTTTTAGGTCTAAATAGATGTTTTTGTTTGTTTGTTTGTGTTTTGTTGTTTTGATTTTTTCCAGAGAGAGTTTCTCTCTGTAGCCCTGGTTGTCCTGAACTCACTTTGTAGACCAGGCTGGCCTTGAACTCACAGAGATCCACCTGCCTTCAGCCTTTCTAAATAGATGTTTTAAGTTGATAGAGATGAGATATGATACATATTGACGTAATTTCAGAATTTTAGACTCACCAAGATAAGAAAGATGTATGTTTCAAGAGTGCCAGATACAAATAGCCAAAACACTATGAATGTAACATTACTGTATTGTTTTGTGGTTCTTCTTGCTGTATGCAGTTTATTTTATATGTGTGTAATAATATACACACATAAAAATATAAAAATATTTTTAAAAGAAGGGGGGAAGAGAAATAAGGAACAAGGGCAGTGACACCCCTTTGCAATCCTAGCACTTAGGAGGCTGAAGTGAGAGAGTCAGGAGTTCAAGGGCAGCCTGGAGTCTGGAGTATGTGGTGCAGACATGTAATCCTAGCACTCAGGAGTCTGAGGCAAGATAATCAGCCTTTCCAAAAGAGAGGAAAAAACAAACAAAAGAGGCAGAGGGAGGAGATAGACTACATTAGAAAACATTTCTGATGGGGACTTAAACAGGGTGGGTGGTAAAGTGGTCAGCTCAGTGTGATCTTTGAACAGGGTGTCCAGAGCTGACGTTCATCTCTCTGATTGTCACACTATATTTTGAGTGTCTTTGGTCTCCTTCCTGCTTCACTGATGTTCAAGTGGCTCTGACTACCTTTCTCTGTGACTATGTTCATTAGGTCTTAAAAATAGCAAATTCTCAAATAATCACAGAAACAATTAGTACAAGGACTCACTGTGTACAAGAGCTAGACAGCAATGTTGAAGGGAAGCAAAGAGCTGAACAAAGCAGCTGATTTCAACACTTATGGTCACTAGAGAATCCATGAGCATGTGTGGGGCCCAGCACTATTCTCCTGCTTTCTTAAATTAAGTAAAATCTTACTTTGGAGCACTTGGGGGGTGTAATTAGTTCATTTCTATTACTTCTTGTCATTCCCCCTCCCAAGCATCAAATTTAGTCTAGCTTCAAGGAGTCAGGGATGTTTGTTCTGAGGTCAGTTTCTTGCTCCACAAAGAGGGTGTCATGTGCTTCCACTAAACTGATATTTCAAGAGGTGACAGGTTGACATTTTCATTAAGCCCTCTAATATTCCATTAGTTATGTTCTTATAATTCATAATTCTGATTTTAAAGAAGTCTCTCTGAGAGTCTGGGGAAAGTGTCAATCCAGCAGTCATCTGGGACAGTATATAAATTCTCCTTTGTAGCTTTCAGTGAGCTTTCCTGAATAGAATGTGCATATAAATACTAATCTGAAAGATACTTAAGGTAAACATTTATAAAATATACTTTAACCCATGTGCTTTAATTAAGTTTCACTGTCATGTGTAGGAATTCTTTCTGATAGTTCATGGTTCTTCTTTTTTTTTAACCTGAAAATTATATGTTTTTATCCAAAAATTTAAAATATATTTCTGTGACTATGTAACATTGCTTGTATAGTAACAGCATGGCCCATCAGTTGTCCTGATGGGACTTTAAATGTAAAACTACAGGCTTCTCTTTTCTAAAAGCAAAATTACTTTGGTTTCTCAGAGGAAGCCAACCTAGTCCTGGCTTCTTGTTGCCCGAGGGAGCCCTGGGGATAGGTCATGCCAGGTTTGGGCTGCAAACTCAGATCCCAAGAAGGGCTGGGGTAACTGTGATGTGCCCCGACAGGCTGGCCCCCATGTTCTGCTTTGCTCCTCATAATCTCATAGGAGACATGGAATTCTAAATCTAGTTTTTTATAATAGGCAAGAAATTTGGGTGGTTTGGTTTGTTTCTTTATGTAGTCTCTGCGTTTGTCAATCTTGGCAGCTGTCCTTTCATTTCTGTTTTTGTGAGAAAATACTCTGATAAAAAGTGCCTTTTAGGAGAAAGGGTTTCTTTTCTCTCACAGTTTCAGGTCACAGCCCATTGTTCATTTACAGTATTCAAGGCAGGGTCTTACAACAGCAGGTCACATCAGACCCATAGTCAGAAGCTGGAAGAAATAAACACATGCATGGTCCTTGCATGCGCTCTTGTGTTCAACTCAATTTCTCCATTCTTCTACAATTCGGGACTTCCTGCCTGGGTAATAGGCCACCCACAGTGGGCTGGGTCTTCCCATATCAGTTAACTAAGACACTCTAGCAGACACGCCCTGTCTACTCACAGCTTTACATTTCACAGGCTCATCAAAAAGAACAACGGTGGGCAGTTCTGTTCCTACGCAAAGCAATGTCACAGCCCAGTGTAGACCACCTCTCATTGAGACTCTGTAGACAGGTGATTCTAGGTGGTATCAAATTGAAGATTAAAGCTAACTATCAGAACAGTTAATTCAAAATGTTTAAAAACACTGTAGACCAGGGAGCCTTGGCTCTTGGCTGCCTGTCTGGCCCTTCTACTCTCGTAGGGAGTATGACCGTGTTCCATAAGCACAGGCCACTGTCGCCACTCTCCCTGACTGGCTGTGTTTATATCTCAGTATCTCAGTTCCTCTTTATCATTTGTTCTCCATTAATCAATTCTCAATCTAGCAACTATTGTAAGACCACTGTTCTAAGCCAGGCATGGTGGTGCACACCTTTATTCCCAGCACTCAGGGAGGCAGAGGCCTACTAATCAGTGTGAATTCAAGGCCAGCCTGGTCTACAGAACCAGTCCAGAACAGCCAGCTAAACAGAGAAAACTCTGTCTCAGAAAAACAAAACAAACAGACAAAAAGACCGCTATTCTAGTGGTCTCTGTGTGGCTGGGCATCTGAGCATGGCAGGAAGTCTTTTAAATGAGTTTATTCTTTTATTCAATTGAACCTGCTTTGGGTTGAACCTCGGTAATTGGTGAAATGCCTCCATGCCATCCTCCCTCTTGTTCCAGTACAAAAAACAGTCCCTGTTTCTTCTTAACAGCACTAGTAGTGTCCTGTCCCCATACCTCCACCCCACCCCATTGCATGGGCCTTTCTGGCTAAAAACAGCTGCAGTAACTGAACAGACCTGATTAATGAGTTCATCACCTCTAATCTCAGTCTCCCTCAGAGTGTCAGGACACAGATGGAACAGACAGATGTTTTGTCAGAATGTGATGTGAATTCTAGTCCTATTACTAATAGAACCTGAAGCCTCACACGCACTATCTATACTGTTCTCATCTTTGTTGACCTCCGATCTGAGATTATTGATCTAAACTCTTCAAAAATTTCCTTCCAACCCACTTCCAAATGCTTAAGAACTTTGTAACTAAGTTTAGTTGCAGCCACAATGAAACTTTTCTAGTACCAGTTTTCAGCTTTACTTGTATCCTTACAGTGACAAAACATCTGTCATGGACAACTTAAAGGGGCATTGTTTATGTTACTTTGGAGTTTCTGAGGGTCTGGTCCATTGTGGTAGGAAGGGTTCAGAGTAGTTGATGTGCTAGCAGAAACATACGGCAGAGGCTGCTCACCTCAGACAGTGAGTAACCGGAGAGAAAGATGCTGCAAAGGCACGCGCGGCCCCTGGACTCCTAAAGTCTACACCTCCCACAATGTTGCCACCAGCTGAGGCCAAGAGGGACATTTCTTACTCAAACTGTTACAACAGTTTTTCTTTGTGCATTGAGAATGGAGGTTTTCTTGTTCGGTCTGCAGTCCATATGTGTAAGAGGAAGAATGAAAACTGTGAATTCATTGCAAAGTATACTTTGAAATTTTCATTCATGTCTTAAGAGAGAGAGAGAGAGAGAGAGAGAGAGAGAGAGAGAGAGAGAGAGAGAGAGAGAGAGAGAGAGTGTGTGTGTGTGTGCGTGCGCTCATGCGCACGCGCATTTGGGGGACTGTTGGAGAGAAACTAACTTGTTTAGGCACAATCATCAGTTTTATTTTCTATCTACTGCTTTGGATATACATACTGGAATGCCGCCAAAATTTCAGGTGGCTGAGTGCTAATTTTGTTGAAAATAGATGGAAGACCTACTCTTGCCAATTTTCTACTAAAGTATGCATACATTTGACTTTGTAAGACATAAATCTATTTTAAAAAATAGAATGCTAATTTTCTACTTAGTAAGACCTTCAAAGACTGATTATTCTCATTTTAGCTTTTGTTTTTTGCTTAGAAAAAAATCAGAAAAGCAAACTTCAGTAAAAAAGTAGTGCTTACTTTTCTCATGTTGCCTTGCAGGATGTAGTATTTATAACTTTTGTTTGTTCAATTGGTTGGTTTTTGGTTTTTGTTTTTTTGAGACAGAGTTTCTCTGTGTAACCTTGGCTGTCCTGGACTTACTTTGTATACCCGGCTGGCCTTGAACTCAGAGATCCACCTGCCTTTGCCTCCCCGAGTGCTGGAATTAAAGGTGTGCATCACTGTGTCTGGCGTGGTGCATGCCTTATGACAGTCTTATGAAGCAGGGTGAGCCCCAGAAAACATTGAAAGTGTCCCTGGGACATTCGTTAGTTCCTGACTAAATGCTCACATAGTGGTCAGGGATGGAATTCAGAGGGTTATCTTTCAGCTGATACTTGAGTGATGAAGTTTGTGTATCTCTGATCTTCTCTTAGCCTTCCAGGACTTAGAAGAATGAGACAGAGGTGATTATGGGAACTAGAGGGAGTCTCTGGAGGCCACTGAGGAAAGGAGACGTTATCTTAAGCAATTAATCAAGAAACTCATATTGTGGGACAATTATTCACAGTTAATTTTAAAATAGCTTTAAAGCCCCAGGTGTTGAGTTTTACCCCCTCTCCAAATTTTGTCAAGGTCATGGAGACAGTGTTAGGTTCAGTTGCAGTATAGACATTGCATCTGTGAGTGAGTGCATTGTGAAGATGTAGTGGCAGACAGCATCGATGTAGGTATGGCTTTACTTTCATCCTATGATAGTTAGCTGTTCAAAATAGAATGAGACTTAGTCCCTGAGACAGACAGCCTTTCTCCAAAAGGATTCTGAGGTGCCCTGGCCTCTGGCCTCTGCAGATTAAGAGGACTATAGTCAAGTTTTTGAAGTTAAGTCAGCTTGCCTCACCCTGTGGTAGTTAGTTGGCTACTCCTCATGTTTGCTGAGTGCGTTTTCTGTCTATATCACATCTCTCCTAATAATGGATTTCCAACTGCCGTGGTTGTTCAATCTGACCAGTCATCTTCAGCTCACATTGCTGAGACTTTCACACAGGTAGATACATGTAGTTCATGTGTCTTATCTGATAGTTTCTCTCATTCACTGAGAAGTGAGCACTTGGAGATCTGCCCTC
>OU015749.1:8888281-8940757 GCA_907169655.1 Acomys percivali
GTGTGTGTGTGCGTGCGCTCATGCGCACGCGCATTTGGGGGACTGTTGGAGAGAAACTAACTTGTTTAGGCACAATCATCAGTTTTATTTTCTATCTACTGCTTTGGATATACATACTGGAATCCCGCCAAAATTTCAGGTGGCTGAGTGCTAATTTTGTTGAAAATAGATTGGAAGACCTACTCTTGCCAATTTTCTACTAAAGTATGCATACATTTGACTTTGTAAGACATAAATCTATTTTAAAAAATAGAATGCTAATTTTCTACTTAGTAAGACCTTCAAAGACTGATTATTCTCATTTTAGCTTTTGTTTTTTGCTTAGAAAAAAATCAGAAAAGCAAAATTCAGTAAAAAAGTAGTGCTTACTTTTCTCATGTTGCCTTGCAGGATGTAGTATTTATAACTTTTGTTTGTTCAATTGGTTGGTTTTTGGTTTTTGTTTTTTTGAGACAGAGTTTCTCTGTGTAACCTTGGCTGTCCTGGACTTACTTTGTATACCCGGCTTGCCTTGAACTCTGAGATCCACCTGCCTTTGCCTCCCTGAGTGCTGGAATTAAAGGTGTGCATCACTGTGCCTGGCGTGGCACATGCCTTATGACAGTCTTATGAAGCAGGGTGAGCCCCAGAAAACATTGAAAGTGTCCCTGGGACATTCGTTAGTTCCTGACTAAATGCTCACATAGTGGTCAGGGATGGAATTCAGAGGGTTATCTTTCAGCTGATACTTGAGTGATGAAGTTTGTGTATCTCTGATCTTCTCTTAGCCTTCCAGGACTTAGAAGAATGAGACAGAGGTGATTATGGGAACTAGAGGGAGTCTCTGGAGGCCACTGAGGAAAGGAGACGTTATCTTAAGCAATTAATCAAGAAACTCATATTGTGGGACAATTATTCACAGTTAATTTTAAAATAGCTTTAAAGCCCCAGGTGTTGAGTTTTACCCCCTCTCCAAATTTTGTCAAGGTCATGGAGACAGTGTTAGGTTCAGTTGCAGTATAGACATTGCATCTGTGAGTGAGTGCATTGTGAAGATGTAGTGGCAGACAGCATCGATGTAGGTATGGCTTACTTTCATCCTATGATAGTTAGCTGTTCAAAATAGAATGAGACTTAGTCCCTGAGACAGACAGCCTTTCTCCAAAAGGATTCTGAGGTGCCCTGGCCTCTGGCCTCTGCAGATTAAGAGGACTATAGTCAAGTTTTTGAAGTTAAGTCAGCTTGCCTCACCCTGTGGTAGTTGGCTACTCCTCATGTTTGCTGAGTGCGTTTTCTGTCTATATCACATCTCTCCTAATAATGGATTTCCAACTGCCGTGGTTGTTCAATCTGACCAGTCATCTTCAGCTCACATTGCTGAGACTTTCACACAGGTAGATACATGTAGTTCATGTGTCTTATCTGATAGTTTCTCTCATTCACTGAGAAGTGAGCACTTGGAGATCTGCCCTCCCCTCCCTCTGCCCTCCTTTCTAGCTCTGCAGCCTTCTTGCAGTGGCACCAGCGGCTCCCATATGCTGCAGGCACTGTGTAGGTGCCTTGAGCAGGCCCTCTTCCAGCTGACACCACAGTGTGGCTTTTGCGCTCTCTCTTTCTCTCCTGGCATGTCTGTTCAGCCATCGCCCAGGGTCACATTTTCCTGTCTGCTGACAGCTCCTGCATCACTTCGTTGGTGATTCTCTCACTAGCCTGTCCCTTTCCACACACATTGCCCTGTTTTATTGGCTTCCTAGCTCTTAGTCACTGTGAATTATCTTCGGTGTTTACTTGTTGCCTCTGCTCTCCTAGTAAATCTGTGAGAACAGAACCGTTGCCTTTCGTGGACTTGCTCTAAACGACAAGAGTCCCTTACACAGATCACTCACTTGGGAAAGATCAAATCTCAAAACCTAAAGTCTGGTTTCTCCTGAACACTTACCACTTGTGAACCATTGTAAGGTGAGAAAATAAGTTTGACCAACAACATTTGGACCATTTGTAGTTATTATATTGGTTAACAGCTGACAGTGAAGTTAGTTCCTGTCTGAGAGGGAGAGAGAGAGAGAGAGAGAGAGAGAGAGAGAGAGAGAGAGAGAGAAGCAGGCCCAGCTGAGAGATGAGTGGTCCTTCAGGAGAAAAACAGAACATAAAAGACCTCACCATGTTCCAGAAATTGAAAAAAAAAAATTACCATGTGGTTTGAGCAGAGTGCTCTGTGTATGAATATTCTGTGGCTTAATCTAAAATGTACCTCTGTTTGAAATTGGAGACACGTCTAAGGCAGGTATGTCACGACTAAACGTGTGTGGTGGTTGGTTTTAATTTTATTTTTCAACTATATAAAACCTGCAATCACCTAGGAGACGGGCTTCTAGACATGCCTTGGGGGATTCTCTGGGAAGACCTGCCCACGGTGAGTGGTCCATTCCCCCAGCAGGGGATCCTGGACTGTGTAAGAGTAGATAGAGTAAGGGAGCTGAGCACTAGTGTGCCTGAGTCATCACTCTCTTCTTCTGACTGTGCACATAAAGAGACCAACTGCTTCAAGCTCCAGGTGCCTTGACTTCCCATCATGATAGCTGGACCCTGGAACTGTAAACTAAAATAAAGCCTTTCTCCTTAAGTTGCTTTTGTTGGAGTTACTTTCTCATAGCAACAGAAAAGGTATAGCAAGCATATTTCTTTCTTTCCATGAATTGTGCATGGGAAATGTGATTGTTTTTAAGTACTTTGCTTTAGTTTAAACCAGTAATTCATACAAGTGCGTAGCACTGATGAAGTCATAACCATACAACAAGCAATTGAGTTTTACTTGCACATTCTGTTTTCATAGATTTCCCCACTTAGTACATAGACTTTTAATCCCAGAATACTCAGCGACATCTCCAAGATAATTTGAGTACATATGCAAACTGTCAAAACTTTTTTGACTTATTGGTGCTGAAGAGAAGGCTCAGCAGTTAAGAACACGGCTATTCTTCCTTCCAGAGGACCCAACACCTACATTGGTGCTCGCAACCATCTGTAACTCCAGTTTTGAGGATCCGACGCCCTCCTATGGCCTCTATGGGCACAAAACACACATGAGCTACATCGACATAAAGTCTGCCAAAACCCCCTTATGCCTAAAACAATAAACTAATTAATTTTAAATATTGACTTACCTGTTGCTCAGGCTCTGAACTGCTGAATGCTTTCACTGAGCACGTGTCTTCTCAAGCCCTGTGGCCCTGTTTTGTGTACTGCCTACTGTCCTTAAGCATAAAAGCTGTGGCATGCCTTACGGAAAGTATGCTTACATGAACAAAGCTTCTGTGAAGCCCAGTTCAGACTGCTGTTAGTCACCAGTGTGTAGTAGTCAGGTCCTTGAGGAAGCTGGGTGTGCTGCAGTACGCCAGCACTCGGGGATGCGGAAGGGGGATGGTGGTGAAGCCCATCCAGCAAGAAAGAGGAGAGGAGGAGGCAAAGGAAGGGAAGGCAGCCGCACAAGACAGGTCACATCACCCATTTAATGAAGACGTGACCAGGCATCCACAAAGACTGAAGTCTGTATTTTCCCTAGGAACAATATTTACAGCAAATTATAAAAGTAATTATAATGTACATGTGACTCTGTAGTTACAATGTAACTGCATTGAACCTGAAAGTTTAGTGTATTAAAACAGCAACTCTATTACTTACGATGTTGTAATTTGCTGATTAGGCGGGTTAGTTCACTGTGGAATTCTGCTAGCCTGGGCTAGCCTGAGTTGTGGTCAGCTGGTGACCAATGCACTCCCTTCCGTGTCTGATGCTCTGGCTCGTGCTCTAGGCTCTGCTCTTCTCACTGCTCCGCAGGCAAGAGGGCTAACTCCAGAGTGTCAGCGCCTTTCAAGCCTCTGTTTATGTCACATCTGCCAGCTGAGCCCTGCCTAGCTACGCAAGTCAGGTGGCCGCCCAAACTCAAATAGGCTTCCTGTCTTGATTAACATTGTATTGGCCATTGAAGGATTTGGGGAGGGGAAGAACCTCTGTTGGTTCTTACAGTTGAGTGTATGCATTAAACACTTGGCTGTTTTCTTTTTTAAAATGCTATTTTAGTTATTATTGGGGGAAGGCCAGGGACAACTTTCTGAAGTTGGTTTCCTCCTGCTCTGCATTCCAGGGGAACTCTGGTTGCCATGCTTGCATGTCAAGCCCTTCTACCTGCTGAGCTATCTGGCTGGCCTTTGGCCAAGGTTGGTTTTGTCATTGTTGTTTTTTCCGTGCTGTCTTACTGTTAGTCAAAGGCTGTGTAGGTGCTACTTTCCTGAGCACAGATTGTCAGAGAAGGAAGCAGTTCAGAAAGATGAGGCAGCCGCACAGCCAGTGACAGACGGCAGAGCTCTGACCCATGTCTATGTGACGACAAGGTGCTTACTCTTTCTTTACTAGTTTGCTTTCTGATAGATAAATAGCTAGTTTGTCTTGTAGGGCTGGAAACAGCCGTAAGATAGGCTCTATCAATCCAGAGATGAAATAACTGCCATTGTTTGTCTTGGAAAACCTGTGCCCTGTGGACAGCCTTCCTGTGTGACAAAGTTTAAGAAAATTTTAACAATAGTGAGTTGTGAGTATGTGGTGCTTGGTTATAAATTTGATTCACATCAAGGGCTTATATTCTGGATATGGAATCTTAGTTGTAGCAAAATATTCTGAAAGACTTAAAGGAAGATGATTAAAATATTAGTGATACTGACATTGTCTGAAGAGATCTACTTGTATTTATTTCTTGTGAAAAAAAAAATCCACAATATTACCATAGCTGGGCCTATTATACTATTGTAATCCTAGCTGAACAGAGAAGGGTGATTAACGATAGCAATTTATTGTATCTAAGGAGGAAAGAAAATAGGAGATGTTGTCGTTATCATAAATCATATCATAAATAACCAAAAAGAAGCACTCGGAATGCTTGTGTGGTGTCAGCAGCCAGCCCTTTCAGGCCCGTTAGCCAGGATGTAGCCATAGAAACCCCAAAGTCATATTGTTATCTTGGTCTTGCTGCAGTTATGTGATACAACAGTATTAACATATAGATTAGGCCATTTATAATGCTAGGTGTCATTTCAGGTTGGCTTGCTTATATCGCATTTTAGTTTTTTATTGTGCAGAATGTTAGTGGAATGGGGCTTTTTTTACAGGTCAGTGTGTGTAGGTATTCATAACACATCTTCACTATTGCTAATTTATTGTGTCATTGAATGACTGCACTCTATGAATTGTCATTGCCTAATTGTCTTGTCTTTGCTAGTAATTTTTTTTAAGTAAGTAGGTTTATTTTTAAAAATACATGCCCACTTATACATGTTAAGTTGTGTGTTAAAAGGGTTCTGATTTTGGTTCAGCTCTTGACAGGGCAGTTAAAAAATATTGTATCGTATCCAGCAATATAGATGTAATTAAAAATTTTTAGCCTCTGACTAAAGATACAATGCTGATGGATTACAGTTACTTTGACTATCACTGAACCTGCATTTCCTACCAGGCACCCATATCTGTCTCCTTCCTGGCCACCTGTCCCAGGCTTCCTCCCTGTAGCAGCACCTCCCTGAGCCTGATCTTCCTAGCAACACCCTGTGTTCCAGACGCATTTAGCCCTTACTGTGCATCAGATTGTCTAAATTATGTGCCATCTTCTCACTCCTCTTGGCCCCCAAAAGTAGGCTTTCTTCTTTTGTTGTCTTCATTGTCCTACGAATATTTTGACAGCAACTGTTTAAAGATGCAACCTTTGTCCAAAGACATAATGAAGTGGCTAGAATTCTAAGTACCAGTCTGGTTCCTTCAATGGCCTATTTAGGATCAGGACTAGCTGTGTCCTGCCCTTCAAATCATCCCTTATGCATCATCAACTACATGTAGAGATGGCCTTAATAGTCATGATATTCACTCCTTAGTAGGAGCCCAGGTGTCCACGCGTCTATTCTGCAGATTAGAAATCATAGGTCTTGGGGAGATTAACTGGTTCTGCTGGGTTGAATTGTGGCTGGGGTGGGGTGGGGAACCCAGCTGCAACTTCAGTGCAGTTTCATTTCTAGTTTGCATTTCCATTTCCATTCTTTTTCTGTCCTCCATATGTCTCCTGTTCAGATCTCTGCTCTACCACATCAACGAATGCCTACAAGGATACAGATGATTCTTAATGTCAGAAGGTTGTGGCTTGCTTATATGCTTTTGTGTCCCTAGAGTCTAATACAATGCTATTCATGGTGGCTTAGGAGACACACAACAGATAATTGAGTCAATGAGTCACTTACAGGAACTTGTTAAGATAAATATATCTATGATACAAACAAATGTAAATGTAGGTTTTTTGGTTTTGTTCTTTTGGTTAGTTGGTTGGTTGGTTGGTTGGTTGGTTTTTCAAGACAGGGTTTATCTGTGTAGCCTTCGCTGTCCTAGAGTCGCTTTGTAGACCAGGCTGGCCTTGAACTCACAGTGATCCACCTGCCTCTGCCTCCCGAGTGCTGGGATTACAGGCGTGCACCACCATGCCTGGCTGTAAGTATAGTTTTAAGGGGAAAATTTTAAATAATTCTGCTGATAAAGGGAATATTAGCATAGACCTTTATGTCAAAACTTGGAAGACTGAGGTAGAAGATTGCCAGTTTGAGGCCAGTGTAGGCATTTCAACAAGAACCAATCTAAAATTTAAAAAGTTTCTATACAAGCAATGTAGCTTTAATATATTTAATTTGGGAGAAATATATGTGGGTAGCATTTTATTGTCCTTTTAGTTAAAGTTTAAAAATAGAAATGTGTTTTCTGCTTAGTTTGAGAACACGCCACTGAAGTTAAAAGTTGCATGCATCTGTGTAGTTAATGAGATAAAAAGCTTTCATGCCATGTGCAAACAATTTCCTCTTTTTCCTAATGTCTACTAGCTTTTTAGATTACAGTGTTTCTTTAAAGGCATTTACTGTTCTAGTTAAAACGATATTTTGTTCTAAGTCAATATTTATCATAGCTTAGAATTAACATCCCCAAATCCTTGTGGTGTTTTCAGACCTCATTGCCTTGTTTTGTTTTTGTTGGAGAAGTTTGGTAAGAAAGCATGTTTTTTCCATTATTCCTCAGAATGGGAATTATTTAATTTATGCTGTCTATGAAGGAAAATCACAGTGAAGTTTCTACTGTCCTACCCTCATCAACATTTGTGATTTTAAAAAGATGGACATTACTGTTGATTGTGTTTTCCTCCTTTTGTGTGATTTGAGACTTTGTGCTCAGTCATCCATATTGTTTCCTATTATTTTCTCGTTTACTCCTGCTGCAAAGACATTCCAGATGTGTCAGTCAACTTTCCATCACTGTAACAAGTACCTCAGTGATGGACAAAAAAGAGAGGCTTATTTTCGCTCATTATTTTAGAGGTTTCTCTTGATGGGTTGACTCTGTTGTTTTCAGCTTGTGCAGAGCAAACCTGATGACCCTCATGACCTAAGAGAGACCTAAGAGTCCACATTCCCTATAGAGGGTAACGTTCCATCACTTAAAAACCGCCTATGGGCCCCACTTTATGAAGTTTCTACTACTTCCCAAAACACAAAGTTGGGGCCAGCTAGTAATTTTTTTGTCAGAATGAAGAGTTCCTTTGCGTCCCCAATTATGTCAGTATTTTCTGTGGTGGAACTAAATGGAATGCACATCTTAGTGAATCAACATGAAAAACTAAGTTGTTAGTAGCCATGAACATTTGCCAGATCATTTAAGTATTTTTGAGATTCCCACCGGGGCTTAATTAGGATTCTTAATATGTCTTCTTTGGTGGGAGGGCAGATAAATTGTTGTCTTTTTCCCCCCTCTCTTGGATGTATAAGGTTATGACACAACTTTGTGGTATCCTTTGATAAATGACAGTGCTATAATCAGTTATAACAAATCCTAATTAGGAGTAACTCCTCACAGAAACACATAGCTGTATCATTTTAACTTCAGCCCTGCAGAAAAGCACACATTTCTGTGATTTCTGGAGCAACCTGAGTATTAAATGTTTACCCAGAACTGGCCTTTTTTTTTTTTTTTTTTTTAAACTGAAATATTAAGAAGTTTGCCCAGTCACTCTATACACCTTTTGGGACAGGTCAGGGTTGTTAGCAAAGGGGACAGACATTTCACGAGGAGATGCTCACTCTGCCCTGATCCCATTGTGATGTGGTTGTGCATGGATTGTAGGAAACAGAATTGCTCTTCTTTTTTAAACCTCATCCAAAAATTACCATAAGTTTAATATACTGGATGTCTGTTGAGCACTGTGATTGCTTAGAATGCTCTGTAATGATTGGTAGCTTTTCACTGTCCTCTCAAGGGAACCAGTACTAATGTCCACAACTGCTAGAGTAAGAAAGAAATCACCGAGAAATGAATGAGTCTTCTTAAAATCTCACCTTTGATAGTTTCCCTTGAACTAGTGTTCCTCACTTTTGATTTATCACACGTGTACAGAAAATGCCTTCCTCCCGTCTCCAAAAACGGAGACAGTAGGAATGATGGCAGATATCTTGTGCTAGTTAACTGTGTAAAGCAAGTTAGCAAAACATTTCTAGAGTTTGCTTGTTTGCAGAGTCCTTGTTTTGTTGTTTTGGGGGGGTTGTTTGTTTGTTTGTGTTTCTTGAGACAGAGTTTCTCTGTGTAGCCTTGGCTGTTCTGGACTTTGTAGACCAGGCTAGCCTCAAACTCACAGTGATTAGGCTGCCTCTGCCTCCCTGGGTGATGGGGTTAAAGGCGTGCGCCACCATACTCAGCTCTAAGCTACATTATGCTGCATGTGTAGCCAGAATGTAGTTGAACCCACAAGCAAAATACTCAGAAGTTGAGGTAGGAGGAAAAATGGACACAGAAATGGTCTGAAATGACTCCCACGTTTCTGCTGCGGCTACTGGAAAGATGATGGTGTCATGTCATGTGATGGTAGTCCGTAGGGTGCTTTCTCTTTCATCACCTCATCCATTTGCCCATGAATACTTTTGTAGCCCAACTTCTGTTAGCCTTCTTTCTCATTGACTTATTCACTAGGCTTCCTTTTGTTAAAACAAAAACCTTTACATTTTTTCATTTGTTTAGGTATGTGTGTGTGTGTGTGTGTGTGTGTGTGTGTGTGTGTGTGTGTGTATACACCACAGTATGCAGGTAGGTGGGTGTTAGAGGACAATGTGTGAAGTGAGTTCTCTCCTTCCACCGTGTGGGCCCCCAGACTCAAGCTCATATTATCAGTCTAATTTGTCCCCCTTTTTGATGTCTGTCACCACCACTCCAATCTATCCATCATGGATTTGTGTTGGGATGATCTTACACATGCTTCAGTCTAAACTAGCAGAATGCAGACACCTTGTGGTGTAGATACAACTTTATTCACCAGTCTTTAGGTCCCCCACTTTGCACATTCCATACAAATTATTCCATGGTTTTTATACACTTCCTGTGTCTCAAGACCTTCTCTTTGCCACCTGACTATTCCGCCTGGACCTTGGCACTCCTGGAAATATCCTAATCACTGCATTTTCCTGAAATCTCCACTGACAGAGAGTCATCCCCTTCTGCTCTGAACTCCTGCAGCATTTGTCTGTGGTACCGATCACTTTTGTGTGTGCCATACATACACACTAATTTAGGTCTTGAATTGACCCTATAGTTCTTTCAGCCTATATCATCATATATTATGTGCTTAGTTGATGTGCACGGAAAGACATAATCTGATCTTATAAGAACTCAGTCAAGTAGGCAGGGCAAGTACACCAGCTCCTTTTGAAAGGTCAGGAAGCAGGCTTAAGGAGGATGAGATTGCCTAAGGCCCATCACTCTGTAGGGGCAGGATGCTAGTTAAGCACAGTGTCAGATGTCTGAGCCAAGTGGATCACATTGTACTCCAAGGGGGTGTACCTATGATGTGAGTTATGTACTGAGATGAAAATTTGTTGCACAAGTCTTTTTCAAAGAGCTGAGAAGATGCCTTAGTCAAGTAAAATGCTTGCCCCAGCAGCATAGGGACCCATATGCAGTCCATCATAACCCATGTCTCCCCGAGTGTGGTAAGATCCAGATTCGGTGAGCCACCCTATTTCCAAAAGTAAGGTGAAAAGTGACTGACAAAGACACCTGATGTCAGCCTCTGACTTCCACACACAAGTGCACACATGTGTGCATGCACATGTGTATACACACATAAACATGCACTCATGCACATAAAAAGTCTGTTTTTCTGTCATTTCTGAGATTAGAAGTCATGAAAACTGGTGTGGGGTGAGGGAAGCATGAGAAGAGCACAGACACAGAAAGTCAATATTCTCTCAGATTGTGAATGACTTTAGGACACTGGTCTTCCTTGTTGCCACTTTTAAAAGGTTGACGACTCTGGGGTGGGAAGTTCTAGGAGAATTCACTGCTTTGTGCTCTGTAGGCCTTGTTTCTTTCTGACAAGGAGCGCTGTAAGCCTAGGTTCTGTTTGTTACTCTCTGTCCATTCTAATAATAACCTATTCTTCCTTTACAGAGGAAGAGGAAGAACAGGTGCCCACTGATGGGGGCACCTCAGCAGAAGCCATGCAGGTGCCCTTGGAAGAAGATGATGAAATGGAAGAGGAGGAAGTCATCAATGATGAAAATTTCTTGGGTAAGAGGCCACTGGACAGTCCTGAAGTGGAAGAAATGCCCACCATGAAGCGCCCACGACTCCTGAGCACTAAAGGGGACTCCCTGGACATTGTACTGTTGGAAGCCCGAGAACCTCTCAGCTCAATAAATCCACAAAAGATCCCACCAATGCTTTCTCCTGTGCATGTCCAGGACAATACAGATCTGGCCCCTCCTTCCCCAGAGCCCCCGATGCTGGCTCCATTTGCAAAGTCACAACTACCAACGGCAAAGCCATTAGAAACAAAGTCATTTACACCGAAAGGAAAGACTAAAGCTAGCTCTCCAGGACAGAAGACAAAGTCATCCAAGACTACGCTATCACCAGCAAGGCTTGGAAGTCCTATTCGGTCACCAAAAACTATCCCCAAAGAAAAGAAGTCACCTGGCCGTTCTAAGAGCCCCAAGAGTCCTAAGAGCCCCAAGATTGTAACTCATGCTCTCCAACTCCCTGCCAGACCCGAAACACCAAATAGGACCCCTTCAGCTCTGGTGGTTGAAAAAACTGTTAAAGAGACCATCCCAGTGAAACCAATACAGACACCCCCAGAAGTTGGAAAACTGAACATTGAGATGCAGCCCAAAAAGGCTATGGTGACAGACAAAACCATCGATGACTCCATCGATGCTGTGATTGCACGCGCCTGTGCAGAGCGGGAGCCAGATCCTTTCGAATTTTCTTCCGGATCAGAATCCGAAGGAGACACGTTTACAAGTCCTAAGAGGATTTCAGGTTCAGAGTGCACTACTCCAAAAGCTTCCACTTCCTCCAATAACTTCACTAAGTCTGGGTCGACTCCTCTGCCTCTTTCTGGTGGAACCTCAAGTTCCGATAACTCATGGACAATGGATGCCTCAATTGATGAGGTGGTACGGAAGGCAAAATTGGGAACCCCTTCCAACATGCCTCCCGCCTTCCCATATATCTCTTCTCCCTCCATTTCCCCTCCCACTCCCGAACCTCTGCACAAGGGGTATGAGGAGAAAGCCAAGCTGCCTTCATCTGTGGATGTAAAGAAGAAATTGAAAAAAGAACTGAAGACTAAGTTGAAAAAGAAAGAAAAGCAGAGAGATAGGGAGAGGGAAAAGGAGAGAAACAAAGAAAGAAGCAAAGAGAAGGATAAAGTGAGAGAGAGGGAGAAGGAAAAGGAAGCTGGAAAGGAAGTCAGGTACCCATGGAAGGAGTTGATGAAAGATGAAGAATCTGACCCCTATAAGTTTAAAATCAAAGAATTTGAAGACATTGATGCAAAAGTACGATTGAAAGATGGAATTGTGAGGAAGGAAAAAGAGAAGCATAAAGACAAGAAGAAAGATCGAGAAAGAGGCAAGCGAGATAAAGAGAGGAGAGAACGGGAAAGGGTTAAAGAAAAAAGCAGAGAAGACAAGATAAAGGCCCCTCCCACACAGCTGGTATTACCCCCGAAAGAAATGGCGCTGCCTCTCTTCAGCCCTTCTGCTGCCGTGAGGGTCCCGTCCATGCTGCCCGCCCTGTCGCCAATGCTCCCAGAAAAACTGTTTGAGGAAAAAGAGAAGCCCAAGGAGAAAGAAAGGAAAAAGGACAAAAAGGAAAAGAAGAAGAAGAAAGAGAAGGAGAAGGAAAAGGAGAAGAAAGAGAGGGAGAGGGAGAAAGAGAAAAGGGAGAAAGAGAAGAGAGAGAGAGAGAAGGAGAAACACAAGCATGACAAAGTAAGCTGGGTGTCATTTTCAACACTGTCTGAACAAGGGCCTAGTGCAAAGTTCAGGTAAACAAAGCCAGGAGCTTTATCTGTTTTGGATGTAAATCATGGGACAGTTAAGTGACATTTCATTTGTAATGTGGTTACAAAGTTTAAAGTTACTTCTCTAACAAGCCCCTGAACACACTAGATGCTTTAAAAAAAAATGCATAGCTTCAGAGGAATGTAAGAACAAGCTGAACTCTGCAGTCACTAAACTGATCTCTTCCAGTTAAAACACACACAAGCATGTTCACTATCAAGTCCATTACTACATACTGCCCCGTACTGACTCTTGGGTACCCGAAAGCATCTGTTTTTCTAAGACACATAAACGCATTTCCTTCTGTAAGAAGACAGGAAGCCAACAGGGGGCTGATGGCCTTTGTCTCCTTTTGGAGAGCCACTCTGCCTGGGTTTACTTAGGGCGGAGGCTGCTTGTAGGACTTGAGTGGCTTCTCTTATTCCTGCTATTTCTCATGGTAAGGTGGGAACTCCTTCCTGGCTGATCTGGTGGTCCAGCCAGTAGGCAGGAAATAACTCCACACACTTTCTGGAAAGCAGGCTTGCAGAGTCTATGTAAACAGCAGGAATGCTAGTCAACCCTGTCGTTTTATAGAGTCAGGGGCTATGTCCTGTAGACACAGGTTGTGGCCGCTGCTCTTCCTCTTGGTCTTGAGATTGTTGCAAACATTAACTCAACACTCAGGACCATTTGTGGAACTTCCGAAGCCTCCTACCTGCATGATCTTCTCTGTTTATGCTTGGCTACAAAATGATGCCCAAGGCTTTGTTTCCACATAATGAATGCTATTCTACCTACAGCAAATGCAATGCCAATAATGTTGTAATGTTTTTAGCTTTAAACTTATTGGGAAGGCTAACTTGGCTGACAACAGCCACAATTTTTTGCCTAACTCTATTAATTTGTTTAGACCCCTTACCTTTTCCATGAGTAAAGAAATGGAATGAAAATAATGTCAGTAATTGGACATTGGCAAGTTAATGAGATGCAGGACACCAACTCTTATTTCCTTCATTTTAAAAGATTCCGTTTGTTGGTATTGTTGTATGTCTGCATGTGTTTGTGCTCATGTATGCAGCTAGCTATTCATGGAGAGCAGAAGAGGGTGTTAGATTTCCCTGGCTAGAGTTATAGGTGGTTGTAAATTATTATGGGTGCTGGGAACTGAACTCAGGTCCTCTAGCGGAGCATTCAGTGTAAGTGCCCTTAACCACTAAGACATTTCTCCACATATCTTATCCCTGTCTTTGCAGTCATATTATCGTTTTATTATTATATTATCTTAATATGGTACTTTTCTAGCTTTGAAGCACTTCAGCATACTGTTTTTGCCCCTGCTGACACACCTATGATGCAGATCCAACAGGTATTATCAACAGTTGTGAACAAGAGGTAGCCTCGGAGAGTGGCCTATCCCAGCTGAGATTCACATATTCACAAGAACCAAGTCCCTTATTGCACAGACAGACTTCCCATTTTGAAGTGTTGTATTGCCTGAAGGTAATTAGTCATTATTCTGTCGTGCACTTAGAGTAGCAGCAGTAAAGCTCCCAGCCAGTCAAGCATGGTCCCGTTGTATTTAGCACAGCCTTGACTTTGGGAAGCCAGGCACTGTTTGAGCAATCATTATGAATCTAAGCGAAGCCCCCATCAGATGCCGCTGTTAGCAAGAGGCAGGCCATGCCTTTGCTCAGGTCTACTATACACTACAAAGAAAACCTCTCAGGCAGAGACTCACTCACCAGTAACCACACAGACTGTCGCCTGGTAGATGTTTTCAAGCCTTGTCCTGTTTTTGATAGATTATAGATTAGAAATGACAAAATATAAAAATTTATCAAAATCTGTTATCTTACAGGAATATTACAATTAAATAGAATACTGGGTTTCATGAAATTGCTTATTTGAAAATTAAATAAGAATGATAAACAAGATGTGTATAGGAACATGTCTGGCATATATGTAGTAAATGTTAGCTGAGTAATGAGGATGGTACAGGAATAGTAATATCCATTTGAACTGCCTTATAAAAGTGTAGAGACCTAGCATTTCTACTCATTTGGGCCATACTAACCACCTTGTTAGTGCAGCAGCGTCAACCATTTTATGCTTTAAGAATATCCTTTCTTCTCCCTAATATTCTTTTCCATCTTAGTCCTTTGTAGCGGTAGAAAGGGGAGGAGTGGTGTCCTTGTGGAAAGCATTGATAAGAAGTAAAGATTGAAGGCTGCTGTAATATTAAAGTTTCATTCCACCCACTAGTCGACCCAAGTTTCATGCAAAATGAGTCGTCAGAAGCACACCTGAAATGGTATGCACTGAAGATTTTCTTAAACATTACCAGATGAAAGATAATAAAAGTAAACTAAACGGGTGAGCAAGATGGTTCAGTAGGTAAAGGCACTTCCTGGCAAATCCTCAGAACCCACTTGGTAAAAGGAGAGACCCTACTTGGGACAAGCTGACCTCTGACCCCTTTATGCATGCTGTGGCACATACAGACCCCCCCCCACACACACACACACATACAATCAATCAGTTAACAAATGTGAAAGTTTTCCTTTAAACCTACCAGGACTTATGAGATGACTCAGCAGGTAAATGTGCTTGCCATCAAGCCTGGCAGCCTTGGTGTGAGCTCCAGGACTCACATTGTTGAAAGAACTAACTAACTCGACAAATTGTCCTCTGGCTTTCGTGTGTGCCCTGTGCCCTCTCCCACCACACCACACCCCACCCTAAATAAGTAAATGAAATAATAATACTCCCCCACATTTAGTTTACCTATTTAGCAAGTTTTTAACAGCTTAGATCTATAGTCTATTCAAGGCCAGTTTGAGATACATGAGACCTTCTCTCAACACAAGTCACTAAGACCAGTGCCTACTAAAGATACCATTAATTAAATGAGAATTTGCCTGGAGTCCAATAGACCTAGGATAAGGTGTAGGAAAAGCTCTGTGGCTTCCTTACTTTTCAGATATTTCATCTTTAAAGCAGAGACAGGACTACAAATAGCACAGCACCTAAGAGTTCCCTGGGTAACCACCCTGGGCCATATGCCACACCCAGACCTTGTGTGACTTGAAGTCTGTGCTACAGTCCATTAATATGCAGAGTATGATTGACACCAGAAGACTGAAAGCTGAGTAAATTTACCCAAAGTGACAGCCTTGGGAAGCAGTTCAGCAGGAGTCTCCAGTCTAGTCTAGGCCAGCAAGATGCTGTAGTTAATGTTCTTAGCTACTGTGCTTTCTGACACTACGTTAACACACAGAAAGTGAATTCATGTGTGAAAGCTTTCTGTTCCCCTTTGTGAGCGCTCATACCCATTAGTCAGGGCTAAGAATCTGCTCTGTCACTTATTAAAAATGGATCCAAACTAACTTTTTCAGAAGACCCTATTATAAACAATTCTGTTGACTAGTCTATAGTAACTAGACTGGTATAATAGCATTATCTATACTATATTATATTATCTATACTATATAGTATAATGGCATATCTATCCCATATTACCTATACTGTACTATAGTATATTATATATTAATATATGTAATTATATATGGCATGTATAATTATATATATTAATATATAATTGATATATAATCGATATGTTTATATACTATATAATTATAATTAATATAACATATTAATTATATGTCAATTGTATTTTAATATATAGTATAAGAGCATTATCAGTGGTTAACAAAACAATTTAAATATTTTACTAGAATTGTGCATTGTGTGTGTGCACAATTCATGGCTTGATTATCTTAAACTATAAATTGTTGGGATTTAGACGAATGTGCAGGATTGCCTTGTTAAAATCTATTCTTAGTATTTTAAGTGTATTTCATAGAGAAAATGAACACAAAAGTGAAAATGTCTTGTTATTTATACTGGTGGAACTAGACAGTTGTGTTCACAATCTGTGCATATGTATGTGCATGATGCTGGGGGTCAGACCCAGGCTCCTCACATGATTAGTGAGCTCTCTCTTATGAACTATGTTTGTAACTACCTGTAACCTTACATAGAAGACAAGCAAGACTCCGTCAGCATCAGACTGAGGGGTTCATGGTCTTGTATTAATGTATTCTTACTTGAGTACGGTCTTAATTACATAGAGTGCCACACTCCAAACGTATGGCATTACCGCCTGTATATAACTAGACCCAACCCAGGCCCACAGCAGTTTTGGGAGGCTAGATATGCCAAGCCTACCACTGCCTAGCTATTTTGACCCTCTCTTACCCTTGAGACCTTTGCTTCTTTTCCTCTGTCTCTGCCTCACATTCATTTTGGGAAGTGACAGCATCACTCTGTCCACTTACTTTGTTGAAAACGGTTTGGGAGGCAGCGGGTATGGCTCAGTTGTTAGAGCGCTTGCTTTGTATTCGAAGCTCTGGGTCTGATCTCCATCACTGCATGAAGTAGGCATTGCAGCCCATGTCTTTAATCTTAACAGTTAGTAAGCAGAGGCAGAAGGATTAGAGACTCAAGATCATCCTTGGTTCCATGGTCTATTGGAAGCCAGACCGGGATACATGAGTCCTTGTCTCAAAACAAACAAGCAAACAAACAAAGAAAACAATGTTTGTTTGATACCTTCTGTAAGAATACTCATCTTGAAAGCCACTCCCCATAGAAAACCCTGAGCAAACACTGATTCTTGTTGTTTAAGATATGTAGATAACTGACAGTTTAGAATTTTCTTACAAATAACTAATAACGTTGATCATCTATGGATAATTAAATTTTTGTTTATGCTGGAAAACCTATGGACTTTAAAAAGAATTTCTAGACTTTGACCTGACTGATAAGTTGTCTTATTTGAGCTAACACTGGCTATTTATGAATGGGCTAACCTAGATAGGAGCGATACTAGCACTATCATTTGAGAGTGTTTTTGTGACAGGCTACTCCATGTGTTAATCCTCCAAACTGACTGTGCAGTTCAGAAAATTGTGTGCGGAAAGGTTTGAGTGAGATGCTGCAACAGTGAGGGAAGACTGACTTGACTAGGCCTGTCTAGCCAAATCCTGTGACCTTGCTACTCATGGCAGCGTCCTAGGTTATCTCTCTCCACCCTGGCATGTGTAGGGCACAGGATGCTACTGGGACAGGATGAGTGATCAGAAGTAAGTTGGCCTTGGGGCTGATGAAGTTATCAGTTGTTGAACAAACCTTATGAGCTCCTGTTTAACTTCATGTTTGTTTGTTATTTTGTTGTTGGTGGTGGTTTTGTTTTTTGGTTGTTGTTGTTGGTGGTGGTGGTGGTGGTTTTTTTTTTTTTTTGAGACAGAGTTTGTCTGTGTTGCCTTGGCTGGCCTGGACTTGCGTTTCTCATTGCATGTCATAACTAATGGAATGAAGGGTTTGCAGTACATAAGGTAACTGTCTTAGGGCTTCATTGCTGAGAAGGGACACCATGGCCAAGGAATCTCTTATAAAGGACAACATTTGACTGGGGCTGGCTCACAGGCTCAGAGCTTTAGTTCATTATCATCATGGGGGGAAGCGTGCCAGTGTCAGGCAGATATGGTGCTGGAGGAGCCAAAGGCAGCCATGAGGAGGCTGGAATTCTACACTGCACAAAACTTAAGCCTAGGAGACCTCAAAGCCCACCCTCACAATGTCACCCCACCTCCAACAACGCCACACTTTTTCACAAGGCCACACCCCTTAGTAGTGCCGTTTCCTGTGGGCCAAGCATTCAAATACACGTCTATGGAGGCCATTCCTATTCAAACCACTACAGTAGCACAGTAAAATAGGGGAAATGTTCCCTTCCTGTCTTTCATCACTGTCTGTTCTATGAGGCCAGGAACACAAACATTCAGATGAGTGTGTTTGACTTTGTAGACAGCTACTGAAAGCTGTCCCCCATCCTCCTATGAATGCACTCCAAGTGCTTGGCCAGAGCTTCCTGTCCACACTGGGCACCCCTCAGCCTACTCAACCACAGCAAACTGTCTTCTGAATGTTTCCAAAACCTCGTGGCATTGTGTGAGTCTGATTCAAAAAGGAACTCATTTGAAGAGCTTAATTGTTGAGGAGGACAACAAAGGGGTCACCAGCCATCGTGAGCACCCTGAATTTGAAGTGCTTCCATGTGGCTTTCCATCAGGAGTATTGCTGGGGTTTCCTAACATCCCTGCACAGGGGGCCACTAAGACTAGTACCTGCTAGCCTTGCTTACCCAAGCCAGTACACATGGATGTTAGTGGCCCTTTGCTCTTTTTTTTTTTTTCTCTTAAATGAAAGGAGTTTAACATTAAAAAAAATAAATAAGTAAACCTGAACAGATTAAATTGACAAAGCTGCCCATTACCTTTGTAGAAAGTCCCTGTCAAAAGATAAACTTTAAAGCTGAAATGCATGAAAGAGTTCCAAGATAGAATTTAAATTTAAACTGATTCTTTAGAGATAAGCTTTTTAAAAATCCACCTCTTTGCTTCAAGTCAGGATTTTAAAAATAAATTTCCCCTTTAAATCTCTTGAGCGATTTTCATTTTTTGCAAGGCCGCACTGCTGGTGTCCTGGAAAAAATGGAGAGTTAGGGCTTTATCAGTTGGTGCCCTGAGGTATGTGGCAAAGAAGCTAAATCCTTGAAGATTAGCAAAAGAAAAAAAAAAAAAAGAAAAAAAGAAAGAAAGAAAAAAAATGCAGCACATGGCAATAAGGGGCTTATATGACTACTAGTGTTAGCTCAGGTGAAAGGAGTCTTGCTTATACATAAAACTGGACAAATCCACTGACAATGTATTTTTAGTTAGCTATAAAGGAGTCTTATATTGCTGGACTTTACCTCTTTGGTGAATTGGGAAGCTTAGTAATCCACTGTAAATGCTCTTCTGCTCGCCCCAATTCACAGCGCGTTATTCCAAAGTGCTGTTCTTTTATTTTAACCCTTAAAAGCAAAATTTGACCCCGGGATATGGCTGTGTGCCATTAAACAATGAAATCGTGAATTTTGTTAAGTAATCAGTCATCGTCACCCTTAGGTTTGTTCTTGGGAAAGTTCAGTAAAGAAATTGTTTTTAATTTGTAGTTAGTTTCTCTGTTTTTATTATTTATTTATTTATTTATTTATTTACTTATGTGTTCTGTTTTGTTTTCCGACACAGGGGTTCTCTGTGTAACATTGGCTGTCCTGAACTCCATTTGTAGACCAGGCTGGCCTCCAATTCTTAGAGATCTGCTGCCTCTGCCTCCCCAATACTAGGATTATAGGTGTTTTATTTGATTTTGATAAGCATTCAGATAGAGTTAACATAAAAACTTAGGGAGACATTCTTATTTAGAAATTATGTCCTTGTAGTATTAGCATCCTCATTAATCTCTTTCCTTTGAACAAAATGGCCTTACTCCTCTTTCTCTGTACTTCCTTGAATTTTTTTTTTCAAGATAAACTTGATTTAACTTTTAGACTGAAATTAAGGCATTCGACTGCTTATAGGTTTTATTTGTCCTGGCTGCCTGAGATAGTCCTGGTTGATGTTTGCTTCACAGTGTAACTAATAGTTACCTCTCTTGCTACCAGAAGTGTCTATTTAAGCAACATCAAGTGCTGTGATGACAGATGACCTCGGAGCTGCAGTAGTAAATCATTTATTAACTCATTCAGGTGATGGAATACTTGTTGCCTTCAAGATACTTTCATACCATTTTAAATCTGACTATAAATCCCCATTTTTGTTTGCTTCTTTTTACACATCACTTAACTGGTTTTGTTTATTTGTTTGTTTTTGAGATAGGACTTCTCTCTGTATCTCTGGATGTTCTAAAACTTTGTGTAGACCAGGCTGGCCTTGAACTCATAGAGATCCACCTGCCTCTGCCTGCCAAATGCTGGGGCTAAAAATGTGCACCACCATGTTCGTCTTTATTTAACTAATTTTTAGTAAGTCATAAATAACCGATGTTTTGGCTCATGGCACCTGTCAAGTCACTTACAACTGCAACAAAAATCTAGGTATTTAGCTGAATCAAGGTAAAGCCAAAGTTAATCTCAAATTCGTCTAAGTTCATTAGCCTTCCATAAAGAATGCCTCACAGCTAGCCCTAGGACTGACACATAAGACACCTTGGTAAAGAAACTGAGTAGCTCTATTCAGGACAAGCATATAGCAGGACCCAAAGAATGTCCAAGAGCCAAGGAATTGTGTTAGAGAACCAGAGGTGATTTTGTGTCAGGAAGCTTGGGTTTACATGATTTATTTACTAATTTTGCAACCCCAAGCAAACCTTGCATTGCTTTCTGAGTGGTCGTTATATGGGAGAGTCTACTCTCCCACACCTACTGTTATGAAGATCAGTTGGATGGTGTTGGGAGTGATTCCATAAATGCTGGGTGAGTCTAGAGTACAGCTATCACAAAAAAAGAAGGAGGAGGAGGAGGATGAAAAGAAAGAAAGGAAGAAAGAGAAAGAAAGAAATGAGCCAAACATAGTACTGAGTATAACAATTACTAGGGCAGACAACCCCCACCCCCCTCTCCCTGAGACAGGGTTTCTCTGTGTAGCCTTGGTTGTCCTGGGCTCACTTTGTAGACCAGGCTGTCCTTGAACTTACAGAGATCCACCTGCCTCTGCCTCCCTGAGTGCTGGGATTACAGGCGCGCACCACCATGCCTGGCTGGGAGAAGGTTCTTCAGAAGTGTAGAAGAGGTGGACTTCATACCTGGGGCCTGAAGAAGTTGTACATTCATAGAGAATTTAAAGAATTCACCTTCCCCCCGGCCTCAGTATTTTTGCTAAGTAAAAGCAAAAAAAGAAATCATGGGAAGGTCTTCTTAATCATTTATATGTCACTGTAATAGACATTGGGAAACAACCGTAAGCAAAACAGACATGGTTTCAGTGGTATTTGAGTGAATTGGAAATCCAAATAAATAATAGTATTAAAGGCATCCGTGAAGTCAAAAGTTTTCTAAATGTCCCGTTGTGGCATTCAGGGCTTGGGAGGCTGGTTTTAGATTGATCCTGGAAGAGTAATATAATAACTGAGAGATAGGAGTTGAAGCTATGTTCAGATAAGCATTAATTTAATAGATGATTATTAAACATGCCCTACAGGCCATGCAGTGTTCAAGAGAACAGTCAACAGACTTATGTGATGATAGGTTTGTAAGTGAACTGTAGCTAGAGAGGGATATATATATATATATATGTTTCCCCTTCAGCCTCACAAGCTTTCATTCTTGTTTCATTCTTGCAATTTAGATCTGGAAGTCAGTGTTTGAAGATAGTTGTCAGAGTTAGCAGTGCATACAAGCTCACAGTATTCTGGGACAAGGCAAGCATCTGTCAGTGCTTGGGGCAGTCCCAAGTGACAAATTTCCTGACCAGTCACCATTGAAAAACTCTGATGTAAGGCTGGGCAGGTGGCGCATGCCTTTAATCCCAGAAGCACTCAGGGATGCAGAGGCAGGTGGGTCTCTGTGAGTTCGAGGCCAGCCTGGTCTACACAGTGAGTCCAGAACAGCCAGGGCTACACACACACACACACACACACACACACACACACCAAACAAACAAACAAATAAAAAAATTGTCTCAGAAAAGAAAAAAGAAAAAGAAAGACTGATGTAGATAAGAATTTGGGACTACAGAAATTTTGTTTTATTCAAAATACTTATTATACCATAAGATCTTAACTGTCAAGAGACCATGTAATGTCATAATTTGTGTATTTTCCTTCTAATAGCTCAAATGTTTATGAAGTCCTCAATATTTTCAAGAGTCATTACCTTCACCATAAGTCCTTTTTAAAATGAGAAAGTGTGGTGGGCGTGCACACACACACACATGAATTCCAGGTCTGGTGAACCCAAAATGGAATTATTTAGTGCTATAATTATACTTGGTACTTAGCTTTCAGATATAATGAAGCATGCCTACAGTGAGGTTTGCATTCATCAGGGCCCGAAGTGCATGTTGTTCCAGAGGGCCGATCTCATGGCAGGTTTTTTTGGTTATGTTCAGTCTGGCAGTTATGGGGCTGGAGAGTTTGCTCAGTGGTTGAGAGCATTGGCTGCTCTTCCAGAGGACCCAGGGTTAGCTCTCAGCACCCACATGGTCTGTAACTACAGTTTCAGGAGATCTGATGTCCCTCTCAGACCTCCACAGGCACCAGGCACACATGTGGCACACAGACATACGTGCAGACAAAACAATCATACCCATAAAATAAAAAATAAATAAACCTTTTAGAAGAAATAAAAATCTGGTGGTTAGGTAAGTACTCCCCCAGATGCTGTGCTATCACTTTATGTGTGTGAATGTGTATGTGTATAAAACAATGCAATAAAACAAAAGAAATGAACACCGGCCAGTAAGCCAGAAACAACTGCCAAAGTAATATAATGTAGATAAAGTTCCTAGGCTTTGTTATGTATCAAGTAGCCTCCGGTTATTAAAGAACATGGACTGGGGCTGCGGAAAACACTCCGTTGATATGGTACGACCATAAGGACCGGAGTTTAGATGTCCAGAACCCATTTAAAAGCAGAGAACTAGAAATGTGCACCTGTAGCCAGCCCCAACACTTGCCAGAGGCAAGACAGAGATACTTGGAACCCTAAATCTCATTGGAAAGCCTCCTACCCCCCAGTTTGATGAGATTCTGCTTCAGTGAGAGAATGGTCTTCAAATAGGGTAAAGAATGGTCAAGGAAGACACCCATCTCTGCCTGTGGACCCTCACACTCGTATCTTCACACAATGCATACACTAGCCATGTCTTTTTATCTAGCATTTCACATGTGTTTATTAGGTTTGTGGGGGTGGGAAAGTAGAAGAGAGGAAATATTTTAGGGAGAATTTTTTTTTCTAACTGATGTACTAACTTCTGCAGATAAAAGTGGAGCCTGTCGTCCCAGCCCCAAGTCCAGTTATCCCCAGGTTGACTCTGCGAGTCGGCGCTGGCCAGGACAAGATGTAAGTATGAGCATTGGGAACTGAGAGATCTCTCTCCTCCTCACTCTGTCAGCCCTCCATGTGTGAACAAAGTCTGTACTGGGAGCTCTTTGCGATCAAGTTTGTATTGGCTTCTTCCTCCAGGTAAATGCTCTTATCTTCCTTAACATATAGGATTCCGCACTACCTCCCCCCTGCCATTCCCGTCTCCTTTTTAACGGAGAAGGCAGCATTACTGCATAGTATCTGAGGTCCTGGCCACCTGAAAAATAGGAGGTTGTGTAGTGAGTGGGTTAACTGCCACATTTCACAGACATAGATGCAGGGTTAGACCTTCCGAAGAGCACATCATCTGAGGGAATAAAGACTCAGAAGTCTGTGCTTTTTCCAGTACCTGTAAGACAAAGATGCCTGCTGGCTTAGCGAAAGAGTGTATGACTGACAGCCTATTGACAGCCCATTCACCAACTCAACGTTGTTTTTAAGAGAAAATGGGGAATGTAAATGTCATACTTACCATTTATTTGAATTTTCACAAATCATTGTATGAGGCCATTTTTCCTTAAAGAAAACTGCTTTCTTTCTTTCATCCTCTGAGGAAGTGTTAAGACTATAGTATTTTCAGAGGCTCCTGATGCACTATGAAATACTAGTCTCTTTTGTAAATCGTGTTGAAATGCTTGCTTTGAAGAGCACACTGTGTGGCATTTCAGTAAAATTCATGAGTATAATTTGTTAATATTTTTTCCCAGTAAATGTGAAAGTGGAGCAGTTTGCTTTGCAAACAGTATTAGAAAGAAAGAAGAGGGTGTTCAGTTTCCACACAAGTTCAGCATACAAGTGAGAGGAAGACGTAAGGATTTATTTCTTGAGTAAAGACTAGAATGCTCACTGGCGTGATGGCCCATGTCAAGCCTGGGGGGAAGGGATTCAGGGTAGTCAAGAATTCAAAGCCAGCGTGACCCTATCTCAAGCAACAAAACAAGACAGAAGACTCCCAAATTTTGCTTTTTTTTTTTTTAATTGAAATTTTTACTTATTCTTTGACAACTCAATATATATGCAATGCACTTTGATCTTATACAACCCAGTCCCCTGTCACACTGCCTCATAGCCCACCCACCAGCCTCCCACCCGCACGTCCTCAGCCTCTTGTTGTTTAGCCCATAGTTTAGTTACTCCTGCTTACACTGCATAGGCATGGGCCTTCCGCAGGAGGGACAGCGACCTACTGGCTGCCATACCCACTAGTGACTCTTCCTAGTGACGGTAGCTCCTCAGCTCAGGGCAGAGCCTAGTGAGCCCCTGCTCATCCATGCTGGAATGTTGACTAGAGAGCTGTGTGCCTCCAAGCACAGCCACCAGGAGTTCCTGGGCGCAGCATCCATGTCTCTCCAGAGGACTGCTACCCACCGAGGTTGAGAGCAAATGAGAAAACAAGATGAATGGAGGAGGACATGACCACTCCTCAATGATGGAGAGGAGCTTTATTGTAGCTGTAAGGGAGAAAGCAGGCAGAGGGAGAGTCCAGATTGCACGGGGCCGGCAGACTAAACCAGACCATGATCAGGAGAGGCTGCCCCAGCCAAGAGACCAAGAAAGCTGCATTATCTCAGCTGGCTTATGCAGGGATCAGGCTGAGGAAAGGGCAGCAGATGCCCCTAGGAGGGAGAGGTTAGGGTAGGAGACTAGGTGAGGAGTGCTGAGAGCAGCCACTGGTACTGAGTGTTGCTGGGAGAACTGGCCAGTGTCTGCTTTGGTATGTTAACAGGCACTTCCGCCATTTGTTTCTGAGATCCAACAGAGAGCCCCACTAATCTATGGCTATAAATGCAAATATTTAGAAGGCTTTTTGACAATATGTCCACTTAGTAAAATAATAGTAGAAGATCCACCTTAGCTTTACGCAGGGCCTGTGACTTCCTCAGCCCTGGGCTTTTGACAGGGTGTACAGTGCACAAGATCGCTGTTTGTTATCAATTCATTTCATCTTAAGGTGAGTGTATTTTACATACTACTCTGTCAGTTCTAAATGTCCTTCAGTGAAGAAACCCCTCAGGATTATGGTGAGGTAAGATAGAGGCCAACATGGTCTTTCAGGAAAGTATATGCTGAAGCTGAAGAGGCCTGCTGGTCCTTGCTTTTCCTGCTACACTCTCGGGCTGACCTGCACAGCATTCTTCTTTGTTGTGCCCGCAGAGACCTCGATGGCAGGTGGGGTCTTACTGCTGCCAAAGAGAAAATCTTCAAGAAGTGTTTGAAATCCAATCTTGTTTAACCCAAACCCTTGAAGTTACTTAGGAGTGTCAGTCTGGACCAGGTCTACTTCAGCAGTAGCATTTACCTAGCATGCACAGGCTCTAGGGACCCCTTCTCCCCGCAAACTCTGTCTCATTTCTCTAAAGGAAATGCTCTTGTTCATCATTCAAAAGGTACTCTTACCAATTCATATTTAATTCCTGTTTTCTCCATAACTCATCAGTACCCAGTCTTAGCTCCCACACAGAAGCTTGGCTTCCTCCCTATAGAGAATTACGATTTAAAAAGGCATTGCTAGTCACATTCATCTCTCTGCCCTGAAGCGTCTGTTGGTAATTCTGTTGGCTGTCCATTCAACTTTCACCCTTCAATAAATCATTCATATTCGTTAAGAGATTGGAAGATGTGAGGGCTGGATCCTATTACTCTGGAACAAAATGTCCAGCTTGAGGGGAATTTGAATACCCTGGATTCTAGGCAAATTACCCTTGGAAGTACAATGTTACATAACGTGTAACTTGTAGATGCTTAGAAAATAGCTGCCGTATTATATGAACAATTAATTATTTTACCAAAGCAGGCATAGAAGTGTACCAAGCAAAGAAATTAAGTGTAACACATTGCGTGTTAAATTAAAATCAGAGGGAGCTAGGAACTCAAGTCAAATAGAATTTCATAGAAATAGAAATTCAATAAATATTTTTGGTGGTAGGAAGGTCTAAATTGGAGGTTAGTAAGCTCCAGCGCATAAGCCATATTCAACCTACTGTTTGCTTTTGTATGATCTGTAATCTAAGAATGACTTTTGTGGTTTTAAATGACTGAAAAACGTAAAAGAATATTATGTGAGGCTATAGAGTTGGTTTAGCAATTAAGAGCACTTGGTGCTCTTCCAAAGGACTAGAGTTCAGTTCTAAGCTTTCACATCAGGTGACTCATAGCTGTCTGTAGCTCCAGGTCCAGGGGACCTGCACTGTGTGCCAATACACCTAAAAATCTTAACTAAAAATTTAAAAATATTTTTATGACACATGAGTATTGAGTTACATTCAAATTTTAGACATCTTTTATGGTAGCATGTTAAGGAACTACCCTGCAGGATACTCTGTTCCACGGCTATAGTGATGGGAAAGTAGGGAGTCAGCTAAATGTGTGTTTAGTTATTGTGTGCATACACCTGGGAGTGAGCTAATACTCTTTTAAAGTGAAATTAATGAGCAGAATGGGATTCAAAAACAAGGGAGCCTGTGTATTCCTTGTGGGGAAGGGGGTGTTTATTGCTGAAGGACCAAGTCTTTTTAAATTATGAGAGAAAGAAAAAGCTTTACAAGGTTCAAATTATACCCTCTTGTCGGAAGATCTTTAAGACAATATTTAGTTTCTAAATCTTGAAGAAGTTAGGTCTTCTGCCCTTGATCCACAAAAGTACTTTGTGGTTAGAGAGGGTCCTCTGTTCTCTGTTAGTGTTCCTCACAGCAAAACAGCAGCAATTTGTTTTTCCTTTAATTTCACATCCCTCAAAACTGTCTTGTAGAGGGGTCTGTGACAAGCCTTTCCCGACGATGTTGAAATTCAGGACAACTTTTCAAAGACCCCCAGATCCCTTCAACATGTCTGCTAGTGATGGACGTCCAAAGTCCCCTCCAGTCCACACTAAAGAGGAAACACAATCCCCAGCCCCAGACTGTGACGCTGGTAGTCTCTGCTGTGTGGCTGAGGGCGCCATGCCTTCAAGTCCACTGCTGACGTGTCTAGGCTCACAGTGAAGTCGGGCTTTCAGCTTGCCCAGGCACCTAGAGCTTTGTTGGTCAGGGTCCTGGGGTCTCCTCAACAGATGTGATGACAAAGGATGCATGGTACTCAGTGACAGCACAATGTCCTGTGTTTGTCACCTGGACCTCACGGCTGCTGGCCTACTCTGTTTTGGGCAAGTTTAGGGACTGGCTAACTGATGGCATTATTCTAGGCCTTTTTGTGAAGAGTGCAGAGCTAAGTAATGTGACAGAGTTGTTAGGGACAGAGTCGGACAGAGTCAGAAGCTATGTGTGATAGTACACACCTTCAATCCCAGCACCTGGGAGGGAGGGCAGGGTGAGCTCTATAAATTTGATGCTAGCCTGGTCTTCACAGCAAGTCCAGGCCAGTCAGAATAAGACCTTGTCTCAAAAAAAAAAAAAAGAAAAAGAAAAAAAAAGCAATTGTCAAGAAATAAACATGACAGAATAGAGCCTGCAGGTTTTCTAAGAATATTTAGAAAATTTTAAATTGAGTTAAGTCTTATGGGAAAAGATAATTTTCCATATAATAAAGTATTAATAAAAATGCAACATAAATTTGTACAAATTTTTGAGGGTGACTATGGATGGAAAATAATCCTTTTCCCCTCAGGTTTTGCAAATGCCCTCTATAATGGCTATCACAGATGCTAGAGGGAATGTCTGGCCTCCTCTCCCCCATAAGAGCTCTAAGAAGCCTACCCTGGCCTTGAACTGTGATTGTAGGCATGTGCTCTAGCTTTGAGCTTCTGTCCTTTTTCATCTACTAGGCTATGCTTCCCCCATGGACAAAGAGGTTCATGACAGGTAATTCATGAATCTCCCTCCTCTGCTCTCAAGGTATTCCCGCCTGTAAGGCTGCCTGTCCGGAGATGAGCAAGGACAGTGAGAGCACAGTTCCCTCAGAGAGTGTGTACTGCCTCACAGAGTAGTGTGCCTGACAGACTCCACCCAGTTCTCTGGTTAGGTTGGAGGTATTGGGGCCACCTTCCTACTGACAGTTTCACTCTGCTGATGTTTTGGTTTCCACTAGTAGCCAGTTCAATTTCTCCACTCCAGAAAGTTTCTTCCTTTTCCAGCTCCCTCATGACAGAAGTGCTGAAAATTTGATGCATTTTTGTTTATGTCTTCCCTGGTTTTGCTACAGGTGATAAGGTTTTGCTTAAGCCTGCTGGAGCTTTTTTAGTTGTAATTTCTCAATTAGTTCCATATACTGTGAAAATTGGAGCTGGAGCTTATTGATCTAAAGAAAGAAGGTTTGATATTTTAAAACATAAACTAGGTCTAGATACTTGTCCCATGCCAACCTTTGTCAGTAGAAATAGTGTAATCATAAGAAAACACAAAGATAACCATTTAATGATACGTTCAAGGAAAATAATCATTTTTCTGTTTTAAAATGTAGCCAGTGCTGGTGTGCATGGTAGCACATGCTTATAATTCCCCACTCTGGAGGACTGAGGCAGGAGGGTTGCAGCACCCTGTGCTGTATAACAGAACCCTGACAGGAGGGAGGGGGTGACTCCAAAAGAAAGGCAGGCGCTCACCAGAGCATGGGACAGAGGCAGGCAAAAGCAGCAGATGGTTTTTGTCATAATTAGAGAAAAGCAGGCAGAGTTTCTGTCCCTTAAAGGAATCTCAGGCCCAGGGCGAAGCCGGCTTTGCAGGTTGTGACTCCTTAGCGCCAAGGCTCAGCAGTGTGCAGTATGGCCCTCAACTGGGGAGGCCTCTTGACTTTCTAGCTTTAATATTTCCCCTTTCAAAAAAAAACAAAAACAAAAACAAAGCTTTTTTAAAATTTTTAATGAAGTGCTCTGAGTTGTCTTCCTTTTGCCCTGGTGAAATTATTACCTAAACAGAATCATTTCCTAGGCGCTTCCCATGTTTTAAGGTAAATAGCAGAAACAATGACAAAATGAAATCATAAGATTGACCATACTCATATTTTGTAAGTGCAATTTAAATTTTGTTTTGTTTGTTTTTGTTTTTGTTTTTCGAGACAGGGTTTCTCTGTGTAGCCTTGACTGTCCTGGACTCACTTTGTAGTCCAGGCTGGCCTCGAACTCACAGCGATCCGCCTGCCTCTGCCTCCCGAGTGCTGGGATTAAAGGTGTGCGCCACCACGCCCGGCACAATTTAAATTTTTTAAAAGTGTGACTGCAACTTTAAAATGACCTCTTTTTAGTGCTACTAGGTGCTTTCCTGGCTGCTGCGTGGCAGGGGCAGGGCCTGTGGAGTCTTCTGGCTTCTCTGTGCTCATCAGTTGTCTTAGGGGCCACTCTTAGCCACCTTAGCACAAACAGACAGGTGATTTTTTTATTTGGATCAAAAGCGATTTTTCTGGAGTTTTTTGTTTGTTTGCCAGCTTGCTTGTTTTGTTTCTTTGTTTGTTTTAGGAAAGCCCTGGTCTTCGTACTTTATATTACTCTCATTTTCACCAACCTAGAATTATAATGAAGTCTAAATTTAATTTCTTCCCAGGAGCATTGTAGTTTGCTCACAAACACCAAAGATGTAGTATGTATATTCAAGAGAAGAAGTAGTCTGCTGTCAGACCAACCAGCTTTGGGTTTGGGGAAAAGCTTTCACGACACAGTGAAACAAGTGGAACGATTACAATCAAAGCATCTCCATCTTGCTTGTAAACAATTACAGCACTCCTTACAGGGATGCCACATTAGAAGACTGAGGGAAATTTACTGGGTTCCATTCTAATGCAATTAGAGCTAATTTTGTTCCTTAAATGAATAAAAGGTCAGCCAGTAAATCTAGCTTATCTGGAGTCCAGACTTCAATAAATTGTTTTATTTAATTTGTTGTAAAAGATCTTATCCTTAATGGGTCTAGGTCTTATTAGTTCACTTAGGTTTTAAAATATTTATGACCACCTTTTTAGATATGATTTGAATGATAGTTGGAAAGTTTCTCTCCACAGCTTTATCAAGGCCCAGGATCACTAATTGAATGAATATAGGAAGGTACTTAAGATTTGTTATCTGAAAAAAAAGCTGATGTGAACCTCCAGAATTTAAATGTTCTTTAACCTGTGACAGGCAGAGATAATTTAGCTGTATCATGGTAACCTTTTGACTACTATCTGATTATAATTCTCCCTAAAGATCACTCTGCTCACGGTTCAGGTATTTATAAAACATTTATAACTTATAAACTTACATTTATAAATATAGAAACATTTAGACTTCCTCTTACATCATTTGCATCCTATGTTTCCTGTCTATGCTATGCTAGATTCAGACGTTTGCATAGAGATTTTGGATACATGGAATAACTTGTTTCTACACATTTTCCACCCCTACCTTGAGAGTTTATAAAGTGGATGTCTGTACCACCACAAGGATCCTGAGACTGAGTTTTCCCTTTTTTTTCTTACCATTGTGGCCTCACTGCACTCTGGATTCTACCCAAGAAGTTCTGTAGCTTCTTTTTGTAGAGAACATGTTATATTCTTAGAAAGTTCTGTGCGTTTATAGAATGTATGTTGACCATATCCATCAGCTACTACCTCCCTCCAACTCCTGATAGTGTCCCCATCCCATCTCCCACACAGCTTCATGTCCTATTGGTTATTAATAATCCTTATAGTACAATGCTTATAATCCATATGCTTCCCATATGCACATGAATGTGTGGCCATCCACTGGGGCATATGAATCCCATCCCCATGCCACCAACTGACAAATAGCTCCTCAGCTTTGGGTGGGTCCTTGGGAGTCTCTCCCTATCCATGCTGTAATTTTTACTGATTAAATCTTGTTCAGGCAACCATAGCTGTTATGGGTTGATGTGTACAACAGCCATGTCATGTTTAAAGTCAGTATTTCTTAGTTTTCCTCCCCATTTACTAGCTTTTACATTCTCTCCATATCTTCTTTCCTTGAAGTTCCCTGAGCCTTTGGTGGGAGGTGGATATAGATGGTCTCCTCCTCCTCCTCCTCCTCCTCCTCCTCCTCCTCCTCCTCTTCTTCTTCTTCTTCTTCTTCTTCTTCTTCTTCTTCTTCTTTTTCCTTTCTCTATGTAGCCTTTGCTGTCCTTAACTCACTTTGTAAACCAGGCTGGCCTCTCTGCCTCCCCTAGTGCTGGGATGGCCTATTCTTAATGTCGCACTAGATTATTTATACTTGACACTTTAAGCAGTTATGAATTTCTGCATTAACCACTACTCATTGCTAAAATACTCTCTAATCAATCAGAACACAGTATAAATATTTGGGTATAAATGTAAGATTTTAGAACACAGTTTGACCATTTAGCTAAACAACAATAGTATCCCCTTACACACAGCTCCAGACCTATGACCTCCCTGGTCCTGTGATCCGCTCCCAACTTTGGAACAGGTTTGCAACAATAGGTATGAAATCACTCTTCCTACAGAACAGACTTTGTGTCTGATCAGAATGCAGTTGGTTACACACATAGCTGTTATGCCACTAATACACCAGCATGCACATCTTGCCAGCAGGTCAGTGTTACAGAGTGCAGGGTCTAGTGCTAAGAAAGACCACTGATGTCTTTTGTTCCCCCTGCATAGCACCTTCTAGTACTTTGTAAGCAAGCCATCAGGGAGAGGCTTCTAGTTAGTGAAGATTGATTTCTCCATGTCTTGGGAGTGAAATGAGTGGTGTCTTTAGTAACAGGGTCCTACCATCTAGTTATGATAGGCACCCATGAGCCTGTGTTGAGGGTTCCTCTGGGGCTTCTTTGACCAATGGTTGGTAAGGAGGAATCCTATACCTGAAACTGAAGCTCTTAATTAATAGCACATGTCTTCTGGGAATAGCATTGTTCGCCCTTACAGGATACCTAAAAACATTTATTGACTTTTTTTTTCTTTTAGTTAATTACAAATTAATGGATTTCTGTAAGACTTCTTTTGTACCCTATTCCCACGTAAACCTTTAAATCTGACCATACGGTTCCTCTCTTTTCATGTCACCTGCTACCCTCTGTAATTGAATTATTTTCTTGAGTTGGAGGTAAGTATCTATGTAGCTTTTTCATTTGCAAGGCTTCTGTAACTTCTTACTGGGCTCAGTGCAGAGAGCAGGCTGAGTCCTAATAGCCTCATTCCTCTCTCTTCTTCTGGGCCCTGTTGCCCATGAAACTTTTTATTACCCAGTTTCTCCCTGTTTGTCTGTATCTCATCCTCTTATCACCTTCTTCTTCTTCTTCTTCTTCTTCTTCTTCTTCTTTCTTTCTTTCTTTCTTTCTTTTTAATGTACTTCTTGTTCTTTACACCTCTTTCTTTCTTGCTCCTCCCCCGTTACTCTGTTCTTACTCTCTGTGTTCTGGTCAGGCAGTGATGATCAAGTCCATTTTGTTCATAGCATTCTGCCCAGTTACCCTTGAGAACATTTGCCTGAATGGAGCAATGTCGTTGTCAAGCATATTTTTAAATATCAAACCACTATGGTGTTCTCCACACTGGATCCTCCTGATTCTGACATGCTGTTGATGAATCCAGGGCTTCTACTCTCAAGCCACTGTAGGTCTTAGGAGAACTTGAAAGAAGGCAAAGACTGAGTAATAGAATTGGGATATTGCATTTATTTTATAATGCTGTACTGGACAAGCAAGCTCCCATTCTCCAATTTTTTAGAACTGAGCAAAAAATGACCCTATCCTTTGGTCTTTACTTGATATCTCAGCATTTTATGTCTTTTGGATAAAATCAGGGGTTCTTGTACTTAAAAACCATTTAACAAGTACTGCTGTGTGTGGAAGTATTTGACATTGTTTTTAATTTCTATTTTCTAATTGCAAAAATAACATATGGTCCTTATTGTTTTTAAAGAATTAACTGGGCCAATGAGATAGCTCCAAGGGTAAAGGTACTTGCTTGCCATCAAGCCTTGTGGCCCAAGTTCAAGCCCAGAAGTCCATATGCTAGAAGGACAGGACTGACTCCTACAAGTGACCCTGACCTTCATGCATGTACCCACAGACACACACAAATATGTTTTTAAAAGTTAACTCAAGCTGGGGCTTTAAGTTGGGGCTGGGGATATAGTTCAGTTGGTAGAGTGCTGCCTAACATATATTAAGTTCTAGGTTCAATCACTAGTACCAAGTTAAACCAGGCATAGTAAGGCATGACAGTACTCCTAGCAGTATGAAAGTGGGGTCCAAAGGATCAGAAAGAAGGTCAAGGTTTTCTTTGCATACAGAGTGAGTTTGAGGCTATCTTGGAATACATGAAACCTTGTCATGATGATGATGATGGGTGGTGATGGTGGTAACGAGGAGGAAGAGGTGATGAGACCTTTTCATAATATAAATGTTACTGTAATAATGATAGTTAGCTATTAAAATATATAATTTAAGCTGGGTGTGGTGGCACATGTCTTTAATCTCAGCACTCCGGAGGCAGAGGCAGGTGGATCTCTGTGAGCGCAAGGTCAGCCTGGTCTATAAAGCAAGTCCAGGTCAGCTAGGGCTACGGAGAAACCCTGTCTCAAAAAACAAAAACAAAACAAAACTCGTGTGTGTGTGTGTGTGTGTGTGTGTGTGTGTGTGTGTGTGTGTGTAATTTAGAGAGCTAAGCCTCCTACCCCACAAATGCTATTCTTTCTCCCAAAATAACCAATGCTAACTTCAGTATTGATTTCGCCAGTTTTTTAAAAATAGAATTATCATATATAGTATTCTGTAGCTTTGCTCTCACTCTATGGCTATAACTAGATCATGAGCATTTCATGTACTTTTAATTTAAATCAGCTGTTAGAATATTTGCTGGTGTTGGACATGATCCTGATTTATTTTTTTTTTTTTAACCAGACAGTCTTTTATTACGTTCTAAACCTGATCACTTACTACCAACTAGGGGCCCAAATTCAATTACGAAAGGAGATTTGTTATATGCAATTAAATCTCGGTAATGTTTGAGTCATCCTTTATTTTTAATATAACTGGTATTTTCAAAAACTGTAAACTTACACAACACAAATTTTACAATGATGTTACCTCGTCCACTGCAATTAGCTAAATATGACTGGAGATAGAGCTTCATGGTAGAGGGTTTGCCCAGCATGCTCAAATCCTGGATTCAACTCAGCATGATCCTGATTTTGAGCATGGCCCTAGCATATATTATGACCTGCCTATGAAGTACTGATTAATGTGTACATGGATGTGTGAGTTTTGGTAAAATACTAAGGAGCACTGACAGTAAATAATGCTACCAGAATTATTTGTTTGGAACTAAGATTTAGCAGAATGAGTAAATCACAGTTACAAGTGCTGAGTGGTAAAGTTCCCCCATGTTCCACTGCTACCATTAAGCCAGTCAAAGCCAAATCAGTGTAACACAATGTCCTTCTCCTTTTTATTGTTTTCATTTGTTTAGTTTATAATAAATATAAGAAAATTAACATCTGCCTAGTAAATTTAGGTTACTGCCAAAGAGCCTTATAAAACAGACTTTTAATTGCCCCTTCTGCTTTTGCCTGGTCTCTCTCAAAGCATGAGATACCTACTGTACACACGTATACATCTGTCTAATAGCACATATGCTTTAAATATTACCATTATTTCACTTTTAAAAACTACAAGGTGACTAGGCACCATGGTGCACTCCTATAATCCTAGTTCTCTGGGAAGCAGAGGCAGGTAGATCTCTGTGAGTTCGAGGCTGGCTTGGTCTATAAAGCAAGTACAGGAAGGACAGCTAAGGCTACACAGAGAAACCCTGTCTTGAAAAACCCGAAAAAACAAAACAACAAGCCTAGCAGATGAAAGAGCTCTTCTTTCTGGATAGCGGTGGCACACTCCTTCAATCCCAACACTTGGAAGGCAAAGGTAGGTGGATCTCTGATTTTGAGACCACCCTGGTGTATGCTGCAGAGTGAATACCAGACCAGCCAGATCTATACAGAGAAACCATGTCTCAAAAAGCAAACAAGAAACTGAAGCACACACAAGAAAGAAAGAAGGAAAGGAAGGAAGTTAAAGGAAGATAGTTCTTCCTTAAGATCTACTTTATGCATGGGTGTGGAGGATGGATGTGATTTGCCTCTGAGACTAGAAGAGAACATCAGATCCCTCAAGAGATGGAGTTACAGGCAATTGTGAACTGCCACATGTGGTGCTAGGAACTGAACTTCTGTACTGAAAGAGCAGCAAGTGTTCTTAACCACCGATTCATTTTTATTATTACATGTAGGTGTAATGTGTATCCACATGTAGGTATGTGCACATTAATGCAAGCACCTGCAGAGGCTGGAGGTGTGGGGGTTCCTGAAGCTGGAATTACAAGTGATTATGAGGAACCCAACTCCAGTCCTTGGAAGAGTAATAAATGCTCTTAATTGCTGAGCTATCTAATATTGTCTTACTGTCTTACCAGAGGGCACATGGTGAGGTTCATACCCTTAAACAGTATTAAATCAGTCATTTCATTAGACCTTGTGAAATTCTGGATTTTTAAAATTGTGGCCATCTCTGTAGTATTAATTAACTGAAAGCCTTCAATGAAAGTATACTTGTATTTGGTTATTTTGAAATGTGAATTAAGCATGAAAGAGATGATAAATGCTGAGTTTCTCCTGTTGCTATCTTCAGAGGAAGGAGTTGGTGGAACTGATGCAGAATTACACTAGTGATGAGGGGTGGGTTCAGTCTATCTCTCTCCACCCGAACCCCCACCTGTTTCATGCTCCTTCCCTTCCTCCTTTATTATTTTCATTTTCAAATTATCCTGTCTTGTGCAATGGTTATTCTTTCATGTTGCCTGTTATTTTCAGTACAACCTCATTACTCTTGAATAGCTTTCATGTATTTCCTATGTATTATTGGCCATTTCCACAGACCTCAAATTAGCCATTTCTCCAAAAAAGATTGATTATGTCAGTGGGGTAGGAATCCAATTTAGGCACTAGAGGTGACCATTGCTTCTAGAATGCCTTAACTTCTAGTCCTTCAAAAGGCACAGGTCTAGAAAGCAGATCTATTTGTAAAGGAAAGAAAACCAGACAGGGGAGATATCTCAGTGGTAGAGTGTTTACTGTGCAAACATGTGGGCCTGCATTCAGATCCCCAGCACCCTTGTAAAAAGTTGGGCATGGAGCCACACAACTGTAATCCTAGGTCTGGAAAGGTGGAGATAGGATGGTTTCTGGAGCTTGCTAGCTGTACAGTCCAGCCAGTTTCTGGGCCCCAGGTTCAGTAGGAGGCCCTATTGCAAAAAGGTAAAGTAGCAATTGTGGAAGAACCTCAGTCAATTGCCTCTACACACCTACAGACATGTACACACACACACACACACACACACACACACACACACACACACACAAACACAAACACAAACACACACCTTTGATCAGATTTGACATTACTGTTACTTCTCTGAATTTATTCTGTGCCCTTTTTTACATTAGCAGTCTTGAGTGCCAACACAAATGGCACTTGTTTTATTTTATAAGACCCCTACAAAATAATCTGCATATGACAATACCATTATTACTACTGACAAGACTACCAAATGAAGTAAGGATTAATATTTTTAAGATAAAATTAATTTATTCCTAACTTACAAATAAAAATATTATATAGCTAGATAAAATAAGGAAACCATTCAAACCTATGGCTGATGAGACGGCTCAGTGGATAAAGGTGCTTGCCACCTTCAGCCTAATGACCTGAGTTCCCTCCTCGTAATTCGCATGATGGGAAGAGAGAACCAACTCCTGAAAGTTGTCTTCTGACCTCCACCTATGCACCGTGGCATATTCCTATCTCCCAATGCACAATAAATAATAAATAAATTATTTAAAGTTAAAAAATAATAAGAACAAGATATCATCACTGTTGAAATATATTTATTTGTCTTAAAATATTGTATTCAATGCACTATAGATGCACTGTGATCACACATACCCTGACTCTATTATTCTTTCTCATCCTCCTCTTCCCACTCTTGCCCACTGTGCTGGTTTGATTAAGAATGATCCCCATAGGCTCATATATTTGGAGGAAGTGAAACTGTTTAAAAGGATTAGAAGGTGTGGCCTTATTGTTGGAGGAAGCATGTCACTGGGGGGTGGACAGTTTTAAAAGCCCACAGCAGGCCAGGAGACTGTCTATCTGTCTCTCTCCTCTCCTTCCTTCTTCCTTCTTCCTTCTTCCTCCTCCTCCTCCTTCTCTCTGTCTCTCTCTCTGTCTCTCTCTCTGTCTCTCTCTGTCTCTGTCTCTCTCTGTCTCTCTGTCTCTGTCTCTGTCTCTGTCTCTCTCTCTCTCTCTCTCTCTCTCTCTCTCTCTCTCTCTCTCTCTCTCCCTCTCCCTCCCTCCCTCCCTTCCTCCATCCATTCTCTGCCTGCTGCTTAATGATCAGGATGTAACTCTCAACTACTACTCCAGTACCATATGTGCCACCATGCCTTCACCATGATGATAATAGACTAAGCCTCTGAAACGAAGTCTCTTCACAGCACTAAAACACTAAGACACCCACCTTCTTTCCAACTGGTCCCACTCCTGTCCTCCTGTCCCTTCTTGCTTCCCTTTTTCCTTTTATTTGGGGGGTGGTGAGCAGGCCCCATGCAGGCAATCACAGCTGCTGTATGTTCACCCACATTATGTCCAGAAGACAGTATCCCACCATATGCCTCTCAGTCATTCATTTCTACAGTCCTTCTGTCCTTCTGCAGTGTCCTCTAGAAGTCCTGTCTGGAATAAAACACAAAGCATTCACTATTCTTAGCACTTCAACCGGTTTTAAATCTTGCTTTGCCATTGCCCACTGCTAAAGGAGGCTTTTCGGACCAAGGCTGAGAGTCATACTGATCTATGAGTATAAACATGGATGTTTATAAAACATCAGTAGTAGATTTCCCTGTCTAGGGCCTGTGACCTCCATGGCCATAAGCTTTTGACAAGCATGTGTTCCTCCCATGGAGTGGGCCTCAAATCCGATCAGGAAGCAGTTGGTTACCCTCAGAATATTTTGTGCTACTATTGCACCCGTGGGTGTGTCGTGCCAGGCAGTACAATATTAGAGCATGGAGGGTCTTTAGCTGGGTATGATCATTAAGCATCCTTCACCGTCAGCCCGTATAGCATCTTCCTGCACTTTGACACTAGTCAGCAGGAAGCTTCATTTGGCTCCAGTTTGGTTTCTCTGCCCTACATCCAAAGCGCATGTCTTTGACAGTAGAGACTTACTGTATGGTTCCACTGGGCATCCAGGAACAGTGGCAGCAGCCTGAATCGCTTTGGGGGCCTCTGAAGTGAAGTTACCTGGCCTATAACCTGGCCTCACTCAGTATTTATTTTTACATTTTTCTATGGATATGTGAATGGCATACTAGCTTCTTAAAATCTCCTGAAACGATGCTTATCATATCATTATAGTTGACATACTTGGGGATTTGTTCGTTTCTGTTTACTTTCCATTCAAAGACAGTTTTTAAAAATTTATTTTCTGAGCCAGATGTGGTGGACTCACCCCGATAGTTCCTGCACTTGGGCGACAGAGGCAAATGGATCCTTCAAGGCTAACCTAGTATACATAGCAAGTTTCAGGCCAACCAGAGCTACATAGTGAGACCCTGTCTTAAAAGAACAAATTAATTTTCTTGAATATAGAAATTGTTTACCTGGCTGTAAAGTCAAAACTATGACAAGATACATTTAGGGAATTTTTGCCTCTTCCCTTTATGTAGCTTACTGAGAGCTTATCATCTCACTTTCATTAGTAGTTTATCACTCTGCTGAATCTTTTTGCAAGTATGATGAGATGTTCGTTATTCATTACTTATCTGAATGTTAGTGCCCTTTTAGGGTCTTTTACAGATTTGGAACATTTGACAATAGAAGTATAATCATTTGGGCTTCTCCCTTGGAAACAAGATTCTATAATGGTGATGTTTTTCTCTAATTACTTCATGCAATTTGTTTCATTTTTCAAATAGGTCATGCCTGCATTAAAAGATAAAATGTTTGCTACTTGATGTGTACTTGGGCTATGACAAGATAAAATACCCGTTTTATGAGACGATGTAAATATTCAAGAGGCAAGCCATGAGCTTGAGGAATTAAATCCATTTATCGTTGTCTTATAATTATATGAATGTTAAAATTTGAGCTGTGAGGATCAAGAAGAATGAAGAATAATGATTGATTTAAAGAATCAACATAAAACTGATTCTCATAATTGTCTTTGGGTATTTGATCAACGTGAAATATGGAAATGACTGTCTCACTCTTTGGCATTTTAAATACTGATATTCTAAAATAGAATTCTTCCCAGGTTTGGAATATTTGCTTAGATACCTAAGCTAGGAAAATGGAAAACTTGGTGTGTTTGTTTTCCATTCCCACACAACAAATAACCCTGGATTTTAGCCATTTAAAACAACAGTTCTTACTCCTGGGTTCTGTTGGGTTTGAGCAGCTCTCACTCAGGTTTTTGAAGCTGTTGGTCAAGAAAACATCATCTGAACTGGGGTGCTGGCCCACACCTCAGAAGGCAGAGGGAGGTAGATCTCTGTGAGTTTAAGGCCAGCCTGGTCTACAAAGCGAGTCTAGAACATTTAAGGCTACACGGAGAAACTCTGTCTCAAAAAAACAAAAGAAGAAGAAAGAAAGGAGAAAAGAAAGCATCATCTGAAGTCTCAGTAAGGCTAAGTCAGGTGACCGGTTCACCCAGACCAAGCGCTCCTTCCTAAGGCAGCTTCTGCATTCGCACACAACAGCTGGCTTTCCCCAGGGAGTGATCCTAAAGGGAGCAAGGGGAAGTGTGCAGCGCTCACCAGTCTGGGAGAGCACCCATAATGACTTTCATATTATTTAAATCTGCCGGTGTGAGAACACTAGACTGACTACCACATTTAGACCAGGTATGTCTGGGGCTTTCCATGAAAGTGAAAATGTAAAAATAGGAAGAATAGACATACATATTCATGTCACAACCCAACTGTGAGGTTTCACAGTGATATTATTGTAAAATCTCAGTAATATTTTTTCATTTGTTGTGAGAAGAGGTTCATTTAACATTTGTGAGAATGTGTTTCTTGTGGTAGATGTGTGTCTGAAATATAAAATTAAACATTTAGAAAGAAGTTAAATGAATTGTGATGTAAGCAATGTGTTTTCTCCTCAAAGTGATTTTTCTCCATTGAATAATTTCTGTGTTCAGAATGTCACATAAAATCCACAGGCATGATTATAGTACTTTTCCCTATGGTCTCATGTCACCATTTGAAAATGGCTATTCCCTGTTAAGGTAAATAAGTAAGCCATTGTGAGGGGACTTCTGAACTGTGAGAGCACTTTAGTAGCCAGTTATTTGGACTTTGATAATTTAGATTACTGGTTTCAAAGTGTTAGCACACAATAGCTGAATAATGAGGATCATTAACCCTCCTGTGCAGAACATATCCAAATTGTGTTTGCCTCTAACCTTGGAGGCTCTCAGGGGCTGGGAGGCAAGGCCTGGCTCTTTATTGACTTGTCAAGCTGTACGTCTGCATTACAGCTCATGACCTGTTCTGTTTGTTCCACCATTCTGTGGTGGGGAAACAGGTAAAGAAATCCCTCAGAAAGTCCCTCCTTCTGCACATGTGTATGAATAACACCAGTGTTCATAGTGGTTAGGGCACTGTGACCAAATCCTCCCGAAGATGTAACGTTAGCAGCAGAGCCAACGTGGGGCACAGCTGCAGGCAGTATTGCTTTCTCTGGGAGACGCTGGGCACGCAACAGGAAGCTCCGGAGGGGAACCTACTGTGCAGTCAATAGGAGGGAAGGGCAGCTGGGGTCCAGAACCGCCCTAAATGCTGAAAGTGAGTGTGAGAATAATATGTACTTCATGTGTTGCACTGCTACCCGATTTTTCGTATTGCTAAAACTAGATAATAAAAGAATTTTTCTTTAAAAAATTCTTTAAAACTGCATATTCAACTACTCTAAGACATGTAGAACCTAAAGTCCAAATACCTGAAACTCTAGGAAGCTTTCCTTTGAACTTCAGGAGCTGGGAAAGTAGGTCAGTGTAGTGATAATATAATGCTACTCTGACCCCTTGCAAGTAGAGTTAGAACAGTTTGTCTTGTACAACAAAGTGTCCACTTTAATAACTTGTTCTTACACACACACACACACTGATACATAAGTTGCTGTACACTAAACCTCACCTCCTGAAAATCCTACTGCCTCGCACATCTTCACACTGAAAACCAGCCCATGAACACATGTATCTTCTGGAACAAAGCACATGCAATTGCTATAACATTTAAAGGACTCGTTTATTATTTTAGTTAGGCGAACAGCTCACATAGTTACCCAAGACTCTTTTCCTCACTGTCTTGGTCTTTAGACTATTGATCTTCATCAACAATGGCAGAGTCATCTGTACTACTCAACCCTTATAACTACACTGTGACCAACATTTTACTAGAAGGTCTTGGCCAGGCCACCATCTTGTTTAAAAGTTTTTAGAAACACTTGGAATGTATATATTTATTTTCATCATTTTATTACAAGATTTCTATGTTAATGATAAGCCAAGGAAAATTACCCGATAACCCCAGCATATAGAGTCAGTTTTTGTAACTATACACATAAATATTCATGCTTGCATTTTTTCCCTTAGAAAATTTGGATTTTATTTATACTACCCATAGCTATTTTTTTTCCTTTTGTTAAAAATAAATGCATGACCACTTCATATAATGTGGTATTTTTGAGACAGGTCTTATTCTATATCCATGATTGCTCTGGAATTTACTATGTAGTCCAGGCTCTGCCTACCTCAGCCTCCCTGAGTGCTGGGATCATGGGCATGCACCACCACACCCAGCCAATTTATAATTCTTAAAAGCTTTATGTTACCAAAATTTTAGATGAAAAACACATATGATCATATTGATTGTTAGAATATCTCTACATGTCTGATCCCTGAGAGACAGTTTGAGAAAATGAAAAGTTAGCCTAAGTTTCAAGAATAATTAATGATGATGGACCTTGGAGTCCAAGTTCTTTAGCTGTTTCTAGGTGCTTTAAAGGCATGTTTTGCAAGGCTGGGGATATAACTCAGCTCCGAGAGTAGTTGCCATTCATGCATGAGACCCTACAGCAAAAAAGTAAATAAATATGTCTGGCAGTGTGGCTCGGCAGGGAAAGCCATCTGCTACACAAGCCTGACAACCGGAATTGATCCCTGGAATGCATATGGTGGAAGGAAGCCATCTCCCAGCAAGTTGTCCTCTTGACTGCTATACAGCATAAATAAATGTTTTGTTTTTAATGTAAAGGAAACCTATTTTGCTTCCAAACAAAGGATTTTTTTAGGACTTGTTGAAATGTGACACATTTTGACTTTTGCTTTTTCTCTCCTTGACAGTGTCATCAGCAAGGTGGTACCAGCTCCCGAGGCTAAGCCTTCCCCTTCTCTGAACAGACCTAAAACCCCGCCTCCAGCCCCAGTTCCTGTTCCTGTGCGTGTAAGCCCTACTCCCCTGCCACCACCACTCCTCGCCCAGGCTGCAATGTGCCCAGCCCTGATGCCATCCCCAGCCCCTGCCCTCTCTGGAGCAGGGAGTGCCAAAGCCCCAGTGCGGAGTGTGGTGACAGAGACAGTCAGCACTTATGTGGTACGTATATCTCCACAGTGTTTAAGGGAGCTCTGCCTCTGCCCTGGTGACTCTCATGGGCAGTGCTTGATAAATGGAGAAGCATTTCCAGTGCCTTTTCAAGCAGTTGGCCCAAAGCTGTTAGGTTACAAAGTTCACACTCAGCTATGTAAATGATGGCAAGTTGCTTTGTTTATGTTGGCTTGAGACGTGACTGTATACCTGCATATAAAAACATCAGTATATATATGTGTGTGTGTGTGTGTGTGTGTGTGTGTGTGTGTGTGTATAGATACTTCAATTCCACAGTGAATTGTTACTAGAGTAACTAAATTATTGACTTTAGTATAATATATGTAATAGATATAGATCTGATGAGCCAGCTGATACTTTTGTGTTATAGCACTAATTATTGTATTTTATTTGCTGAGATCCAGAATATATCAGAACTTACATCTTAAATAGAAATGAACCTTTAGACTACAGGAATTTCTGAGCCTCCAAGTGCATATTTTTTAAAAAAATTGTTAGACCTAGCATACATGGCCTAGAGACATAGCCCAGTGATAGAGAGCTTGCCTGGCATGTACAGGGCCCTGATTTTAACCCCTAGTCTCTCTAGGAAGAATAAAAGCATCTCATCTTATTAAATGACTCCACATTGTCCTGGGAGTGCCCTTAGATGTTTCCCCCATACTTAATATTATCAGATCTTATTCCAACTACAAATTCAATCTGCTAATGAAGTATTTATAAAGATATGTTCTCAAGGCACAGTGAAGAGACACACAAGTACACAAAACACAAAGCACATTTGTAAATGGAGACATTGACGCTTTTGAATGACAAGCTCTGTAGACTGCTGCGTTAACCTTTGCAAAGAGATGAATGACTGGGAAGTTGCAGGGCAGGACCTGTGCTCTTTGTTATGGTATATCTGTATAGTGTGCTGCATGGGGAGTTTGAAAAGAAATGCATCATTAAGTATGTGAGACATTATAAGGACACAAAGGTATAAGAGAATCTGAATGCATTCAGAGAGTACACAGTCAGGGAAAACAAGTTAAAATTAATAAATTGGCAATTCAGGACAGAAAATGTGATGCCAAAACCTGTGGGGAATAACTTGGTCCGCTGAAGGATCAATCGAGGAGTCTTAATTGAGGCATCGCCCCAGGTGAGTGGGTCAGGAAGGAGTTTATACTTAATCTCCTCCCTCCATGTGCTTATCTGTAATTAAGGGATTTGTACTGGACTCCATAATCTCTGTAGTCTTGTCTGGCTCTAAAGACTGTGGCTCTGCAGTAGACTGGGCTGACCTCACAGAGGTAACACCAACTGGGACAGTGCTCGGAAGTCTTCCAGTCTAAGTAGACACTTTATGGACTGAGGACACAGAGGGTGATTCTGTCACAGCCTACTAGTGTGACTTTGACAGTGAGATTCTCGTAGCTCCTGTTTCCCCATTTCTAATCATCAAAAGATTATTTATAATGATTAAAAGAAGTCATATGTTTGAAAGAACTCAGTACCTGAAACTATTGAGTATTACTATGGTGCTATGGCAATTTTTCCCCATGTAACTCAGAGTCACAGCCTGCTAATGTCAAGAGAGGTCAGCCAGCAGCAGGACCGGCCATGCATGATGGCTTCACCCACTGGACACCCGGTGCCTGGTGACTGCTGGGTCTTTCTCCATGGTGTAGTCAGAGACAGCTTCCTCCACATTCCTCTAGAAAGATTTCAGGTCAACAGTTTGCTTTATAGAGGTTTGTTTGTTTGTTTTTTAATAGTAGCTCTTAGTAGTCCGTGCATATCACAGAACATATCCACTTTTGATACTCCCTCACAAGGAAACCACTGGTCTTTTGCCTATCTAGTCAATGTCATAATTAAAGGCATTGGAAGAGCTGCCTTGTAAAATGACAGTGAAACCATATGTTGTCTTACTGTGAGGACATTTAAAGTGAGCTTGACTCAGTGCTCCTTTACAGTATCCGTCCATACGGTGTCCAACCATGACATTTGAGGAAGCCATACAGTTAGGAGGGCTTCCTATTGCAAACGAAGTTAGAACTCCAGAATTAGCAGTATATGGAGCATAATAATAATTAAGTGTGTAGCTCTTTGGCCCCATGAGCCTCTTATTTCATTTGCCCTTTCCTTGATTGTACTTTTCTAAAATGTCATAAAGGGAATGGAAAGTTACTTAGTAACAGCTCTTTTATATCCTTGATCGTATCGCCCAGTTCAGGAGAAGGGCTTGGCTAATAAGTAATGAGGGGTACATGCACATTGACTGTATGTGCTAATCCATGCCATGAGCTTGGCTGAAAAACTATGTAAAACTGAGCAATTTCAAAAATATCACTTGTTTCTGGCCAGAAGACTCATAATCATTAAGAGTTCTTGAGATTATAGGAATTTCTTAGATGAAGCCAACTGCAGATCGTGCTCCCTAGGATGATTGATTCTACAATATTTCGTTTGTAATGATTTACAAAGCAGTTTAGAATATGGATTAGAAATATGTCATAATATCCAAGCATGGCAGACCACACCAGAAACCCCAGCACTTAGGAAACTGATGCCGAGATTGGAGTTCAAGGCCAGCTTTAGTGAACGCTAAGCCAGGTTGAGCTTTTGAGCCCCACCTCAAAAAAGAAAAGAAAAAGAAAAAGAAAGAGGGGGGGAGGGAGTATGTGAGGCACAGAGGGAAGAGTATGGAGAAATATGAGAGGGAGGGAAGAGAGAAAGTGTGTGAGAGAAGGATGTGTAGGAGTGAGGAGGAAGAAGGAAGGGAGCGGAGAGGGAGGGAAGATGCTATTGGTGAGTAACTAGCTCTTTTCTTCCTTACATGACTCCAGGGCAGGGTTGATGACGATGATTTCTATACAGTTTTCCATCTACTATTTTCCTAGCTTGTTAGCTTATTGTGTGTACAGTAGAAAGCAGCATTCTTATCTGGCCTCTTCTGGTTCTTTTTCCCACCATAATTTTGCTCTCCACTATAACATCAGATCCGTGATGAGTGGGGCAATCAGATCTGGATCTGTCCAGGGTGTAACAAGCCTGACGACGGGAGTCCGATGATTGGCTGTGACGACTGTGACGATTGGTACCACTGGTGAGTGCCCCCAGAGTGCCCCGAGGTGCTTAGGCAGCATAACACAGATCCTGCCTGGACAGGTATTGTAGCCAGCTAGCGTTTTCAGACCAATTCAGCTACTCTCCTGAGAACTGTCTATGGACACTGCAAAATTAATTGTGCTGTTATTACAGGGCCTGGAGTAGGAATTTGCTTCGCTTACATACATTTTCCTACAAAAATAAATAAATATATAGGGGTTTCCCCTCTCCTTCCTGTCCGCATGTGACCAGCTTGCTTGTTTCTGAAGTCTTGTTAGCTGTTCCCATCTGAAGCCGCTCAGCCAAATGTGTTCAGCTGGCCTTCATTCTTTATTTTTTTCCTTTAAAAATTTTTTGTATTTAAGTAATTTATTCAGATTACATCTCAATTGTTTCCCTCTCACTTGTATCTTCCCATTCCCCCCTCCCTCCCTTTTTCATCCTAATCCCCTCCCCTAGGTCTGTGACAGAAGGGGACCTCCTCCCCCACCATATGATCACATATCAGGTCTCATCTGGATAGCCTGCTTCCCCTTCCTCTGAGTGCCACCAGGCCTCCCCACCAAGGGGAAGTGGTCAAATAGGGGGCATCAGAATTCATGTCAGAGTCAGTCCCTGCTCTCCACACAACTGTGGAGAATGTGGTGTCCAATGGCTAGATCTGCAAAGGGGTTCTAGGTTTACTGCATGCATTGTCCTTGGTTGGTGCAGTAGTTTGAGCAGACCCCTCTGGGTCCAGATCTGCCTTAATGGTCTTCTTGTAGGTTTCTAGGACCCTCTGAATCCTTCTATTTCCCCGTTCTCCCTTAAGTGCCTATGGTTGTGAAGTTTGCTGTCTACACAATAAAAACAGCCGGGGGCAGTAGGATGCTGGCAGTCTCAGCACTCCTGATGCTTAGACAAAAGAATCACAAGTTTGGCACCAGCCTTGGCTACCTAGTGAGTTTGAGGTCTGCCTGGGCTACCTGAGATTCAGTCCCACCCCAAGCCTCTTCCTCCAAGTTAAAACATAAAAGCAAAGCCACTGCATTACACTATTCCTGACTGAAAGGACAAATGAACTGATGAATCTCCCCATAGGACCTATGCAGAAGTCATTGTATAATAACATAACCCAAATGCCCAACATTAGTGCTACATAAATTAGAGCCTTTGGGCTGACTTCTGGTACATACATCATTTTTTGCATTTATTTTTATTGTGGGAGTGGAGCGTGCTATATTGGTATGCACACCATTTTACCTCATGCCTTTGAGGGTCAGAGAACAACTTAAAAGAGCTAGTTCTCCACTTCCAAGTCCACCCCAGGGCTCAGAAGACTGTGCTGTCAGGCATCGTGGCTAGGGTGTTTACTTGTTGGGTCATATCACCATGCCTAAAAGAATCGTGCGAACGGATCAAAAAAGGAGCGATTGATTTAACTCAGTTGGTAGAGTGCTTCCTTGGCATGCAGGAGGCCTTGGGTTCTATCCTCAGGGCCACATACACAAGCTGAGGGTGCATACATCCCAGCTCAGGAGGCAGAGGCAGGAGTTCAAGGTCATCCTGTGCTACAGCCAGCCTTGACAGTACCTGGAAGAAATGGCCCCTTTGAAACCATGACACACAAGGGCTGAAGAGATGTCACAATGGTTAAGAGCACTGTCTGATCTCCTGGGGAAGTCCCAGCGCCCGTGGTGGCCCGCAGTGGTCTGCAGCCCCATTTACAGGGGGTCACACACCCTCTTAGGTCCACAGCCAGCAGCAGACACACAGGTGATACACAGGTAAAATACTCATACATACAACACAAATAAAAACCCCTAAGTTTATTTTTTAGGAAGCATAGAGCAGCTTGCAGTCCCTGCCTCAGAAAAAGAAAATTATCAACATAAGAAACTTGCTAACATGGACCTTTTTGGTGTCTAGGCCCTGTGTGGGAATCATGGCTGCTCCTCCAGAAGAGATGCAGTGGTTCTGCCCCAAGTGTGCCAACAAGATAAAGAAAGATAAGAAGCACAAGAAGAGGAAGCACCGCGCACACTGACGGCAGCACGGCAGCAATGCTGCCTGCACCAGGTCGGGACCGGGCCGCCTCTGCCATCTTGTCTCCCCCAGGCCCTGAGGACAGCGCATCCCAGAGGACCAAGGACAAGAACATGCCTTCGCTCTGGATGCTCCTTTCTGAAACACAAGGGCCTGCGCTCCCATGGCATGTTGCTGAAGAGAAACTGCAGTGGAGGCGTGGCCTGAGAGCTGGCACCTCCGCCTGCTTATTACCAGTGACGAGTATTAATAAAGACACCACACATCTTCCCTCTCGATTTCCTTCTCTCCAGAACCTTCCATTACGGTATTAGATAAGAAGTGATGTACAAATGCCTTGACTGTAATTGAAGGATGCATCATTAGCTATACAGTTTGCAAGCCCTCGCCCTCCACAGTGAGATAATCATCAGGAAAGAACACCTCAGTCAGAAGACTGGTAAATATTTTTGTGATGAGAATATATGAAACTCCCCACCTCACCCCACTTTTACTACTAATGTGTAAAATGTTCAGGCTTTTGTGAGATACCTTATATTTTTTAAGAAAAAGGTTTCTATCATGTCCTGTTCACCTCCGTGCAAATTATTTTCATTCAGCCTATTTTATGACTTGGTCGCACCCTAATTCTATACTTCTGTAAAGAGCTGGAGCCTTCTTGCGGCGTGTACATTTCATCAACTTGTATAAAACTCTTGGTACTAAGATCTCCTCCCTACTGTAAATAATAAATATTTATGAAGTAGTTATTTTTAAAATTTTTTTATCGTGTTTAATTCTGGCTTTCTCTGGTATCCACTGTGATTTCAGCCATGTCTGTAATTGCTGATGTACATAGGCAAATAAGCTTAAAAAAAAAAACAAAAAACCAGAGCCGTTTCCCTCCCAGATGCAACGCTCACAGCACAGTGGGGACCGGACCCAAGCAGCTGGAAGGAAACAAGGTAGTTTAATCTAGAGTTGATGGTTTGAAATTGTTTTGTTTGTTATATACTTTCTGTAAATTGCTTTCACTTTTACTAAAAGGACAGGTAGTTTCCATAAAAGTAAAAAAAAAAAAAAGAAAAGAAAAGAAAGAAAAAGACTGTAGCATTTGTGTTTATATTGTTTTATTTCTACAGATTTGTTCATGGACATTGTGCTTTAAGGTTGAAATGAAGTATATTATGAATTTTTTAAGGAAAACTCATCAAATTTCAGGGTATCACAAAACTTTATTATATTACTATACTGCCCACTATTTATTATATGTTATAGATATCTGAAACGTAAACCAAATATTTTATTTTTAATGTAAAAAACATCAAATTTAACTTTATTAGCATATTTTAGTGACTTTGGAATAACTATGGACTTTTACTTGATTTTGAAATAATCCCAATTTGGGCATGTGTGAAGGCTATCTTGAATGTTAGAATGTGGGGTTTGAACCTAATACAAATATATGCATAGAAATGTGATTTTTTTTTTTTACTGCCAACTCAATTGATATTAACATTATAATTACTCCTATTTTAAAACATATAATGTGGTTTCAGAAATGCGATTCTCTGCCTTGATGTCAAATTGCAGAACAGTAGGAGTGGGACGGACCTGTGGAGAGTGTGGGAATCACTGCCCTCCGTGTTGTAGAAGCCAGAAGTTTTCTTCCCCTGCCCCCCAAAAAGTACCTATGTTGAGATATGTGTCTTCCTCTTTTTTTTTTCCTTCGTTCATTAGAGAGCATTCTAAATACTTTATACAGTATTTTCACATGCACAAATATACCCATTAGTGCTTTTTGGAGAAGGGTGAAGGGTGGGGGAAGTACAAAATAAAGATTATTGGCTGTTTCGTAGTTTGCTTTTCCATTTTCTTTATTTAGGAATTAGTTCCCTGAGGCATGGTCAGTGGATCTGAAGTTGCCACGTCTAAGTGAGCAGGTCGCGCTCCTGAAGTAAGAAAGGAGGTGCCTATATAGAACTTTTTCCCGTTTCTCCTGTCTCGGAGTCTCCAGCCCACACAACATTTAAGGAATTTCAATCAATTTGTTGTCCTTTGCTATTTCATGGTTGCTTTCCTAAATCCACTTCATGATTTTATAAATGGTCTTTGCAATAATAAAACCAAAGAATCATTTTCAGGGGGCTGGATGGCCTCAGGGATTAGTAATGGAATACAGAGCCTTTCACCTCTAGGTCAGTGAGTCGAATCCAGTCCAGGTCAGTAGAGACCAAAAGTTGTCACCATCTTAAGACTGTTCAGTGGCCTGTGCAAAATGAACTGGTGGTTGCAGTCTCCACTGGATGGCTTTCTGTGACACCAACCAAGGGAAGTTTAAAAAACTGCAAAAGAGAAGTGTGTATTAGAAAAATAAAACATTGATGTTACAAAGAAAAGTTAAAAAGTTGGTTAAAATCATTCTCCAGAAAGTAATATGTTAAAAAAGAGCAAATTATAAACACTACAGATTGCTCAAGAATGAAGGCTGATTTCCTTAAATGGGGGCAAGTAAAACCAGAAGGGGACAAAAAAGGGAACAGGAATAAGTAGAGGAGGGTGACAGTCTGGGTAGGGAACTCTAGCAAGCCCTAGAGAAAAGAAAAATGGGGTCTAAAGCCACGGAGATATCTCTGTGTGTAAATTGCTTGCTGGACACCCGTGAATTGTCTCCAACGAGAACAACAACAAAAAAGCTGGGCATGAAAGTGTGCACCTATAACCCAGCTCTGGGAAGGCAGACAAGTGCTTCTGGGGCTTGCTGGCCAGCCAGTCTAGCCAAAATAGCAAACACTCCAGGCTCAGCAAAACACTTTACCTCACAGCAAGTAAAGTAGAGGGCCTGGAGAGACTGGGCAGCAGTGAAAAGCCTTCTGCGGTATCAGAGTACCACCGTCCAGATCCCAGCACCCCATCAGGAGGCTCACAGATGCAGCTCCAGGGATGTGATGCTGCATTCTGTCCTCTGTGCGCATCAGCGCACAGATACACACATAAGGGTTTTTTGGTTGGTTAGTCCTGGAACTCACTCTGTAGATCAGGTTGGCTTTGAGCTCAGAGATCCACCTCTGACTCCCAAGTGCTGGGATTAAAGGCATGCGCCTCCCGTGCCTGGTGGTGTCACTAATAATGTGAGGAGCAGTAGACAAGAGTACCCACCCAGCGTGACCTCTTGCTTCCACAAGTGCACACACTGTCAAGTGTGTCCACAGACAGACACTACACGTAGAGCAGTGAAAATACACTACACACACACTAACAAATCAGCTGCAGGAATGTGAGTTGTTAACAATTTGGAGCAAAGAATGAGTATTTCTCATTAGGAAGGCTAGACATTTCCAGCAACCTGTTTCCCTTTATCCTTCGCCATCATTTGAACAGCATCCATACTTTCTAAAGGAGAAGGAAGGCAAAGTACGTACCCTGCCCGTGTTTTTATAGAAGGAGATGGTATTCATTCATGAAACAGATACTCAGAGGAAACTGAGCTGCCTGTATGGTGCGATAATCCGCCGTCAGGGACCAGGGTGGCTGGCAAGGCATCGTCTCTGTGGCCGATGAGGTATTTGTCTTCGGAAGGTGTCTGCCACTAAATACAGTGAGGATCTTTATCCTCCAGTTGATGTGTGATTCCAAACCTGGAAAAAATTCAGAGGCTATCAGAGTATTCTGACCATGGGGCTTTTTAGAGAGATAAAAAACATAGTGCATTACTCAACAATGTCACCCAAACCACCTTTATTCTCCCATCAATAGGATGATTAAACAAAGACCTACCAGGCAAATTAAAGTATAAAATGAACACTGAGATAGAGAAGCCTTGCCACTGAGCATGCTAACCAATGAAGTTCACTGAGGACATAGTTCTCAATACAAATAGTTTTATACCCAGTCTCTTCCCATTGTTGCTGTTCTGTGGACGTTTAAAAGTAGAATAGTTCTTTTGAAGAAGGAAGTAATGTCCTCTTGTTGTACAGCAGTACCAGTCATTTCCGTTAGGAAACTTTCTCTCAGAAGCTTGCATTCATTTATAAAGTAATGTGGAGAGAGCGTGACTCCATATGCGCAGGCCAGTAGAGGGCATTGAAAATAGAGCAGTCCAGTAGCTGGATGAGTTAGCTTTCATTTCATTTTAGTGCAGGGGAGACAGATCAGTGGGGAAGAACACTTACTGTGAAATCAAGAGGACCTGAGTTCAAATCTCTCCAACTCTAAAAGTCTCATATGGCTATGTGTGCCTGTAACCACAGTGAGGGCCATGGGCAGAGGCAAGCAGAGCCCCAGAAGTCACTGTGTGGCCAGCCTAGCCAAAATAGCAAGCCACATCAATGTCCTTCTCTAGCCTTCACACTGATGTGCAGGCATGCACCCCTACACACACATACACACACACACACACACACACACACACACACACACACACACACACA
>OU015749.1:8954304-8995840 GCA_907169655.1 Acomys percivali
ACAGTTCATCTCCTCTGGACTGAGAAGTGAGCCCAGCCCTGAGCTTTCGCATGCACCCTAACAAACAGCCTCACAGAGCTTGATGAGAGTCAGGTGAAGGCCCAGTGCGCTTCCTACCGGTCTAGGCAATGCTAGTCTCTCTAGCTGGTGCTTAGCTAGACTTGGTTTCCTGCTCTGTATTGTGTGTCCTGAGGGAAACAAGTCAATCGTGTCGCACACTCCACCCCTCATCTTGTGAGACACATGCACCCACATGCCCACCCACGCAGCCTCTCACACACATGACACAGGGAGGTAGGAGAGTGGTCTCAACACAGACAAGAGACCCTATGCAGAGCTAAGGAACAAGCTGGCGGAAGGGAGTTCCACTGGGGGCCCTGTCCCCATGTGGCATCTGTTCACACTTCCATTCTGCCACTTGAATTAGAAATTAGAACCCTCAATCTGTTGCACTCCCATCCCTCCACAACGAGGATGTTCTGTTCTTGCAAACACTTGAGAGGCCAAAGCCAAGTGTGAGGGGATGCATGATGCTGCAGTGAGTAATCCCTAGCTCAGGCTACAGACCTGGCTGGTGGTGGTCGGGGGAGGTTGGAGGGAGGCATTTGGGTGAAGCCTTGTATCCTGGGGCTGGGGCTGGGGCGTGGTGGTGGTGTTGATGGGCTCTTGCTTTTGAGAGTCTGTCTTGACAGAGAGTGTAGGCCAGTTTGGTGGTGGGACCAGGTTGTTCAGGTGACACATGCAGAGAGGGACCGTAGAGTAAGCCACACACACAGACACCTGCCAACCCCCCCTCCCCCATTTCTCTTCTAGCCACATAGCCAGCCTGAGTGAGCTTGGCCATCATTTTGAACAGTTCTTTCAATTAGCATAAGGGGAAACTGAGTTCTGGAGCTGGTACAGGGTTTTTGTTGTTGTTGTTTTTTTGTTTTTTTCTTCAAGACAAGGTTTCTCTGTGTAGCCTTGGCTGTCCTGGACTCCCTTTATAGGCCAGGCTGGCCTTGAACTCACAGAGATCTGCCTGCCTCTGCCTCTTTGAAACCTGTGCTGGTACAGGTTTTAAAGTCAGGGTTATGGCGAGAGCCCAGTTTTCTGAACCCCGGGTCAGGAAATTGGTCCCATTTAAAACAACAACAACAACACACACACACACACAAACAAACAAAAACAAAAACAAAAAAACAAAACACAACTTGTAAAAGAACTTTTGTTCTGAGAGCTTTAACCTTAGTCTGTGAAGAGCAAGGAAATAGGAGAGGCTAGGACCAGGGGAAGGCTGGCTCCCCCCTCAGCCCTTCGCTTCCCACCACCCGTCTATGCAAGCGTTGGTGTGCCCATGCACCCGCCCATCCGTGAGCTCTCCCCTCCCCCCACGGAGTCCCACACAAATTTCGAGCCCTGAGCGTCCCTTGGTTAACTAAATCGCCTTGACCTCGGCGCCATTTGATATTTGCCTCTTTGACACTCATTTAGGAGCTCGCAGCGGTAACGCAGACACTGGACAAGTCCAGCCTGAAACCGAAGCCTTATGAAAAGAGGAGATGCGGAGAACCTGATAGCTGGAAACTCGTTTTCTCCAAAGGCTTTCGGGACATTTTAGCCCGGCTCCAGGTCCGCGCAGCGCCAGGGCGCCGCCAGTGCGGGTGTAAATGTTAAATGTTAGCTATTTGTTCCGAGGATTGCCATGAAAATCGACTCTTTCTTGTCTTCTTTTTCGCCCCCTCCTTTCCTTTCTCTCTCCCTCGCTCTCCCCTCCGGATTCCCACAGATACCACTACAGCGCCAGTGTGGCTCCCCGAAGTCCGTCTTCCCACCTACAGCGCTGTCACTCCCAAACTTCCTCTTTGGAGACAAATAACAAGAAAGGTGGGGCTAGTGTGTAATTTTTCTGGTTTTGTTCTACTTTGGAGGCAACACTATTCATTTATTCTCCCTAGTCCCCCTGCCCTCCCCCACCCCACCGCCCCCTCCCCGGCCGCCGCCCCTGCTCCCCTTAGCGCTCCCATTTCCTTGAAGTGAGGCTGGAGAGACTGAAGCGGCACAGTAGTAAGCCAAGAGTCCTAGCTTTCTACAAAAAGGGTGGATGAGATGAGGGAGTCACTTGTCGTGGAGCATCCCATTTCTGTTTAAGAGGAGCAGGGACTTCCTATTCAGAGGAGCTTCTGTCTTCCCTCTTAAGACAACCCGGGCCTCGAGTTGAGGCTGGCGACACTCCCCCACGAGGTGCCCAGGTCTCCGCCACCCATGCAATCTCCTCGACCCCAACTCTGCATTAAATAATAACAATTTATCATAGACTTTCCCCTTTCCTAGAGTAGTGCCTCCTCCCCACCCCTGTTGCACCCCAACTCTCCATTCACCGTATTGGCTCTGTCAGTACCTACAGCTTCTTGCAATGCAACCTTAGCAACTCTCTGATAACTCTAAGCTTCATTCTCCTCACTCGCCATTCTCCCCGCCCCCAGCCCCTCCTCCCTCTTCTTTCTCCCTCCTTAGAAGATTTTGGAACCGGGAAGATAAGATATCCAACCCTCTATCGGGAATCCTATGATATTAAAGATCAAACGTGGCATCAGTAGAAGGACCAAATGCAGGGAGAAACAAAAGGGAGAGCTGGGAGATGCTCATCAGCTAATTACAGCTGCAAATATTATGCAAATTTATCTTGGCACAGAAAGGGAGAAAGCGAGTTTAAGTGTGGAGATAATGCTGGAAAATTGAATGTTCATCTGGGCATGGGAAACGGCCCAGTAGGCTCCAGCAGACTACCCATCTAGGGAATCTGCGTTTCCAGGCTCCTATCAGATCATCTGCGCTTCTCCGGTGGAGACTGGGAAATTCATATTACTTATAATTGATACTTGAAATTCTTGGAGGGATGTGTCCTAAGGAAAGGAGAGAAAAGTAGGAAAATGGAGAGGGGGTGGGATATGGAGAAGGAAGAGAGGGAACCGTTCAGATAGTAAGCTTAGCACTTGGAGTCTGAAGTCCATGGTAACAAGGGACAGAGTGAACTATTAGATTAAGGGAAAATAACCCAGAAAATCAAGTGTCTTCTTTTGTGTAAACCTAAAACCTGACAGTTGTTTAGAACCAAAATCCAAATTTTAAAAAAGGATTGTAATTATTCAACTGCCTCTTTTTCTTAAGGGTGTGTGGGGCAGGCTCAGGACTTGAGACTTGAACTTGAGAAAGATGGAAATCCAGGGTAACCCTGTTGGGGAGGGGGAGGCAGGACCACCCCGGGAATGGATGTAAGGATGCTTCCCCACCCCCTCATAGGATCTCATACCTGCTCCCCCCCCAACCTCCGTCTGTCCCATCATTGTTGGCTATGCCCACAGGATAGATTCAGTCTCCTCAAGAATTATGTGGGGGAATTATAGCCCAGAAACAAATGACAAATTCTCACACTGTAAGAAGTAACTCTTAAGTGTAGGGTAACACACACACACACACACACACACACACACACACATTGTGTGTGTTGAGGGAGTGGGTTCAGGAATTCAGACAAGTGGCGGTATTTGGGTGCAAGGCATCCAATTACCAATAAATTACCATCTGACGTCAGGGGAAACAATTGGAGAGCGAATATGTATGAATCGCCTCTCATTCGTTTACATATTCCCAATGATTATTTGATCCAAGCAACCAGAAAGTAATCAGCAGACAGAGAAAAGCTTAAAGGGAGAATTACCAACGACTCTTGCCCCTTCTGGGTCCTTATGCCTGGATGTCCATATGTTTTGTGAGGCACTGGGAGGGGACTGCTGCTTTAGTCTCGTATTCTGACATCTGTCCTGTTTAGAGTCCAGGATGCCTGTTGCATTTCTATGGCTTTTGTTCTTATGGCGTTAGGATGAGAGACAAAAGAAAACAAAAATGCCAATTATTGGAACTAATTAGCCATTAAATGAGATGTGTGCACCCCCCCTAAAATGGAAAGAAGTTGATGAGCGTAGGTGTGAGGTGGGGTGAAGGGAGTCTGAGAGACCCCACTCAAACCTGTGCTATTCTGCATGTGTTGAGACAAAGCCAGACAAGCTGAAAGCTTGATGTGTGTGTGTGTGTGTGTGTGTGTGTGTGTGTGTGTTCCCTGAGAGCAAAAGCAATGGCTATTTGGAGGAAGAATTGGTCTTGATTTTCTGGTTTGCTTGAATTGGGGGCTGGAGTAGGTAGTGGAGGTGAGAACGGTATGGGGGCAGAAGAGATGAGGCGAGAGGAAACCTTGGGAAAGCGAACATATCTGTCTTTCTATATAAAGATGCAAGGAATATTTTATCTTAACCTAGCCCTGTGCTTTAGTCACTGTTTATGATTAATTATCTCCTTTTTCATAAAAATAAATCATGTTAAAAATTAGGATCTTGGCACTGGGAGAAGCGAACCACTGGTTTCAGGTCGATCTTGTTAATTTCAGCCTGAAATTGACACACTAATTAAAGAGCAGCGTGGTAAAGCACAGGCAGGCAAGATTATACTCAGGCTCCCCCCTCCCCGTTTTTTTTTTTTTTTTTTTTTTTATCAGATCTACCTTATATTTTCCCAATTAAAAACTGCAAAAAGCAGTTTCATTGCCCAGGGATAAAAAATAAGGGCCCCCTTTTCACAACGTTGGCCATCACTTTCCACCATCAGATTCATTGTGATGTATTAGATGCAATAAATTATCCCATGTAACAAAACATTGGGAGCTGAAAAGCAGATAATCTGGAAAGCAGAGATAAGGATTCATTATCCAAATCATTATGAATCCAGCGTTGCCTCTGACTTCTTTCTTAATCAGCTCCTCTGATCCTGGATATGTGAGCAGTACAGATAAGGAAAGAGCCGTTTATAATTCTCCACCTCGCCTAATATTTTAAAATAAAGTCAGAGGCAAGAAAACGCCATAAAACACTGGTGAGCAGGCAAGCGCCGAATGAAAAATCACTTCCATGCCATTATATCCACAGTAAGATTTAATTAAAATTCTCCCCATCCACGTGCTTTATTTTCAGATAGGATTTTTTCCCATCACGTAATAATTGATAGGAATTTGCAAATGGGGCTATTTATTTAGGATGCCTGGATGGAGTGGGTCTGAGGGGTTTTTTTGTTTTGTTTTGTTTTGCTTTGCTTTGTGTGTTTTTTTTTTCTTTTTGGTTTTTGTTGTTGTTGTTGTTGTTTGTTTTGCCTTGTTTTGTTTTGTTTTTTAATTTCTAGTGGCTCCTCTTGGAAACTTTCATTTGAGGCAGGTGCCTACTGCATGGCACCCCCAATCGGACTGAATCAGGAAAACATACTCAGATCACAACCGTGGTAGTTGATTTTGATACAAATGTTTTGCTGGGGATGTGAAGAAACAGAGCACTAGGGCTCCATGCAGTGTGGCCTTCCGGTTCTTTCCAGCCAAACCTTCTTCTTCTACACTTCCATAACAAGTTCCAATAAATGGGATTGGAGAAGTAGATTTTGTTCTTGATTTTATATTTTGTTTTATCTCAAACAGAATCTCATTTTGTAGCCCAAGTTTGCCTCCAAACCATGGTTCTCCTGCCCAGCTTCTCTAACACTGGGTGACAGGTGCCTACAGCCACACCTGTCTTGAAGGATTAGAACTTTTAAACCCAAGGTGATAGTTAAGTACAGTGTCTTTTGGCAGAGTGCCCTTTAAATTCCTAACGTAATTTCAGAGTGTACACATGAAGGCTGAAAAAGCAGGATGATGTTGAAGACTGACGGACACACTGATAACTACTTCCTGGTTTTAGGGGAAAGGACTGGGAACTGGAACAGGATTGCTATGAATTCTTCATCCTTACACACAACGCTGATCCACTAACTGACCACACCGTCTTAGAAAGATTGGAGATTCTGCCAAAGATTATTTCCTCTATTTGGGGACTCCCTGTCTTTATCCTATCTCTATGGCCGTCCCCGGGAGACCTGCACTCAGGGTTTCATTTATCCCTTGGTCACGTAACAGATCTATCTTCTTCTTCCACATGCCTGGTGACCTCCCTTTATATTTCACACCCTAATGCCTTAGATTCTGATCTCAGAAAAGCTATAGAACTAACCTCTGGGTTTGAAGCATCTGATGGTGGTGGCTGTTAAGAGGGCACGATGGCCTTCGGGACATGTCCCCAGGGCCCAGGGCCTCCCACCACCTCCCTAGCTAACTCAGTTCACAACCCTTACCAAGGAAGGACTTTTTGTTTCTTGGTCTCATTGTTTGTATCTGGTTCTCATTCTCAGCCCCCCCCCCCCCCCCCCCCCCCGCAGAAGACAGGTTAGATAGTTCAGCAGTGGTTATTACATGCAGGGGAGACGGAGTGAGACAACCCTGAGGTAGTATAGTAGGGAGGGTGCAAAGTTCAGGTAACAATAACCAACGGGTGGTGACGTCTTCAGGTCTTGGTAGCCGTGAGCTGGCCTGTGTCTTTGTGACCTAGGTTTCCGGAGAACACACAACATCCCTCAATGAAATCCCTCCCTAAAATTAGCGAGTGGGACCATCCTGCACTCTCTGGAGGATTAACTCCTGACCACCTGGGAAACACCTGGCTTCTTTGGTACGTAGTGAAACACAGTTACCCCAGAGTGAGGCAAAGCTATTTCTTGTCTAAAGGGGGGGGGGGAGAGAGAGAGAGAGAGAGAGAGAGAGAGAGAGAGAGAGAGAGAGAGAGAGAAAGGGAGAGAGAGAAACCAATGAGCAATGAACAAGAGCAATTGCGTTTTAAATTCAGAAAGCCACTTATGCTCTCATTATTGCACTATCCTTGTACTTCTCTCAGGAATAAAATCTTCAGTTCTTCTGTCCGGGAAATAACTCCGAGCCTTTCCCTCACTTTATTTACTACTTAGAAAAGGAAATCCCCCTCAGCCCCAACTTCTTGTTTTGTTTTTCAAGTTAGAGTTTCTCTGCATAGCCTTGGCTGTCCAGGAACTTGCTTTGTAGAGCAGGCTGACCACTCGGAGACCCACCTGCCTCTGCCTCTGGAGTGCTGGGAATGAGGCAATGCTATCGCTACTTAGCACTCTCTCTTTTCTTTTCTTTTCTTTTCTTTTCTTTTCTTTTCTTTTCTTTTCTTTTCTTTTCTTTACCTTTTTCTTTACCTCACTTCCTTCCCACCTTCAATACTCACCCAGCTCCCCAGGATAATTTCCACCCTTCTATCCATTGAGAGTTAGGTCATGCGCTTAGTCCCTGTCGGACCACTGCAGTCCTTAGGATTTTCTTTGGAAGCCTAACTTCCCTCGGTTAAAGCTTTTGGGAGCGATGGTCGGGTCACGTGATTACATTTTCACACCCCTTAATCATCAGAACTGTGTAGTCTATCCGAAGCCTGTGTCAGAGGAAGAGAAGTGCGCGGTAGACCCGCGGAGACCTAGGGGAGAGAAGGTCGCTTAGTGGTGGAGTAGGAGAGGGAACAAAGTCGGCCTTGAGTTTCGAAGGCGTCGGGACAGGACAAACATTCTACAGAAAAAAAACGACTTTCAAGTTGGAGGCGAACTTGTTGAAGGTAAGTAGAAGGGGGGGGGGGGGGACAACAGGAAGTTTAAAGGAAGACAAGAAGCATGGGGGAAAGCGGTAAATGACCCCACCTGCCTACCGGACCAGGAAGTGGGGGTCTAGATACCGCTGGCTGCAGGGAGTTGGGGGTTGCAGTAGTCACCTGGGTACGTGCGTGCCTCCCGGGTCTCTGCTCCAGCTCCCACCCCGTTGTGTGCGAGGAGGAAGGGTACACGTGTCTCCTATGGGTCCCGGAAGCTAGTAAGATCTTCCCAGGGCCCGGGGCTTTCCTAGAGAGTTCACCGGGTGCGTTAAAGCAACAGGTTGGGCACAAGCTGTTGAGAACATTGCCCAGGCAGAGTCCTCAAAGCTTACAGGAGAGCTTGACTCTGCCACTTGGCGGCGGAGAACTGGAGCGACAAGACTGGGGACCGAGGCAAAAATACTTTGGCGAAGATGGATCTTCCGGGTTCCCTAACAGACCAGAAGATTGCCTTCTCTCCTTTTGCCAGATCGGCAAATGGGGTGCTCAGATCTCCCCACTCTGAGCTTCACCACATCCTAGAAGACGCCTGGCCTGGCCGGGGCGCAGACACAGGGCTGGCAGGCGGGTTGATGCCTAAACAGAAAGAACTTTAGGTTCATGGAGGTAGACAGGTCACCAACCCTATCTGGGGAGAAAGAGCGCCTGTCGCATCACCCACTCTGCAAGGTGGTATCCATCACCCGGTTCCTCTCTCCACTCCATTGCCCCCCCCCGCCCCCCACTCATCTCTACGCTAACACTTTTGGGCCTCCCCGGCTTCTCTTTTCTCCTCTGTCCTCCGCCCCACCTACGTCCACCAGCAATTCCTTTGGCTCTGACCATTCCCCTATTCCCCTGCTCCCAGGGACGGACCACCCCGGAGGGGACGCTGAGCCACCCCTCTCTGCCCAACCGATTGGGGCAGCCCAATTTATTGACTTCGTGGTTTAGCCCTAGACAAAATTTTGTTTTATTTCTCTCCAAAGACGTATTTCTTTTTAAAGTCAGTCTCCATATTCTTTTTGTATAACTAGTGTGAAGGGAAAGCTCGACCTGTCAAAACAAATGGACCTTGGCCGTTTCCTACCTCAGTGTTTATGGAGCTTCATTTTCCTCTAGCTGAAATTTATTCGCCGCAGATTCCCTTGGTACACGGTTCTGATGTCCTTACTATTTGGGTGCGATGAGAAGAGAGCGGGAGGGGGAAACTCCAAGAGGAGGGCTGCACTTTATTGGATCATGGGGTAGACAAATAACATCATTTCCTTTAGAGATTTTCTTTGTGGATGTTTGTGGTTCCTGTTTTTTGTTGCTGTTGTTGTTTTTTTAATTTTACTTCCCAAAGGTTAATTTTCCCTCAAAGCCTTTAAGAGTACTGGGACCCATAGGACCTTTTGGTCTATGTGCCATTGATGACTATTCTTCTACACGTGGGCCAGACAGCGACAGTCAAGCCAAGTCAAAAAATATCCCAATTCTAATTTACTAAACATCCGTGACTAAAGGGTGGCGGGAGAGTGGTAGTGGGGTAAAATAAGGGCAAAGACCCCGCTTTTGGGAATGGGGTGCCAGTATAAATCCAAACCTTGGGAGAAGGAAAGCGCTTTGAAAACTTGCTAGTTTGTTACGTCTGCATGATGCTCGCTGCTGGCCATGGCCATAGAAATTCCCATTGAACCATTTACTCAAAAGTGAGAAGAAAATGCTTTGAACGTGCTTATACCTATGGTAATGACCGTAGGACAGTGACATTTATAGTGTTAATTCCAATCCTGCCAGAAGACAGTAGGCTCGCTTTGTAGGCGCCAGGAGCAGGTCATATTTCAGGCGATCTTTCTTGCCTAACCCCCCTCAATTTCACACACCTCTGCTGCGTGGTTTGTGTGTTTGCAAAGCGGGGGTTGGGGGGTGTGCTATTCATTCCCTCCCTCTTTCTTCTTCCCTCCCCTCTTCCCCACCCCTTTGCAACCCGGAAGAGCTCTGCTGCCTACAGTGAGCCAAGGAAGGCAGAGGGGAGGGGGCTCTTAGCAGGGATTCCAGGCAGCTAGGTTTTACGTCTGGCTGGCAGCCTAGCTGAGCTGCAGCGCAGCGGCTGCAGCACTCCGACTGCGGTGCGAGCTTCGGCAACAGTGGTGAAGTCCTTGCCTGTCATTTCTGCCTTCAGATCTCTAGCGAGCCGGGTTGGAAAAATAAAAAATAAAAAACAGCTGGCCCTCAGGAGAGAACTGCCCAGGTCAGTGCGTACATAGCTGTCCCCTTTTCCTCTGTCCTCTTTCTCCCTGCTCCACGTGGAGAGAATTAAGAGGAGGTCTGTCCCCCCCCCCCATGGGAACAGCTGCCTCTAGAAGAAAGTGAACTAGACCCCAGTCCTTTCTTGTGCTTTCTGGCCACTGGAAATCTTTGGCTTTCTGCAGTGACCTTGGGTGATGGTGGTGTTGGAGTGTGTGGATGTCCTTGTCTGTAGGAGGGAGCTAGTAGAACTTGGGGTGCAAAGATAAACTGAACGGAAAAATAAGAGCTTGTGGGGGTGCCTGGGAAGGGCTCTTGATAGATGCTCGTAGCTGCGCAGGGAACAGAAAATTGAAGGAAACAGACCGTCTGCTTAGGAGCCTTCTCTTAAGGTGGCTTTGGTGTCCAAGTGTCAACTCCATGTTTATTTTTCTCGGCTTACAAGTGCTATGTTTAGGCTCATTGTCTCTGCATATCATTTAAAAAAACCCATGTGCACTGTGAGATAAACTTAGAGCCAAGATGTATAGGCTTCTGGCATCTCCTCAGAGTAGCTGGTGGTCGTTAGGCACCCTTGCTTACAGAAGCACCCTGAGGTGGGCAAGAAAACCAGTTTCCCAGAGAGGACCAGGGTAGTTTGGAGTGAGAAGGCAGAGGGGATAAAATTTAGACTTTTTCCCCTGGGACATCAGACCAACAGACCCCTCATATGCCACTTGGAAATAGGTGTGCCTGCACAAGAATGGGTAATGTTAAAAATGCAAGCAAAGTCTGGTGAATCCAAGCAGAGCCATTGCTCTGAAAATGTTATTTCTTTCATAGAGCAGGATAACAAGGTGGCCAGTGGAATTCTGTCCAGAGTGGGGAAGAAGAAGTAACCTTGCCCGCTGCATCCCCCTGCTTTATTTCCCGTATTTCTTGGCCCTCTTCTCCTCTTATAGAAAGGCACCAGGACCCTAGAATTGTCGTTTGAGAGACTCAGAACTCTGAAGGGACAAATAATGCAGGCAGCTTTTCTGCAGCCCATCCCCTCTTCCTTCACCGGTGGTGGTGGCAGTGGACTGTTCTTTCAGGGACAGGCTGATGGCCAAGGAATCCCAATGAACCAGGTTAAGTGAGTCAAGGCATTTCTAAATAAGATGCTTGGGTGCCCAAATTGCTTTTTGTGGGGAAGAGGGCGTCCCATAAATGGTTGCATCACCCCCCAACAAGAAAACTGTTCCCTATCAGTCTGAACTAGGTCTAGATGTAATTTCTGTTCTATAGAACAAGACTTGTGAAGGTACCAATGGGCTCTGGCTGCTGACTGATTCTCACATTAGGATTTAGCAGAAGGCCCAGCTTCAAGGTTCGAGCTGGTGGCTCAGTGAGGCCTAATCTTTCTGACTCAAGTCGGGAATTAAACCATGGCATACGTGGTGGTGGTGTCGGTGGCGGTCTACTTCTACCCTCTACATAAACTGTCACTGCCAGCCGCCCCAGATTCTCCAGTCCTTTTCTGTTACAATCCAAACACGGAGTGATCTGCATTTTCCTTTATTTATTTTGACTCTGCCTTCTTACAGGAAACACATCTGGTGGGTTTTGGGCAGAGGTGTAGTCGAGGAGTGGGTGCAAGCATTAAGGCAAAGAGAGCCCTTCTGTCCCGCTGCCAATCGCCCAAAGCCACACAGAAAGGCTCGGGGAAGTGGCAGCTGTGTGGGAGTCCCAAGGAGTCCACCTCCTTCGGGCAATCTGTATCCCTGCGGTGGCAACTAAGATAGAGAAATAAGGATTCTGACATTGTGAGTGGGACAGAAAGGGGGAAACTTTCTGTTCTCTAGCCCTGGGCTATTTTGAACACTTTCTAGGCTACCCTGGAGGGTTGGTTTATTCTTGTTGTCTAAGCCATTTCACACTTGAGTATGTGTTCCTTTCAGGTATGTCTTTGTGTGCCAATTCAGTATTTTGGAGCACCCCCTCCCCACTAATGGTTGGGATAACCATTAGTGGAGTGGGGTGTTATTAACTGTGTGCAGGGAGCACCCTTTGCTCCTTGCTGGGTCGACTGGAGCTAGGGTGCTGTTGGGAGAGTGAGTGCACAGGCAACTTGGGTGGGGAAGGGTTGCCCATTGCTCTCTCTGAGGTCCGGGTTTGTTGAGAGGAGGAGGGGGGTTTGCAAGCAGCTAATGGTGAGTAAGCAGGTGGGTATGGTGGTTTGTTTTATTTTAAATAACAGGTTGCTGAAGTTCACGAGGTGGCAGGCTGTGGAGGGTGTCCAGCAATTGGGGGACCTGGACAGGTCACAGGCAAGGAGTGCGTGATGCTGGGGGAAGCCTTGGTTTTGCACCTCTGAGCCAGGCATACTCTTGGCTTTTTCTTTGGGGGTCACCAGTGCGGTTCAATGACACCAACTAATGATTAGTGCTTTTAAAAAGCCACCCTCTGCTCTTCCCAGGACCTGAATCGTATCTCCTTCCCCGTTTTTTTCTACTTTTGCTGTTAAGCCCCTACAGCTCCCCTTGCACCTCAGCCCTAGTCCTTGCCCCATTAACCGTCGACAGCCCAATTCCTGGAGTCTCAAAAGCCCCATATCTTCTCCAAGATAAAGCCCACTTTCTCTCTTGATACCACCAAAGCGCCCGGGGAGAGTGGGCTGAAGCAGGCGCCAGGGGTTGGAGAGCTCCTCAACCAGCGAGGAGAACCGGGAAGCTAGGGTTGAAACGAGCAGGTGACTAAGGCTGGCCCTCCCCAGCCGCACAGCTTTACATATTTACTAAGGCGAAGAAGCCTGTGTGTTCAAGTGGTCGAACCCCAACCCCCCGGCTCTGGATTTTCTTGGATGCCCGCTAGAAACCTAGGTGCTTCTAAGGTTGGGCCTGGGGCTTTCCTGGGAGCAGGCCGGGTCTAGAAGCAGCGATTCTCCCACTAAAAACTAATGATGCTGAAGGGTAGGGGAGCGGTTTCCTGTCACCCGCATCTCTTCCTCTTTCCCACGGTCCCCGGGCCCCAGGACCAGGTCCGGGAGTACTGGAAGGTGCATCTTTCTCCTTCCTAGATGAGTTCTTTCTCTTCCTACCCTAGGCTTCCGTTCCAGGGTCAACGTCCTCACGTGCGCTTTGTTCTATTCGGAAAGCAGAAATCCCCGGTCTTCTCCGTGTCCGCCTGCCCTTTCCGCTTCATCTCTCTCTCTCTCTCTCTCTCTCTCTCTCTCTCTCTCTCTCTCTCTCTCTCTCTCATATATATATGTATATATACACATCTTGCTATAATCAGGGGTTTTCTCAAAGGGGGGGTGGTAGTAGTAGCTGAGGGAGGGCGATTCCTCGAAGATGAAGGCTCGGGCTGGGGCTGGGCTGGGGGCGGAGTACTAGAGGGGTAATCGCCAGCGCCTGTCTTCTCTCATAGACTCTCCATGTAGTTCGCCGTTCCTCCTGGTCAGGGTGGCTTTCCTCAGATATTTTAAACTGTGGTAGATGATTAAGAAAAAAAGGAAAAGATTATTCAAACCACATAACCAAAACGGTGGCTCATTTCGCTTGGAAGGTAGATCCTAGAAGCAAGGGTGGATGGGCGTGGGAGACGGGAGATCTGCAGGTTCGGGTTAGTAGCCTTTTCATTCAAGTTCCCATGGGTTTTCCCTTAGGAGGCTTCCACTGTGAGCATCCTTTGGGGCCAGTGACTTTGAGGGTCCTCCTTCCTGTACATCACGAAAGTTCCCTGTCCACCGTTTTAAATGGAAAAGTGCCTCTGTTGAGTAGTAAACCTCAGCCAGTCTGGTCTACTGCCTGCCTCCATTTTCCATCATAGTTTGATTTTGCTCTCTTTTTTTGCATTTCAGCTCATGTGGGGAATAGAGAAAATGGTGATAACGTAATATGTGTTTAACCTGTGAGGTCCGGGTCGCCGAGGCAAAGCGGCCTCCGGAGCCGGAGCCGTTTTTTTTTTTTTTTTTGTCCGCCCAACCCAGGCTGGCCGGAGGCGCCTTGAGGCTGTGTCCCCGGCGTAACCTTCTTGCCTTGCAGCCGGCGAACTGTTTATTCAGCTTTACCTGTACTATTCTCGTATCCAGTAAAAATCTTCGCCCGGCCTGGGTAACCTAATCCGGAGGCTAAAACGGAGGAGGGGGTAGTGGGGTTGGCTCCAGAAGAGAAGGAGGTGTGTTGTGCTACACAAGCCGGGGTCTCTTCTTTGCTCCTCCCTCGATTGGGAAGGTAATTCGGATTTGGTTCGAGGAACCAAGGTAGGGAAGGAGGATTTAGAAAGGAGACTTAAGTCCTTGTCCCAGGCTTCCCAACCTCTCCCCCCGCCCCGACCGCTCCCCCCCCCCCGCCCCACAAACAGGCACTGTGGATTGCTTCAACCCACCCTCCAAGAAGAAATGGAGGTAGGGAGGCGAGTGACCATTGAGGACTAGTAAGACCAAAAGACAAGTCTCCTACCGAGGCCTGCTTGGGGCAGATCTAGTCCTCCACCCCCACGTATCTTTTACAACTTCCATGCCTAAGTCAAAATGATCTAGGAACTGAACCAATACTTTCTCGATCAGAACCTCCCGGCTATTCCCGGCCTGTCTATTGCAGAGCCTGGGTAGGGACTGCAGCCAGCGCGGAATCGAATTAAACGCATTTTGGTGGTTATTGTCTCCCACTAATTGCTTCAACAATGGCCACTGTTAAAACGGATACACCCAATTAAAGGCCCCGCGCGGTAGCCCAGGTTTCTCTCCACCGCCGGGTTTCCCTAGACCCGGGCGGTGCAGACTTCTGGGTTGCGAACCCGATTGGTAAGGGGGCGCCCGCGCCGGCCTGGATACCTCTGGCCTCCACTTCCTTCCCAGACGCACAGCGACCACGGTCTTTTCACTTCGGTTTTATTGATTTACCACATCCAAGGAAGATTGATCGAACTGGAATGGGAAGGGACTTTTCCCCAGTCCTCCGGTCGTCGGAGCCCCGAGTTGTGCATTCACTTTCTGGCTTTCGGTACTGCTCTGCGCGCTCCCCTACCTCCCAGCCCTTCAGGTTCCGGGCTTCACTTCAGTGGGTACCCGCGCCATCAGGTCCGCCCAGGCAGGCGCCGTGGCTCCGGGAGGGGGGGGGGTTAGGGGGAGGGACAAGGCAGTATGGCCTCGCTCCGCTTCCTTCTTCAGCTTGCAAATATTTGCTACCTTTAGGAGAATCCCACTATTCCGCTTGCTCTGGGCTAGCAAAGTCCTTAAGTAAACACGCTCAAATGACAGCCCTGGGCATTCCAAGGCACGCTTTCTACCTCTGCCCAGGATTAGTAACTGTAGTACTTCAACCCCCGAGGTTCGGCTTTGCTAGTCACACTCTGCAGGGCGACGCTTACCGACCCCCCACCCCCCACCCCAAGGTAGCATCTTTCCGGATCTCGGCCCCGCGGAGCTCGCCTGGCCTCGCTCGTTGTCAAGCTCGGGTGGGTGACGCTAACTGAGTGGATTTCTACCTTCTGGGTCCGTGGTCTATGACGAGGCCTTTTTGCAACCTGGGCTTCCAAGTTCTGAAGGGGACAGGTCGTGACTACTTCCAGAGGGATGGGGTCGCAACGTCCCAGTGAAGGCGAGTGGGAGGGACCTGAAGATGGGCAAGTGTGTTTGGATGTATGTGTGTGTGTGTGTGTGTATGTGTGTGTGTGTGTGTGTGTGTATTCGCACGCGCGCGTGTGTGTTGAGAGGTGTCCCAGCTTATTCCAAGCAGAGAAAGTCAGATCCATTTCTTACCCTTTCCCCAAGAGGGCACACATACCCTGCTCAACCTGATGCTTACAGCAGCAGCCTCAAGGCCTATGGTTTTCAGGTAGGCCAAATTGGCTCTGGCTACCCAACACACAGTCCGAGGTCCTTGGAGGGCTCTAGCTGAGCCCTCGGTTGTTCCGCTCCAGGATGCTGGGTCCCCATGCATCCAGATCATTCGTTCGTCAGCCCCTTACCCTGTCGAGGGAAGCCTCAAGAACTACCGTACCGGAGCCAAAGGCTCCAGGCAGCAACGCAGCATCCTCCTCCTCCACGGTGGTTTTCTCTTGGCTTTCCCTTCGCTCTGCCAGACGCTCCCGGGGAAGAGGGGAAATGCGCATCACCGAGAGAGGGCCGGTGTGCCTGAGGGTGGCACCCCAGGCTTTCAGGGGTGCATTGAGGCGTCCCCAAACGAGGCTGGATCAGCTTTGTAGGCTCTGGCAACTGGGAGATTTGGACCACCTTTCTTTACTCTTCTCGGGCCTCAAGCCCCCTCCCCTCCCCCCCCCACCCGCTAGGGGAGGAGGAAGCCGGGCCTGCATTTGCAAGCAAGGCGGGTCAGACCGGCGCCTGGCCTGGCCCAGACCCCGGGAGTCCAGCTCTCTGCCTCAGGCCACGCGCCGCAGCCTCTTCGGACTGGATCCCTTCCCCCTTCTTCCCGGTGGGTCCGGGAGCCGACCTCGGCCCTCCCTCCCCGGTATCCCCCTCCTTTTTTCCCTCCCCCTCCCCTGCTCTGTGTTTCTGACTCTGGGGCCGGGTCCGTGACGTCAAACCCAGTGTGGCGTCGGCGAGACTGGCCGGCGCGGGCCATCAAAAGAGCAACGTCCTCTTTGCCAATTACCCACTGTCAGTCCGGGAACAGGGGCGGACCGGCTGGGAATTACATGTTAAATACCCCCTACAGGCTGGTTCCATTACCCAGGGCATCCAGCCTTAGGCCTCCTATCCCTCTCTGCCAGCCCCAAACTACCTTAGATCGGGAGGGGCCTACTAGATGTTCTATTTTTCCAAGGGTGGGGAGTGTCCTTTGCATCCAGCATTGCTACTCTGGTGATTAAATTAAAACGAATAATCCCCTCCATTCCCACTACCAAATTTATTAGAGAGACGCCCCTACCAGGAAAGCCTTCTTTTTCAGAAACATTTTCTTTTTCAGTCTTTAAAACCAGATTCTAAGCCGCATAAATTAACACGTCTTGGCGTCAGCAGCTTTCTTTCTTGTCTTGAGAAGGATTTCTTGTGCTCTTTTTCTGGACTTCTAGATCTTGGTGCCCAAGACCAAAGAGTTATGTTTACTTGGGGTTATCCTCGAAGCTGTGAACTGGGGTCAGGCAGACTTGTATCCTACACAACTCAGGAGTGACACAGGGACCTTCTGCCCCCCCCCTTTGATTTACCTTTCTAAACTCTCGTCCTTAATCTTAATCCCGGGACTTTTAGCAAAAATGTGTGTGCGGTCTTCTCTGCTTGTTTATGGAGTGGTTTCCGGCGAATGTAAGATAGCAACTAAATAATTAAAAGGTTTTGAGAGCGCCGTGAGCTGGATGAGATGCTGGCAGCTTGATTGGCCCAAGAGAGATGAGTTGGTCAAAGAGCGAAAGTAAAAAAAATCGATATTCTAAGACTGGGTTGCCTGCATAAAAGCGAGACCAGGGGAAGGAATGCATGATGAACTCAGGAGGGAGATTTATAAATATATATAAAAATATATATTTCATATATATAAATATATGAAAAAAGATATCTTCATATTTTGTATTTAGAAATTCAGCCTTGAGCAGATGTAAAAGATGAGGAGTCAAGAGACGCTCCAAATTCAAGCCCGTTCATTTCCAAATAAATTGTTTTCTTCAAGGGTTGTGCTTTAAAAAGAACGCACTCCCACCCCACATTGGCTTCAAGGTAGACAAGGATGCTTTTTCTCCACAGTAGGGCAGGAGTTACTTAGAACATTTTAGAAAGGACTTGGGAATCCAAGTCTTGCATTGGTGTGAAACTTTACGGGGTAAAGGAGTGAAGAGGGAATGACGCCTTCAATTCCAGTAACCCTCCAAGCGAAGCTCTCTGCCCTGGAGTGCAGAATGGAATCACCTTCTCGCACACTGCCCTGGGGTACACCCGAAGTCTTTTCCCGCCCGACCTTGCTCCTCTGGGCTGTGTCTTCCGGACCCAGGCTGCAGAAACCTCAACGCCACTAGGGGATGCAGTGACTCAAAGGACCGAACAGGGCCGCAGAGGTTGGAGCTCGTGGGGCGGGGCGACTGCGGCCCGGTCATAGTCTCGCCCGATGATTGGTCCTTACAAAGGTCCCGCCTTCTTCAAGCCCCGCCCCCTCCACAGGGCCTCTTGCAGCAGTTTACCCGGAGTTAGCCGGTTGCCCACCTAGCAGACACGGCCCTTTGAGACCCACAGAGTCCCGGGAAGTTGCCGGTGGGTCCCACCCCGGAGGTTAGGGTTAGGGATTGTGTAGGGGAGCGTTTCCTCGGTGGAAGGCAGGATAAAGTAGGGCTCCGAAGGGAAAAGTTAGGCCACCAGAGCAAAGATCAAGTTAGTTCCACACGTATTTCGGGGACTAGTGAGCCTGGGTCTCGCTCACCCGGCTTTCTGGGCATCTCCTTGTCACTCAGGTCAAAAGCACACATCGATTATACCATTAGATCTGAAAAAGAAAGCTGCAACAGCTGACGCTGTTCGTCCTGGGGAGGTTTGTGAAAGCAAGTGGAGAGAGACCATAACAATAATAACGCAGAGGTCCGAATCAAAATCCAGGTCCTTTGCGCGATTCAGCAACCTCCTAGGAAACTGGTTTGGGAGGCAAATATTCAGTAACTTTGCTATGAAACCTTTCTGATCAGTTTTACATGTACATAGCTCCCAAACTGATATAAACCGAAAAATATCCCTGAATCACGATTTCCAAGTTTGCTCATTAAAAAAAAAAAACGTGGAAAAGAAGTCTGCTTATGGAAATTAGCTTTATGAATGGAGTGGCCGAGTTTCACTGGTACGGAATAATCTACTGAGCCCGAATGAATCGGCTCTGCCACATTTAAAGGGCCAGAGCGCGAATTCCCTCCTGTCTGTCCCCTCCACCCAAAGCCCTTACCGGCCTCGCCCACCCTGCCCGCGGCCCCTCTGCCCTAGGCGGCCCTCAGCGGCGCCCCTTTCCGGTCAGTGGAGGAGCGGGAGGAGGGGCGGCAGTGTGCTGGCGTGGGGGTGGGGTGGGGGGGTAGGGTGGGGTGGGGGTGGGGGTGAAGTCCTGGAGCGGGTTTGGGTTGCAGTTTCCTTGTGCCGGGGATCCTGTCCCCTCCTGCCAGCGCCAGGCTCCTCCCCCTCGGCGCGGATGACACTAGAACCTCCTTAAGTTGCGTCGCGCCACAGCTGTCTGCGAACACTGAGCTGCCTGGCGCCGTCTTGATAGTTTCAGAAAGAATGCATTCCCTGTAAAAAAAAAAAAAAACCGAGAGAGGGAGAGGGAAAGAGAGAAAGAGAGAGGGAGAGAAAGACTGAGTGAGCGAGACACAGAGTGCTACGCAAGCTGACCGGGCAGGTCACACGCCTCCTCCTCCTCCTCCTCTACGCTCCTAGCTACTCAGGTTGGTATTGTGACTTTTTTTTTTTTAAAGTTTGATATCCCTCCCTCCACTTGGAGGGACTTTTTCCTCCCCCAAACTTAAAGCTCAGCTTTCTTCTTTTTGAGAATTTGTAGTGGCTGAAAAGATCCTAGGGCCGGTGTCCTCCAGGGAGGACTTGTCCCCAAGTTTTAATTGCTTAGTCAGTGCCGGGCTCCTACGAGCCTGGCTGCTGGAGGTGTGCGGGGGAGCTTGGCTTCCTCTCCCGCTGGGTCTTCGCGTGCGTGTGCACGTCCCGGGTGAGTCGGCCCTGCGGGGAGCTGGAGGAGACCTGGTGCCCTACAGAATTTCAGGTGTTAAAGTACTTGCTGCTCATCCGGGTCTCCCTTTCATTCCCTTGCAGGTGATCGAAAGAGCAACCGTCTCTGAGCTTTAAGGAATCGGTGTGCAGTGTGGCCACACTTGGATTCCAACGTCTCCTCTCTGTTTCTCTCTCTCTCTCCCCCTTCCTTTTGCATTTGGCACCTTTATTACGCCGGGCCCATCATTTTTGGGGGGAGGGGGTTCCCCTCTTTTTCCCTCTTTTTTTTTTTTTACTGTTTTTTTTTCTTTTGCTAAACTATCCCGCAAAGATTTTTCTTTACTCCCTAAGCCCTCTTTTTTGCTCATCCCTTCAATCCCCTTCACTACAAACAAACCATTAAACGACCCCTCTCCCGGGCCTCCGACGGCAGAAGTCCGCGGACCTCCCAGGCCGACAGCCCTCCCTCTACACGCGAGGGTTCCGGGCCCGGCGAGAGGGCGCGAGCACAGCCGAGGACATGGAGGTGACTGCGGACCAACCGCGCTGGGTGAGCCACCACCACGCCACGGTCCTCAACGGGCAGCACCCGGACACGCACCACCCGGGCCTCGGCCACTCATACATGGACCCGTCTCAGTATCCCCTGACGGAAGAGGTGGACGTACTTTTTAACATCGATGGTCAAGGCAACCATGTCCCGTCCTACTACGGAAACTCGGTCAGGGCTACCGTGCAGAGGTACCCTCCGACTCATCACGGTGAGTCCACCTTGGTGCCAGAATCCTCTGGATTCGCGCCTGTTATTCTGGGTCCGGGAGACTGCCAGAGCAAACGAAAGCCCCTAAGCATGTCACAAGTTCATTAAAAAAAAAAAAAATTGGGGCCCGGAAATGGGCGAGGAAGCAGTGTCGCTCGTTGGGAGAGTGTTTTGTTTTGTTTTTTAAAGAGTACAGCAGGCACCTCTATTTGCGGGTGTCGTCTTGGCCTGACTCTTATCTGACAAGCGCCAAGATACAGCCTTCCTTGGTCCACACGCGGCTGTAGATTTTGCAGCCTGGGTAGTCTCAAGCCGTGCCTGCAAGCTCCAAGCCTTTCAGGCCGGCAGCAGTGCTGGCCAGGCGGTCCTGGAATTGGGTTCCTCCGAAGGGTTTCCAGCTTCTAGTTTTCTAGTGGAAGTGATTTTCTGCCAGAGCCTTGCAATTTGCTTCTCCTCTTATATTTTCAGAAAGGCCCAGACACATGCATTTATTTCTACATTAAAAAAAAAAAATTTTCCCTCCCAAATCTAGTGAATTTGAGTTTTAGGTAAGTTTCCTACCTACTGGTGCCTTGAAGAAGAGAATCTGGTGCTTGGCACGGTATGGAGGGAGGAAGCCTTAAGCTGTAGACTCCCGGCTACACAGAATTTTTCCTTCGTCTTTGCTTTTAGCTTAATTGCCAGGCCCTATTTTCTCCTCTGGCCTACTGTAGTTTCTATAGGCTCCTCAAAGATTTAGGATACATCAAAGTTTCTTTTTAAGTAGGAGCGTTTCCAGTTGCACTACCCTCCCCCAAACCATTCACCTTGAGAAGTTTAGGGGAGTTCTGAGGTGCTTAAAAAAGAAAAAAAGAAAAAAAAAAAAGAAAGAAAGAAAGAAAGAAAGAAACCGAACCTCGTGTGGTTGGGACAGGGAACTCTTAACACTTCCCAGCTGTAAGTGTGTGCTTAAAGGAGCAAAAAATTGAAGGGAAGAAGGTGTGAGGTTTTCTCAGCAGCCGGAGGTCTGCTCCGGTCCCCTTGCCTTGGCGCCTGTGACACAGCCCCTCAGGCAGCAGCAGCATCCTCCGCCTTACAGCTGCCGGGTTTTCAACAGTCGTTTCTGCGGATGGGGTGCTCTTTGCTTGGGTTGTGTGCAGATTAGCAGTTAAGTGCAAAGGAGGTAGATCAGGCCTAATGTTATTTACTATACTACTTCCTGCATTAAAAAAAAAAAAAAAAAAAAAAAAAAAAGAGCCTTAACCCTTGGCGTTCAAGAGAATTCTCCATCTCTCTCTTGACTCCCCTCCCCTTCCTCTCTCGCTTAAGATTTTAGTTTCAGTATTGTTCTTAATGGTTGACTAGAATGCCAAATGGTGAGGCAGATACTGGACTGACTGAAACGATCGATAAGAGTGTGGATTTGCGCTTGAAGTTTAAAGGCTCCCCTCTCAGAAAGTATGGACTTGGATAACTTATGAATGTCTTAAAATTGTGTATTTTAAATGAAAGCTAAACATACTCTGCATATGAGTCACCCTTGGTTTGAAATAAACACGTACACTGGGATTTTGTGTCTCAGGTGAAAATCCACATACCGCCCCGGTGAACAGGAAAGTCTTAGGGGCCTAAGGGCTTGTTTTATTTTATTTTCCTATAAGAGATGGAAGGGTGTGGAAAGAACAGGGGCCGGGGTGGTGGGGGAGGGGGGAAGAATCTCAGAATTGAGGTATGGATAACTTCAAGGGTTTGGGCAATGAAAATTTCCATTTCAGGCCTTTTGGAAGCAGGTTTGCCAGTTCTAAGCAAGCACTGAGCACTGCTGAAATTAACTCTCAAACGCACCCTGCCTTCCTTGGGTTAGGTGTTGGGAGCTGGGCCTCTTCCTAGGCTTGAGGAGTGGTGTGGTCCCACTTCATCCTTCAGGCCTTCTCATTCACACTGGCTCTTATCAGCCTGGTGGGCATTAAGTCTGCAGTGGGAGAATCAGGGCCATTGAAAGAAACCGATAAATCAAGGCAGGAGGGGGGATTTGGTTTAGACTGTGTATTTGGACAGGACAAATAAGCCAAGGGACATTTTTCCATGTCCTTGCCACTCCTCTGGAGTATTAGGAGCAGGCTGTTCTTTTTTTTTTTTTTTTTTTTTTTGAGTTGATGGGTGTAGACAGGGTCTGTTTCCACCTTGAGCTGTGTGGGCCTGGTACTCCTGGGACCATGAGATTAGAGTAGGTTGGAGATCTTTTGCCCTCGGGCCTGAAGGTTTGCAACGCGGGAGGTTAGGGGCGCCAGGAGGAGACACTCCAGGTGTGTCTGAGGGCAGCTCACACTGAGGCCCTCTCTCCTTTCTCCTCTTTCCCCCTCCATCGCTGGCGTCGCAGGGAGCCAGGTATGCCGCCCGCCCCTGCTGCACGGATCCCTGCCTTGGCTGGATGGCGGCAAAGCCCTGAGCAGCCACCACACCGCCTCGCCCTGGAATCTCAGCCCCTTCTCCAAGACGTCAATCCACCACGGCTCTCCAGGGCCCCTGTCGGTCTACCCTCCGGCTTCATCTTCTTCTCTGGCCGCGGGCCATTCCAGTCCGCATCTCTTCACCTTCCCGCCAACCCCTCCTAAGGACGTCTCCCCAGACCCGTCGCTGTCCACCCCGGGATCAGCAGGCTCAGCTAGGCAAGATGAGAAAGAGTGCCTCAAATATCAGGTGCTACCGGATAGCATGAAGCTGGAGGCATCTCACTCCAGAGGCAGCATGACCACCCTGGGAGGGGCCTCGTCCTCAACCCACCACCCTATTACCACCTATCCGCCCTACGTGCCCGAGTACAGCGCTGGACTCTTCCCCCCAAGCAGCCTGCTGGGAGGCTCCCCTACGGGGTTCGGATGTAAGTCGAGGCCCAAGGCAAGATCCAGCACAGGTAAGTGCCACCTCCACCCTGGCAATCTTTCTTACGTTCCCTTCTATTTCCCCTACATCCAGGTCAGGGCAAAAAGTGGGCTTTCTTCCCTCTAAACTAAGGATCTATGGGAGGGCTCCAGGTATTGCCCAACCCTTCAGAGGTCTTTCTTCCTTTCTTCCAGCCTGGAAAGAATGCAGTGTGTGTGTTTTAACTCCTACTGACTTAGGCTGCAGAGGGGAAGTGTGATCTAATTGCACAGCCCCCACCCTACCCCACCCCAGTGAACTGGGAAAGGGAAAAGACTAACAAAAACAAATGAATACCCTCTCCTCCTGCCTGCTGAGGGACTTCTGGATTCTGCCAATAACCTTTAGTTTCCAAGACCAAATGGAAGGCCCCGGGAATAAATCTGTAGTGTTTAAAGCTAAAACGAAACCTCCTCCAACCTAAACAAACACAGGTCCCTCCTATGACCCCTTTGGCCTCTGTCAGTCGGACTGCTCCTCTTCCAGCCCCTTACAGAGGGTCACTGGGGCTATAGCCAAGGACTGTCCTTTATAGAGACATGTATAAATAAAGTGTGCAGTCTGTGTCATTTGGGATGGAGGCAGGCACTTTGTAAAAGCAGCAGGCTTTGCATGGAAAGGGGCCTCTTAGCTGAACTTCTTGAGGGCAGGAGGTGGATCCCTGGGAGGGTGTGGAGCTGAAGGAATGCCAGTGTCCCTTGCCTAGTCAGCTCTCTAATGTCTTTGGGGGGCCAGAGGCCCCACTTAGGACAATTCCTGGAGATGCTGGGAAGCCAGGTGCGGTAGCCAGGAAGGCTGAAAATGATTCTGCGGGTGTACACTTCTGCTTTTTTTTTTGCCCCTTTCCCTCAAAAGCAGCCGATGTTTCCTAGCACATTGAGAGATTTAGTCTATTGAGCTCATTGCTGGAGAAGCATACACAGGCACAATTTTTCTTTGCTTTAGAAATAAGACAAATTCATCCTCAATCTGTGGCAACGGGAAACATTTTAGCCAAAAGAGATTGTATCAGACTGAAGTGTATTTTTAGAAGGGATTTTGTGAAGATGGTTCTATCTTCTAAGGTGTGTTCATTTCAGAGTAGGCCACCCCAGCTACACAGATCACATTAAAAAAAAAAAAGCAATGGTTACAAAATAACCTATGCCTATGAAGGGCTAGGTCGGCAGTGTTCAGGGCAGGCTTAGGTTTGGAAGACTTCAGAGGGAAGGTGGTGGGAGCCCAGTGACCAGATCGGTTTTCAGGGTTTTCTTTCTTTCTTTTTTTCTTTCTTCCTTCCTTTCTTTTCCTTTCTTTCTTCCCAGGGTGACATTCAGTCTGACTGCCTGAGCAGGACTGTCTCTATTTAGTTGATATGTTTTAGCTAATCCAATTATTTTCAGCCGGCTGCACGCGACAGTTGCATTGTTTATCCTGAGCCAGGAACTTTAATAGAGTCCGGATGCGGTTAGGCTGACAGAAAAACTCAGACCTGCGTGTTCAGTACATGAAAGTAGGCAGGAGGGAGAAGGAGGTAGTCTTGTTGGTAAAGTCAAAAAGAAAGCTAGAGGAAAGGAGAGCCGAGGGAGTAATGTGGTCTGCTAAAGGTGCCAACCCAAGAATTGGGCTTGTGAGGACTGCAGATGCTGGGCTAGAGAAAGCTTCAAGGTGCTGGTTGCCTCCTGACATTCTGCCAGAGAGTTAAGATCAAGGAACCAAGTCTGTGTATTTTGAGGTTGCAATGGGGTTTAAAAACAAAACAAAACATCTCTATACTGGTGGGGCTCTGAGGTCAAGTAAGAGCCTGATGTGGTGGCTGTGAGGGGGAGCGGGACTTGACTTTCCAGAAGAGTCTTCTTGTTTTGCCCTTGCATCCACACTTCTTTTCCACTTCCTTGAGTTTGCATACTTTTTGTCCTTGGTTTGCTCTGTTTCTTTCTCTCATCTCTTTCCTTAAGTTTGTGAAGTGGGATGGGGGTGGCCTCTTCTAAACCAGAACCGGGAATACCTATGCATATTCTTCATTTATTTGTTTGCTTATTATTATTTTGGTGAAGAAGGAGGAGAATCATTATAATTTGGATTTTTACTTCCTCTTTTTTACTCCTTTCTCACAGTTATAAAAACCAAAAGCGGCATACCTGGTCCGCAAAGGACCTGGGACTTTTGGAGTAGAGAGGGACGTTTCTAGAAACCCTTAGTATGTAGAGGGTCGACTTGTCAGAATTCTAGTAGGGAGGATTCTCTTAGGTTTAGCTCCCTTCCCTCCCCTCCCTTTCTCTCTTCACCCGAATTCCTCCTTTCTTTCTGTTTCCTCTTCACAGATGCATTTACAGGAGGAAACAGGACAGAGGTGGCAGGCAGGACTGTTGTTTCAGAGAAAGCTGTGGTCAGGGCCTACCTTGCTTTCTTGATGTCTTTGCTTTTTGTCTGGGATCTATCTTTGTGAACAAAAGACAAAGCTGATACCGTTGCTCTTATACAACCCACCCCCCCCCCAACCCCAGGGCAATTTTTTTTTTTTTTTTTAAATTTCCAGTTTCCCTGATCACTTTTGGATGTGGGTATCTCTTTCCATCCTCCTGAGAAAAAATTCTCTCCCTTTGCTCCTACACACCCCAGTTTCAGGGTTTCAGTCCGGAGCCCAAGGGGCATTTGAAAATGGCTGTTGAATGTCAAGAGGCCTCACAGCTCTGTGGTTCTTGTCACCTAAGAGAGGTGTCTGCCTGGCAGCTCACAGCAGACAGGGGAGAGGGGAGAGGAAGACAGACAGCAGGAGAGTAGCGCCCTCCATTAGGAAAACTGCCTGTGTGCTGAAGTCACAGTAGAGGTAAGGAGACCCGAAAAGGAGAAAGCCGATGCAGGGCAGTGGAAAACTTGTGGAGTGAATCAAGACAGAAAATTGCTCTCGGGGCTCTCTGCCTGAGAGCAACCATCGTTCTCCGCTTTCAAGGGCCCTCTGAAAAGGAAGCTGCCTTCCTCCCTCCTGCCTGACAAAGGAAGGGAAATCGGCCTGGCCACAGGCTGGGAGATCCCCTCAGCAGCGCCCGCCCCACCCGCCGCCAGCCAGCCGCCTAGTGCCTAGGCATTAACGCTGCTCAGGGCCTGGTGCAGGGAGCATGAAGCCAGCAAGCTTTACTGTGCCTTTCTGCCCTGTGCTTATGCAGGGAAGGGGACCTAAGTGGCTCCTGTGCACACAGGATAAAGAGCAGGCTTTGGTTGGGCCATGGCCCTTGCTGCTATTTCCCAGCATGCTTGCTGTGGATGCAGTAGACACTTGGGAAGCCAAAACCCTGGTATCTCCTCAGCAACTCATCCCTTCAGCTTCCCCACATCCACGGCCTATACCTATCAGAGTTTGACCCAACATGAAAGTTTGTCTGAGCATGAGGCACCCCAGAACCTTTGAGGGGAACTAGCAAAAGTTAACCTAGTCCCTAGGAAAGTGCCTTGGCTGTATGTGTAAGGTTTTATATCCCAGGGGTTCTAGGACACCAAGGGAGAGTTCTCTGCTCACCCAGGCTGAGGAGCCTTTTTGTAATCTGGAAGGGGGGGGCAGGGGGGAGAAGACATACATTCTCTGCTTAAATCATTTTTGAAAAAGCAAGTTTACACATGGTCCCTGAGTATGGTAAAGATGATAATATTTTTCATGGTTGTCTGGCCACTTGCTAGAGAGGGTCAGAGTCGAACTGTGGCGATAACTTTTTAGAATGGTCGCTGGAGAAGGTGACAGGCCCACAGTTAAGTACCCCTTCAGGTTTGATGTGGGGCTTTCAAAAAATCCTCAGGTCCTCTGTCTACCAGGGTAGATTTTGTTCCTCTTCTGGAAAGCCAGCCTTCCCAGTGGATCTTCTGGAGTCTCTTTCTTGTCTTTGTTTGTCATTGATTAACCTCTCCAGACAAAGGGCTCCATCATCTTTTAAGTGTTGGGGATGAAGACCAGCCCCTTGTACATGCTGGGGGCAAATGCTCTGTATAGCTTTAGCCTCCTCAGAGAAACCTTTAGGGCTGTTTCCCATTACTTCCTCTACTCCTGTCTGTCTCCCTCTCAGTCCCTTGCCCCACCTCTGTGTGGACCACCTGGAGTTGAGCTGCTACTGGGCTCTCAGCTGCTTCCTCCTTGGCTTGAGGAGCCATGCATTCTAGAAGTACTTCTCCACACTCCCTAAAGTGGAAGAGATTCTTCTAGAAAAGATCTTTCCCCCATTCAGAAGTTGCAAGGAAGTCTCTTCAGGCACTTTCCTTCCTAGGACCCATTTGTACCGAGGAACTTTCTGGAGTGGGTCCCTGGTTCTGGGAATGGACAAACGTGGCTGGGCTGGTTTTCTGTTTGCTTATTTGTGGTCTTGGGAAAAGAGAAGCTGTAGTTGACCTCAGCTGATGAGAGGACCAACGTCTTCCCCTCCTTGGCTGACTTGCTTTCTCCCCATCCGTGTGAGCGGCATTCATCCTGTCCTCCTGTCCTTTTCTCTCCTGGCTTTCCCCTCTTGCAGATCTCCTGCTTGAAGGCTTGTGCCCTGGTTTGCTCCTATCAGCCCTTGGCTGGCTAGGCTGGGGCCAGAGTATAACCTCAACCCCCCCAATAGTATCTGGGAACCTGGGAAATGCTGGCCTCTTTTGAAGGGGAGGCTGTGACTGTGAGGGGATGAATCAGTCCTGCTGGGCCTTAATTGATGACTTTGCACCTAGGGGCATTTACAGTTTTATTGGAAAAAAAAAATTTCTAGCTACTCAAGTCAATCAGGCAATTGACCAATCTATACATCCATCTATTATCTGTTTGTCTACCTAGCCATTGATTAATCTTTCCTCTCTCCCCTTCCCAATCTTCGTTATTGAGTAAATATATAGAGAAGGGCCTGATGACTAACTGGGTTACCCTTGCTGGCCACTGACTGTGCTGGACTCAGCATGTCCTTAGGGAAATGTTTTCAGGTTCATTCATCCTCTTTATTCCTTCGGGCTCTATCTTTCTCACCAAGTGGAACATATCAAAATCAAGGTTCAGCTACACTTTACACACCCACAGTCTGTTTGTAACAGGGAATGGTTATGTACGTCACACACGAAGGGTCGTAACTTTGGAGCACATTGGAGGTGAGGTGGAACTGTTTCCCCTACCCAAAATGCTTGGAAATGTTTTTGGTTTTATTTTCCCTTTTAATTTCATTTTGTGCGTGTGTGTGTGTGTGTGTGTGTGTGTGTGTGTGTGTGTGTGTGTGTGCACGCACGTGCACACTTGAGCATATGTGGAAGATGGAACACAACTTCTGGAGGTTGGTTCTTCCCTAGCACCATGCGGGTTTCAAGGATGGAATTCAGGTTTGGCGACAAATGCCTTTTTCTCCTCACAGAGGGGTCTCACAGAGATCCACTGTCATAACGTTAAATGTTGCTTCCTTTTTGTATGTTTTCCTTCCATAAGCGACTTATCTGTGATCTTGTTCCCAGAAGGCAGGGAGTGTGTGAACTGCGGGGCAACCTCTACCCCACTGTGGCGACGAGACGGTACCGGGCACTATCTTTGCAATGCCTGCGGACTCTACCATAAAATGAACGGGCAGAACCGGCCCCTTATCAAGCCCAAGAGGAGGCTGGTAAGTTTTTGGAAGGACTGAACTCATGTAACCATTTTGTGTTTTTCATGCTGTCTCTGGGAATGATGGATTTCTGCAGGAAATTGGCAGGACAGTTTTCTCTTCTTTGTTTTTCTTCCTTTTCCTTGTTTTCACTTTTTCTCTCTCCCAACCCCTTCATTCCTTTTTTTTTCCCCTTTCATTTTTTCAAATTGGATCCTGAAAAAACTTATTATTATTATTGTTGTTGTTGTTGTCTTTTAAGTACAACTGTGTCAATAGTTGCTGTGTTACAGACAGAGATCTAGTGTGGGAATAAAATATCCTAGTAACCATTTAGAACATACTTTGGAAGTAGTAGAAGGCTCGGAGGAAGAAGTTACAGATCTAGGACTGTAGTTGAACCACTGGTATTAACACTCTAAGATTGATTGGGCTTAACGGTGTGGTAGTGCACTTTCGTAAGCCCAGAATTTAGGAGGTTGAGCCACAAGATCAGGTGGAGTTCAAGGCCCCCTCAGTCACATATTGAGTTTGAAGCCAGCCTGGGCCATGGCATTGATAATGAATTAACTGAATTTCAGAATCAGCTCCTCGTGTTTCTCTGCTTCTTGGTCGGATGCATTGAGGATTTTACGTGGGTGATCCCTGTCTTGACTGTTGGTCTCAGCTAGCCTTGGGTTTTATTTTCTTTAAGCACCTATCCAAAGGGTGATAATTTCTGGCTCCCACCACGCATGCTTATTTTTTTTTTTTTCTTGAGCTTTTTGATTATTAAGAATAATTATCCAACCTGGAACTACTGAGCATTTATAAAGAAAGCAAACAGGAGGCGTTTGTTTGTAAACTTGTCTCTGGAACCTTGGCCAGGATCGAACAGTGTTGAGTATATATAAGAGAGACAGTACGAGGAGTTGGCAGGGGCATCCATCCCCAGGCAAGATCAAAATGCTGACCTCACTGAGCACAGGGGAGGAATTTCCCCATGCAGATTCTTAGGGGGAAAACAGAGCAAAAACTGAACAGATGAGACCCCGCCACTCCTGTAAAGCATTATTTGTCTTCCCTGTCAGACAGCAGCACAGTTTAACACCTCTCACATCCTCTCTAGAAAAAGGAAAGCTCTCCAGGGCTGGAAGTGCCCATGTGACTTTAAATTTTTTTTTCAATCTTAGATCTCTAGGCCTCCTTCTATCTGATCTTTGCCCTTTTCTCTAACTGTCTCAATCCCCCCACCCCATGCAGTTTAGTTTTTTTTTTTTTTCTCTCTCTCTCTTTCTCTTATGTGCAAAGCCAACTTCCTAGGAAAAAGCTGCCGGATATCTGAGTGCTAGAGATAACTCATAAACAACAGCTCAGCTTCCCCAACTTAAACATCAAGATGCTTAGACGGATCAGAACAAGAAGCATAAAAAAAAAAAAAAAAAAAATGGCTGGAGGTGTTAGCTCAGAATGAGTGTGATCACACCGCAAAAGAATGCCCTGAATCACTCAGAAGCCAGCCTAAGTAAAACATCAAAAACAAAAAGAGCAACCCCCCCAAAAAACAAACAACAACAACAAAAAAACAAACAAACCAAAAAAAACCCCAAACCATACAACAATAACAACAAAAACTTCTTGTTGAAATAAGAAGTACAGTTACAGTTTTTAATTTTAAAATAAAGACAAAAAGGTTTTAAAAGCTCTGAAAAGTGTCAGTTTTCTGATGGACGAAGGAGAATTTATCTGTCTGTAGACAGACCACAGGGGAGGGCTCAACTTCTGTTTTGTATGGGTTTGCCTCCACTCACCTTTCCTAGGAAGTCTGTGGAACACTTGAGTAACAATTGCTTTTAGTTTTAGTGTTCGTAGGCTGTCACAATGGAAGCTGCCAATCATAATCATCTCCCCTTCCTGGGGGAGGCATTGTTATTTTCAATTCCATTACAATTTATATGCTACACAGAGACACATAGGTTCCTCTCTTTTAACGTTTATTTGTGTGTATGAGTGTGTAGCGCATGCTATCGTGTGTGTATGTGTGGTGCATGCTACGGTGTGTGTGTGTGTGTGTGTGTGTAGAGGATAACTTGCAGGAAGAATTGGTGCTCTCCTACCATGTGAGTTAGTGCTGGGGATTGAACTCATGTTATCAGGCTTGCCGGCTGAGCCATCACACCAGATTTTTCTCCCTCTCTGTTTAGATGTATTCTACTTCCAAACATCTAGAATCCTTTGTTTTCTTTTCCTTTCTCTTTCTACCTTTGTGCTGGGGTATAGAAGTCTAGGCTCATGCGTGCTAAGAACATCTAAGCCACATTTTCTGCTTTCTTACGTGTCCTGCCCCTTCACTTCAGCTCTGTCTTTCTAGCTTGGTTGTTTTGTTTCGCATATTTGCAGACCTACTGATAACCACCCAGCCCATAATGTAGCTAGCTTCTCCAATGAGATACATAGCAAACACTGACATAGAAGAGATGACCGGTGGCCAGATCTATAGCTTTCCCTGCTGCTAGTATTCCAGAATTCTCATATGTCTTAGAACTAGAAAAGGTTGAATGGCTTGCCTAGTTTAAGTACTTATTGATGTCCTGTCACTGAGCCCAGCAGTGTGGTTCTGTGCAATCCTGAAAGTTTGCACAAACTCTGTCTTACCAGAGACGTATCTGACGCACATGTGTATGTATGTATGGTATTTACAATGTAGTGCAAAGAAATACATATATATATATACTGAATTCTTTCTTCAGAGCACTCATTGGATCAGTTGGCTTTACATATTTTCATTATACATTCAAGATTATTGACCTGGGAAAACTGGTGGATGCTGAGTGGACACTGTTGGGCTTTCTCTATTTCTTCTGAAATACCATCAGAAGGTGATAATAATCATGTGTAACATAATTGTCACAAACCATTAGGCGTTGGTTTTCAGTAGAACTTTCTTCCAGAGGGCACAGGAGGGAAATCATATTAAACGATCACATTTCACAAGGGCAGGTGGCCAAAGGCTCCAGAACCAGCATCCCCACTCTTGGGTCTTACTGACTTATTTCCAAAATAGCAGGAAAGCAGCAGCCTCTCCACAGTGATAGAGAGAGAGGGGCTGCTTTTAATTCCACTTCCTTACAAGCCCAAAAAGAATCAGTTAAAAAAAAAAGTTTGCGTTTGGCTGTTCCAAGCCCATGGGAGCAGATCTGCGGGACAGCCTAGGGGCTCTGAAAGGAAGGGAATATGTCTGCTGAATCCAAAATCGCCACTGGGTTTCCAGACAGGCCTTTGAGCTTTTGCTGTGACTTCGTGCTCAATGCACTATTGGTAGAGAATAAGGGGAGGGCGCTGTAGTCCTTAGTTTCATGTTATTAAAATCACACCAGCATCTATTTTTCTTCCTTCTTCTTGCCTTCTATTTTTTTCTCCTCCCTTCTTCCTTCTTTCCTTCCTTCCTTCCTTCCTTCCTTCTTTTCCTTTCTACTTGCCTTCCTTTTGGGGTGCACTGTGAAGCCAGTCCAGGCCTTTTGCGACTGTTAGACATCCCTTACACTGAGCCCAGTCTCCATTTTCCATCCCAGAAATTCCTTACAATAAATATTTTTGGGGGGCGGTTTAAGACAGAGTCTCTCTGTGTAGCCCTGGCTGTCCTGGACTCACTTTGTAGACCAGGATGGCCTCGAACTCACAGAGATCTGCCTGCCTCTGCCTCCTGAGCGCTTAGAACTTTCTTGATGCAACTGGATGCTTTGCCTTCTGTTCTTGTCTTTACAATTAATTTGGAGCTCAGAATCTAAAGTACTTTTTTTGTTTTTGTTTTTGTTTTGTTTTTTTGAGACAGGGTTTCTCTGTGTAGCCTTGGCTGTCCTGGACTTGCTTTGTGGACCAGGCTTGCCTCGAACTCACAGAGTCACCTGCCTCTGCCTCCCAAGTCCAGACTCATTTTTGAGTTAGCATTTTCTTTTTAGGATGAGAAAGAGGGGTGTATTTTTAGAAGCGACAGATCCATTTTCTTTTTATTTTATGTGTACATGTGTGTGTGTGTGTGTGTGTGTGTGTGTATGTGTACATGTGTATGGTGTATGTGGGTGTGTTTGAGATATAGTCTTTAGAATATCTGTATTTATACATCTACATATAATTCATTATTTTAGCTTAGCATACAAAGGACTGTATTTCATCAGGGTGTCGGGACATCTGTATTAGCTTAGCGTATTCTCATTTGTTCCCCTCTTCCACTATGTAGCCCCAGCTGGCAGTAATCCTCCTGCCCCAGCCTCAGAGTTCAGGAATCCCAGGCAAGCACCACCAACCACGCCAGCTAATTCAACATAATGAGTGGTTTCTTAGCTCATCATTGCTTTTCTCTTGCTCTTAGTGTCCCTGGAAGCCATTAGCGAGGTAGAGAGCAACAGTTTTGACTGTATTTCTTGTAAAAGAACTCTTATGGGCCTACAAGTGATGAGTGGGACCAACTAGGAGCTGGGGACCAAAATTAGCCAATGGGAAGTTGTCACTCTTAAAAGATGAACTTGGTGGTACACTTCATGGGGATGGAGGGAGTGGGTAACGTTCCCAAGGAGATGGCCTTGGTGTCCTGCTTCTCTCCAGTTCTGTTCGGGGAGACAGCAAGTTCGGCATTTGCCTGCTGAGGTCCAACCGACTCCTAGACACCGGATTGGCTGCCTCTTTCTTCTCAAGGACGATCTGGCATCTTTACGACTTTCATGTGGGCCACTTGCTAGTTTTGATTTCAATGTCTTTTTTTTTTCCCCCATCCAAGTCTGTCTCAGTAGCTTTGCCAATGAATCTACTATTTGTTTCATTTTTATCCTCTCTCCCTGTCTCCAGTCGGCAGCCAGGAGAGCGGGGACATCCTGTGCGAACTGTCAGACCACCACCACCACCCTCTGGAGGAGGAACGCTAACGGGGACCCTGTCTGTAATGCTTGTGGACTCTACTACAAGCTTCACAATGTAAGTGGAGCTGGGCCCAGGTGGGGTGGGGGTGGGGCGGGATCCTGACCGGGACTTTGAAGCAGCATCCGGATTTCTGATGGGTCCGGGTCATCCTCTTGGGAGCTAAGCAGTTTGTTCAGATAACCAGCGCGGTAGGACTGGGTTTATTATTTGTTTCTTGGTTCTCTGAGACAACTGTTTTACATACCCTGGGCTAGCTTTGAACTCTACATGTAGATGGGGTTAGCCTTGAACTCCTTCTGGGCCTCCTGTTGTAGCTTCCGGCTTGCCAGGACTACAGATGAGTGTCGCTACATGTGGCAGAATGTAGTTCTGAAAATATCTTTGCTGAGATGGAAAGGATTAGAGACAGAGAGGGAAACAGGTTCCCTGTGGCTAAGCATAACCACAGCCCTCTGGCACTTAGAGAGCTAAGGCAGGATGACTACCCTGAGTTGTAGGTCAGCAGGGCCTGCACAGCTAGAACCGGGCCAACCAAGGATACAGAGCAAGGTCCTGCCTCAAAAACAATAAGAACAACAAAAATGGAGAAGAATACAGCTACCTACCGATTTAACACGTTCTGGATAGCTTTTATGTGAGCTTAAAACCTGATAAATATCGTGGACTTGTATAAGTTTTAAGGGGGAAAACATCTTGGAAAACAGAAAAAAAAAAAAAAATCATCAGTTCTAAAGCCAGGTCAGGTGGCACATGACCTTTAATCCCAGGGCTTGGAAGACAGATGAAGGTAGGCTGTTGGCAGTTCTGAGCCAGCCTGGTCTACATAGCGAATAGTCACACATCCAGGGCTACATAAAGAGACACTATGCCAGAAAACAAAACAAAGCAAGAAATCACCAATTCTGCTTTGATATTCCCTTTTGTGGGGTGGGGGTTGGGGTGCTGGGAAGTGGTAGGGGGGTGAGGTGAGGGTAGGGAGGAGCACCTCCCTTGCAGGAGGAAGGGAAATGTGCTGCTGTCCATTTCTGAGGCAAATAGGATAGAAAGATTTGGTTACTGATGGCTGTCCCTATGCTGTGAACTTCAAGTGATCCCCTGTGTGACAAACATGAGCTGAAATTTCATTGACTGTCTCTGTCCCAACGGGTTTTCACATGTAAACAGTGGAGGGAAAGAGTGAGGCTGGAATGGTAGGGGGAAAAAAAATGATTACTTCCTCCTTCCACATAGCGTGAGCAAATGACAACTGCCAATCACCAGAGTCTAGCCCGATCTATCCTCACCTTTTTTTTTTAATGGGGTCTCATATCGTCTAGGTGGCTTTGAACTCACTATGTAGCAGATGACGGCCTCAAATGTATGGTTATTCCCAAGGGGCGTGGGGGAGAATGTCACCTCTCTTATGTTCCTCAACTTTACCTGATTCTCCTGAAGTCTTCTTGCCTTTGGCAGAGTCTGGGAGGAATGAGGAAGAAGTAGAAACTTTTGCTTGTGGCTATTCTGGCAGTAACTAACTTTACCCCAGGAATACCTGGGAATTAAAGAGGAAGCCCTGCCCCCCTTGCACTTGCGTGTGTGCTCTCTCTCTTTCTCTCTCATAATGTTTCTGAGATTCCATGGGAGCCTAAACTCACATCTGTTGACATGGTCCCATTCTGTATTGCCCAGTATAAGGAAACTAGAGACTTCCTAAGGATCTGCTGTTCTCCCCACCCAACCCTACCTTGGGACCATGGTACACTTGCTTTCAAATACGGGGCAGAGCAGAGCAGTTAGAAGGATTTGTGATTAAAATCTGGTAGGATTAGGATATTAGCATATATTACCTCTCCATGTAGCCCTATAGCCTATGTGGTTGTTTCCTGAGCTACAATTTCTATCTCTCTAAGAATGTCTGTTCTACTGGATGACATGTGAGCCTCAGAAAGCCCTGCGATGTGGACAGGGCAGCGACTCTCTATTTTAGTTGTGCTAGGAAAGCATTATACATAGCGTGTGCGAGGCAGCATAGCTAGAGAAGTCAGGGCTGATTGCAGGGTGCCAGAGACCTTCCCTGGACATTGAGAGCATCAGGGGTGACAGGAGACTTGGAAAAACAGTCTGACCTTACAGTGCAGCACAGTCTCCACGGACTGTAATGTGTGTGTATTTCTTTACCACCTTCATGGCTGTACCTAGCTACCTAGAACTTCTTTGAATAGTAGTGATGAGTTGTGATGAAGCTGGTTTCTCATACAAATTCATGTGTGCATAGTTTTGAATGATAATGATTCCCCCCCACCTCCATGGTACCAGACATAGAACACAGAGCTTTATGTGTGTGAGACAAATGCTATAACACCGACTCGCACTCGCTCTTAACCTATTGACTTTTTCTGTTCCTCATCCCTCTCTCATTACTTCCTGGACCCGGCAGTTCCCCTGCTTTGGCCCCCAAATGCTACTGTTATAAGGCTAAGGCCAGGGGAGAGGAGAATTTTCTCATTCTCATGTGTGCATTTCCCTCTTTTCTCCTGCCTTTTGACTTGGTGCAGCTTCATCAAAGGAGGCAACTTAGGTGTATTTAACAATAAGATAATAATCTGCGACCATTTTCTTGGCGTGTGATTTCTTCTGCCCATGCCGTGCCTGCACACGTATGGCACGGGCTCCTCTCCTCTTATCTGAGTGTTTAGAGGGTTGCCTATCTCTGCATCAGCGTATCTAGGTGTGTTGTGACTAGCTATCTGTGGCCGTGTAGTTATTGGTGTAACCAGATATTATATTTAGATATCTGGCTGTGTGCACCTAGGGACTGGTGCACACAGTGGTGTATCTAGACATTATCTTAGGGAAGGTCTGATGTGGGAGTGGATGCCTGTCATCTCTGTGGGCGGCGTCTTTATCTCCCTGACAACCTGAACAAGGAGCCCCGAGATATTTTTCTGGCACTAACTTTGGCTTTTTTTTGCTTCTACTCGCTCTGTCTTCCTGTCACAGGGGTAAATAAGGTCTGAGGCCCCAATGTGGGGCTCTGTATCCCTCTTGGGTGACCTCTGTAAGCACCAGGAAGCCATGTACTTACCTGCACCCAGAAACGTGGTCCTTCTTGGCTGCTTGGATCTTTTCTTCCTTAACTGTCATTTCTGGCCTCGGAAGCAGAGAAGTGAATACTGGAGCCAAGGCAGCCTCTTTATTCATGTTTGAGAAGCCTGGGGTCTGGGGCTGTTTACCCTCAGGGTGGAAGGCAGGACTGGGCCCTGGTTGCCTCTCCTCAAGATTCTCATGGTCACATATGCGGTCGAATCTTTGTAGCAGATATGTGCTGGTGACATTGAACTTCCCTGGCTCTTTAATGAAGAGAAGCTCTATTAACTTTGTAAAGCCCCATCCTTGATTCTGGGTCCCCAAAGTATATGCATTTAAAAAGGATGCTTAGGCCAGGCACACACCTTTAATCCCAGCATTTTGGAGGCAGAGGCTGGTGGATCGCTGTGAGTTCGAGGCCAGCCTGGTCTACAAAGTGACTCTAGGACAGCCAAGGCTACACGGAGAAACCCTGTCTCAAAAAAAAAAAAAAAAAAAAAAAAAAAAAAAAAAAGACCTCATATGATGGCATGTACCCATAATCTCAGCTACTCTGTTGTCTGAAGCAGGGAGATTACAACTGCTTGCCTGGGCCACTTAGGAAGATGCTTAGCCATGAACCAAAAGGATGTTTAGGTGTCAGAGGCTAGTTCTCTGTCCCACTCTTCTTCGCTCCCACACCTCCCCCACCCCCTCCAACCCCCAAATCAGTGAGGGTCTTGCCTGCAATTCCTAGTGAGCTTCAAAGCAGGCTTTGCATCTTTACCTGATGTGTCCTTGGTTTTTAGTTTTGGCCATGAGTGTCCTCACATGCCACTAAAGGACTTTGGGTCCTCTCGGCTGTGACTAGCTGCTTGTTCAGTTCCAAGTGCTGAGGCAGGCTGGGAGAAAGTGGCAGCTTTCAAGCCCCACCGTGGCTGCTGTTGGGTAATGTGGGCACAGGGTTCTTGTTTGAAAGAGCACACAGCTTTCGCACAGGGTTCTGGGCTGTGCATGTAGCTCCTAGCAGGGTTAGGCCCTGGCTGCCATCCCCAGAACCTTCCTCCCTGCAAAAGTCTCAGAACACACACATTCCGAAGGAAGGTTTTCCAGCACATCATGCTGTGGGAAAAAAAAAAAAAAAAAGCCAGGTGGAAGAGTGGCAGCCAGACCTTGCAGGGAGGTACAGGAGACCTAGTTTCCCAGAAAGATAGATTTCAACACAGGAGGCTTGGCTCTCTCCGCCTCTGTGTAGATTCATCAAACAAGTAAACAAAATGGCCTGTGTCATTGTCGTCCCCTCGCCCCTGAAAGTTCCTCAAAGTCTAGCTTCATGAAAAAGTCATAGGGAAGTTTTGAGGAGGCCATGCTATTGTGTTTTAGTTGTCAGACATATACTAGGTGGGCCGCAAACATGCCAACTTCCTTGAGTCAGATGTTGCTGAGCTTAGCTGACTTGGGCTTGGGACCTGTGGGCTTTGGAAGCAGTGGCAGCTGACTCAGAAGGCCTGTACCCTAGACCCTAGGCCCTGGAAAAAAGGAAGGAGCAGCTGGGAATAAGGAAGGGATAACCAACACAGAAACACAACCCTGGCCTGGGGCAAGTGGCTACTGTGCAAAAAGCCTGTACATTTCAAAGGCAGCAAAAAAGTAAAAAAAAAAAAAATTGATCTTTGTTTAGATTAACAGACCCCTGACTATGAAGAAGGAAGGCATCCAGACCCGAAACCGGAAGATGTCTAGCAAATCCAAAAAGTGCAAAAAGGTGCATGACGCGCTGGAGGACTTCCCCAAGAGCAGCTCCTTCAACCCGGCCGCTCTGTCCAGACACATGTCATCGCTGAGTCACATCTCCCCATTCAGCCACTCCAGCCACATGCTGACCACACCGACGCCCATGCACCCACCCTCTGGCCTCTCCTTTGGACCTCACCACCCTTCCAGCATGGTCACTGCCATGGGGTAGAGGGGAGAGCCCTGCTCCAAAAGCCCATGGAGTCTGCGAGTCTGCAAAGAGTCCCCCTCCCCCCACGGCCCCTTCTACTTGCGTTTTTTGCAGGAGCAGTATCATGAAGCCCGAAAGCGACAGATCTATGTTTTTTGAAGGCAGAGAGCAAAATGTTTGCTTCTTTTCCAAAAGGAGCTCCGGGTAGTGTCTGTGTTCCAACCACTGAATCCGGGTCCCATTTGTGAATAAGCCATTCAGACTCATATTCCCTATTTAACAGGGTCTCTAGTGCTGTGAAAAAAAATATTGCTGAACATTGCATATAACTTATATTGTAAGAAATATTGTACATTTGAGGAAGACTTTATTGTACCTGGATAGCTGTAAGAAAGGCATGAAGGACGCCAAGAATTTTAAGGAATATAGGGAAAATAAAGTATGGAGATACAGAAGAAACTAAGTCTGATGTCCAAATGGGCACACTGTCAGTTTTGTTTCCCTTTAGTTGTTTGATGCTTTAAAAAAAAATAAAAAATAAAAAAACCAAAAATTTTAAAAAGGAGAAAAAAAAGAAAAAAAAAAAAAGAAATAAAAATAAAAAAAAAGAAAGAAAAGGAAAAAATCCAAGAAAAAAAAAAAAAAAGGTTGTAGGCAAATCATTTATTCCAGGCTGTGAGCTTTTACAAAGAAAATTTCAGATCTGGGCAATCAGTGTGAAATCTCACCGATCGCCAATGAAGATTTGAGAATGTGATGTCTAGGCCTACACCCTCTGTGAATCAGTCCCTGTAATTGTTGTTTGTATGTACAATTCAGAAGCACCAAAATAAGAAAAAGATGTAGATTTATTTCATCATATTATACAGACTGAATTGTTGTATAAATTTATTTACTACTAGTGTTAAGAACTGCTTTTTTTTTTTCTTTTTTTTTTTTTTTTTTTTTTTGGTTTTAATGTTTTCCTTCTCTCTGGATTTTTGGTTGAATAAACTAGCTTGCTTTCAGTTGACTTAAGGTGGACGTCCTCTGGAGGGTTTATTTTTCCTTTTATTTTTGATGATATTTATTAAATAGCTTCTATGGGCCAGCGGTACCTGTCTTTTTCGTCACTTGCAGCCTAAGCTATGAAGGTAGCAGCATACCAGCTACCAACGTGCATGTCAGCAACCTGGCCACTGACAGGCCTTGTCCTGAGAGCAACCTGGCTGACTGTTAGCCCTGTGTGTCTGTATTAGTGATCACTGCCTTTTAAACAGTCTGTTGGAATAATACTATAAAAATAATAAAGTTAAAATATTTTAAAACAACAAAGCAACACTGTATCAAAGTGATGGCCAAGCTCTTATAGAATTTGGTAGCACTAGCTAATTTCAGAGTTGTTTTCTTTTTAAGCATCCTCAAACAAATATGTTAGTTGTTAACCGGGAGACCATGTGAATCCTCGAATGGGAGAATTGTGAGTTCTACTGTTGTTTAGAGAAATCTATGCCTGGGCAGGCACAGCTTCTGGGGTCCTCCTGTGAGCTGCCTGCTTTCCTTGGGTTCCTCCTGGGGAGACAATCTTAAAGGAAGAATGGGGCTGAGGTGTCCAGGTGCAGACCCCTCTGACACTGCAAGCCAGCCAGGAGCTCCTCAGTTCATTCCGGGATTACTTTGCTGCTGTTGGAGGAGTGGCCAGGATGTCTGCGCAACATGAGATGACCCTTTGGAAACCTGCTGTGTTCCCTTTGCCCTGCTGACAGAATGTGTAACTCTGGCATACACCTAAGAGTCTGTTAACCGCCTCTGCTTTCTTAGCACATATTTTAAATCTAAACCTAAAGCTGAATGTTGAAATAAAAGAGTGAGAGAACTGGCATGCAGGCGTAGATCTTGTTGGCTCCCGATTGATGACCAACAGTCTGATAATGGTCTTCAATCCCCTCTAAAGCACGTAGGGAAGAGGGTCGGTCATACTGAACCTGCGAGATTTTATTGTCAGGTTGGTCCCGCGTCTCAGGAGTCCCCACTTGTCTTCGTAAGACCATTTGTGTTAATGCCCTTTCACCTTAAGAACAAGGAATTCAAATTCTTGACATTCCTGGAGTGAGAAGGAGTAAGGGGGTGGAGGAGGGGGGGGGGACACAGAAAAAAAGTCCCAATACTAGCCTGCATGAGCTTTGCTTTGCTGTAGGTAAGGTAGCTACCTCCTGGTTCTTTGTCATTTCTTCATAGCGTTCCATACTTTGATTTAATTCTCCAAGCTGCTTCTAGAAGATGGTGGAAAAATCTTATGAAATATCTCTATAGCTGGATGATAATGGCTCAGATTTCCTTTGGATTGTGTCTCTATTAAAAAAAAAAAAAAAAAAAGACAGCAGAAGAACGTGAGAGTTTAATCTGGAAAAACAAGACAAGAACCAAGATACTTGCCGAAGTGTTTTTGAGTAAATTGTATCCTCGATCAGTTTTCAATCTGTTGGATCTCATTTTTCAAGTAACTGTATCAGCGTAGCCGTAGATGAATGTTTGGAATATAATATGGAGCTTGGGAGAAGGGAAGAAGATACAGTGATTTGGGTTAGGTCCCCCCCCCCTTTTTTTCTATCTTTTAACAGGGCCTCACACTGTAGATTGGGTTGGCCAGGTACTCAGGGCAATCCTCCTGACTCAACCTCCCTGCTGCTGGAGTGGCAGGTGTGAGCCAGCACACCTGACTTGGGTTAGCTCTTTAAAAACATTTCAAAGGCTAAGATCACAGAGAAGAAAACAGAACAAAACCAACTCTCCTCCTTAGGAAGACCACAGTGTAAATATCACTGGGTATACGACACACTTTAAGATGGTGGTGCCAGCTCTTGCCTCCAGGCACAGCACTGGGGAGCCATGTGTCCTGGGGAGGCATATATACTGTTACCTTTCGTTAGAGGTCTGCCTGGGCTACCAGGTTAGTTCTCAGGCAGCCTGGGCTACAAAGTGAGACTCCATCTTCAAACAAGACAAAACAAAACAACAACAACAACAACAAAGACAGAGACAGAGAGAGAGAGAGAGAGAGAGAGAGAGAGAGAGAGAGAGAGAGAGAGA
>OU015749.1:8998341-9036372 GCA_907169655.1 Acomys percivali
CTCTCTCTCTCTCTCTCTCTCTCTCTCTCTCTCTCTCTCTCTCTCTCGTTTTCCCATTGAGGAAGGGGATAAACAGAGGAAGTAAACCAATGTTCACAAAAGCAGTTCCTTTCCGGGAGCCTTGCTCACATCCCTTCCTGACTGGCCCTTGGCTCCTTTGCAGGGGACCCTGGTACATTAGCTACATTGTCTGTGGTGCATTTTAACAATCCCCTGTCATGTCTGTGTGCACGGTTTGTCAGGCTGAGCATTGGCGAGGGGATTTGGAGAGTGGGCCCCCCTCACCCCGCCCATCCTGTTGACCCACAGGCCTGGAGTGGAACAGAAGCCACGCCCCAGGAAACACCCATCTCCCTGGCCTTGTGGGAGGGGCCCAGGCCACAGTAAGAGCCTAAAGGTTGTGTCAACACCTGAAAGGACATTGTGTTATCAAGGAAGCAGCTTTGGGATGTGGGTTTTACAGCTCAAGGTGCTGACTAAGGATTCGAAGCCATCGGGCCCTAAAAGGGGACCTGATTCTGTGGCTTGGTCTGAGGGTGTTGGAGCCACAGAGACAGTGCCACAAAGAAAGCAGCTTATCTAGGTTATTTGGGGGAGGGGATGAAGGTGGGAAGGAAGCCGGTGGGGCACAAGAAACTGACAAGAAAATGAAAGTTTTGTTCTCTCCTTTCCCTCTCTCTCTCTCTCTCTCTCTCTCTCTCTCTGTGTGTCTCTCTCTCTCAAGTCCTCAAACACTACTTATTGTTGGGGATTGCACTCAAGCCCTCCCCCATGCTAGGCAAGCACCCCACCCCTGAGCTACATCCCTTGAGTGGCCTAAAACATTTTAAAAGGAGAAGAAATAGCAGTCACTCTTGCTGTTGAACTGACCAAGGGCAGGCAGTTTTGGGGGAACAATTGACCTCAAATGCCTCTGTGAATAAGTTGTTCCCTGGGGCAGGGGTGAGGGGTTGGGGGGCGGGGAGGAGAGGCTTGAGTAACAAGGTTGCTTCATTTTAATTTTCAGACCTTGTTCTGTAGCTCAGGCTGGCCAGGAATTTACGGGGATCCTTCTAGAAGTTGCTTTTTGAGGGTCACTAAAGCTCCATTTGAACTGGAAAGGGCCATCAAAGACAAGCTTGTAATCTGACCTGTGTAAATCTTTCAGTTGACAGCATTGTTCACCACAGTGAATCTCTTCAGGGCTCCCTTCTGCAGCTGAGGAAGTGTTTGTTGGTCTGTTAGTTTTGTTTTTTAATGTGTCTGCATGTTTTGTCTGCATCTACGTGTGCGCCCCATGTCCATTCTTAGTGGCCTTAACAATAAGAAGAGGGTGTTGGATCCCTTGGAATGACAGATGGTTATGAGCTGCCAGATGGGTGCTGGAAACTGAACTTGGGTCCTCTGAAAGAGCAACAGCCACTAAGTTACCTCTATAGTCCTCTGAGTAAGCTTTTAAAGGCACGGAACTTCCTTTGGAACAATATTTCCCATAGGCTAGTGATAGAATTCACTTTCAAATACCTCAGGACCTCTGCTAATTTCCCAAAACTTGTCCTCTGACCTTCACTCATGCACTATGGCATGTGTGCATCAACACACACACACACACACACACACACACACACACGCACGCACACGCACACGCACGCGCACGCGCACGCACGTGCACGCGCACGCGCGCACACACACATAAATAAATACGAGCAATTTATTTATTTTAAAATTATTTTTATATTTTACTTTTTGGTTTTTCGAGACTTGGGTTTCTCTTTGTAGCCTTGGCTGACCTGGACTCACTTTGTAGACCAGGCTGGCCTTGAACTCACATCGACCCAGCTGCCTCTGTCTCCCGAGTGCTGGGATTAAAGGCGTGTGCCACCAAGCCCTGCAGTTAGAGTAATTTAGAGCTCAGGAACACTGATCATTTGTTCAGTTCATTTCTTAAGACCTTGGATTACTCGGACCAGGCAATGGAGGGGACAAATGGGGTTAGCGGGCGTGAGGCTGGGAGGATGCAGTACACTGGCACCACCATGAACCACTGGCAAATTGTAGCTGACCTTCCACTGAGCGTATTCTTCAATTACAACTGGTGCTCCGTTCCTCAAATGGGTTTTCTCACTTGGTTTCTTTCACAAAAACTCTGTAAAGCTCTTGTTTCTATTATGGGTAAAGAGTATTCCAGAAAAAGCAAATAATTTGTCCAATGGCTTACATCTGCTAAGTGTAAGAGTACATAGCTGGACCCTGCTGGGTTATGAGTCTGTCCCCAAGAATAGGGCTAAAGGAACTAAGAGAATGACAGGCTTCAATAAACCTGCTCAGAGCTCAGGGCCTGGCTTATAACACTTGTTCCTTGTGTTTCGTTTAGCACACAAATGCCAGTGTTTTACCCCTTTGAACATTAATGAGTCCCTTTCCCAGAGGATACACTGAGATTATCCACTAAATACAATGGCTTCCAGCCTGGGGAGATGGCTCTGTAGGCAAAATGCTTGCCTTGAAGCAGGAAGTCCTGAGTTCGATCCCCAGAACCAATGTTAAAAAAATAAAAAAAAATAAAAAGCCAATTGTGGTGGCACGGTCTGGGGCTCTAGCTCTGGAGAGGCACAGCTAGGTGGACCCCTGGGGCTGACTGGCCAGTTAAGAACAGCTTCTTTGGCAAGGTCCGGGGTAATGATGGACCCTACTTCAAAACCATGTGAACAGTGCCTGAGGAATTACATCTGAGATTGTCCTCTGGCCGCCACATGTTCATGCATAGTTTTTTTTGTTTTTTGTTTTTTGTTTTTTTTTTTTGTTTTTCTTTTTTGCACAACAAGTGTATACAAGTACATGCACACAAAAGGTACACAGGTAAGAGAGGCTAGGAGGACCAGCCAACTGGTAAAGTGCTCTCTGCATGTGGACAAGGATCTGAGTCCACATGCCAACAACAAGATATCAAACTGACAGGGCAGTGTTTGTGTGTCTATAACCTTAGTGCTGCGGAAGCTGAGACACGATTCCTGGAAGAGGTCAGGGCCATCTTGGAGCAAGTTTCTGAGACCCTGTCTTAAAATAAAAATTATAGTGGCAGCTAGTGGCTGGGGTAGCTTGGTGGTACAGCTTCCTTAGCAGGCATAGGGCCCTGGGTTCCATCCTCAGGAAAAAAAAAAAAAAAAAAAAAAAAAGAGTGTGTGGGTGTAATAGAGACATTTGCATGGCAAAGTTTTACTCAACTGGAAGAGTGTGTACAACTGCTTGTAAAGGACAGAGGTGGACGTTATATGGGTCTTCTCCAGTCATTTCTTCCTTCCTTATTATTTTCTGAGATGAGGGGTCTCTCCCTGAACTGTGAGATTTGCAATTAGGCTAAACTATCTGGCCAGGAAGCCCCAGGAATCCTCCTCTCCCTGCCTCCTCAGCCTTGAGATTTTGGGCTTGTAGCCAGGCCCAGCATTTTGGGGGTGGTGGTGGTGGTGGGGGGGGCTGGTGCTGGGTTTGAACTCAGGTCGTCAGGCTTGCGTGACGATCAGTTTACTGACTGAGCCATAAAATAAAAGGGATTTTTCAGGATGGAATTTCAGATACTAGAGCAGGTGAGGAGGAGGAGGAGGAGGAGGTGGTGGTAAGAGCCAGAGTTCTGGGCTGCAGATATAAGAACACTTACCTACCATCTACAAGGCCCTGGCTTCTACCCCTAGCACTGGGGGGGGGGGAAAAAGAGGGGTAGAAGGAAGGAAGGGGGTAGAGAGAAAAGAAAAAAAAGCATCTTCAGCTTTCAGTAAAGAATACTAAGTATAAACATCTAAGCAAACTCAAGTGGTGCCAGCCTTCCCTTAAGTGCTTACCAACCTTGTTGGCTAACAGTATGTTCCTGGGAACAATCAGACTGAGAATGGGCCTCTGGCTCTGGGTGAGTGAGTCTGTATGCTCCACTGTGATGTTATAGAGAGGGCAGGGGGCTCCTTGGATCAGGGCCTCCAGAATTGCCCCTTAGACTTGAGAGTGACTGAAGATACGAGGGTTGGGTGCTTCCTTCACGTTGCTGCTGCCCTTACCCAGCATGCTGTACCCCTCTGTTTTAGCAGAAGCCAGTGCTGCAGTTTGTAGATTATACAGGCCCTCTGCATCCTTAGCTTTGCCTCCTGGATTCCTGAGCTGGACCACTTTCCTGCTTCCAACCATATCTGGAGAAGGTACGGATTTTCTTCTTTTCTTCCTTTGGTTTTTCTCTGCGTAGCCCAGAGTGTTCTGGAACTCGGTCTGTGGACCAGGCTGGCCTCGAACTCAGAGATCTGCCTGCCTGCCTCCAAAGTGTTGGAATTAGAGTCATGTACCACCACTGCCCAGTGGTAATGATGGTTTTAAAGGCCATAGCAACCACGTGGCCTGCTTTGCTAATCACCCGCGACTCTGATGAGGGTGGAGGTTTTAAGCTACAGCCGTGGCTAAGGTGAAGTTTAGGGATAAGGTGTCTCTGCTTTCCGTTACCCCAGATAGAGGAGCACTGGCGGAAGGTCCGCCCTCATGGCCAGCTGGCGGCGATGGTGAAAGAGGAGGAGGGCAAAAAAGCGCACGTCAATCCACTTTTTCCACCAGCGTGGCTCTCCAAGGTGTATTGTTGGCCCCATGTGCTCCTTCTGCTGCGGCCTGGGAAACTGATGCTCTGAGGATGTGACTGAGTTACAAAGTCTTGTCCCCAGGGGCCTGGCCTAGATCGAGGGAGTGTTGGCATATCTCAGCTCTAAAAAAACGATAAAATGAAAGAAGAAAGAAAAGCCCGCGATTCTTGAACTGAAGGGAAATCTCAGGCTGGCTGACCACTGAGAGAGCTGTCAGGATCTAGAAGATTCCTCTATGGGAACTTGTATCCTTTGCCTTCTTGTCTCTGAAGGGAACAGCTGAGTGCTGTCCTGGTCTTGTCTAGTGCCACCTCTATAAAGGATGGGCCTTTCATTAGCTCCACTTGGTTTTTTTTGGCTTTTTTGTTTTTTTGTTTTTGTGTTTTTGGAAAGAATCTCATGTAGGCCATGCTACCCTCTGATTTACAATGTGGTTGGTGATCTTGAACTTCTGGTCCTCCTACCTCAAGCCTCCTAAGTGCTATGGTTACAGGCATGAGCCTCCATGTCTAGGGGATGTGATGCTAGGGGTTTTTTGCTTGCTGACAAGCTCTCTACCATCTGAACTGCATCCTCAGCCCCAGCCTACTGAAGTATGAAAAAAAAACAGGGTGGGGGGGGGGGGGGATTAACTGGGGCTAGAGAACTGACTCAGTTGGGTCTGAGTTGGGATCTCCAGAAACTAGGTGAAAATGCCAGGCATAGCCAGGCATGGTGGCGTACACCTTTGATCCCAGCATTCAGAAGGCAGAGACAGGTAGATCTCTGTGAGTTTGAGGCCAGCCTGATCTATTGAGTAAGTTCCAGAACATCCAGGGCTACACAGAGAAACCCTGTCTCAAAACAAAACAACACAACATAATGTGACAAAACAAAACAAAACAAGCCAGGCATAGGACAGGCATAGTGGCACATGTATCTAATCCCAGTACCGCAGAGGTTGAGACAGGAGGATCACCGGGCCTTGCTAGCCAGCCAGTTTAGTCAAATAAGCTCCAGGTTCAGTGAGAGACTCTTGTCTCAAAAAGTAAGCCGGTGAGTGATTTAGGAAGACACTTAGATGTTGGCCTCTGGCCTCGATTTGCACATGTGTGCATATATGCACACATACTCCCCATGCACATATGCACCCCCCCACCCCCTCACCCCCCGACAAAACAGAGGAGAATTCTAGTCTGATCCCAGATTTTGAATGGACGACATGAACTTTTCACTGGAGACAGACAGCTGTATCTTGGCGAGAATTGATGCCGGAGTTGGACTGAAGCTTGCAAATCAATACAATGTGTTGGCTTGCTGGAAACTTGTCCCATTTTGTTAAGGATTACGTTTCTACATGGTTTGCAGACTAGATGTTAATCAGTGGCTCTTGGCCAGAGAGGGCAAATCCTACTAGCAACTAAATGCATTTAAGATGTCAGGGGATGACCAAAGAGGAATATGTATACAGAGACCTGAAAAAAAAATATGAAACCAGTTAGGAACGTAAAGGTCATTTTGTTGAGGGCAAAATTCTTGTGCAGGGTGCTGACAGTTTGCCCTCTGGGTGTTTTCAGAACTTAAGGGATCAAACTGTCCACACAAAATATGGAATGTCTGTACAGAAGCCCACGGACCCTTCTAGCCCAACCTTTTTGCCCTTTAATTACCGTGGCTCCAGCTTGATGCTGGATACCACCCTGCTTGTTGCATAGGCGTGGCGTTATGCGGTCAAATGATTGGCTGGCACCTCTAGACAGTACTTTAGAGGAGTCTTAGGGGATGAGAGGAAATAGAAGGCAGTCAGTCATAGCTCATCTGAAACTCCACAGATGAGGGGGGAAGCAGTCTTTTTCCACATTGCAGATGAGTTCCCAAGGAGAACTGAGCTTCTTTGCCACCGGACAGAAAGCCTCATCAAAGCTTCTCAAGGCACCATCAGACCCGGCTGCCACGAGGCTGGGACTCAGTGCTTGCCTAGTGTGCAGGAAGCCCTGGGTTTGCCCGGCATTGCAGAAACCAGGCATGCTTGGTGTGTACCTCTAAGCAACACTGCAGGAGAACCAAAAGGTCAAGGTCATCTTTGGTTACATAGGATGTTTGAGGCTAGCCTGTGCTATGGAATACTCTGTTCAAGGCACACACACACACACACACACACACACACACGCGCGCGCACACACACACACACACACACACACAGAGAGAGAGAGAGAGAGAGAGAGAGAGAGAGAGAGAGATTCTGATTTCTGTCTGGGGTGGTGATCTTAAGAGCGTAAGTTTCGGGCTGGAGAGTCAATTTAGTGTGTTAAAGCACTTGCTGTGCAAACATAAGAGCCTGAATTCGAATCCCTAGCACTAAAGCTGAGTGCCATAGCATGCATCCGCAATCTAATAATTCATACAGCAAACTATACATAGACGTTCACTAGATAGCCCAGGCTGGCCTCGAACTAAAGACCCTCTGTGCTCTATCACTGAGCCATATCCCCGCATAAGAGATCATCAGGACACTTGTTGGAAGCTTTCAGGCTAGTGAGCCTGACATTCACACTGGTGAGCAACAAAGAGTCCCTGGCTCACAGGGTTGATCTTTGAATTCTACCTGAGTGCTGTGGCATTTGTAAACCTGTAGTCACATACAAGAATGTGTGCATATGTGCACACACACACACACACACACACACACACACACACACACACACACACAGAGAGAGTCAGACACAACATCAAATGCCCAGAGGAGGATTGTGGAGCAGTGCGAGGTTTGCTGTGGACTCACTTCTATCTCCTTCAGTCCCCACCTGCTCTGTTTGGGGCAGTTGTCAGTAATGCTGGCCTTGTGGCATCATTTAGCTGCAGAACTTTGCTGCCAGTTGAACCTGTGCTCTGGGCTGATGTCACCTGTTCCTTCTCTCCTTGTATCCCACTCCATGCTGAGTCTGAGCTGATGCACTCTTGAGTTAAAGTACTGATGATGTTTAAAGGTTTCATGCTATTGTTCTTTGTTGGTATTTGCACAACAGAGAAACCTTTAATATTTTCACACTTAAACTAAGCAAGTGAATCTTGTGTGAATTCTAGGTACCAGGGGAGTTACAATGGTCTTGGTTTGGTTGGTTCTTGTGGTCCTGGAGATAGCACCCAGGACTTTACCCATTTCAGGCAAATACTGTACCAGTGGTTTATATTCCCAGACAAGATATAATATTTTTTGAGCAGAAATCTTTAGGGTCTTTTAGCATGTAGCACAATGCAGTTAAACAAACAAACAAACAAACAAACAAACAACAAGCAAAACAGTCAGGTATCGTGGCATATGCCTTTAATGCCAGCACTCTGGAGGCAGAGGTAGGGAGACTGCTGTGAGTTCAAGGCCAGCCTGGTCTACAAAGTGAGTCCAGAACAGCCAAGGCTACACAGAGAAACCCTGTCTCGAAAAACCAAACCAAACCAAAACCAAAACCAAACCAACCAACCAAACAAACAAAAAACCTCAAAGAACAAAAGCAAAAACATGTGTGTGTGTGTGTGTGTGTGTGTGTGTGTGTGTGTGCGCGTGCACCAGGCCACATGTGTGTCAGCCAAAGGACAACTTGCTGTCCTTCCGCATTGGCTTTGGACATATGAACTCATATCACCAAGGTTGGTTGTAACCACTTTACCTGCTGATCCATCTTACCACACCACTACTTCAAGACAGAGTCTTGCTATGTAGCCCAAACTGACCACTAATTCACACTCCTCCTGCCTCAGCATTCCTAAATGCTGAGATTATAGATATGTGCTGGCACAGAGAAGTTCACTGAATAACAGTTTTACCAGTTACATGTGGGGTGAACATGCATGTGGAAACATGGACAGTATTTTACTGTATCAGGAAATTAATATTAATAAGCTGTTTGTGGACCCGTCTCTGTGCAGACATGTGGCCACTGTGAGCATTGAGTCCTTAGTGGGTGCTTTACTGAGTCCTTAGTGGGTGCTTTACATAGACACAGCATCTCACTCCACCCTCCTGTCTATCCTGTGATGCACTGATTATAAGCCCAGATTTGCACGGGCGCACAGAGAAGCTTCAAGAAGGTAAGTAAACTCTAGTTTCATCTCCAGTGCTGTGTGGCTACCTTCAACACTGCGCTACAAGAGGCTGCCCTTCAGAAACAGAAGTCACGTGGGACACGGCTGTGCACACCTATAATCCCATCACAAGGGAGGCTGAGGCAGGAGGACCATGAGGTCAACACTAGCCTGGAAAACATAGTGAGATTCTGTTTTAAAAAGCCAAAGACAAGAAGCAAAAAGGAAGGGCAAAAGGGAAGGACTTGGAGCCTTACATTCACGGCTTTTGAGTTATTTTCCTTAGACACCTTTCCAATAGCTCTTTCTGCTGAGTGACTGCTGTTCTGTTTCTCCCTCTTAAGGCAACATCACTGTTAACCCTGCCTCCCAAAAGGTTAAGTTACTTGCCCAACATCTCACAGCAGGCAAAGGTCAAGGCTGGGCTGACAACTAAGCGCAGTGCTCAGGGATGCCTGTCCCTCAGGGAGTGTTCGTGGCGGAGGTGGGTTATGTTTAGATTTGGTTACTTGGTGGTCACCAGCAATCTTCAGGAGCCCAGTATAATCTCGCATGTAGAAACTCTGGCTTTAAAATCCCTTTCTGAGTGGCAGAATGGTGGTGCACAGCTGTCATCCCAGCACTTGGGAGGTAGAGGCCTTGAGTTTGAGGCCAGCATGTTTTATGTAGTGAGTTTGAATTCCAGGCCAAATGGGGATACACAGCAAGACTGTGTGTGTGTGTGTGTGTGTGTGTGTGTGTGCGCGTTTGAGATCTGAAGCAGGGTTTGGTATTACAATTCTGCCATTTCATCTGTTTGAGAGGCTGAAGCCGAAGAGTCACACACAGTTCAAGGCCACCTGCGACATGGGGTATAGTCAGGGCCAGCCTGGGTAACTCATCAAGATTCTGTCGCAAAATAAAAGTAGCAAAAGTGGAGAATAGGGTAGATATAGTTCAGTAGTCAGCACTTGTCTAGCACGAATAAGGTCCTGGAGTTCAACCCCATGCTCCGAAAAAGAAGGGAGTCAAGAAATAAAGACGGAGCTGGGCGTGGTGGCGCACTCCTTTAATCCCAGCACTCGGGAGGCAGAGGCAGGCGGATCGCTGTGAGTTTGAGGCCAGCCTGGTCTACAAAGTGAGTCCAGGACGGCCAAGGCTACACAGAGAGACCCAGTCTTGAAAAACCAAAAAAAAAAAAAAAAAAAAAAAAAAAAAAAAAAAAAAAAAAAGAAAGAAAGAAAGACGGACCCTTCCAGCACTGGGGCAGGGGGTGCCTGCCTCCTGGACAACCTCAAGGGAATGGTGCTTTTCCTTTCCACTGCTTGCCTGTCTCACACCTGAGTGATAACGGAGCTCCAGACGTGCCACGTGGAGACTTGCCGTCCTTAATTACGTCTAGGCTGGTAAAACTCAACCAAAGTAAATCACCCCCGACACTCCGTCCAATAAAAGAGCCATACCCTCTGTTCATAAAGGAGAAATTAACCAGGCTTGAGCACTAGAGGTTAGGAGAGGAGCCATAAAATATAATTACAATAATAATAATAATATTAATAGGGGTACACTCTTCGTGGCCTCGTGCCTTTCATCCCAGATCTGAGAGAGACTGGCTACTACTAATTAATATGATTTGGCCCTGTTGAAACTGTGTGCATGGGCCTGAATAAGAAACCAGGGGTTCTCTTGTTTGTGGTTGGGGACTGAATGCTGTTTTCTCTGTTCAGTGGAGGTGGGGTGGGGAGGACTGGTTGTGGGGGAGGGATGGTGGAGGGGTTGATACAATTCACTTCTCCGCTGGGCAGTTGGAAAGAGTTAATATGTAGACAGACATTAAGAAGGCTGTTTTACCTTACAGTTTTTCATATTCCTGTATTTCATGGCTGGGTGTGTTTGGTTTTTAAGTCAAACTTGCTGGGCTTGGCTTAGAGGCTTTTGGGGGCAGTGTTTGAACTGGGATCTGGAGGACACAGATCATAGATGTTGTTGAGTTGGGAAGGATGACCAGGGTGATGAGGAGGGACTGGCATGTGTGTGTGGCCAGTTTCTTCTTGCCTTTCATAGAGCTGGTGATGACCTTGGACTCTTCATCAGCCTTCATCCACTACCCAGGTGCTGGAATTACAGTGTACACACCCACTCCTAGTTTTTAATTGTCAAGAAGAAGAAGAAGAAGAAGAAGAAGAACAAGAACAAGAAGAAGAACAAGAAGAAGAAAGAAAAGAAAAGTGATGTGACAAGTGTCATTTTTTTTTTTTTAAGCATAGGTTTTAGGGGAGATGGTGACAGACAGTTGGGGAGCACTTTGCAGAGCTACCTATCAGACAGAAAATGAGGGAGGCCCAGATACGTCTCCTTGACCTGAGAAGTGGGCAGCCAAGGTCAGGTTGTCTCTGGAGCACTCTCTCATCTGTTGTTTTAGCTCTGGCTGCAGCATAGTAAAAATGACTGTGTGCTCTGAACCAGGTGGCCGGCATGGGAATGCTAGCTCTATCAGCGACTAGAGAATAATTCAACCTGGCTTGGCTTCATTGTTTATCCATATATATGTAATTGTGAGGACTAAGTAGAATGCTTTAGATGGTGCCCTCAGAGTGATGTTTATAACAATATCTTCGGTTCTATCAGTTCAAGGGTTAGATGATGTTGGTAGAGTACTTGCCTTGCAAGCAGGAGGGCCTAGGTTCAATTCCCAGAAACTATCTCCCTACATGCTGCTCAACTTCATGTGATTAAACAAGAATGAAATAACCCATCAACTCCAACTTGTGCTGTTGCTGTACTTCTGGGTGTGGAACAATGCACTGGAATGTGTTAGACCTATCCAGAGCCACAGCAAAGAAATCTGACACTCTCCCTAAGGAGCCACCAACTTTCAAGAACCCCTTTCTACTCCAGGCTAGAATGCTGCTGGGCTCAATCTTGTACAAGTCTTGAGCAACTACAGCTACTGTGCATTCATAAATTCAGGGGTCCACAATTGGCGTGGTGGTGCACACCTGTAATCCCAGCACTTGGGAGGCAGAGGTAGGCAGATCTCTGTGAGTTTGAGGCCAGCCTGGTCTACAAAGTGAATCAAGGACAGCCAAGGCTACACAGAGAAACTCCGTCTCGAAAAGCCAAAAAAGGGTCCTCTCGTGTTCACATGAGACTGTTTTGTGTTAGCCCTCCCAAAATGCTGGTCCTTTTTCTCTGACGAAGCATGAGTCCTAGCTAGAGGGTATGATGTAGATGTCCCATTTGACGTTGAACATTCCACAGTTACTTATTCTCATACTGAAATTATTTCTTTTTCTTTTTTAATTTTGTATTTTCTTATTATTGTATTTTTTTAACCTTTACTTTTCATATTATTAATTATTCACTTTACATTTGGTCATAGCCCCCTCCCTCCTCTCCCCCCTGGTCCTATTCTCCCCCCCTGTTTCCCCCCCTGTTTCCCCTCCCCCCCTGTTTCCCCTCTCCCCCTGTTTCTCCCCTTGACTACTCCCCAGCAAAGGGAAACCCACCTCACCCATCCACCCCAGCATATCAAGTAGAATCTGGACTGAAGGCATCTCCTTCCCCTGTGGCCCAGTGAGGCAGCCCGACTAGGGGAGAGCAACAAAAAAGCAGGCAGCAGAGTCCATGATAGAACCAGGCCCCACTTCCATCACTAGGGTACCCAGTGATGACCAAGCTGCCCATTGGCTACATCTGTGCAGGGGGCCCTGGTCCAGTCCATGCATAGTTGCTGGCCGGGGCCCCAGTCTCCACATGAAATAATTTTCTAAGCCCCTGAAGCTCTTTTGTTTCAGTGTGTGTGTGTGTGTGTGTGTGTGTGTGTGTGTGTGTGTGTGTTTTCTTTGTTTTGTTTTGTTTTAATATGCTATCTTGTTATGTGGCCCTGGCTGGTCTGGAACTTACTATATAAACGAGGCTGGTCTTGAACTTGACATCCTCCTGCTTCTGTCTCCCCAGTGCTGGGCTTCCAGGCATGCCTAAGCCTTGGTAAACACAAGCCAGGTCTTCATTTGTACCTTTCTCCATTTGTGCTATAAAAAGGCCAGAAGGAAAACAGTTTAATGAGAGGTGGCTATCTGCCAATGGCTTGGATTTGATCCGTCAACTTTTCATTTCTTCTTCTTGAAATCACCAGGTCTCTGACAGATGTGATGAAAAATATGCAGAATGCTAGTGAGTCTCCGTCTTTGCCCTGGCCTTTGCTTGTCACATGATAGCAGGCGAGGGGCTCCGTCTCCTCTGGGCCCAGTTTCTTCATTTCAAGGCCATAAGATATCATCAGATTTATGGCTTCCAGGTCCTTTGGTGAAGGGTGGAGTGATTAGAAAGTGTTGTCAGCTCCATTGTGGCTTATTTTGTTTTCTCCAACAGTTCCACCTAGCCCAGGATGAGGTCAAAGAGCTGGACAACATTGAAAAATGTTATAACACAGCCTGATATCTGACCTGTGGTCCAAAGGCACTCTTGGTGTTCTGGGTGAACATTGTCAGTGTGGATGCGAGGCTGGGAACCAGCCCCAGGTATATTCAGGGGCTCCCTAGAAACAGAAAAGACAAAGCATAGTAAAATCGGGGTGTTACCTCCAGTAATGATCCGAGTCAAGACTGATGGTGGATGGTCAGAAAAATGGGTGTCTACACCTGGGAGTGTGGGTGTCCACATCTTTCTCAACTGATGTGCCTGTTTCCACACTCGTACACTCATTCTGACATGCCAAGTCCTCATGCAAATGAGGTGAGGTTCATTTATTATCCTGGATTCTCAGGAGTATTTTCTCTTCCATCAGAGCAGATACTAAAATCATGGTGTTTGCCTGTAATCTTAGCATTTGAAAAGCTGAGGTAGAAAGCTCACCAAATTGAGGCCAGCCTGGGCTATACAGCAAGATCCTATCTCAGAAAAAACAAAATAAAACAAAACAACAACAACAACAACAAACAAACAAACAAAAACAAAAAACAAAGACTTGAGGATGTAACAGTTCACAGAGTGTAAAAACTCCTGGGTTGGATCCCCAGTACCACACAAATTGAGCATGGTGCTGCAAGCCTATAATTATAGTCCTGCGGAGTAGAGGCAGGAGGAACAGGAATTCAAGGGCCATCTTTGGTTACATGGAGAGTTTAAGGCCAGCCTGGCATATAGCCTTATCCCCAAACAGACAAATGTAATACAAAGTAGGATGGGTGTGTTAGCTCACACTTAACAATCCAAACATTCAGGAGGCTGAGGCAGAAAGAGTCTTGAAAGTTTGAGAGCAGCCTGGTCTACATAGTAAGGCTTAGCCTGGGCTACAGAGTTTCACAAAAAATCCAAAACAAAACACATGGTAATAAAAACAGGATTAATAATAATAAGTAAATTAATAAAAAGCAAATTCTCAAAGTGCAATATTTGAGAAGGAAAGAGAGCACCTTTTTAGGTTGCCTTCTGATTAGCTTGTGCTGAACTCACTGGAGAAAAAGGGCAGTGAGACCCACCCTGAATCTCCGAAGTCTCTGGTGGGACCAGCTATGCTCTCTGTACGTAGGGTTCTGGTTTGCAGAACTGCTGGCCTCATATTTTCTATGGAGCATGACCTCTTGGAGCTGGATAAAAGGGAAGATTCAGAATCCCACAGAAGAGAAAAAGAGGACAACGCCCCCCCTAACACACACACACACACACACACACACACACACACACACACACACCTTTTGACGATGTATTCCATTTGAGCTAAGTAAACATGTGGTTATGTATTACAGCTGGGTATATAAAATCATTCATTGCATCCTAGGAGGGGAAAACATTTGGCTGAAAGTGTAAATGCCCACCGTATGCCCTGCAGTCATTGCGCTGTGCCTTCAGTGGCAGCAGGAACGATACATAAATCTTCCAACACTGTGCAAGAAGTGATTCAGATGCGTTAAGACAAACAGGTCTGACTGCTTCCCTTGCGCTTGTATCGTACTGACTTGTGGCTACAGCTGATTAATAATAGCAGCAAATTCCATACAAGTGCCTCTTCACAAAGAGACTCTATAGACTCAGATAGTCTTAAAGTTGGGCACCACTGCTAATTGCACTTGAACCCCTTAGCTGCTGAAGCGTAAAGAACAGTGCACAGCGGTCAAAGGAGAAGGCAGACTCACTGATTCCCATGATCTTAGATGATAGGAAATATGCCTTATCTTCTGCCACTTGGAGATTCCTATGAAGATTAGACAGGAAGGCAGAGGAGGAGAGTGAATCACGGTGATGTGTTGCATGTATGCTTACCCCACTCCAAAACAAACAAACAAACAAACAAACAAACAAAAAACCTAATAAATAGAAAGAAAAATGCTGCTGCTATATATACTTCTTTAAGATAAAGATGTCTTCTGAGACCAAGATGTTTAAGCCAAGGACTTCGCATGTATAGTTAAGGGTCAAAACACTCTCTAATTGTAGAATCAACAAGCTAATTGAGAGACATAATGGAAGACATAATGTCAGGCTACATGAAGTGTACCCGGAAGTGAGAGGCCTAACTCTTGCCCTTGACAGTCTTAGAATTCCTTTTTCCACTAGGAAAAACAAATGCTGTGAAAATAACCATCCTGGGCAACCAGTGATGGCTTATTGCATGAAAGCACCTGTTGCCAAGCCTGACAACCCGAGTTCAAATCTCAGGACCCACTTGGTAGAAGGAGAGGACTGACTTCTGAAAATTGTCCTTTGACCTCCATGTGAATGCCACGTCTTCTGACAGCCAATACGCAAGCACAGGCACACACACACACACACACACACACACACACACACACACACCAAGCAAATAACAACACTATTGAGTATAATGATGGAGATGAAATTAAAAGACGGACTGGGAGGCCTGAGAACGTGGATGGTCGGAAGCCTCTTATTTGACTTGTATTTTAGCAAGAATTTATTTTTCACAGCTGGGAACCAAACCCAGGGCCTTTTGCAGGTTAGAAAAGTACTCTAGCAGAGAGCTCCGTCTTTAGCCCACTCAGTAGGATTTCACTGGAGCGAGTGGTATGAAAAACAAGGCCTTTGTGTGCAAGAGAAAGGACCGGATGCCAGCATGGAAGTGGTAGCAGAGGAGCCCCTGACATGATGTAGACCACATGGACAGAAAAGCTGCACCAAGAACGTGGGGCCAGACTGTCAACAGCATTTCTATGACTGGGGTTTTTCTTCAGGAACTAAGATGAAACGGGATCACAAGCTGGGAGGGAGTAATGGGACAAGCCTTTATATCAGCACTTGAGGAAGCTGAAGCAGGTGGATCTCTGTGAGTTCGAGGCCAGCCTGCTCTACAAAGTGAGTCCAGGACAGCCAAAGCTACACAGAGAAACCCTGTCTCAAAAAAACCAAAAAAACAAGCCTGACATGGTGGCGCACGCCTTTAGTCCCAGCACTCGGGAGGCAGAGGCAGGCGGATCTCTGTGAGTTCGAGGCCAGCCTGGTCTACAAAGCGAATCCAGGATAGTCAAGGCTACACAGAGAAACCCTGTCTCGAAAAACAAAAAGACAAGCAAAACAAAACAAAAAAAACCCACTCTATTCCAGAAGAGACTTATCCGAATAGACACTCAGGAGAAGTAAGTGGATGAAAACAAGATGACATGGTACTCAGGAGATGTGGATGGATGGGAAGAAAGCCTGCAGGGTGTGAGGGAGGAGCTTGGGGAGCAAGGATGACGTATGGAGGCAGCGTTAGCTTTTTGATGAAAAGAGAGAAAAGAGGAAAGAAGAGTGAGAAGGTAGAAGACAGGCAGAGAGGTTGAGGGAGGCTGCAGTAGGAAGGCAAAAAGCCAGGCCATCCATACGGAGGGGTGGGGTGGGGCAATGAGATTCCAAGGCATCTCTTGGGAGTTCTTTTTGAATCATATGGGACACAGGCTGACCGACTGAAAGGCTTGCCAAGCAGCAAGGCTGGCTGTCATGAACTTGGGGCTCAGAATCTGGGGACTGGAACACAGAAATGAGACTGAGATTGTGTGCTGGTCTGAAATGCTGAGCCAGCCATTTTAGGACTGCGATTCCAAATGTTCAAAGACAATAAATTCTGTAAACTTAAAGACTAGAATTAAAAGAAAAAAGAGGGGTTGGTGGTGCATGCCTTGAACCCTGGCTGCTTTATAGTTGAGGCAGGAAGGTCGAAGCCTGCCTGGGACACTTACTGCAAGCTGTCCAAAACTAAAGAGTAAAAAGAGGGCTGGGATGTGGCTCAGTGTCTAACACACATGAGGCCCTAGGTTCAACCTCAGATACCTCAGGATTTAAAGAAAAAAAAAGAAAAGCTGGATGGTGGAGGTGGGGGTGGGGCTCACACGTTTCATCCCAGTACTCTGGAGGCAGAGGCAGGTAGATCTTTGAGTTGGAAGACAGCATGGTCTACAGAGTTAGTTTGAGTACATTGAGGGCTACACACAGACACCCTGTCTCAAAGAAGAAGAGGAAGAAGAAGGAGGAGGAGGAGTAGAAGAAGAAGAAGAAGAAGAAGAAGAAGAAGAAGAAGAAGAAGAAGAAGAAAGGAATATTACTGTAACTGTTTCCTACTTCCTATCTCCAGGCAGAAACCTGGACCTCCAAAGCATCCAACAGAGTTTAGGCTACTTGTCCCAGCTCTCTGCTTGTCCCCAAGAGCCCATTATGTCATTCTTCTAGGTTCTCATTGAGTGATTTTTTTTTCCTTTCTTTCTCTTTCTTGGAAAGAAGAGAGAGTTAAGTTGCCAGAGAAGCTGGAATAGCTAGCTCATTGTCTGAGCTGCCTTCTACTCCTCCTTGAAAGACACCCCTTCCTCACAGCTCCTTTACAAAGCAGCATTTAATCACCATTGTCAAGCTGCAAGAGACAGCTGATAGCAGTGATGGCCTCAAGGCAGCACTCTGCTTGCAATGCTATCAAGACACAGAGAGCGCCTTTAACAGCAGTGTGAGCCATGAGTGATGAAGCCAATTCTACACCAACCTGGCCCGAGTCAATCCTGCTCATAATAGGTGAGTACATTTATTTGCAGGTTTGAAGTCATGGTCTGCAGCAGGTGGTGTGTGTAACAACAAGGAGGCTAGTAGAAGGTTCGGTGGACAGTGGGGGGGGGGCACTAAAACAGAAAGAGGATGGGCAACATACTTGGCGCCTGGCTTGGCAACACATGCGTGTAATCCCAGGACGGGAGAACCTGAGGCAACCAGATCAGGAGTTTGAGGGCAGCCTCAGCTGCATAGGAGTTTGAGACAGGCTTAGGCTATTTGAGATCCTGTCTTAAAATAACAACAGCAAGAGTTTGAGGCTAGCCTGGGACATACAGCATGTCCCTGTCTCAGTTAAACAGAAACAGAAACAACAACAACAAATAAAACAAAACAAGACAAAAAACAAACAAACAAACAAAAAAACACCACAACAAAAACCCAAGGCAGCACTGGGATTGGACTCAAAAGATCCAAGTTGAAGTCTACAAGATGACCTCTAGATCTCAGATTCATCAACTATAAACTGGACACACGATATTTACCATGTCGCATTACTGGGAAGATTCAAAGATAACTTGTAAAGGTGTGACTGTCATGGATACCTCCCAACATAATCATTGTTTTTAGGATTTGTTTCTCCCACAGTACGATCCTGAAGGCAGAAACCACATGTCCTACCTTCATGGGTGGTAACATAGAGCTGTTGGATTATCCTGGTACTACAGCTCTGTTGGCAAAACATTTCTCTAGTGTGCACAAGGCCCTGAAATCACCAATAAGACTGAGAGTTCTGTGGCACAGGCCTATAATCCCCACACTTGGGAAGTAGAGGCAGTGGGATCAGAAGTTTAAGATCCTTTTGACTACAAAGAGGGTTCAGGGCTAGCCTGGCCTACAGAAGATCTTGCCTTAGATGGAAGGAGGGAGGGAGGGAGGGCAGGGAGAGAGAGAGAGAGAGATTGAGAGAGAGAGACAGAGAGAGACAGAGATTGAGAGACAGAGAGATTGAGAGAGAGAGACAGAGACTGAGAGAGACTGAGAGAGAGACAGAGACTGAGAGAGAGATAGAGAGAGGTTATTAATGAATGAATTGCTAGTCGTAAATGACGGCATCCCTCTGAAGGTGCTGGGTTCTGCATGCATTTTATCTCATCAACTCTTCACAACAACTTTATGAGGGAAGTATTTTCATTACAGACAACCTGTAAAGAGGTTAAATTGTTTGCTTGGCGGAGTGACCTCTTACCTACTCTTCAGGGCTATTCCATAAGAGAAACACAGAGACGGCAAAATGCTTCATCCAAGAGTGGAGTCTCACAAGTGTCTGTCTATCCTAAGCAATGACGGGAGAGGGGTTTGGTCGAAAGTCCCCACCTCTAAAGGTCTGCTTGTTTCTTCTACAGAAACTGTATGAAAATAAGGCCACCCTGTCTGCTACCTAGCTTCTGTGCCTGCTTTTAAGAAAGCCCAAGCTATTTTACATAGGAACCTCCAGAAGGGTTCACTCAGTACTGGGTGATTCTACCCGGCTACTGGTGATGAACAGTGACTGGGGCTGGGTGGGTCTGAGGACCTGAAATGCGGGTCATGGAGTTTCCTGCCCCATGCCTGCTACTCTCTTGATTAATGGGACAGTGGAAAATTCCTCTTGGTTTATTCTTTTTTTTTTTTCCCCTGAATGAAAACTCGATTTAGGAGCTGTGAATGCCCCCAGGGTGATGCTTTCCCATTTGTCAGTTCAGCGTACAGGAGCACTCCACCCTCACCTGGACAGGGCGGCTCTCATTGCAGCAAGTCAAGGAGGAGCCTGGGCCTGGCCACAGCTCCTCAGGGGAAGACCCAGTTACTCTGCAGGAAGGGGCCCTGGGAGCGTGGAGTTGTTATTTTCCAGATCCCTGAGCTGGCTGTAGTCATCTTGCTACACGGAATGCAGGTAGCAGGAACTAGAGCTGAGCACACTGGTTTCTCTGAACCGGAAGTGAAGTGTCCCCCCCCCCCATAGGCTCACTTCTATACCACTTTGGAGCGCCAGGAACACTTCCCTGTGCCCTTCGTAGTAGAGGTGATTCTGGTTCCTATTTGTGAACGTGTTCCTTGCAGAGTCTCCATAAAGAACACAGGTTGTTTTGGTAATTAGAGATCTGGGAGAAAATTCTAGTTTAACCTTTGCCTTCCTTTCTAAAGCTCATGGGATTCCTCACAGCAGTTTTGAGAAAGAGTGAAAAACTGGGTGTCCCTTACCCATGAATGTAGCCTACCTTGTCTTCCTATGGAAGCTAATCCTGGGACTTTAAAGCTGTCACCTTAAAAACAACAACAACAAAAAAACAAAAACCCCAACAACAAACTTAACCAGACAGCTTCCCAACCAATCTGTTCATCGATTAAAGAGTTTAATCTCTTGATCAATTTATAATTCCTTTTCCACCTTTTATGAGCCTATTTTGGATCCTTCCTCATGTGGTTTCCTCTTAGGATGTTGCCTTTTGTTGGAATATATGAGAAGAGGATAGTTTTGTTTTGATTTCATCTGCTCTTTTTTCTTATAGTGTTGGAGATCAACCCCAAGGCATTGTGCAGGCAAGGCCAGTGCTGATGCTATTTGCTCTTCTCTGGGATAGACTTTTGTTTGTTTGTTTGTTTATTTGTTTGTTTGTTGTTGTTGTTTTCTTCAAGACAGGGCTTCTCTGTGTAGCCTTGGCTGTCCTGGGCTTGGCTTCACTTGTAGACCAGGCTGGCCTTGAACTCACAGCGATCTGCCTGCCTCTGCCTCCTGAGTGCTGGGATTTAAAGGCGTGCGCCACCACGTCTGGCCCTCTGTGGGACAGACTGATGGACCTTGATAGACGTTGATTTTCCTTTTCTCCCATAAAATCTCGGCAGAGTTCATGCTTGGGGCTGTGTCTCGGTAATGAGGAACAGAGATGAAGGCAGGAGGGTTGAGGAAGGAAGCAGGTCATCTGACTATCGCTGGGATTTCCCCGACTCCAGAGCTGCCTTTCCTAGCTGCTTCCTTAGTAGCGTCTTTTACAGACGCCGGGCTGAGCTTGGAATAACGTGAGTCCTCAGGACAGAGACACGCTGCAGATTGAACACAGCTGATTTATGAACAGCAGATGGAATTACTGGCTCTGTGAAAAGATGCTTTGCTAATCGAAAGGCTTCTTCGTAGGATTCCCTTCTGCGGCGCTTCCCTGGCGCACTCAAATGTTATCATCACAAAAAAAAATTCAATACAAACTTAAACGGGTTGAATTCTTTGCAGGAAGGAAAGTGTATCTTGTTTTTTATTTTTATCTTATCTTTTAACTTGACATAGGACTTATGGATGTTGCCTAATCTGACTTCGGACTTGTGATCCCCAGACTTAGCCTTTGCGGAGCTGTTGTTAAAGCATTTGCCACCACAAAAAAAGCCCATATTGTAAACTTCAGTAGGCAGGCGTGGTGGTGCACACCTTTAATCCCAGCACTGGGGAGGCAGAGGCAGGCGGATTGATGTGAGTTAGAGGCCAGCCTGGTCAACAACAACAACAACAACAACAAAATGGTCTCAAAAACAAAACAAAACACAAACAAAAAATTTTTAAAAATAAATTTCAGTGGTGTGTGTGTGTGTGTGTGTGTGTTCGTTCTTAGTTTTTCAAGACAGGGTTTCTCTGTGTTATCTTGGTTGTCCTGGATTCAATTTGTAGAGCCTGGCATTGTTTGTTTATTTGTGATAGAGTCTCACTTTGTGGCCCAAGTTGACCTGGAACTCACTCTGGAGCTCAAAGTGGCCGCAAACTTTGTCAATCCTCCAGCCTTCACTCCCCAAGAGCTGGAATTGTAAGTCTTGCTATTATACCAGCTTCCTTCCTTCCTTCCTTCCTTCCTTCCTTCCTTCCTTCCTTCCTTCCTTCCTTCTTTCCTTTCCTTCCTTCTCTTCCTCTTCCTCTTCCTCCTCCTCCTCCTCCTGAGACAGGGTCTTACTGTATTGCACTGGATGAGCCTGAACTTATTGTCTAGACCAAGCTGGCCTTAAACTCACAGATAGCTATCGGCCTCTGCCTCCTAGTGTTAGGGGCAAGCCCCGTCACAATCCGTGTTTCTTTTAAGACTTTTGAACTGATTTTTTGTTTGTTTGTTTTTTGTTTTTTACTTCAGAGGTGATATTGCTGATTGTATTAAATCATCCAGATTTTAGTTATGAGGTCAAATTGATAATCACTGCACCTGTAGCCGTTTCCTGTATACTTAGTACCAAGGGGCTACCTGATTGTGGAGGGGTCAGGAGCCTGGGATTCCAAGATGGCCCCTTATACTCCTGGGAGTGTTCTTGAGCTGGCCACCTGACCCTTGGACACTCTCTGTTCTTCTCCTTAAGGAGAAGTATGGCCTGGAAAAAAAATTTCTGAAGGTCTATGTAGGTCTAATATGCTCGTTCACCTGTGTGTAGAGGAAGCCGAGAACCTCCTGGAAGTTGTGCAAGACACTTTGGAATTTCACTTTATCTAGCTCTACTTCCACCGCTTCTAGGGAATGCCGCAGGAAGTGAGGTAACAAGGGCCATATCTTCAGGATAACAGCGTTTGATGGTGACACCCTTCCAGGAAGGATATTCAAAACTTATTTCTGGATTGCGCCAAGATGAGCCATCACAGACATCCTCACTCTTTGTCCAGGGGCTAGAGGGGAATGGAGTCTTCATCCCCTAGGCTCTAGAGTCTGATGATTCCAGATAATTCCAGAACATGCAGGCTCCTGGAAGTGAGCAGCTTTCTTGTCTGTGGCTTCCCCTGTCTCTAAGATGCGATGCCTCTATTTAGTGCCTCGGCTTCCCTCCGTGTCTCTCAGCTAGCTGTCAACCTGCCTCTCAGAGGGGTTGTACAAGGTAGTCGATTATTATCTGTGCTGTGAAGATTTCTAGAGGAAAAGCCACGGAGACTCCACTGTCATGATGGAGAAAGTCAAACTGCTGGGCAGATTATTAGAGGAAGGGAGGCAGCTGAGGGCTTAATGAAAGTGATTGTTCTTAGGAATAATTCCAAATTGTCCAAGGCCAAATGTTTCAGGCAAAATGCCCTCTTCATCCATGTATCCAGTGGGCAGATTGCCTGCAGAAAGTTGCTGGGACTTTCGGAACTTCAGCTAAGTTCAGCCTGCCTGAGGTTTGAGCTCTTTCCCGCTGAGAACTGAAGAAGAATAGAGTGTGCCCGTTGTCCATTTCTGTGGGTTTTCTTCTCTCCCACTCTCTGCATCAACTCTGCTTCAGCTTGGATCCTGCTGCAGCCCACGGCTCTTTTCTTCCGTCCTCCTCCTCCTCCTCCTCCTCTTTTTTATCTTCCCTCAACTGATGTAGTGGATCAGCCAAGAAGCAGGTCTGGATCAATCAATTTTTTAAATTATATTTTAATTTAGCTGCGGAGTGTGTGTGTGTGTGTGTGTGTGTGTGTGTGAGTGTGTGTCTGTGTGTGTGTGTGTGTAAAAAGTTTGGGAAGTTGGTTCTCTCTTTTGATTTCTTAGGTCCCAGGGATTAAACTCAGATCACCAGGCAGTGGCTGCTTTTACCTTTTACTTGCTGAGCCACCTTACTGCTCCAACAGGCCTGCTTGGTTTCCATCCCAGCAGTGGAGACTACGGCTCATTGATCTGGATTAAAATAAACCATCTTTCTGGATATAAAGGACCACCCCTTTAATCCCAACACTTGGGAAAAAGAGGCTGGTGAGTTTCAGGTCTTACTGATCTACATAGAGAGTTTGAGGCCAGTCAGGGCTGCATAGTGATGCTCTGCCTTAAATAAACAAATAAATGAATAAACAAATAAGAAAGATAAAATCGACTATATTAATTCTTCAAAAACTATAGCTACCTGGCCTGGGAGATGGCTCAGGGAGGAAGATTGCTCTCTACCCAAACATGAGGACCTAAGTTCAGCTCCCTAAGCTTAGTGGTGTGCGTGTGCGTGTGTCCCGTGCTGTGGGGTAATGGAGACAGTCTGACCACTGGGACTTGCTGACCAGCCAGTCTAGCCAAACTGGTGAGCTCCAGGCTCTGTGAGAGCCTGTTTCAGATATCTGATGTTCTCTTCTGCTCTCTTCAAGCTTGTGCTCCTCCACCTCCACCACAATTATAATTACTTATTTAGAAAATGACTCCCCTTCTAAAAGAGGGAGTCCAAATTATGCTTTAGTGTCTTTTGTTGGGGATAGATGTACTTAGCTGGGCCACTTCTGTTAGTGCTGCTCAGCCTCTTAGCCTTGCTGTGTTCCGTGATTTTGGTTCTAGTGTTGTAGAGTGGATTGAACCTAGGCCCTTGCCTGAGTCTGTCAAATACCCTTCCATGGAGTCACACCCCAAACTCCCCCTCCCTGCTTTCTGAGTTTTCAGTGCTGGCATTGAGCTGAGGGCCAGGCACACTGCTATGTATGTAAGGGCTCCACCATGGAACCATAGTCCTAGCTTTTCTCTTTAAGCTTTATATTCCTTTCTAACATCTAGGCTACCTTTGAACTCATGAACTCATTCTGCATCCCCAGGAGGCTTTGAACCTGTGTCCAGCCTTCCAAGCAGCCACGAGGCCTGGATCTCACCTTGCTTTTTACCTGGACCTTTTGCTCCCTCCCACTTGCACCCACCCCTCCAGGTGTCCAAAGCAAAGGCGGGAGCTCGGAAGCTCCGGGATTCTCTCTCAAACATTCTCTCCCTGTGTCATCTTCCTGAACAGCTCCCTTCTGTTCTGTCCATATGTTTCCTGTAACCCAGGGCAGCGGATATTTCCAGAGGGCCTGGGTTTGGAATGGTAGAGACCTCAGTCCCACCTGACGTTCCTTGGACTTATTTATATATTCAGTTATTAGTTCTTTTGCAGTAGCATTTCATACATACTCAGGCTGGCCTTACACTCACTGTGCAGCTGAGGCTGTATGACCTTGAACTCCTGATCCCCAATAGCTTCACCTCCCAAGTGCTAGAATTACAGATATGTCTGACCACTCCTGGCTTGTTTAAAAACATTGTTAAATAAACAAAAAAATTGGACAAGGATTTATGTACATCTACAGTAGTGATTTCATGGAGGGGCCCTCTGTTTTCTTGTTTTGTTTTTAGCTCATTTTTCTGCTACCACTCATTAAAGATTCTAGATAGAAATCTATTTTATTTTTTACTTACAAGTGATATTTATTTTTTTTGTGTGTGTGCATGTGCGTATGCTATGATACACGTGTAGAACTCATCAGACTACTTTTGAGAGTGAGGCTAGGTGTGGTGGGGCAAGCCGGTAATCCCAGACAGAGGCAGGCAGATCTCTATGAGTTTGAGGTCATCCTGGTCTATAGGGTGAGTCTAGGACAGCCAAGGTTACACAGAGAAAACCTGTCTCAAAAATAAAAAAGAAAGAGAGCCAGGCACGGTGGCGCACACCTTTAATCCCAGCACTTGGGAGGCAGAGGCAGGTGGATCCCTGTGAGTTCAAGGCCAGCCTGGTCTACAAAATGAGTCCAGGACAGCCAGTGATGCACACTGAGAAACTCTGTCTCAAAAAGCCAATAAATAAATAAAAGAAAAGAAAAGAAAAAGAAAAAGTGTGTCCTAGAGATTGGATTCAGCTCATCAGACTTTGACCAAGCCCCTTTAGCTGCTGAGCTGTCTTGTTGGTCTACACTTATTTATTTTTGAGAGAAGGTTTCACTGTGTAGTTCAGGCTGGCCTTGAACTCATGGTCATCTTCCTGTCTCACCCTTCTGAGTGGTGGGATTAAGGGCCACCATGCCCAACTGCTGAAGCTCTCTTCTCTTTGAGAAGAAATCTGCTTTGCCACCCTAGTACATTTCCCGGAAGGTCCCTGGAGAATTCGCCTTTTTGTTCCATCCCACATGTGGAAAGGAAAAGCTTGGCCCCTGCAAAGTCTTACTGTGGTCCAGACTGGCTAAGGCTCTGGGAGTTTCTAAAGTTAAAGCATTAGGGTGGTGTGCAAAATTACCCACTCAAACTGGGAGAGCTTCTGGGGTCAGGCTGCGGCACCAGGAGACGGAGGGCTGCCCCTGCTTACGTTGGTTTTGCCCCAGGCCAGATGGATGCTGGGCATTGGGCATTGGATGTCAACCAGCTCGGGTGCTCAGTTGCTGGAATGTGGGAAGAATTCAGAGTCTATCACAGGCAAGGAAGCCTTTTAAATTTCTAGGAAAAAAAAATCCTTAGAGGCAGCCAGAATGATTCTCTTCCCCAAAATGGGTTTGTGGGAAGGCAGCGAGGGAGGGCACAGCTTGGATTCTGGACTCTAGGTTTCACCTAGAAGAGTTGGTAGCAGGGGGCCCTCCCTAGGCCACCAGGCCTGGGTGGCAGAAGGGAGTGTCTGGGCACCTCCCTAACCACCCACTCCCACTTGGGAGAAAAAAGGGAGAGGCCAGAGCACCTGCATTTGTGTCTTGCCTCAGGAGAAAAAGCCAGAGACACCTGCTGGGACTGCTTCGCCCCCAAGGAGCAGGAGGGAGGGGCTATCTCGAGCTGCTGCATGCCCGCCCTAGGAGGGGAGCTGGGAACCATAAAATGTTTGCCAAGGTTTAAAGAAGTTGGGCACAGACCTCAGGGTGCTAGCTATTTCCCTGGGGAAACTTCCAAGATCTTTTTTGTTGTTTGATTCAGAGTCTTGTGTAGCCCAGGCTGGCCTCAGACTTGCTGGGTAGCTTTCTGTGTGCTGTGATTATAGGTATGCACAGCCATGCTCAGATGTTCAGGTCTTTTCTTTTTCTTTTTTCTTTTTTTCCCCTTCCAGGGCTGGGGATTGAACCAGGGATCTCACACATGCTAGGCAGATGTTTCACCACCAGCCTTTATCCCCAGCCCCTGGCCTAGAATTTTCTTGTTTACTGAAGGTCCCCTTGCTCTAACCAGTGCACCGAGAATGTCATTCTGCAAGGAAGAACTCCAGTGGAGGAATCTTACCTTTCCTTATGCTGCAGCCTTGCCTATCAGAGTTTGTCCTGTGGTCCAGCCTTATGGTTATTCTTAGTGGGAGGGGGAACAGCAAAAATTGGAGGGTTCATCCATCTTGCCCCGTCTAAACTTCCTGACCTCCACAAAGTCAGCTAACTTACCTGCTGAGGGAAAAACCAGGTCACTGGATTGGCGAAAAGTCCCCATTTCTAACTATGGTAGTTAGGTCTGCCCAGAGACTGCATGACTTCCACCTGGTATTTGATGCCCCCTCCTTGGCTTATCAGACCCTGTTAACTGATCTTATTTTTATACTCAAGGTATCAGTTGTTCTTAAGTGTGTGTGTGTGTGTGTGTGTGTGTGTGTGTGTGTAGTTTCTTGCATGCCCTCCTGTGCACACACACACATTTGATTAATATAATTTGATTAATATGGGAAACAGAGTTAACCATGAAACCTCTGACAGCAGCTGTGACAGCAGCTGTGCATCTGTTCACAGCAGCCAGAGATGAGGGAGCAGGGCAGAGGATGCAGCTCACGGCAAAGCCCTTGTTTAGTATTCACGAGGCCAGGAGTTCCAGTCTTCAGCGCCAGAGAAACAGGGTGTAGTGGTGATACCTGCAGACCCAGCACTCGGGAGGTGGACGACGCTGGTGGAGGAGCACAAGTTCAAAGGCGCTTGTTCTTGACTTTCCCATCTCAAGCTGAAAGTTCGGGGATTTTCAGTGACAAGGAAGAGGCCAAGCTTAGCTCCTGCAGCCCCTGGTTCTGCCACCTTCCCTCCCCTTCTTGGGAGGGTTGGCCAACTCCCAGTTATCTGCCAGCAACGGGAAAGGAGCTCCAGAGCGGGCCAACTCATAAATATTTGTGATTGAATACTCAACAGGATATCGAGTTTACAACCTATGCCACACAGTGCTGAATTAGTTAGTGAAAGCCACTCGGGGAACATTCTGTTCAGTGAGGGGAAGAGGGAGAATCCACAGAAGCTTCTAGAAGCCAAAGTCTTCACCACGTTGTACCTTGGTCTTCCTAAAACATGAACTCCATCTCAGCCAGGCACCTTGACACTCATGGGACTCAGAGCTGTAATTCCAGGCCTGGGAAGGTGGAGGCAGGGGACCATCAGGCAGTTAAAACCACGGCTTTGCAGCAGGTTCAAGGTCAGCCTGACCTACATAAGACCCTGTGTCGTACCTTCCTCTCCTGCTGCCTAAAAAGGACTCTTGTTGCTAGGCAAAGTGGTTCGGGCTGCAACCCCAGCTACTTGGGAGATTGCAGCAAGAGGATTGCAAGTCCCACGCCTGTTTGGGACACCGTAAGGCAAGGTCAGTCCTAGCTTGGACAGCTTAGCATGACAGTCTCAAACCAAAAGTAACGCTAAGGGTAGAGGATACAGTGGCGTACTTGTACTCCCCTACCTGAAAGGCCCTGAGTTCGAGTCCCAGTACCTCTGAAAAGGGCAGTAACAGCAATAGGTTAGGGACGGAGCTTAGCTAGTAGAGTTCTAAGGCCTGGGCTCGATCTGCAACAACTGACAAGTTTGGTGATTTATAAGGGTACCACTGCTTATAACCCGGCACTCGGGGAGTTGGGAAGCAGAGGCAAGAGCATCAGAGGTTCGAGATCATCTCAAGAGATGTCGTGTTTTTGAGGCCATCTTGGGCTTCAGGAGAGTCAGCCTCAGAACAACAGAACAACAAAGCAAAGACAAAACTTCTGTTTGGTGGCCAAAGACTCTTTTTTTTTTTTTTTTTTAAGGTGTGTGACCAGGTCCAGCCTGATAGTTTCTTTCATTCTATTTTTTATTTTATTTATCTATTGATTTATTTTGGTTTTTTTTTGAGACAGGGTATCTCTGTGTAGCCTTGGCTATTCCAGACTTGCTTTGTAGACCAGGCTGGCCTTGATTTCACATCGATTCGTCTGCCTCTGCCTCATGAGTGCTGGGATTAAAAGCTTGTCTTTAACACACACACACACACACACACACACACACACACACACACACACACACAGAAGGGGGGGCCTTTCCTTGACTTTTGTTTTAGAAACTGGTGGGAACTGTGGGAAAGGGGTTGCTTGAGACTGGGGTGGGGGTGGTGGGGGGCTTCCAGGAAAGGAGGAAGTCCTCTGAGCTGCAAGAGAGTCTCAAAGAAGCCAAGCAGGGCACGAAGCTGGTCAGGAACGAGGAGTCACCTCTGAAGACTCCTCCTTATCCGCCTCAGAATCTCAGACATCAAAGAGAAGCCACATTAGGAAGGAATCAGATGCCTCCCCAGGATCAAATACAGCAGGCGGCTCCAGCCCAGCTACCTGCAAGTTATCATGTAGCTGTTATCTGATGCTGGCAGGGGCAGCCTGGGCTGACTCCCCTGAGAATGACTGGGGGCATTCCCATGCTCCTTTAGGGAGTTATCACTCTGCTGAACGGGCAGTTAGGCTTTTCTGCAAGTAATAATTGGGACCATTAGCAGAGGCGGCCATGTCCTCCCCACCACAGTGTCCTCTCTCTCCAATCTTGGGTCTGCACCATCACAGAGGAAAGAGGCTGCCCCCTTCCAACTCTGACCAGGGGAGATAACCCCATCAGTTTCTCATGCTCATGCCTTGGAAAGAAGCAAGGCTGAAATGAAAGTTGAAAGATGAAAGTTGAGTGACAGCTTTCAGATGTCCCGGTTGCCTTGACAACTTTGGCTACTCCAGGCTTATTTTCTCTAGGGGGAGAAAAGTTGGAAAATACCCACTCCGTATAACAGCAAGTGCCAGCCCTCCTTGCTGCTCCTGGCTTTGAACTGGAAGCTGAGCAATCTTTTTTCACATCTCTCCCATGTTTTAGGATGACTTGAGACAACTACACCTTATTGTTTAAATTTTTTATTTCCAGGACTGGGAATTGAACCCAGGGCCTGGCATATGCTAAGCAAGTGCTCTGCTACTGAGCTACATCCCAGAGTCCTGCTTGTCCTTCTTATTTTGAGGCAGGGTCTCTCTAAGCTGCCCTCACTTGCATGAAACTCACTCTGTGGCCCAGAGTGGTCTTAAGTTGTGGTTTGCCCACCACAAAGCTGGGATTTCAGGCCATGCCATCAGCTCACCATAGGGTTCTGGACTTTCTTGGGGGATGGTTTCCAAAGTCCCAGGTATTAGAGAGGCTTCAATGAGTGGCAGGTGGATCTTTTTGTCTATGGAGGGAGCATGTGGTATGGAAATCCCGTGTCAGGTGAAGCCTTGGGGAAGTATGGTAGGGTGTGTGATGGCTTTTTTTTTTTTTTTTTTAAATCAGGTTTGTCATTAGATTTAAGAGACAAAGCACATGTGTCAGCCGGGCGTGGTGGTGCACGCCTTTAATCCCAGCACTCGGGAGGCAGAGGCAGTCGGATTGCTGTGAGTTCGAGGCCATCCTGGTCTACAAAGTGAGTCCAGGACAGTCAAGGCTACACAGAGAGACCCTGTCTCAAGAAAAAGAAAAAAAAAAAAAAAAAAAAAGAAAAGAAAAAGCACATGTGTCTCACGTCCTTTGACTACTGATGTTTCCTCTCCCACCAACTGCCTATCCAGCAAGCACTGAAAGCACTGTCAGGAATGTATTTGGTCATTTTCTGCTCACTTTCTGTAACACTTCACTCTGACTACCGGGAGAAACTATTGGTTCCCCAAGAAGTTCAGGAAGAGACTGTGGCTGGCCATCCTGACCCAGCGTCACACCTGGGGGCAGGGCGGGGGGTAGGGGTGGGGCTGGTGTAGCATTTGTGAAAGTGCAGGATGCTTAGGTATCAGGCAGCTGTACCACTTGCCAGTGAGGTGAGCCCAGGCCAGCCATTTGATCTCACATAGTCACAGTTTCTTCTGCTGAAAATAAAGACATCTCCTGGGGGTGTTGGGAAGATGGGAGGCTAGGGTGTGTGTAGGTGTTGGTGGGATGCTGGGCATTTGGAAAGTGCACAGTAATGAATAGCTGAACCCCTAGTCCCCACTCCTACCACTGGTACCTGCCTCCAACCTCTACTGTCAATGGCTCTGAGCTGTCCTGGGGGGGCATTCTGCTGCTTGGAGGCTGGCATTAGCTTGTCCACAGTGCAGAGCCCACCAGTGGATCTGTCAGTGTAGACTGTGAATGGGGGGTGGGGTTGAGGCAGTGGGGGTTGAGGGTGGGTGGGTGGGTGATGATTGTCCCTGCTTCTCTTTTTATTATCAGGTTTTTATCTTTCTCTCACCTTCCATGCAGCTTGATGCATCAGTTTTGTTTTGTTTTCATGGGCAAATGAGCTTAACAAAAAAACAATGGCATCATGTGGTGGCTCATGTCTATTACCTGAGTACTCAGGACATCAAGGAAGGAGGGTCATGGGTTCAAGACCATCTTGGGCCACACAGTGAGTTCTAAAGTGAGACCCTGTGTGTGTGTGTGTGTGTGTGTGTGTGTGTGTGTGTGAGAGAGAGAGAGAGAGAGAGAGAGAGAGAGACAGACAGACAGACAGACAGACAGACAGAGAGAGAGGCAGAGAGACACAGAGAGAAACAGAGGCTGAGAAAAAGACAGACAAGGACAAGGAGAAGGAGGTGAGATATAAGGACCAAAGAGATAAAAGGGCAAATGACAGGAGGAGGCTGAACCTTACTAGTTTCTAGAGGATAAACACTGGAAGACAGGGGTGGGAGGTGAGGAAGTGGGGGTAGGGCAGGGAGGGAGGGTGTGTGTGTGGATGGATGGTGGATGATATGCAGGCTATGCAGGCTGTGGTGCGTGCTTGTAATTCCAGCATTCAGGAGGCTGAGCCAAGGGGACTGCTGTGAGTCTGAGGCCAGCCTGATCTACATAGTGACCTCTAGGCCAGCCGCTGTCTACATAGTGAGCACCAGCCAGCCTAGGCAGCAAAGTGAGATTCTGTCTCCCTCACTAAAAACAAAGTCCCCTACACAGACACAAAACTCAACATATAAATAAATGAATAAATAATAAATGAAGTTGATTACTATTTTCATTATAAAAGAAAAAAATTAAATTTGGGCTGTTGAGATGAGGCGACGGCATTTGCTGCTAAGTGTAAAGTCCCAAGTTCAATCCCTGTGATGCACATTGCAGAAGGAAGAGCCAAGTCCCTTAGAGTCTCTTTTGACCTCCACACACATGCAAACGCATGACACATAAATACATAAATACTAAATGTGCATGAGACCCTATGTAAAAAAATCAGAACCAACAAAGCTAAGTGTTAACTGTTGTCTAGTTGTTTAGGTGCATGGGAGGAAAGGCAGACGCGTCCAGGACTGAAGAGAACCAGCTGTTTCCCTGCCAGCATGTTCTCTGCCCTCAATTCCTGTCTTTGAGCACACCACTCAAACTTCTGTTTTTTTGTTTTTTTTGAGACAAGGTTTCTATGTGTAGCCTTAGCTGTCCTGGAACTGAATCTGTAGACCAGGTTGGCCTACAATTTACAGTGATCTACCTGCCTCTGCCTCTTGAGTGTTGGGATTAAAGGCGTGCGCCACTGCTGCCCAGCTCTAAAGCTGTTTCTTAGACAGTTACTTTCATATCTCCATTGTGTTCATGATCCCAATCCTCAGCTCATGTGACTATGCTTGAAGTTTTCTGCTTGGATTACAATGTCCAATCTGAGCAAATAATGATACAAAACAGGCTAGGCTTGCTGACACAACAGTGATCCCAAAGCTGTAGGCCGAAGCAAGAGGATTAGAAGTTCAAAGCCAGCCTGGACTACATGGTTAGTTTCAAGCCTGACTGGGCTTTTGAAAACTTTATTTCAAAGATAAAATCACTGGGTAAGGTGGAACAGGACTACAATTCCAGCACTGGGTGGTGGGGGCAGGAGGATCAAGAGTTCAAGTTGTTTTGTGCATGGTATATGTTTAAGTTCATGGTTCAAAGCCAACTGAGAATGTTTCATCTCTCTCTCTCTCTCTCTCTCTCTCTCTCTCTCTCTCTCTCCCAAACCCACATACTAATAACAACAAACAAAATCAAAACAAGCAAATTATAAATTAAAATGTTTACTATGCACGAATATATCTCATGAGTAATAATAAAGGAGGGACACTGTGACTTAAATATTCATGATTTTTTTCCAGGTATTTTCTTTGGGAACAAAGTTAGATACTCTGTAATAGGGACTGAAGCTGAGTCTAGACAGGTGCTCCACCACAGGCTAACGTCTCCAGCCCCAAGATGTGTCCTGCCCTTTCCTCTCTCTTCTTCCCTCTCTTCCTTCTTTTTCCTTTCTTTTCCTCACTATGTATCTGTCTGGTCTTGATCCCACTGTTAGGCCTGGTTCACTCCTGCCTCTGCCTCCCAAGAGCTGCCATCACAAGCATGGACCACCACGTGCTCTCAAGATTGTCTTGGCGGGTACACTGTATTTTCTCTCTTTTTAAAGCATAGGCGCCATGTCCTCTGTGCGCTTTTGATTGAGTTGCTCAGATAGCTAGGATTTCCCAAGTTTCTTGCCAAGAAACTTTATCTGAAAGTTATTGTGATTCTGAGCCAGGGAAAGCTGTCTTACTTAAAAGTCAATAAACATCATTTTCTTCAAGTTGACCTTTCTTTCATCAGATTCCTAACTTTTCCTCCTTTTTATCTCTGCCTTCTTGCATGCATAGTATGGAATGTGCTTACTACAGCTACCTTGACTCTTATCCTTTGTTTGTTTCCTTGTTTGTTATCCTTACAAACACGGAGCAAGGGAGAGACTTGCAGAGGTGTCTTTGAGACCCGTTACTGCCATTCTTCCTCCGCTGTGCTCACAGACCATAGTGAACAGAGAGACACACTAGTCTTTATACTGATCTTGTGCAGGTGGATGCTAGAGACATGCTCATCTGGTTAGGTGCTTGCTGTTGCAAATGCAAGGATCTGAGTTTGATCCCTAGTAGCCATGGTAAACAACAACAACAAAACAAAACATCCCCCCTAAACAAAACAAAACAACAAAACAAAACCACCATGCATGTAGTACAAGCTTGTAATCCCAGAGCTGGGGAGGTAGACACTGAGTTGTTGGGGACACTCAGTGAATCAGTAAGCCCCAGGTCCCAGAGAGAGACCCTATCTCTAGAAACAAATGGAAAATGGCTCAGCTAATAAAGGCTACCAAGCCTGCTGACCTGAGTTCAAACCCTGGAAATCATGTAGTGGAAGGAAACAAACCAAAACAACACACATGAGTTGTTCTCCAACCTTCACATGAGTTCCATGGCATAAATAAATAAGAAAGTCTCCCCCCCCCCCTCTCTCTCTCTCTCTCACACACACACACACACACACACACACACACACACACACACACACCTGTGTGTGCGTACCTCCAGGACAAGCCTCCACTTGCCCCTGTTGTGCTTTTTTGGCTGTCTCTGTTTGAAGCTGAACTCAACTTAAGCCTGGTGACATACAAAAGTACTGAGTGAAGGAATTGAAGTCATTCTCAAAAGCAGTTCTGTGGAGGGACTTGGGAGGAGAGGGGGGGGAACCAGGGTTGGGTAACGCAGCCACCACCAGCAGGCATGGGGGGGGTGCAGACCTGAAATTCCAACCTTGGGGAAATAGGAGCATCAAATCCAAAAAGTCCAAGGTCATCTCAGGTACAAGGCAGCCTGGGAAGTTCCCACTTTTGGGAAAAGGCCTGAGGCAGCTCGTGCAGCAGGGCATATGATGGCCTATAGTAGCTTAAACACAGAACCAGGCACCTGTTGCTTTAGAGTCTGGTCCAGTAGCTGACTCTGGCATGTAGCAGCTAACTCAACACTTGCCTCAGTTTCTCCACGTGTTAAGTGAGAATTATAACTGTAGTCACCAGGGCAGGGCTGTGCCTTAATTAATTAATGGCTGTAAAAGCCTTTGAAGAGGTTCGTGGAAACAGCAGTTTGAGGGTTAATATTGTTATTACGTGAACGGAGCACCAGGCTGCCAGGCCTACGGAGGCTAACTATGGGTTTGGAGTCACCGTCCCCCATGTGCAGAGATTGCCTTCACACACCAGGGCCCTTGGGGAGACTCACACGTGGTGCCGGCGCCTGGTTAGAGGACAGTGATCAGCAGCTCTTTCATTTTCTAGAATAACAAGCCTTAATGACGTAAGAGTCCTGGCAAGTGCCAAGGACAGGAGGTGGGGATGGGGAAGGCACATGGCTGGGATGGACAGGGGAGGAAGGCTTTGATGCTCTTCAACAGACATTGCTTATGCAATGCAAAGGGTGCTAGAGGAACAAGACAGTTTCTGCCCTCAAGGACTTTATAGCTATCCTGATGTCTTAGGCACAAGCATCTACTGTTATAAATAAATAAATACTTAAAAAAGGCAAGGGCAGCTGACTTCTGAAAGCAAAAAATTCCTGAGGTCCAAGACTCTTTCTTCTTTCTTTCTTTTTCTTTTTTTTGGTTTTTTGAGACAGTGTTTCTCTGTGTAGCCATGGCTGTCCTGGGCTTGCTTTGTAGACCAGGCTGGCCTCGAACTCGTCTGCCTGCCTCTGCCTCCCGAGTGCTGGGATTAAACCAAGACAGTTTCTTATCATGGATGACATTGACTTTGAATCTTAGGAACAATTATTTTGGCTTCAGTAGTCAGATTTTTTTTCATTTTTAAAAAAGGAAGTGTGTCTTTATTATAAATGTAACAGAGCCGGGCGGTGGTGGCGCACGCCTTTAATCTCAGCACTTGGGAGGCAGAGGCAGGTGGATCGCTGTGAGTTCGAGGCCAGCCTGGTCTACAAAGTGAGTCTAGGACAGCCAAGGCTACACAGAGAAACCCTGCCTCAAAAAACCAAACCAAACCAAACCAAATAAATGTAACAGATTTATTTTAATAATTTAAAAACATACAAAGCCAGGTGTGATAGTTCAAGCATTTGGGAGGCAAAGCCAGGAAGATCAGGAATTCAAGGTCAGCCTCGGACACATAAGATGGTCTCCAAAAAACAAAACAATAAGAAAGTACAAAGGAAGGTCCTGGTGGCACATGCCTGTACTTCCGGGACAGCGACTTGAACACTGGAGCAGGAAACCAGGTTGGGTCTCAGAACCAGCAACCACCAGCAGGTATGGGGGTGGGGGTGGGGCGCAGACCTGAAATCCCAACCTTGGGGAAGTAGAAGCATCAAGTCCAAAAAGTCCAAGGTCATCTCAGGTACAAGTCAGCCTGGAAAGTTCAAACAAACAAGATAAACCAGACCAACAATAAAAAGGCAAGAAGATGAAAAGCAAAAAGGCAAAGACAAAAAAAAAGAAAAAAAAGAAAAAAACCATAAAAAAATAACTACAGTTTTGTCAATATTTTCAGATTCCCCCCCCCCTTCCCCACCACTACACACACCTTGAGAGCATAAACAGATTTCTTGGCCACAGCAGGAGAGAGAGGCTGTCTGTTCCAGCCTCCCCGGAAGCAGGAAGTGCTTCCCCTGGGGACATGCTTGTCCCTTGGCCTGTGCAAAGACCAGGGTGGGGGAGAAGAGCAGCCCCCCCCCAGGCTTCAGCTGTCTTGCCTGGGGGCTCCTCTGTGTGCTGCAGGTGGTACTGCCCCGGCCTTCTAGGCACCCTTTGGCTACCAATTTTCTCCTCATTTACCCAGAGAATACTACTCTCTATAGTGGTGCTCCACTGGGCTCCAGCTCCAGGCAGAGGAACTACCCCTACCCCTTCACTCCCCACCCCCACCCCCCTACCCCTCCACCCCTCACCCCCACCCCCTATTCCCCACCCACCCACCCCCCTCCCCACCCGTGTCAGCATGCTCGGCCTTGGCCCTTCCTTCTCCCAGCAGGCCCAGGATGAGCTTCAGTTCTCCCCAGAGCTGACTCTGGAGGCGAACTCCTCTCTGGTTGGTTTTGTGTTTCCAGCATCAACAGGAGGAACAGATTCACTTTGATTTTTCTCCTGTTCCATCCATTTTGCTTAGAATTCGGTCCTCTCTTTTTATTTTCCTTCCTTTCTCATCTTTTCAGGATGGCACATGCCCCTTAAATGTAATCTCTGTCTTCAACATTTAGCTATTAACATATGGATCTCTGTAAATTCTGACCCTCTCATTCCAGGGACTACCGTGTGTCAGAAGTTTGAGGTGGATAGATGTTTCTAGAAAACAACATCAACAATAGCAAAACAACTTTATCTGAGATAGGCTTTCAGGTAGCCTAGGCTAGCATTAAACTCAATATATAGTTGAGGTTGACTTTGAACCCTGATCCTCTTGCCTCTGCTTTCCAAGCACTGGACTTGCTGACATGTATCAAGAGTTGTTCAGAGTAACTACTAAGGATGACCTTTAGAGCACCTGACCCATTATTAGTTAAACATGAGTTCTTTTTTTTTTTTTTTTTTGGTTTTCTGAGACAGGGTCTCTCTGTGTAGCCTTGGCTGTCCTGGACTCCCTTTGTAGACCAGGCTGGCCTCGAACTCACAGCGATCCGCCTGCCTCTGCCTCCCGAGTGCGGGGATTAAAGGCGTGCGCCACCACCGCCCGGCTTAAACATGAGTTCTTATAAAGTAGTTTATTGACTGAAGTCACAAACTTACCTTATTCTTATCTTTTGAAGTATTGGGTTGCCAACTTGGGGGCTTGCATACCACTGGTTACTGCCCCAGCCACATTCTCATAATAGTTCAACTGATGTTTATTCCTACCAAATGTTCTTATTGCACTTCTACAGATTGAAAAAACACCGACACGGGAGACCTGTCACGGGAGACGACCTGTCGTCATGGGAGACCTGTCACTGTTGCTGTAGTTGTCATCCTCCTCCTCCTCCTCCTCTTCTCCTTGTTCTGATTGATTTCATTTTGTGTGTATTACTATCTTGCCTGCTGCATCATCTACGTGCACCGTGTGTATGCCTGGTGCCGACACAACTCAGAAGAAGATGTCTGATCCCCTGGAGTAATAGATGTTGTGAGCTACATTGTGGGTGTTCAGAATGGAACCTGGGTCCTCTGCAAGAGCAGTGCACGTGACTGTTGGGTTATCTCTTTTTGTAGTATTAAAACTTTAGTGTTCCCACACAAATTTCAATGCATTAATATTCTTTCTTTGTTTTTCTTTTCTTTCTCTTTCTTTCTTTCTTTCTTTCTTTCTTTCTTTCTTTCTTTCTTTCTTTCTTTCTTTCTTTTTCCAAGACAGTGTTTCCCTGTATAACCTTGGCTGTCCTAGACTCACTTTGTAGACCAGACTGGCCTTGAACTCACAGCGATCTGCCTGCTTCTGCCTCCTAGAGTGCTGGGATTACAGGTGTGTGCCACTGTGTCTGGCTGCATTAATTTTCTTTCTTTCTTTTTTTTTTTGTTTTGTTTTTCGAGACTGGGTTTTTCTATGTAGCCTTGGCTGTCCTAGACTCACTTTGTAGACCAGGCTGTCTTCTAACTCACAGCAATCTGCCTGCCTCTGCCTCCCAAGTGCTGGAATTATAAAGTCATGCACCACCACTCCCGGCAATTTTCTTAAATTATTACCAAGAGGAATATTTCTCTCTCTCTCTCTCTCTCTCTCTCTCTCTCTCTCTCTCTCTCTCT
>OU015749.1:9041340-9055542 GCA_907169655.1 Acomys percivali
TGTGTGTGTGTGTGTGTGTGTGTGTGTGTGTGTGTGTGTGTGTGTGTTCACATGCATGCACAAGTGTATGCATATATGAGGAGGCCAGAGGCTGGCATTGGATGGCTGCCTGAATTGCCTTCTACTTCCTGTTTCAGGCATGGCCTCTCACTGCCAGTGACTCAGTTGGACTCAGCTCGGGGGATCCCGCTGGCTCTGACTTGCCAGCTGGAGATGGCAGGTGCACAGATGCATATGAGTGCTCTTTTCTGTGGGTCACAGGGCTCTGCACACTGGTCCTCACGCTTGCACACGAAACATTTTACCACTCCTGTCATCTCCTCAGCCCCTTCCTTCCTTCCTTCCTTCCCTCTTTCTTTTTCTTTTCTTTTTTTCTTTTTTTGTTTTTTTTGAGACAGGGTTTCTCTGTGTGTAACCTTGTCTATCCTGAACCAGGCTGGCCTCAAACTCACAGAGATCTGCCTGTCTCTGCCTCCCGAGTGCTAAGATTAAAGACGTGCGCCACCACTGCCTGATCCCTTATGAGTTTTCTATTGAAATTCAGGAGACTTGGCAGATAAGTAGGGGAGTTTGCCGGAGTTACTTCTCCAAGTGCACGTTCTTTAGAAAGAGTCCAGTCAGGAGAACAGACCTGTGTCTTGGTTGGTGACATTATGGTGGAGAGACTAATGTGAAGGATGGGTAAGTTCCAATCCTTATCCACATTCCTTTGCTAGTCTGATGACTGGCACCTTCCCAGAAACCTGGGAAGATGTGGTATTTAATTTCTGATGACTAATGTTTTTATCTGCTGACTTAGCAATTTACCAACTCAGCCTTAGCTTAGGATACTCTTGGGAGTGAGTTTGGAATAGCTCTCTGAACTTAGTACTAGGGATCATGACGGACAAATGGAAGAAAGAGAAGGACAAATTGTTAGGTTGCTTAGTGTAAGAGACGTAAAGTAGGGAGGACTAACTTCTACCCACCCATATCTGGGCAGCATCCCTGGCGTATACATACAACATGCCTCTGCTCTGAACTCTCTCTCTAAGTCTACATAGACAGATATTTGCACTGATGGGGAAACAAAGGGGCTGTGGATGTGGCTCAGATGGGTTGGATCCGCAGCATCACACAAACCAGACATGGTGGAGCATGTCGATAATCCTGGCCCTTGGGAGGTAGAGCCCTGAAGATCCGAAGTTCAGGGCGAAGAGCCGAGGAGACACTTAGGTGCCTAGGAGAGTACTTGTCTGTGTAAGCCTGAGGTGCTAAGTGGCTCACTGGCCAGCTGGCCTCACTGAAATGGTGAGCATTACCCTCAGCCAGAGGCCTTGTCTTAGGCAAATAAAGTGAGACTGAGAGTGTCTCTCTCTCTGTCTCTGTCTCTCTCTCTCTGTCTCTGTCTCTCTCTCTCCCTCAAAATAACAACAGCAGCCAGGCATGGTGGTGCACATCTTTAATCCCAGCACTTGGGAGGAAGAACAGGTGGATCTCTGAGAGTTAGACCTGCCTGGCATACAAAGCACATCCAGGACAGCCAGGGCTGTTACACAGAGAAACCCCGTCTTGAAAAACCAACCAACCAACCAACAACCAACCAACCAACCAACCAACCAACCAACCAACCAACTACCAACAACAACAATTTTTAGTGTCATCCTCAGTTAGGTAAGGAGTTCAGACTTGGATACATAACACTCTCATGTATCTCTAAAAGGGATGTAGGGTTTGGGGGCAGAGGTCAAGGATTCAATGTCAATACTTGTCAGTGTGTTAAAAGCTATAAAATAGCTGGGTGGTGGTGCTGGCACACGCCTTTAATCCCAGCACTCAGGAGGCAGAGGCAGCTGGATCTCTTCGAGTTCAAGGCCAGTCTGGTCTACAAAGTAAGTCCAGAACAGCCAAGGCTACACAGAGAGACTCTGTCTTGGGGGGCAGGGAAGCTATAAAATATAAATAGTGCTAATTATGGAGTATGAGTGAGTTGATTTGGTTCTCCTTTGAGCCTTTAGACTATGAAAATGTCTTATTGGAACATAAATCCAAATCAAAGACACAATGCAAGGTGTACATGTTTGATATCTACAAGAACAGTTGTCTCTAGACTGTTTAAAACTAAAGAAGAAATGTCTCAGTAGTCAATGTGCTTGTTCTGCAAGTGTGGGGACCCAAGCTCAAGGCCTAGAACCACAGATGATGTCTGCATGTGATGGCTTGTAACCCTGCTGGAGAGGGATGGATCAGAGGATCCCTGGGTCTTGCTAGACAGTAGGACTAGCTGAACCTACAAGGCCCAGGTCCTGATGAAAGGCCCTGTTTGAAACAACAGTGTGGACAGCAATCAAGGAAGACAGTCAATATCAACCTCTGGCTCCTACACATAGAAAGTTCACATAGGAACACACAGGTGCATGTGTGCCACCACATATTTGAACACACACACACACTGATATACACACAGAATTAAAAAAAAATAGTTAGAAAAACAAATCATTTAGCCCATCAAAGGTTTACATGCATTTATTATTTATTTGCCTACATATTTAATTTAGTAACCAAATAAATGGAATGAAATGGTTGTTTTGACTGTAAATAGGCACACTCTGAGGGTCATATACCACCTGCAGTCTGTGCTCTGGTGCGGGTGAATATTGCTGAGCAGAAACTTGACATGTATGAAATGACTGCAGGAGAACTGAGGGTCTAAGAGACCACACTGGAGGCTGCTTAGCTTCCCTATCCTCCTGCCAGCCCGCGGATGAGAGTTCATTATGTGGAGAAAACTCCTTCAGCGAAATGTTCCGAATAACAAACATCAATTAGCCTGTGTGCTCAGAGTCTGTCTTTCATCTTCAGGCCTGAGAGGGCTCCACAAACACTCATTAATCCTTCCAAATGCTGCCGGCGGGATTACCGTTGTCCTTGCGGTGGGAGGGACGTGAAGGTGTCAGGAAACAGATCTTTCATCCAGATCTTTCACCTTTGTGTGGGATGAGGTCATCATCTCAGATGGACACTTTCCTAAGCAGAGACTCATTTCAACAAAATGAGTACAGATCAAATTCCTTAGCAAAATAAGACCTCATGCATATGTCTGTATGCTGTGATCCAGGCATGTAAATACTAGCACGTGGAGAGGTAGAGGAAGAAGGACATGGAGTTCAGCTTCATTCTCAACTACTTAAGGCAGGTCTCAGGCTGGGCGTGGTGGTGCACGCCTTTAATCCTGGCATGTGGGAGGCAGAGGCAGGCAGATCTTTGTGAGTTCAAGGCCAGCCTAGTCTACAAATAGAGTCCAGGACAGCCAAGGCCACACAGAGAAACCCTGTCTTGAAAAAAGAAAAAACCTACCAAAACCAAAACCAAACAAAAAGTAAAGATATAACACACACATATAGAGAGAACAGAAGACAAGCAAATAAAAATAAAAATTAAATGACACACAGAGTAGAGTACCTGCAATCCCAGTATTCAGGAACCTGAGACAAGAGGAGCATAAATACCTTCTCTGCCTGGATTAGTTCATGAAATGCTGTTTCAAGAAAAAAAAAAAAAAAACTCCAAACAACAAACAAACAGAAACACAAGTCACTTTTCCATTTCTTTACTTGACTTAGTATTAAGTACCCTGAGGGCATACGCATGTTTTCTGAGGTGGATATAATTTATAGTAAATATATTTATTTCACAAGCTCCCACTCCAAAACAAAACACACACACACACACACACACACACAAAACAAACCCCAAAACAAACCAAAAAACTCTTCACACTGCATACATACAAAAGATAAAATATTGGCTCAAATAGTTCTTCGGAGCCGTCCATGAATGTGGCAGAATAGTTTCTGTAAACATCTGTTTGTTCAGAAAGAGGCCAGTGTTTCTCAGGGAGTCTCAGCTTTTTCACTGGTGTTTCATCATGCTCCTATTTAGAAACTGTATGTGTGTGTGTGTGTGTGTGTGTGTGTGTGTTATAGCTATTTGTGTTCACATGGTTTGTGTTTGTGTGTGATACAGCTATTCGTGTTCACATGTTTGTGTGTGTGTGTGTGATACAGCTATTCGTGTTCACATGATTTGTGTGTGTGTGTATGATAGAGCTATTTGTGTTCACATGATTTGTGTGTGTGTGATAGAGCTATTTGTGTTCACATGATTTGGGTGTGTGTGGATGTGTGTGTGTGTGTGTGTGTGTGTGTATAGGCCAGAGGTCAACCTCATTCACCTTGTTTTTTGTAACAGGCTCTCATTGGCCACACCTGGCTTCAGCACCCCTTTCCTGCCCTTATTGCCTATTTGAGAGAGGGTCTTCTGGGGGCCAGAGGCTGGCCAGTTCCCACTCTGGAAATCCTCCTGCCTCAGCATTCTTGAATGCTGTGACAATAGATGCGAACCAGCCTAATTGTTTTAGAAACATCTGCTAAGTTGTGTGTGAGAGTGGTGGTGGGTAGGCTTGTGTGTGCCTCACTTTCACCTTCCTTAGTTAAAACTGCCTTCTGATTCTCATCTTTTGGGGAGAAAAAAAAAAAAAAACCGAGGCAAACAGTCAAACTGCCTTTCAGGGGTGGACTTGGATTAGCTACTGAGGCAGAATTTCTCTGTGGCTTTTTGAGGCTCTGAAAGACAGGATCACCAACAGGTCAGCTAGAGCCTCAGGCAAAAAGAAGAAACTGTATTTCCTTATTTTGGTGAATGGCGCTAGGAGCCACCCTGCTTCCCAAACGAGGCTGCTGGCAGGTGTCCACGATTCCTCCTGGTTCACCTCTAATTGGTCATAAAATCCTGTAGCTATTACCTGGAGAACTCTTCCCGTGGCACTAGTTCAAGCCTTCGTTGGTTTTTTTTTTCAACCAGTATTTTTTTTTTTTAAATTTTGCAACAATGCCCTAACAAGTTTCTCTGTCTCTCATCTCTGTCCACTTCAGTAATCTTGAAACTGCTGCCAAAGGGAGCTTTTTACAGTGCCTGAGAACACACTAACTGCCCCTGTCTTAGCTCAGGACCCAAAGGACAACATCTGTCTCCAACCCCTTCCTCTCCTGACTGGGCTTGGGGTCCACGTTTCACTCATTTGTCTTAAGCCCTCACGGACTCCTCCAGACTTAACTGTTCTCTCTCTCTCTCTCTCTCTCTCTCTCTCTCTCTCTCTCTCTCTCTGTATATATTTTATTAATTTATTCATATTACATCTAAATTGTTAGCCCATCCCCTGTATCCTCCCATTTCCCCCTTACTCCCCTCCCCTATGACTGTGACTGAGGGGGACCTCCTCCCCCTGTATGCTGTTATCTTTTGCAGGAAGCCTTCCCCCAGACTAGACACCCCCAGAAGATGGGCCTTTATTTACCTCAGGCTGGCAAAGAACTTGATAGGTCGCCAAACATGCACCATCTCTAATCCTCCTGCCTCTCAAGTGTAAGGACCACAGGTACACACCTGCAGGCCTGCTGTCTGGGATGCTGAGCAGAGAACTCAGGACTCTGTGCATGGTAGGCAAATTCCCCAATCAACTGAGCTACATCCTCAGCCTTCAACACCTCTCATTTGCTCCAGAAACATTGTGCGTTTATCTGTGTCACCACGGGAACCTTGCCCTTTCCATGACGTTTTCTTCCTCCCCAGTAGAGTATTAGACTGGAGGCTTTTGAGGGTACCGTGAATGTCTTTCATCCCTAAACCTCAGCAGAAAGAAAATTATATAATGGTGTGGGACAGAAGTCTGCAGAATTAGTGAATTAAAAATTCAGAGATGGGGCTGGGCTGGAGTAGTTTTAATGAAGCTGAGAAGGGTATGGCCTGTAATCCTTTATACTTGGGAGGATGAGACAGGAGGATGGCAGATTTTAAGGGCTCTCTGGATGGGCTACCTACCACTTGAGCTTGCGGCCAGCCTAGGCAACTCAGTAAAAGGCTGTTTTAAAATAAACAACAAGCCGGGCGTGGTGGCGCATGCCTATAATCCCAGCACTCGGGAGGCAGAGGCAGGTGGATCGCTGTGAGTTCGAGGCCAGCCGGTCTACAAAGCGGGCCCAGGACAGCCAAGGCTACACAGAGAAACTCCGTCTCGAAAAACCAAAAAAAAAACCAAACAAACAAAAAACAAAAAAACCCACAACAACAGCAACAAAGGGGCTGGGGCTATAGCTCAGTGGCAGAGCACTTGCCAAGCATGTGCAAAGGTCTGCTTCAATTATTCTAAAAAATTATTCTAGAATTTTATTCTAAAATATTTCATATTGTTTACTACCACCACTACTATTAGTGATGGTCTCGCTATGTAGCCCTGTCTGTCCTGGAACTCACTGTGTAGAGCAAGCTGGCCTAGAACTCACAAAGATCCTCCTGTCCCAGTCTCCCAAGTGCAGGGATTACAAGCATCTGCCATTACATGTGGCTTCTGTAACTATTCTGAAAAATTATTCTAATCTCTCTTTTTTTTTTTTTTTGGAATAATATCTTGACGCAACTATTTGTGGATAAATTAGGGTGCGTATGTGGTTTGTTTTGTTAGTTTGTTTGCTTTTGAGACATTGTCTCATGTAGCCCTGGCTGGGGTCCTCAAACTCCTTATGTAACCGAGGATGACTTCCTGCCCCTCAAGGGCAGGATTACAGGTGTGCACCACCATGTCTTCCCAATTTCCAGATACATTTTGGCAAGTTGGTTTGTGGGTTTGAACAGGTTCGGGCTGTGAATTTAGAAGGTTTCCTTAGACTCCTTTTGGGAAACTACACAGAGAAGACAAGGAGTCCTCCACAACCGTTGTGTGTGGGTCAGGGTTCTTGTTTTCATGGAGCAGGGGTTGGAAAGGACACCAGCGTCTCCGGCATTCTCCCACTGAGTGACATGCCCCAGAGCTTTACAGTTTTTATCCTCAGACAGAGACTTACTACTTTGCCAGGGCTGCCTTTAAACTTGTGATCCTCCTGCCTCAACTTTCCACATAGTTTGCAAGCACTTGGTGTAGTGCCTCAGCCTCCGTCAGCGGTGTTTACTCAGGTCCTTCGTCTCTTTTGGTGGCAGCATTTTGCTACTATTTGGAGATTTCCAGGTGTGTGTGGTTAAGAGCACCAAAGCCTTCGAAGCCTTAGCTTATTCAGACCCATGCACAGCACAGCTAGACTCTTTCTAGTTAACGGACAGGAACATGGGTTTTCTAGGTTTCCCTTGGGATTGGGCCATAGATGAAAACTCTCTTTTTTTTTAAACCTATGCCTCACCACTACTTCATACTCTTGCTAATATTTCTGTGGTCAGCGAGGGAGATTCCTGAGGAGTGAAGTCAAGGGACAAATATACTAAGGAGCTAGGGGAAGTTATTAACTGTGTTCATGGAGTCTTGATTTTTTTAAAATGGAAACAGTATCTGTTGGTAGTATTTATAGGCAAGCTAGGGTTTCCTTAAGATGTAGGGAATGTATCCCCATTTCAGACGGACTCTCACTCTTGTCCCCAACTAGCTATGTTTGTGCCCACCCTCACTGTTTTAGAAATGTTCCAATGACTTCTTTCTGTAGTGCGATTTATTAGTAACATTCACTGAGAAGAGACTGCAGGCACTTTGGTCATGTTTCCATAGATATGAAACAAGTTAAGTCATAGTACAGAGAATATGGTCTCTCCATGGTGTTTTGTATCATTCAAACCAAGTGTGTCAATTGGATTGCTAGTGTTGTGCCTGGAGAGAAACAATGAAGGAGGTAAGATTCATTTTGCCTCCTGGGTCTAGATGCTTGTCAGTGGTCAGCTGGCTTCATTGTAATCAACCCATGAAGAGACAGACCATCCAGCATAGATATTCATGTCTGAGGAGGACCATCACCTTCTTGCAGCTGGGAGGCGAAGGCACAATGATGAAGAATTGGTCTGGGACAAGGTTTGGCTCTGATGAACCTATGCGCTTCATCCAAGCTCCCCCATTTGCCACTTTTTTTTTTGAGACAAGGTTTCTCGATGTATCCTTGGCTGTCCTGGACTCACTTTGTAGCCCAGGCTGGCCTCGAACTCACAGCAATCGGCCTTCCCCTGCCTCCCAAGTAGTGGGATTAAAGGTGTGCGCCACCACGCCCAACCATTTACCTCTTAATAATGTCATAAGTTATGGATCAATCAACTGATCAATTCATAGACTAGGTCAGTGCCTTCCTGGCCCAGCCACTTTCTAAAATCCCCATCTCTCTACATTGCATAAGAGGCCTATATCCAAACCATAACACCAAACAAAAGTGCGGAGTCTGAGGATGTGGTTCTGTTGGTATAGCGTTTGCCTAGCATGCAAAAAGCCCTGGTCTCAATCCACCAGGACCACATAAACACAGAGAGGGTGGTGACATACACCTGTAATCCTAGCAGGAGGATCTCAAGTTCAATGTCAGCTTTTGAGACTGCTCATGATTTCTTCTTCCATAGTCTCACCAGTGGGATAATGATTCCACGATGCCGGAGCTGTGAATCACAAAGGAAGCCTCTAGAAATTTCTTTTTACTTCTAGGTGATTGCTACACTGAGATACAGATGGATAAACTGCACTAGACCATAAGAAATAAAGCAAGAGCCTCATTTCATGTTTATTTTATTCAGAGGTGGAGCCAAATCCATACATATGTAAACAGATGGTGGTAGGTTTCACTCTGAATTCAGCCTCAGGATGATGGTGCTGCCTGACTTCACCTGTCATAAATGGCGCTGTGGGCACTGGATGGGTTAATCACTGCTGTGTTCCCCTCAGAGTTACTTCAGTTGTTTTAGTGATAGGGATATCTTACTGATGTCCAGTTTCGACTGTCAATTAAGGAGACTTACAGTTACTTAGCAGGAGCTATGGTAATGGATAAAGAAAGCTGGTGTACAATTTTAGATGAGGAGACTGGACATTGTAATATGGTTTTAGGAATAAGATCTTTGCTGGGTGTGGTGGTGCACACCTTTAATCCCAGCACTCGGGAGGCAGAGGCAGGTGGATTGCTGTGAGTTTGAGGCCAGCCTGGTCTATAAAGCAAGTCCAGGACAGCCAAGGCTACCCAGAGAGACCCTGTCTCGAAAAACAAAACAAAACAAAAAACAAAAATCTTCAAGGAATGTCATATTGGAATGAAAAATAAAAAGAATACAAACCAAATACAAACATTTGTTTGCTTAAGATGCAATTGTTATATTAAGCAAGACAGAGGCTCAAACAGACATTCTACCAAACAGGAGTTGTCCATTGAGCATATTTAGTGATGGGCGTTTTTGAGTGGAAATGTTGAAACACTTCTGGTGTGTGGGTCTGGAGCCTCAGATGGGAAGCCATGGCTCTAGAGGCTTAGCTTGGAGATGGTGACAATGAACATGAGAGGTAAAGTTACAGTTTTCCACAAGAACACCCTGGAAGAGAGGTGGCAACTGAAAGGCATGTCCAGGACTCCTCTGACATAGATTTTCTTCATTAGGTAAAATGGTGTTCTTCGTTCTGCAGGACTCGAGTGATGAAGAACAGCACCTCCATGGGGGTCCGTTGACCGGCCTTCTTTAAACTCCTTAGTTTTTCTAGAAGAAGTCAGATCAGGCACAGTCCCCAATAGAATCCTTTCTTCAGGGACTTTTTTTTTCTGGATAAAAATACTATTGGACAAAATACTATAAGAATGGCCTCATAGCCAGGTGTGGTGGCGCACGCCTTTAATCCCAGCACTCGGGAGGCAGAGGCAGAGGTAGGAGGATCAATGTGAGTTCGAGGCCAGCTTGGTCTACAAAGCGAGTCCCGAACAGCCAAGGCTACACAGAGAAATCCTGTCTTGAGAAACCAAAAAACAAAACAAAACAAAAAAAAAACCAAAAAACCACCACCACCACCAACAACAACAAAAAAACCCCCCATAATCTCAGCTACTCTGTTGTCTGAGGCAGGAGGATTACAACTGCTTTCCTGGGCCACTTATGAAGACCCCTAGCTTAGAAAAGACTATCCCCGGCATGGTGGTACTGTGGGGAGGCAGCACTTGGGAGGCAGAGGCTGGTGGATCTCTGTGAGTTCAAGGCCAGCCTGGTCTACAAAGAAAGTTCCAAGACACCCAGGGCTCTGTGTAACAGAGAAACCCTTTGATGAAAAACCAAAACCAAACCAAACCAAACCAAACCAAACCAAACCAAACCTAAACCCAAAACCAAACCAAACCAAAAAGCACCCCCCAAAAAACCCCAAAAGCTAGCAAACAAACAAACAAACAAAACAACAACAACCAAAAAAAAAAAAAAAAAAAAAAAGAAAGAAAAGAAAAAGACTGTGGATATAGCTTGGTGGTAGAGCACATGCCATCCTATAGAAGGTTCTAGTCCCATCACCCCCAAACACCACCACCACAAAACAAGTTTTCTTGGCCCCAAATCCCATGAGATTGGGGGAGAGCCTTAGGGAATGAAAATATACAAAGCAGCAACAGACTGTGCAGCTCCTGTGTGGACAGGAGGAAGATGATGGATCAAGGGAGACTGTCCCCGCTTGCTGGGGGAGCCTCAACCCTGAGCCCACCTGTCAACCCAGACAGAGATGGAAGATGAACAAACAATGATTTAAAAAAAAAAAACCCTTACAAAATAAAGATCTGCAAGATAGGGTTGTTGGTGAAGTAACTAATTGGTCCAGGCTCTACCAGAGGAGTTCTGAGCCCAAAGCAATGCCACCATTCTCATTTTGAAAACAAAAACAAAAACAAACCCAAACCAAACCAAACCAAACCAACCAACCAACCAACCAACCAACCAAAGGAACAGATTTTTGTTCTTGAATATTCTGTGATTCTAGTTCTTGTAGAAGAAGAAATGGAACATAGTAAAGCACACACAGATACTGCATTGTGGTCTTCGATATCTGTGCTTCACTGATCATGAAGGTCTGTCTCCCTCGCTAGCCTGGAACCCACTATGTAGGTCAGGCTGGCCTCTGACCCAGAGATCTGCCTAGTGTGATTAAAGGTGTGTGCCTACCATGCCTGACATTTGCTCTTTGTTTTCCTTTTAGACATGGTTTTACTGTATAGTCCTCACTAGTAGCTGAGGATGACCTTGAATTCCCAGTTTTGTGTTTTGTTTTGTTTTTTTGAGACAGGGTTTCTCTGTGTATACTCTGTCCTAGACCAGGCTGGGCTCGAACTCACAGCGATCTGCCTGCCTCTGCCTCCCAAGTGTTGGGATTAAAGGCATGCACCACCACGCCCGGCTGAATTCCCAGTTTTATGGTCGTCACCTTCCCAATGCTGGGATTACAAGCATGTAGGACACACCTGGCTACAGATGCTCCTGAAGTTTGGAATGTAAACACGAGAATATTTAAAGAATTTTAATGTGACCAGGCAGATTCACTGCTCGCTGATGCCCACTTTGAGACAGATTTTCTCTATGTAGCCCAGCAATCCTGCCTCAGCTTCTTCAATGCTGGAGTTCAAGTGTGCACTACACCTAGCTTCTAACTTTTAACAGATAAAATGGGGAAAGCTCATCTTTTATAAGGAATATGGCCTTATTAGTACTAGAAACAAATTCATAAGTATTTATGTGTTCACCACACTCAAACAGTTCCTTTCCTTTAGGCACCTAGTAAGTCAAGAAATTAATGAACAATTGATTGAAAAACAAAACAAAAAAAAAGCAACAGTTTTTTTGTTTTTGAGGCAGTTTCTCTGTGCATCCTTGGCTGTCCTGGACTCGCTTTATAGACCAGGCTGGCCTCGAAGTCAGAGATCCACCTGCCTCTGCCTCCTCCTCGAGGAATGCTGGGATTACAGGTATGTACCACCATTCCTGGCAAAAACAAAACAAGACAAACAAATAAACAAACAAACAAAACAAAACAGTTTTGTTTGTCATTGTCTAAAAAAAATTAGGAAACACAATATTGGAAAGGAGGTACATAAATCGTGGGAAAAGACCAGATACATCAAGGATGTGATAACAGAAACCAACATCTTCATTAGACACTAATTGTTTTACCTTTCTTTTGTGGGCACTAGAGGCTTGTGCACAGGGCCTTGTGCACTCTAGGCAATCATTTCACCCCTGAGCTACATGCCCAGCCCTAAACTGACATGTTTAGAAAGCATTATTTATGCGAAGACTTAACCTAATCTGTGTCATAGTGAATTCTGGAAACCACCACGTGCCTCCCCTGAACAGGTCAGCTGGAATTGGTAGGTGCACATAGGATTTACAGATTTACTAGCAAGACAGGGAAGCCTTGCAGAAGAGCCCGGATTTTAGGAGCTCCTCGGATAAACATCCAGTTCGCATTAACTTCTGATCCTGTGACTGGTTTCTGAGAATTGGGTCAGGCTGCCCTGCCACCCGCTCTTCCCCTTGGACACGGGCGTTCCTGTTTCCTCCCGGGACTCTTCTGTAGAGGAGAACCCAGGCCTCCGCTTTCACCCCCTGTGGCTCATCTTGGGTTCTCCTCCCGCTGTACCCTGTTTTGTTTTCTTTCTACCCTGTGATTACCAGCTTTTTATTGGTCAGTGGCCATTCAGGTTTCATGGGTGCTGAAGCGTGGTAATAATGCCAGATGAAATTTACATAGCGCCCTATCTCACGTGAGATCAAAGCACTTTTACAGACACTACCTTGCTAATCTTCCATACCTGGTTGTAGAGTAAGTAAGGAAGCAGCTATTATTATCCCCTTCTTACACATGATTGGCTTCATGCTACAAGGACACAGCCGATTAGGAGTGTGTGACGATTCAAATTATTAGGTTCCTGTGCCTTCCTAGATGAGTAGGCTTAAAACAGCAGCAGCAGCAACAACAAACCCCCCTAATGCTGAGACAGAAGCTGGCCTCCTCCTCACCAGATTTCAGAATTACCCTGAGGAAAAAAACCTTTTTTTGAAGGGGGATCCTCTTGCTTTGGGTGGTGTTTGTCCCCCCCCCCCCCCCCCCTAGGCTTTTTGTTTGTTTGGTTTGGTTTTTGGAGACAGGGTTTCTCTGTGTAGCCTTGGCTGGCTGTCTTGGAACTCACTCTGTAGACCAGGCTGGCCTGGAACCCAGAGATCCGCTTGCCTCTGCTATTAAAGGCGTGTGCCACAGATGCCTAGCTCTCATAGAGCTGTTTATAGAAGGGTTTTGAACTTGAACTCTGATGATACTTTAGTGAACTCTATTCCAGGTTCAGACACATGGCTTCTCCATCGGGTGGGAGATAGAGAAGAGAGAGATTCCTAACCAGAAAAGTGATTTCAAGGGAACAAGAGGAAATGGCCTATCGCTATCTGTCTGCTTCTCGCTTGGGGTTTGTACTTTTGGGAGAATTTCCATGGGTGGGTACTCATGTGACTGAGCTAGTTGAGAACTGCTTCTGAGATTCTTGTTGTCATGGGTCCCAGCTTATCACACCGCCAGCTCATTATGGCTGCTAAATTCTGTTTGTGGAGGAATTCCGGACCTACCTTGCCTGGAGAGTTCTCACTGTTCTAGGGCACTCTATCTTGAACTGTTTTATTGCCCCTTCCCAAGTAGGTATGGGGAAAGGTGTGGTCCCTAGGCAGTTGCCAAGCAAGACTTGCTTTTCCTCATTTTTCAGTATTGTTGAGACTTGGGTAATCATGAGTTGGTTTTGTCCAGGTTCATCAGCAATATGTTTCCCAAAGGACTCTGCGGAGACCTGGTTAGGTGCCCATGCTGAGTTTCATTTACAAGTGAGCAGCCCTATCCTGAGCCTGCAGAAGGTTGAGGCTACCTATCAGGAAATGGGGAAGTTGAGTGTTTCAACTCTTCTTCCTTCCTTCCTTCCTTCTTACTTTCTTTTTTCCTAGACAGGATTTCTCTGTGTGGCCTTGGCTGTCCTGGAACTAGTGCTGTAGACCAGGTTGGCCTTGAACTCACAGAGATCCACTTGCCTCTGCCTCCCTGAGTGCTGTGATTACAGGTGTGCGCCACCACTGCCTGGTGAGTTTTCCAACTCTTTCATGGGCTGTCTGGACTTTGAGGTCATGTCATCTAGGTTTCAGATGACTACATTGATCTAGCAGGGTAGATAAAACTGACTTGGAGCTGGAGAGACAAGCCAGGATGTTAGGTTGAGGCTGTGGCCAGTTGTGCCAGCCTAGACTCACAGAATGAGGAAAGCCTTGTGGCTTGGTCACTATCCAGGGCAAGCTACTGAGGCTTCAAAAAGCCTCACTTTCTTTTTTCCTCCTCCTCCTCCTCCTCCTCCTCCTCCTCCTCCTCCTCCTCCTCCTCCTCCTCCT
>OU015749.1:9078251-9102620 GCA_907169655.1 Acomys percivali
ACACACACACACACACACACACACACACACACACACACACACACACAGGTGGGGGAGAAATAAAAAGAAAAAAACTTCTGGCCTCCACATACATGCATGTTCTCTGTTCCATACTCAAATAAAAATAAGTTTCTGAAGAAGAGTATAAGATATTGGTGTCTCCATGAATAGTCATTGAAAGACTGGTGATTTGGTGTATAACGTGAACTAAGTCACTTGAATCTATATGTGCCTTCTCAGACAGGGAGATGCACTTTGAAGATGTCCAGGCTCTGTGCATTTGTACCTTCAATTAATTAAACCATTAGTACACACACACACACACACACACACACACACACACACACACACATGCGCACTTTTAAAAGAACAAAGAACCATAAAACTACTCATGCACAAAGGAAAAAAAGAAGTAAAGCAGAGACTGCATCTTCTTCCCTGCAGACCTCTGCCTGTCATGTTACCACCTCAGGTCATGTGTGTTTTCCTTCCTCCTTGATGCTTTGTGTTCTGGACCAGAAGTGGCCAGTAGCAATTCAGATGTCAAAGGCAGCCATGCAGTGGCAGAGGCATTCCTCAAGACAACACGCCGTGGGCTTACATACAAACCAGACGAAGCTGCCTTGACATCAGTGGGAGAGGTTACAATGCACCATGTCTGAGCACATGGGAGCCTGTGCACATCAGTGGGGGAGGTTACTATGCCCCATGTCTGAGCACATGGGGGGGGGCAGCTGTGTACATGGTGGTGGTGATGAAGCTCTGAGTTGGTTTCACTGTAGTTACAGGAAATTTCAAATCCTGCTTCATCTTTTCCTCATGAGCCTAGAGTCAGCCATCAGCATGCCACTGTGTGGGTGACCTTAGTATTTATCTAAGGAAGAAGTGTTTCTGGTTTCGACATTCTCTTCAAGGCAATGGAGCTGCCAGGGATGCAGACACAAACAGATCAGTGACATTTGATTACTGACTTTTTAATGTCAGCTACCTGCCCCCTTTAGGAAAAGAAGAGAATTAAATACTTTCTTCTGTAAGTTTTTCTTTTAACAATGTTTTTAACTTAATTTTTTTGTGTGGTACATGTACATGTGTACATATGTGTGCAGGTGTGTGTACATGTGTGCATGTACATGTGTTCAGGGGCATGTAGAGGCCAGAGGATCAGGTGTCTTTCTCAGTCTCCCCACATCTTTTTTTTTTCTTGTTTGGTTTGGCTTTTTATATTTGAGACAAGGTCACTATGTAGCCCTGGCTGGCCTAGAACGCACTACTTAAACCAGGCTGGTCTCAAACTCACTGAGACCTGTCAGACTCAGCCTCCTAAGTGCTGAGATTACAAGTGTGCACAGTCATACCCACTTCTAGGTTATGTTTTGGGCTAGATGTCTTTGTTGTTATTGTTGCTGGTTTGTTTTCAATACAGGGCTTCTCTGCGTATCCCTGGCTGTCCTGGACTCACTTTGTAGACCAGGCTGGCCTTGAACTCACAGAGACCCACCTGTGTCTGCTTTCCGAGTGCTAGGATTAAAGGCGTGCGCCACCACACCTGGCTCAGATATCTTGATGAACCTGAGCTCATTTAGTTGGCTGGACTGGCTGCCAGCAAGCCTCAGCAGTCCTCTCGAACTCTCTCTCCCTAGTGCGGTGACTTCAGGTGAGTACCACAGTGCCTGTTTTGTATGTGGGTGCTAGGGATTCAAACTCAGATCCTCATGCTGTTGCTGCATGCAGTTTAGCAACTGAGCCATAGCCTTAGCCCCCCTGAGCTCTCCTCATCAGAGATGGAGAATCGAGTGTTTATTGGTGCTCTTGAACTTTTCCAGTGTTCTCCTTGTACGGTTTTAGTAGTTCATCTGCTTCATTGCTGTTTATTTGTTTGTTAATTTTTTTTATAGACAAGATGTCTCTCTGTAGTCAAGGCTGGCCTCCAACTTGAGATCCTGCTGCCTCAGCTGCCTGAGTGCTGAGATTACAGGTGTTCACTATCATCTTGAGTCATTGCTTTGGTTTTCAGTCACATCTTCTAAACTTTATGACACCATGAATGGGCCATCCCAAGGTGGGCATTTATTTCTTTTCTTTTTTTTTTTCATTTTTGTCTTTTGAAGAGTTATCCTTGAGAGCCGCCAACAGACCAGTTTTCTGACCTAATGGGAGGTAAGTGCAAAGTGGCCCTAAAAGTGAATATTGAGAACAACACCCTTGCTCCTATAAATCTGGTGGCCTTGTGTAAATCGTTGGTGCCTCTTTGTCTGTCAGCCTTTCCTGTAGGCCTGTCCCCCCCACGCAGCCATCGGGAGTATTGTACCTGAGAAGATTTTAAGTAAATACCATCCCGAGGCCAATGTGTGCGAACTGTCAGTTTGTATTCGTGTGATGTGAGAGTGCCGCTGCCCGTACCATGAGTCACTCAGGATTACCCTATGGAGAGCTTTGCCTTCTGCCTGAAGGATTAGGGAGGCAGGGTTTAGGTGCCATCCATCAGCCCCGTCTTTCAGGGCACGCTAGTAAAGTCATCCTGCATCTGACCCACAGTTGATGCTCTCCACTTCCAAGGCTCAGAGAAAGGTCACCTAAAGGTAATGGAATATTTTTTGTCAAGGTAGCAGAGTCGTGCTCTCTAAGCTGGCCTGGGAAAATGCTGGCTGGAGTGGATGACAGGGAGGTGGTGGTGGGGGGAGCTTACAGAACAGAAAGAAGGGAGGTGGCTCAGTGCCCTGGGCACTTCTAAAAAGTATCCTCCTCGCTCATAGTTGTTAATGCTACTTTTAAGAATAATCCTGCTGAAATGCAGGCTCAAGATGTTCCCAGGAGAGAATGGATGTTCAGCATCACATGGTTACTAAACGGATGAGCAAGGAGGAGTTTTCTCCATGGGTCATCCGGCCTTGCTTTTCTTTTCTGTTTCTTCATTGGTGCGGCGTGCGTGGGTGTCTACGACATGGACACTTTCAGTGCTGGCAACTTCATATTCCTTAGTGTCTGTTAGCCACTCTGGGCAGATGTTTTTAACGTAATGATTATAGGTAAAAAGAAAAGCAATCCTTCTTGAGTGGTGGAGCTCATCAAGTGCTCCGGAAAGGGAACAGGAAGTTTAACGCAGGGCAGATGTGTTAGGGGAGATGGTAGGTTGGGAAGGCGTTTTCCCGGCAAGCTCTAGGGCCTGCATTTGATTGCCAGGCTGCATATGAAAAAGCTGGGCATGGCAGTGCCCAGTTATAAGCCCAGTGCTGCGGAGGTGAGCATTGTGAGACTCAGGCCAAGGAGACTTAAAAATCACATGAATACAAACTGTCTTACAAAATGGGGCTTGATGTCTGAAGAACAACAACCCAGGTTGTTTCCTGGCACCTGCATGCATACATGAGAGCCTGTGAGCTCCCACATGTACAAACACACATGCACGCACGCACGCACGCACACACACACACACACACACACACACACACACACACACACACACAAAGATCAATGTAAGATTTTGGTTTTGGTTTCTCTGGAACCAGCGACTCACTCTCTCTCTCTCTCTCTCTCTCTCTCTCTCTCTTTCTCGCCCTCCCTCCCTCCCCCTCCTCTCTCTGGTGGGTAGTGTGTGTGCGCATGCGCTGAGCATATATCTCTCTATAAAATCTCTGTTGAATTATCGGCAGCTTTTTGAGGAAACAGGCCCCTCTACACAGGCCTTTGGCAATTGGCTTCTTGATGGTTGACTTTTCAATCATCTTCTACCACTGTCTGTTCATCCCTGGTCTCCCTAGGCTGCGTCTATCTTGCATCTCTCTGATCTGTTCCTGTTGGGATCCTAGGGATTGTTCCACATCACCATCTCTGTTTATACGTCCAACGAGGACAGTTTGTCTCATGGAGGAAAAAGAAAGAAATGAAGGGGCGTGGGGAGTGCTGGGGGAGTGACTGGGAGGAGCTGGGGGTGGGTCTTATTGGCTTGATCAAGGCTGCAGCAGATTCTCACAGGTAGCTGATGATCACCACACACTGGTATTTAGCTCTGTGTTCTCTAGATTTTCATCCCCTCACATCTTCAGCAGCAGCACCTCCACATTTTTAGCTGCTTAGGAAAACATTATGACCCACCTTCACCTCTCTTTCTCACATGTACTTGGAATCTGTCAGTAAACCCTGTTGGCTTGACCATGAGAACATATCCACAATTTTATCCTTCTCTTCCTCTCTGTTTCTAATCGCTACCACTTCTCACTTAGATTAGGGCCGACAGACGTCAAATTGGTCCCTTCTTCCCTCTGTGCAATTCTTAGTGGAAATAGCCCATCTCAAATTTATCTTCTGTCTTTTCTGTACCTACAACCCTTCCAATGGCTTCTTATCAGAATCCCTACATTAGCCTCAAAAAGCCCTTCCCCACTCCATGGGTGTTTATTTATTTTTTAAATTATTGCTTTATTTATTAATTGATAATGTTCTACATGCATGCTCTGATCATTTCCATGCTCAGCTCCCACTGCCCCTAGTCACTGATATGTCCCTCTATGCCTTTTCTTTGGGTTCTTGTCACCCAGTGAGTCCAATTAGTGCTGCTTGCTGGGGCACTGTCATCATCTTTCTGGTTTGATGTTGGATAGGTCTTGTGAAGGTGACCAAGATTTCATTGAGCTCTGAGTGCCTCAGCCTGGCTGCATCCAGAAAACACTGTTTCGCAGCAGTCTACACTGACCTCTGTCTCTTACATTTTCCTGCCTACTCATCTGCAAGTCTTCCTGAGCCTTTCGGGGCGGGGTTGATATAGATGTCTCTTTTAGGGCTGGGCATTCAACAGTCACTTAGTCTCAGCAACTTGGACTCCTTATGAGTCTCTGTATTAACTCTTGCCCACCACAGAAGACACTTCGCTGTCCAGGACTCAGAGCAGTGTTAATGTGGACCCCTTGGTTTTGAGATCGCTGTCTGGAGTCTTATTGCTGTTCTGAGCCAATATCCTTAGGACTCTCACACTGATGTTCTCCAATGCTCTCCCTGACTGCACTTCCTGGTCAGTGGATACTGATTATTATCTACAATCACCATTTCATCTCGTTCTATGAAAAACTATGCTATGGAAAAGTAAATTTCCATATGCTAACACATGTGATATTTAAACATATGTCACATCGCTGCCTTTATATTTCCTGCTCTTCCAGAGCTTTACTGGTTGCAGTTGAGACACGGGTTGCTTCAGGGGAAGGGTAGGTATGGTCTAGATGAAGTCACATGTCATCACTCAACCTCCAGCCTCTTAAATCTGTAGCCAGACAATAGCATCAAGTAAATACTTTTGATTTACAAAATCCAGGTGGTGTAGATACAGGAACGGCTGCTTCATGAGCTGGATTTGATGTTGTTTAATTCAATCTACTTTACTATCCTGTTTCCCCAGGCATAAAGTGGGGAGACTGAAAATTCTCAGAGAAGTCAACACTGTGTAGAGGATGTTGTCCTAATGTTGTGGGAGGAGTGGAGTGCAATCTGAGGCCCTCCCTCCCTCCCTCTCTCTCTCTTTCTCTGTGGATAATCTAAAAAGTGTTTTTTTTTTTTGAGAGAAATATTATTACCCATGACAAGACATCTGTGATCAAAATTATCTGTGTCACAGATTCAACTCTATCAGAGGTAAGATCTACTTCCTGATGCACATGGTGCAGTAGGGGCCATGGATTCTACCACTGTTCTGAATGCATATTGGCGTATTGGCATAGACAGCTCCATTTCACCAGGAAGCCAGAACTGAGGTGCTAGGTAGTTTCTTAGTCATAGAATAACACATATAACTCAATGGGAGGCATATGAGGAAAAATATGTCTCATCCACCCAAAGAAAAAGCACAATTGCCTGGAAATCATTGGTATTCTTATGGCATATGCCATCCTAGTCACCTTTACTTGTAAGCCTGGGTTTATATTTGAGGTATTTGCTTTAATCAAACTCAAGGACATTTTAAAGTATGTGATATCTAAGGAAATGGATGAGCAAGAAAAGTACTTGTTATGCAAGTGTGAGGACCTGCTTCTGATTCCCCGGACCCCACATCACTCCTGTTGCAGTAGCATGTGTCTGTGATCACAGCACTCCTACACTGAGGTGGGTGGTGGGGACAGGAGAATGCCTGGAAGTTTGTGGGTCAGCGAGTGACTGTGGCATTCACTGTGGCACTGAGTGCCTGCCTCAAACCAGGCAGAAAGTAAAGAGCAACACCTGAGGTGGTGTCCACCCTCTATATACATGCTATAGCATGTGGCATGTGTTCTCTCTCTGTCTCTGTCTGTCTGTCTGTCTGTCTGTCTGTCTGTCTGTCTGTCAGTCTGTCTGTCTGTCTCTCTGTCTCTCACATACACACACATACAGAAACAGAGATTTTAAAATAGAATATGGTACTTATGGTGAAATTTGGTACCACTTTGCATTTCTTCTAATTCTAGCAAGTTCGAGCAAATAAAATATGCCACCTAGTTATGCCTCAAATCTGAAGTGATACCTTGAGCCTCACAACTAAAAAGTGAAGGTCAGTAAGGAATGGGAGCATCGATAGGCCTTGAGCTCTCAAGCATTTGCATGGAAGGGAAACTGGGTAGAAGATGAGAGGAAACAAGTCAGGAACAGAAAAGCGAAGGAGGTGTGGTGTAGCAACTTCTTCCAGCTGAAGGGTGGAGGAGGGGCTCAGAAGCAGAGAGAATGAAACATGCAAGGCCCAGGAATTAAACAAAACTTACAAGTCTCCAAAAGCTTCTGACAGTTAGAAAGTCCACACGAATCTTCCTTAAGGGTTCATATAAGCGATAACAATTTCTGGAGAGAGAAGCCCCTCCCACCAGTGGAGCTTTCTGGAAGTCTTGCAGGGAGCTCAGTGTGCAGCTTCTGTGAGTCACCAGCTATGCTGGGATAAGCTTTCCCATGATACCTTTGAGTCACTGTACTCCTGTCAGTCAACCCTCACTCATGTTCCATAAGTAACCTCAGTCAGCCAATTGGTTCACTCAGCTAGCCTTGGGTGGAACCGTTTCTTTGTTTTGTTAGGTGAGTAGACATTTGTGCAAGCCTTCCCAGGAAATGTCTCACAACAGAAGGATGTTCTTAAAAATCCATGTAAAAAACTGGGATTTGGAGCGGAAGGACAGAGGAATCCACACACACTAAGTATTAGAATTTCCAGCTGATGAAGAAAGAAAGAAAGAAAGAAAGAAAGGAAGGCCAGAGGGGTTTATGACGCTGTGTCAGTATCACACAGCCTCTTTGGAATAGAGCTAGGATTCCAACTCTAGGCCTATGTCTTAGGTCATAATTACACATCACCTAGCAATATTCATGTTTCTCATTCATTTGTTTGCTTGTTTGTCTTAGTGCTGGGGACCGGACCAAGGGCCCGACACACTCTAGATAAGTGCTCTACCACCAAGCTACATATCTCATCCCATGTTCCCATCACTTTAAGAGCTAAGCCCATCAACCATAAATCAAGTGATTTATGACAGAGCTCATAAATCTGCTCATAAAACTGTCCTCAAGCCTGCTTTATCCTGGGACAGTTGTCCAATAACAACCTCAAAATTAAGTTATAAAGCTTACGTAATTGACTCACTTATATCGAGACACTAGGCCAAGGGGTACGCCCCCATGATAAACTTTACCTACCAAGAAAGTGGGTCAGAGGGGAGAAAATCCTATTGAGACTTTAGGGGTGAGAAGCCGGGAAGAATGAGGAAATAGAGGGATCCAGTGGGTCCTGGAAAAATACAGGTGGGTCTGGGCCCTCTAGTCCTCCTCAAACTATGGAACCAGCCAAGGAAAATATAGCAGTAAACTTCGAACCCCTACCCAGTCTAGCCGATGGACAGGACATTCTCCACCGTTAAGTGGAGAAGGGGATCTGACTTTCACACAAACTCTGGTGCCCCATATCGGACCATGTCCCTTGGATGGGGAGGCCTGGTGGCACTCAGAGGAAAGATAATAAGTCACCAAGAAGAGACTTGATACCCTAGGAGCATATACAGGGGGAGGAGGTCCCCCTCAGTCACAGACATAGGGGAAGGGAGTAGAGGGGGAAACGGGAGGGAGGAAGGAAGGGGAGGATACAAGGGATGGGCTAACAATTGAGATGTAATATGAATAAATTAATAAATAAATTAATTAAAAAAAAAAGCTTACGTAATTGATTTTTTTTCAGCTCTAAAGCTGTTGGGTAAACCCCAAACCCACCCTGACATGCTTTTGTATAGCCAACAAGCTCCAAATGACTTACATTTTTAAACGTTTGAGAAAGATTAAGAGACTAAGAAGTTGCTCTCAAACCCATGAAGATATTATCTGTGAAGTTTTTGTTAGGACATAGCTGTATTCTTTCATGTACATAATGCCACCAGGCAGAGTAGCTGTCACAGAGACATTTGGCCTGCATGTCTCTGATGTTTGCTATGTGTCCTTCACAGAAGTTTGAGGACAAGACAGGCTTCCTCTTAGGCCATTATAACTATTTTATGCAATCTTGATTTTTATTTATGTGATGGAGAGCTAAAATTTTAAGTCTGAAAATTTAGTTCTCTTGCTCTATCTGGATAAATTCTTCAGGTTGACCTTTCAGATCATTAATTCTCTTTCCATCTGGATCTACTTCCTGATGATGCTTGTCTATTATTTTAGACACGAAGTTTCCTTTCTTAAAGGTCTATTTGGTCATGATTGCATCTCTTAAATAATTCCTGTTTTGTTTTGTTTTGTTTTAGCTCCTGCAAATATTTCAACCCTGTCTTTAGTTAACTAGTAAACTAGATGTAAACTCAGTTATTTATTATTCAGCATTTGGTAGTTTCCACAGCAAATTCTGCCATCTGTTTCTCCTGGCCGCTGTGCCTTCTACTTTTTCCTCTTGTGTCTGGTGACCATTTCCCTCTGAGCTCATTTCCATTTTTGGTAATTGTGTAGCCATGAGGTCTAGGTGAACCTTTGCTGAGAGTATTTTTGTTTGTTTCTGTGATTTATCTATAAAAATATATATAATGGATATATCTCCATAAATTAAAAAGTATACATTATGTTTATATATTATTTAATTATAAATTATAAAATTTTCTAAATATTTATAAACGTACAAATTTATATTATAATATAAAATATGTAAGTATGTTATAGGAATATAATATAGGTATATTATATTTATACATTATAAATCTAATAAATATAGTCTGGCTTTCAAGATTAAAAAATCTCCTTGTTTCTCTCTGTCTCTGCCTCTCCATAACTCTGTCTGTCTGTCTGTCTGTCTCCTTCTCCATATCTCTGTCCTCCTCAACTCCGGGCAATGAATTTAAGCTACTGTGCATCATACTAGGGGTAGCTGTTGGCTAAAACTGTGCAAGAGATTCTGCTTGCTTAGCTTCTGCTCTAGGGCAGAGACATTTTTCCTTAAAGACTTTTAGGGGAAGGCTTGCTTCCTTCTTCTCTGAGCATCACATGTTCATTTGCTCACCAGGTAGCAAGGCCAGTCATGGGTCATGCCTACAGGAGAAAAAAAATAGAAATAATACCGGCATTTATGGTATAAAGTCTGATTGTGGAGACATTTTGTAATATGTTGTAGTTAGGAGGAAAACATGATGGATCTAGAAGTAAAAGGAAGAGAGTTTTCTTCTTTCAAATGTAACATGCTGGCTGCAGATGCAGCTAAGTTGATGGTGTTTGCTCTCCATGCATGGAGCCCTGGCTTTAGTCCCCAGAACCACATACTGGACATTGTGCAAGCTCAACACTCAGGAGACAAAAGCTTGAGGACCAGAAGGAAGAAATGAGTTCAAGGCCATCCTGGGCTACAGAAGACTGTCTCAAAAAAGGTGTGTGTGTGTGTGTGTGTGTGTGTGTGTGTGTATGTGTGTGTAGGGTAAATAATCTCATATTTGTCATCCTCTAGCATGTAGACTCCAGGCTGAGGTCAGCAGGTTTATGTAAGATGAGCAATATGGGAAATGTATTAAAAGAAATCCTTGCTGATGTTCACTTTGTGGTGAGTGGCAATGAATAGACAAGTAAGCATAAGTACATCCAAACTCTCAGGAGCAGTGAGGAGCAAGGGGCTCCAGCTCACTGTTAGCATCCTTTGAGCTCATCTACAGATCAATGATCGGAACTCTGTGTCGCAGAATGGCTGGGTGCGTGCATGATTGTGGAATACAGAAATCTGTGGCAAAAATCTGGGCGAGTACCAGCGAACTTTGTCACTCTGAGATTTTTTTTTTTCAAGAAAATGGAAAGGAGTGTCCCCAAGCTAAGCTTAGTTGTAAGATTTGTGGAGGGTGGATGTTGAAAACACAGTGCAGGAGAAATGGTCTGATTCTATGCCTTATGTGCATCCGCTGAACACAGAGGCCTGGAAGAACGGATGACAGGTCTTAAGAGGGAAATGTCATAAAATTCCAAAGCAACAGAAAATTGTGTTGTCATATGGTTGTGGTACGCCATGGGAAGCGAATGGACATGCTGCATCCCCCTGGGGATGTGCAGAGCACGCACATGCCTGCAAAGCCAAGCTCTTGATCACAACTACTAGCTTTGGGTCACAGCCAGGGATGGATGAAGGGCCACAAGGAGGACTGAGGTCTGTGTTGGAGAGATGGAAGTGTTGGGGGATGGCGGGGGCTGGGGGAGGAGCAGATCTGAGCACCAGACTCCCCTGGAACTCCTTAGACGGGAGATGGTACTTGGTGATTTGGGAAACTTGAAAATTTGGCCAACACGAAGGCAACAACTGTGTTGTTTATCTTGAACAGTTACACAAAATTAGGCAAACTTGTTACTTATGATGAACAGGCAGAGGCTGTTGCTAGGGCAAAGCGAACTGGCTAACTGAGGCATTTTTAGCCATGTCTTTCTGTTTTGTGGAGGTTTGGGATTTTCTACACTTAGTGCTACAGTTTTCATTTCTTTATATATTTGCAATTTACTTGCTTATTTATTTTTGTCTTTTGTGTATTTATGTACATGTTCGCATGTGTGTGTGTGTGTGTGTGTGCATGGCATGTGTGGGTATACATGTATGTGTTTAAGTGGGTACGTGGAGGTTCAAAGGTCAACATCAGGTGTCTTCCTTTACCACTCTCTCATCTTTGTTTGTTTGAGACAAGGTCTCCAACAGCCCAGGCTGGTCTCAAAGTCACTACGTAGCAAGGGCGATCTTGACGATCTAATCTTTCTGCATCTACCTCCTAAGTGCTGGGACAACAGCCTAGCTCCACCATGCCTAGCTCCACCTTCTGAGACAAAGACTCTCACTGAACCAAGAGCTCACTGGCTGGCAACTGTATCCTGAGTTTTGGGATTACAGGTATGCACCACCATTTCGTCATGCCATTTTTGTTTTTTAAAACATAGGTACTGGAAATCTGAACTCAGGTCCTTACGCACGGGAGGCAAGTGCGTTACTCACCGTGCCATCTTGCATACCCACGCTGCCTCCTTTATACTTACACTTCTAGTCATTTTTCTGGCTCAGCCTCTTCTTTGCCTTGGCTGCCTTACTTAGTTAAAGGACTAGAATTAGCAAGCTTACTGTTGAACATCGTCACCAAGGAGGCAAACTGACCTTCTGTTTGGTCGCTTGTGTCTGTGTTCACTCTAGACGCATCAACCAACACAAATGTTGTTATTAGTGTTGTTGCTTTACTCTTTTTTGCAACTTTCTCCTGATTAATTTTTTTCTTAAGTTGGGACATTTCTTTGAGCGGCTGCATCTTTTATAATTTTATATTCTCCCTGCTCTGCGATACCAAGTACCCAGACACCTAGACAATACTTATTTTGAAAGCATGGGATTGGACCATGGCATGGCTCAGTAGGTATTCAGCAGTCAAGCAAGCCTGATAACCTGCGTTTGATACCTGGGCCACAGACAAACAGCCTGATGTGCTGGACCAGCTCATCTTAAGTGAGCTGTACAGCAGCAGTGCCAACAAAAGAGACCCTACCCTAACATGGTAGAAGATGAGAACTGACTCCTGAAAGCTGTCCTTTGACCTCCACATATAGGTATCACACACACACACACACACACACACACACACACACAGAGTCAATCAATCAATCAATCAATCAATCAATCAATCAATCAATCAGTAAAACCACACGGTGGATGTATGGGAGGACAACTGAAATGTTTTGTAGAGAGTGTGGTGTGGTGGGGATAGGACCCAGGACCTTGTGTACGCCAAAGAAATGCTCTACCGCAAAACTACATCTCCAGCCTGATTCTTCCGTGCCGGAGTTATTTTAAAAAATGCAAGGCAGTTATTTTTTCCTGTTAGCTTGTTTGAAGTCTGCTCTTCAATCTCCAGCCCCAAGCTGGAGCCCATTGCACATTGGGAAGTGTGTTAGAGCTGAAGCTGTGTGTGTTTGAAGCAGACCACCTCTCTTCTCAAGACAGACTTTATCATCTTGCTACTGCAACTGTACAATATAGTTCAGTCTGATTTTCTTTTTGTTTCTGTTTTGTTTTGCCATAGAGTCTTATTCAGTCCAGGCTGGCTTTAAACTCTTCATATAGCCAAGGATGACTTTGAACACTGGTTTCTCTTTCCTCCACCTCCCAAGTGCCCTTGTTATAGATGAGTATCACCATGGCCATGTGTGAGTGTGTGAATGTGTGTGTTGCTGGTATCAAACCCAGATTTGATGCACACTAGACAAGCAAGCATTTTTCCAACTTAGTTACGTTCCCAGTGCATCTGTTTGCTTATTTTACAGATCTACAACCTTTCATTTGTTTCTTGATGCTGTAAATGAACTGTTTTGGGGGGGGGAATAGCCTCTTGCATTAAGGGGTCTTGGAGCTTCCAAATTGTCACTGTAACTAAACCACCTCCAACTGCTTTCTTTTTCCCAAAGTAATGTCCTTGTATTCTGGCCAAACTCAAGCCTCATCTTGCACTCAGAATTGGCAAACATTCTGATAGTAGAAACAGGCCAATGGCCGCCTACTCAGCTTTGATGGCACCTCTTTGGTTGCCTTCAGTGGTTCTCTTTGCTTTCATGACTTTCTGTTGCTGAAGATCATATGATATTAGCAATTTGTTTCATTTTAAAAAGTTTTTGCAGTATTGTTCTGTTGCTTCTTACTACACATTACCTGTATGATTCAATCATATACTCTAGTTTTAAGGATCTATGTTCATAGCTGGAGCTCATGAAAATGTTAGTGAGGTGCTAGGGGTATCACTCAGTTGGTAGAGTGTTTGCTTAGCATGCACATAGCCCTGGGTTCTAGCCCCAACATCCCATAAACAGGGCATATACATATCCATTACATAGAGTGTTCCAAGGGTGTATATGTGTGTGTGTGTGGAGGCATGTGTGTGGGGTCAGAGGAAAATCTTGAATGTCAGTCTTCAGGTGATTTCCATCATTCTATTCAATGCAGGATGGGGCTTGGAAATTACATAGACCAAGCGAGCCGGCCTTTGGGCTTCCTGGAATTTGACTGTCTCTGTCCCATTTCACCTGTTGGTATTACAGGTATGTGGGTCCTCGGGATCCAAACTCAGGCCTCATGCTTACAAGGCAAGTTTTTTACTGAAAGAACCATTTCCCCAGTGTCATAAAGTTTTATAATTCATATTTAATCCAAGTTCAGAGAGCATAATCTTTTATTGGAGTCTCTACTTTGTGTTCTGGGTGGTTTCTGTTGGGCTGTGAGATGTGCCCTTTTCATTATTTGTGATGAGACTTCGCAAAGGAAGTAATGAATGATCAAAAGACTGTATTAAGTTGTGGTTAACTAGAAACACTACCTGGCCGATGGCTGATGAGTCTGAGAAGGAACTCCCTGGTAGATGAGTGCATATCTATCTTCACTTCTCAGTCTCTGTAATTGAAAGTTATTACCTTATGCAGACATAGCAAATCATGGAGCCTACATGGGGCCGTAGGCTAAAGGGCACATTATATACATATGTTATTCTGATTAAAAAAAAAACAAACCTTACCCCAGGAACAGAATTCCACTATAAAAATTGACATGCTCCATGTACAATTGTTTGTGTCTTCACATTCCACTTCTCTTGGATGGAATGTTTCTGAACCAATTAATGCAATCATCAAAAAGACTGACTCCATGTTGGATTGCTCAGTTCTAAGTTATCTCTTCATAAAGACCTGGGGTCTCTGTCAGTGTTTGATGCTATATTCACGCTGCTGATTCTGCCTGGTAGGAATGGAGTTATTGACTTCTGATTGCCACTGGCGTTCGGTCGGTACTGTGTGCTGTCAGCTGACTCTCTTTATAGATGTGTGAGGGAATCCCATTGTTGGTTTAATCCAATTCTCTCTTTTCACAGACAGTGAAACAGGTGGGAAAACATGAAGTGCCTTGTTGGAGAAGCCAAGCTTAGCATCTGGGTGTTGGTCCTTTGGGCATGCCGTACTTCTGTAGCTCTTGACTTTCAGTGCTTTGACTTAGACTTACAATTGCCTTTTGATATTGGACGTGCTCATGATACAATTATTAAGATGGTTAGAGATGGAAAGTCTTAATCATATCCATAGTAAAAGTCATCACCTTTTAAAAAGAAAGACGCTTTTTGAGTAGAGTCACAACAGGTGAGACAATGTTTCAGAAATTTCTCTCGGCAAGTGACACTCCCCCTGGTTTACTGCTTTACACTATTTGCCTAAAATCTTGACCTATGAGTGTATATTATATCAGGTGTCTAGAAAACCAGCAGGGCGGGTCAACCTTATGACATTTTCTGTTAGATTATCCGTAAGTCATATCAAATTCTTACCTCATAAGGCACCATATGGCTCTTGCTTCCCTCTCGGCTTCTCCACAGCGGTACCCGGGAAGCTCCTAAGCAGAACTGACACTGTCTCTATTTACAGTCATTTGTTAATTTAATAGAAACGATGATCATTTTTTCCATTTCCTTTTTGTGCCCACTTTATCTAACATTCAAGCTGGACTTCCCTTACAGAAACATACCTGGGGGGGGGGGCGAGACATGCCCTAAACTGTTAAGATGAAGGACTTGTTTCATGAATATAATCTGTTTTCTTTCCCTTGAGCCCTCTGTCTCCAGCCCAGTGACAACTGGACTTTGTGACTCCTTGTCACCTTGGTGCAGAGGCTCTCCAACCTTTTCTCCCTGGGGTTTCCTGGTCTGTTTTTCAGGTGGAAGGGATGTGGGTGGCTGGAGCTGGGAGATGAAAGGTGGGATTGTTTTCCTGTCATCCTGTACCCTTGCCACCTGGCGACGGTGTTTCTGGTGAGTGGAGATACATAATGGCCATCTCAGGCCAACATGTCCCTTTATTTCCTGGGGGTCAGGCTGCAGGAGAACCAGGGGCGCAGAAGATCTGTTGAAATGTGACCCTGTGTAGAGGAGTCTGTGCCCCGAGCATAGAGAAAGGGTTGAAGGAAAAGACTTCAAGGGAATGCTTGCAACACTGAGCTCAGTACATGAGAGTCAAAGCTCATTTTCAGCAACAGTGTGACTTAAATGCTCTTGGAGGAGCACGTGGAGACCTACAACACTGTGATTTTTACTTAATCTAGCTTTCCGTCGTGAATGTGGGATATTGATGAAATTGTGCTGTGGGGACGTTTACATAAAGACGAAGCACTAAGCGCCTTATTTAAAAATTGCTGCTCTTTGCAGTGGTTCTCAGCCTTCCTAATGCTGCGGCCCCTTACTACAGTTTCCACATGTTGTGGTGACCCCCAACCATACAAATATTTCATTGCTGCTTCATAACTGTAGATTTGCTACTGTTATAACTCATAATGTAATATTTTTGGAGAGTGAGGTTTGCAAAGGGGTCCCAACCCACAGGTTGAGAGCTGCTGCCTTATAGAACCTTAATATGCGAGATGACTGGTGCTCTCCCTAGGTTTTCCATGGGTTAGTGATTCTCTTTGTGTTTAACTTGTTGCGCATCTTTAGGGAACCCCCTGGGGAAGTTTAAGGATGCTATGGCACAGTCAGAAGTAAACAGTGTCCTTTGCACATGAGAGTAACTGTAGACAGTGATTATATATCGTGTGTTTCCCAAAGCTACAAGACAGGAGTTTGAAAGAAACATGTCTGTAGAGGCACGTACCAGACTTAAACAGGTATCAAAACACCCCACAATCCCTCATAAATATGTATGTCTCATTTTTTACATCTCAGTTAAGAATAAATTTAAATTAAAATATAGACAAACTTCACCTCTCCAGATGCCTCTAGGGGTGAATAAAGAGGAGAAATTTTCTTATCAAGTAGCAGATATCAAATAAAAGTCCAAGGTGGAAAGAAAAATAAAATTTTAATGGGGGAAAATAGTTGCTGCATACAGAGGATAGTGGCTGCTAGGGCACTTACATGGAGTGTTGTCACACATTCTACCTTCATGGACAGTCCCCTTTGCATCTTCAGCTAATTGGTTTTTTTGAGTGCTGGGATGCAGCTCAAGGTCTTGTGCATGCTAGGAGAGCACTCTAGCAATGGGCAACACCCTGGCCCACTTGACCAAAACCCTAACCTACACATCACACTAGAGACTACCTGGAACATCATGGGGGTTGTGCCAAGAGACCATGCATAGAGTTATCTGTGAAGAAACTGGTGTTTCTCTGTAGTCTCATTGTTCTTTTTCTTTCTTTTAAAGTGTGTGTGTGTGTGTGTGTGTGTGTGTGTGTGTGTGTGTGTGTGTATGTGTATACCTAAACTCAGGTAGTCAGACTTGGTGACAAATGCCTTTGCTCACTGAGCCCACTGTACCCCTCCCCCTCTTTTCATCTTGGACCCAAGCTGGTGGTAGGGTAGACTTTTAATCCACCTACACTTGAGATACAAACAGGTGGATCACTGGCAGTTTGAGGCTAGTCTGATCTACACACTGGGTTCTAGGGCATCCAAGGCCACACAATGAGATCTTGTTTCAAAGCAAACAAACAAACAAGCACAAAACAAATGAACAAACAAGGAAGCAACCAAACAAACACTCAGATAAACAAGAACTAAGCAACCCATCCCAGGCAGCGGTACACTGGCTTCGTCAGAATATTCTTTGGCAATTCAGAGTTTCTGCCACAGGGCCCAGTTTCCAGTGCACAGGTCAGGGGGCACGTATGTATAACCCTAGGCAAGGTGAATGTGCAGATGGCAGGGTGAGGGGCTGTTAGGGGACATTCAGGTGGCATGTTAGCTCAGCTGCTATCTCTATGTCAGGGTGTGCCGACTTTCCTCTTTGGGCCATAGCTACCGAATTTCTACCAAGTGAAGTGATTGCCATAGATGGGAGCTGAAGTTTCAACACACCAGTGGACGATTCCTGACTTACTTTCTTTTTCTGTTGCTAGGATAAAGTGCTTTGACCAAAACGATCGAAAGGAACAAAGGTTTATTGAGCTCACATTTCCAGCAATGGTAGAAACCAACATGACAGGGAAGTCAAAGCAGCCACAGCTTGATGCAGCTGGTCACATGACACCCATAGTCAGAAGACGAAAGAAACAAAGGCTGGCATGTGTGCTGGTGCCCACTTAGCTCGGTCTACTCTTACAGGGCCAGCGTGCCCTATTTAGCATATGGTCTCACCCACAGTTAAGATGGCTTTTCCCACAACAATTAATGTAATCAAGATACTATCTCACTGGCTTACTCTGAGGCTCGTTTCCCAGGTAATTCTTGGTTTTCTCATGTTGACAGTCAATACTAGCCACCCTGGTCTTTAACGCTTCTTTTAGCTCCATACGAGTGTGTGACAATTATCCACACCCAATGCACTTAAATGATGTGCACAGGTAGGTTCAAATAACCAGGCACCAGAGACTGACTGGAAGGCAGGATTTGGGATAGACTTTGATTTCCTGACTAGGAATATTTATATCTAAAATAGGGGAACTTTAATAAAACATGGTTATTTGTTGTGTGTGTATGAGTGCATCTGTGTATACATAGAGGTCAGAGAGCAACTTGTGGGAGTTGGTCCTCTCCCTCTAACATTTGGATCCTGGGGATCAAATTCAGGTTGCCAGTTTTGGAGACAACCAACTTCACCCAATAAGCCATTTTGCTATCCCTAGGGAACTATTTTTATATAGCTCCTACATTTTAGGAAGGATGCACATAAGAAGGGTTCACCTGTAAACGGAAACTGAACAAAAATTTACAAAGAATAAGAAATAGAAAGCTAGACCTGGCAGAGCAGCCTGGAATCCCAGCACTTGAGAGGTGGAGGCAGGGGGATTAGGAGTGCAAGGTCATTCTTGTCTTCACAGGCAGCTTGAGAACAGCCTGAGTGTCAAGAGACTTCATCACAAGAGGAAAAAAAAAGTTGGTGTTTATGCTGGAGAAGGGTTCGACAATGTTCCCATAGAAAACTTATACAATCAACTGTCTTCAAGGAGTTTTCATTTGTAAACTGTCAGCACTGTGAAACACCATCTACCAGTGTAAAGTTCATGAGCTAAGTTGTGAATGTGTTTAGATGTGCATAAAGGGTGGGACGGGCAAGAAAAAAACCCTACTGAACAAGATGGGATAATTCTCGGCAAACTTCCTCATAAACTGAAACATAATGTTCAAGTAATAGCATTGTGTTTTTCATGGTTTGAATAGTACATTTTCACATTCTCAGTGTAAGTGATCTGTGTTCTGAGGAGGAAATAGTGGCCCGCGAACATGCTGTATAGATCAGGCTGGCCTCAACCCTATGTAATCTTCTTGCCTTAGCTTTCCCGGTGCTGGGAATAGGGGTATGCATCACCACACCAGCTCTGAGATGTCCCTTTTATATGGCAGCAAGGGAGATTTAAGTTAGCCCTATTGAAGGACTTCCTATTGTGAAACTGTGCCAGAGCAGAGTGAGGAAGACTGCAGGATTTGTTTTAAGGCTTTGTTTTGGCCTGGCAAGATGGCTCAACAGGTATAGGGTTTTGCCATCAAACATGGCAACTTGAATTCTATCCCCCATAGTAGAAGGAGAGAAGTGACTCACACAGAATTTCCTCTAACCTTTGCATGTACTTCCACTGTGATATGTGGGCTCCCCTCTGCCAACGCTAATGATAATAAGTAAAATTAAAGAGGGCTTTATTTCTCAGATAGGGGAAGAGTTCCATGGTAGAGCGCATGTAGAAAATCCTGTATTCGGGGGCTGGAGAGATGACTCAGTGGTTAAGAGCACCGCCTGCTCTTCCAAAGGTCCTGAGTTCAAGTCCCAGCAACCACATGGTGGCTCACAACCATCTGTATAATGTGATCTGATGCCTTCTTCTGCAGATAGAGCACTCATATGCAATAAATAATTAAAAAAATAAAACTTAAAAAAAAAAGAAAAAAAAAAGAAAATCCTGTATTCAAATCCTAATGTAGGCATGCAAATACACACACACACACACACACACACACACACACACACACACACACACTGTGTTCATTACACAGAAACACACACCTAAACAAACACACCCAAACACACACACACACACACACACTTTGTTTCCATGGACCATGTCACAAGTTTCCATTTCGATTGGAGGGGTCTCTTAAGAACTTTTGCTAAACATTGATTTGTGAATGAAAACACAGTTGAGCTTTCAGATAGGGAGTTAAGGATCAGGAAAAGTGAAATTAACAATCATGTCAAACCAATCGTGGTTTTATGCAACAATGGGGAGTAATATTTTGAAGTTCTGTTCTTCCTTTTTACTGCATGCTGCGGCCAAGAATTCAGAATTACCATTTACATGCAATCGGTGGGTGGTGTTGCTTATCTTCTGGGTTATGTAATCCTCATTACTCATTAGGATGTGGTGTTCTTGCTGTGCAGCTTCAAACATTTCTCAGGCAACATAATTATGCGTGCTTCTTGGTACTACCGTAGTCAAGCTTACTGAAACATGTCGTTCACGTGCACACATCTTTAAGAAGGTGTACAGGCTGCTTTCCCTGCATTGCGTTGAACGTTTTTCTTCTGTCTTGGCAGATTCAAAAGCAAAGAGCCCGATGGTTTGGAAAATGTAGGTTAGCATACCACCAAGGAAAGTCCCTTGCTGAAGCACAGTAGACAGAACGCAGGAAGTCAGCTGTGGCCAGCACAGATTGCTGCAGAGGGTTCTCATTGCTGTCCTAGTATCTCTGCTGCTTCTGACTGCTGGATGAAGAGTAAGAAAAGGCAGAACTGTTGATGCTTCCCTTGGGTTTCTAGATTAGTGTAATTTTCATGAAAGCACCATTTGCCATTCATTGTACTCTCCCGATAAGTCCATGGTGTGTGTGTGTATGTGCAATGAACACATGCATGTTGTTCCTTAGGTGTGTCCATCTTGTTTTTTTAAGGCAGGGTCTCTCAGTGGCCTGGAGCTCACCAAGTAGTCTAGGCTAGCTGGCCAGTGAGCCCCAGAGACCCACTTCCCTTATCATCTCAGTGCTGGGATAATTAAAAGGGTAAGTCAGTATACTTAACTTTTTTTTTTTTTTTTTTTAACATGTGGGTTGTAGGGATCAAACTTGGTCCTCGCGCTTGGAAGGCAAGCACTTCACTATTGGTGCACTCTCCTAAACCCAGTAAGGACAGCTTTGTATTATCCCTGCTCATGTCTGTAGGCACAGAAGTGATGCCTCCATTGGGTTCTAACTGAACGAATGGATGGACGGAAGGATGGCTGGATTATACAAAGCATCTGTCATGGAAAGTTGTAGATGGGAAGTCTGGCTCCATCAATGACCCACTGTCTGACCACATCTGTTAAGCTAACCTTCTTGGCACTGTGGGCAAATACCTGGCTGAAGCTATAAGGGCAGACAGGTTTTCTTCTGCCCTATGGGTTGGGATCATGGAGGAGAAGGTGTGGTAGAGTGACTCTGTGGCAGCTGTACCTCATGACAGAGAAGGCGCTCACATGCTGGCTAGACCAGGAAGCAGAGAGCAAGACCATAGCTGGGGGTGGATACAACCTTCAAAGATGTATTCTCAGAGATCTGAATCTACTGGCTGGGCCACACGTCCCAAACACTATCTCAAGTTCAAAGCCTGAGCTTGTGAGGAACATTGGAAATAGAAACTATGACACCCTAGAAGCTTAGCCTTTGACTGTGGTTTCCTGATGGATTTATATCTGTGCTGCCCACCGTTATAGCATGCTCCATTCCGCTGTACAGTAAAGGCTCACAGTCTGTCTATGCCTCTCTTTCCCTGGATTTTTCCGATTTCCAGCAGTGAAGAGGCTGCGATTAGTTTAGATAACGTCATTCTGCTGCAAAGAAATGTATCTCAAACTCCAGCTCTTACCTCATTTAGGCGATATACTTCACCCATAGCTCAGTCAGCTATAAAATGACCTCAGACCACCTGGGCAGCTGTGGTGGTGCACGCCTTGAACCCACCTGCAATGGAAGGCAGAGGCAGGTAGAGCTCTGTGAGTTTGAAGCTGCTCTGGTTTGTATCTCTAGTTCCATACAAGTCAGGGCTACACAGTGAGACCCTGTCTCAACAGACAGACAGACAGACAGACAGGCAACAGACAGACAGACAGACAGACAGACAGACAGACAGACAACAGACAGACAGACAGGCAGACCAGTCTCATAGAGTAAAAGTATGAATGGTTGGGGATGTAGCTCAGTGGCTGTGTATGGTAGCATCTTGGGATTGACTTCCAGAACTGCCCCAAACAAACAAATAAATCAATGTACAAAATTTATCACATAACAACAGTTACACAAATCATTTAAGAAGCACTTACTATGAGCCAAATGATTTTCATGCTTTTAATTATTTACACAGCTATGTTGTTGTCATCATTAATAACATCATAAAGCTCATTTGCACTATGGAATACTACTCAGCTATTAAAAAGAAGAAATGGATTGAGCTAGAAATGATCATAATGAGTGAGTTAACCCAGAAGCAGAAAGAGTCAAATGGTATATACTCACTTATATCTGGACACTAGCCCAAGACACATGCCCCAAGAAAGTCTTCACTTACCAGGAAAGTGGGACAGAAGGAAAGACTTCCTATTGGGACTCTAGGTGAGAGAAGCAAGGGAGAATGGGGAAATAGAAGGATCCAGAGGGTCCTAAAAACCTACAAGAAGAACATTATGACAGGAGGATCTGGGCCCAGGGGTCCTCCTCAAACTATGGCACCAGCCAAGGACAATACATGCAGTAAACTTCAAACCCCTACTCAGATCTAGCCAATGGACAGGACGTTCTCCATAGTTGAGTGGAGAGTGGGGACTGACCGTCACACGAACTCTAGTGCCCCCTATTTGAACACGTCCCCTGGATGGGGATGCCTGGTGGCACTCAGAGGAAGGATAGTAAGCTACCAAGAAGAGACTTGATACGCTATGCGCATATACAGAGGGAGGAAATCCCCCTCAGTCACAGTCATAGGGGAGGGGAGTAAGGGGAAAATGGGAGGGAGGGAGGAATGGGAGGATACAAGGGATGGGATAACAATTGAGATGTAGTATGAATAAATTAATAAAATACATTAAAAAATAACATCATCAAGCTAAGGAGGGCTGTCACTCGTTCAAAGTCACCCACTAGAAAGTGTTATAGCTGGAATTCTCCTGACTCTCCCACTCTGACTCTAAAACCAGAGTCTCCTTTCCTTTTGAGCTTTATAACTCTGTGTCTGAGTTGCCACTGGGATGTCTCTCTAGTGTGTCTTAGGCTTTGTGTTTCAGGTCCACTAATCTTATAGCCTCATCCTTTTCTGTCAGGGCAAATAGGTAGACACTTTCTTGTTAAGGGTGAATGTGAGCCTGATATCATAACTGTGATTTCCTCCCAAGTTGAGGACCGCATTGTTGTCATTTAGTCTATGTCTAGAATGGCTTGTAGAGTCAACTTTATCATCACCTTCACCACCACCATTGTCATCACCTTTACCATCACCATCAGCATTTGAGACAGAGTCTTACTATGTAGGCCAGGCTAACCCTGAACTTATGACCCTCCTTCTGTAGCCTCTAGGCTACAACTCTGGGCTAGCTTTTTCATGAGTTAATATTTACAAGTGATGAAACAGAGGCAGTTACAAAGTCAGTGTCAAACTGAAATCCCAGCTGGGCATGGTGGTACACAGTTGCAACCCCAATAGTCCAGGAGGCAGAGGCAGGAGGTCTGCTGCAAATACGAATCCAGTCTGTTCTATAATGAAGAGTTCCAGGCTAGTCAGGGCTCCGTAGTGAGATCTTGTCACCGATGAACACAGGTTCAAATCTTATCCACAAATCCAGTGCTGGCTTCCATCAGTACTAGGCATTTATTAAAAATTAATTGAGCGAATGAATGACAGCATGATTGATATCTCTGTTTGGTTCTTATGCTCATAGAATGTGTGGGATCAGATGGCTCATGTGCAAACTGACCATGCCTGTGGAGCTCTCTAGATCAGAAAGCCCTGTTGTTATAAGATAATTTAGAGCAACAGTGACACAAGGGAAACCCATATGCTTTGGCATGTTTGGCAGGTGAAAACCCTGGTTCTTTCTGCATGGGACTCTGAATCGAGGAGTGGTGCTGTTGCCAATGTAGAAGGCACAAGCCATGCTGAAGCTGGTGGAGGTTAGGTACAGAGATAAGGGATATTACTAAAGTTTGGAAAAAAAACCATCAGCATCTCTGGGGGTAAACTGAGTCTTTGCCACTCAAAGAACATTGTGCTTCACCATGACTGACTTGGAAATGCCACCGTGGAACGTACTGCTTGTATGCTTATCGAGAAAATGTCCTTCGAAATTATCTCCCTTCAAAACAGCCAAGCTCACAGATCTTTCAGAATAACTTAAATTGAGATTCTTACATAACAAGGAAAGCCAAAGCCTTTTCAAGGGATCGAGACTTGAACGCCATTTGTGAGAAAAACTGTTCTAGGCAACAGTTGAGAGAAAAGCACTTTCATTTCAGAATGCAGATACCTTTCTGGGTATTGACTGACTGCGGCTTTTAGACGTGACCATGTTTGATGTGGCTCCATGCAAAGGCTGCTTCTAGGTTGCTTAATGCCAATAACACTGTGCTTCATTTTACATGCTTTTCTCAACTTGGGACTTATTTCCCATGGCTGTTTATTAATGTAAAGATATGTATTTGCAGTGACGTCTTTTCATCTAGCATTCTGTACTTTGTGATTAATTATTATAGAAGAGTGTGGGTATACTCTACATTTGGGTTAGGAATGCCTTGAGCAATAAGGACTGCATATTGACTAGTGTTTTTCCCCAGGAAGAAATGAAGAAGGGATTTCTCTGGTTCATCTTTTCTCATTGACGTGCCAAGAAATCTCAGGCTGGGGATTTAGTTGAGTTAGTAAAGTGCTTGCCTAGCAAGCACCACTCTTGGGTTCTATCTTTATCACTGCAGAAGCCAAGAGTGG
>OU015749.1:9102630-9115014 GCA_907169655.1 Acomys percivali
CCATACCTGTAATCTCAGCATTCAGACAAGGCTGAAGAAATCAGGAGGACCAGAAGTTCAAGGCCATCCTTGACTACATAGTAAGTTAAAGACCAGTCTGAGCTACATGAGACCTTGTCACTAAAACCAAACCAAAGTAAAACATGTATCAGACGTGAGATAATATATTAAACAACAACATAAGGAAACAACAGCAACAGCAAAACAACCAACACATAGTAACTGAATACGTATTACTCATAGGGTGATCATGCGTTAGTTAACTTTTCTGTTGCTGTCCTAATTAAAACACTACAACCAAGGCAACTTATAGAAGAAATAGTTCATTTAAGGCTTACGGTTCCAAGGAGTTAAAGTCCACAACAGAAGAGCAGTGGTGGTAGGTTGCTGGAGGGTGGAGCAGCAACTGAGAGCTTACATCTCAAACCACAAACAGGAAGCTAAAAGAATATTCACTCACAATGGCCCCAGTGTTTTTTTTTTGTTTTGAAACCTCAGAGGCCACCCTCAATGACACACTCCCTCCAACACAGCCATACTTTTAGTCCTCTTCAAATAGTCACTATCTGGTGACCAAGTATTCAAACACCTGAGCCTATGGGGACCATTCTCATTCAAAGCACCGCAGATGGGTTGCATGGCAATCTGGGGGTGAGGCAGCGCAGACAAGACACTGTGTTTGCAGCAGACAGATTTATAGTTCAGTTGAGAAGACCATATGTGGGACAAAATTAAGCAAGTATTCAAAGTACTATAAAATCAATGCAACATGAATATGGTAGTTACTAAAACAGAAGTTAGAGGAGAGAGGCCAGAAAAAAAAAAAAAGATGACATACACAATTGGGATTCATCCCCTGGCATTGGAGGATGGGCAAATAGTAGTCATGGGCCCTCTGGTGTGCCTGTTGGCCAAAATCAGAGGAGCGTTAGCTATGGACATGAGAGGTGTTGGCCAGAGGGTGGTTTTTTTTGTTTTTGTTTTTTTGTTTTTTAGCTCTATCCTTGCTTTCCTCTGGCCCTCTGATTAGCATCATATCACTTTGGGTTTTGAATTCCTCTGCCTCTTTTTGGCTCCAGGAGACATTGAAAGTATAAAGGAGAAGACAGTTTATTAAGTTGTTAAATTGTTTGTCATAATATTTATTATGGTGATGGAGAGTAGGCTAGATCTCGGAGATATGCACATCTTCGCAGCAACAGAGGTTGAAGAGAAAATTAGTTTGGAGTTTTGTAATCTTGAAAATGGCATCCAGTAAAATAAGATCCATACATCATCTCCAGAAAGGTTCATATCTGGCTTACTTCACAAGGTACTACATGCCCTGGCTGTCAGCCTCCTCACTGCCCTCCGTAATGAGCGATGTACATGCTTCACGCAGGCCAACAGCCCCAATGGCAGCTCTTCTTCACGTTGCAGACTGACCCTTCTGTGCAGTCCCTGGAATGTGACCTTGAGTGCCGGTAATTGGCTTGGGGACTTGGTGCAACTCACTTTCTGTTTGCAGGGCTCACTCTCTCAGAGTGGAACATGAAGCAAGCAGGCTAATGGATTTCGAACCCCTTTTATCAGGGAAGGCCGTTTTTCTAAGAGGACAGAGCTGTCTGTAGGATCACAATTGGCCAGCATAGAAGGACCAAGAGTGTAGCTCAGCGGTAGCACCCTTGTTTAGTGTACAACAGAATATGAGATTGATCCTCAGCATGGCAAAAATAGAAAAAAAATGTTTTCTGATGAAGACAGAGATAAAGCAAGATTTTCAAGAACTCAGCGTCTTGTCAGCAAAGCACTGCCTTGGACACTAAAGTGCTGTAGAAGCCACTGAATTAAAGGACCTAAAAGGTCCCCATTAGTAGTCAGGCGTGGTGGTGCCCACCTTTAAAACCAGCACTCGGGAGGCAGAGGCAGGCAGAACAATGTGAGTTCAAAGCCAGTCTGGTCTACAAAGTGAGTCCAGGACAGCCAAGTATACACAGAGAAACCCTGTCTCAGAAAAGCAAAACAAACAAACAAAAGTCCCCATTAGCGATAATACGTATTTTGTACATTAAAAAGTAATATGAGTAAAAATTTAAGTTTGCAATGTAAGCATTAAAAGTAATATAAAACATCAGATTTTTATTTATTTGTCTTATGCACATGTAGGGGGCAAAGGAAAGCCTGGTAAAGCTGGTTCACTCCTTGTACCTTCTGGGTCCTGGACTCAGGCCATCAGATTTTGTGATAGGCACTTTTTCTGGCTAAGCCACCTCTCTGGTCCCAATATTTGTTATTTTCACTTTGTTCATAGGAAATAAAATCTATGTCTCTGTATGTCCTTGTCTTTCCATTTGTTGAGACAGAGGTCATGTATGGTGACGCAGGAGGTTTGAGACCAGCTTCAGATCCATGAACCTCTGTCTGATTTTCCTGTATCTACTTCCCAAGTGTTATAATTAGGAAGATCAAATGGAATTAGGTCAGCCTCCCTTACGTGCCATGGAAAAAAAAGTCATGGAGTCGGTATTTCCTTGGGAAAAATCCCATACTGTACTAAAGAAAGAGACTTATTTAATCTGGGAGATCCCATGCTGCAAAGCTTCCCTGAAGAAATCCTGGGACCTCGATTTGCTCAGACACATTTGTGTAGTAGGAAGGTCGGTGTTGGTAGGGAGGCCCATTGGAAGGGAATAGATCACACACAAGGTGCTTAGGTTAAGAAAGATCTGCACAATGAAATAAAAGAAAAGATGACTGGAAGAAAGGACCAGGAGCTGAGGGTGGTGCAGCGAGAAGCAGTGGGTGGATATTGGCAGATCCCACAGGCTAGGAAGAGGTGGCTGATTCTTTCTAGAGCAGTGGGAAGACACCGGAGGCTTGCTAAGCATGATGCGTGGAATATTTCAACACGGAGTGTAGTTGAACCAGGGAGTGAGGTAGGCAAGAGTAAGTGCTTCTTTAGCATTTGGGGGCTGAGAGCAAAGGGATAAGGATGCACTTAAAAGACTTGAGACTGGGTCTCAGTGAAGAACTGGATGTGAGTGGATGGAAGAGAGGGAACAAAGGCAGATCTTAGATGTCTGTCTTTACAGGAGTGATACCTTTTGCTGTCTCCGAAACAGAGAAGAGGATCATGTCTTAGAAAGAAAATGTAGCAGTTTTTTTTGGGGGGGGGGGGTGTGTGGCAACAGTTAACTGGAAGCCTGGACTAGTCTCATGTTTGGGTCCCCCCCCTCCTCAATATAGGGTTTCTCTGTATAACAGCTCTAGCTGTCCTGGAACTCATTCTGTAGTCCAGGCTGGCCTCGAACTCACAAAGATCCCCCTGTCTCTGCTTCCCAAGTGCTGGGATGTTTAGGTTCTGAATGCAGAGATGAGATCTGAGTTGGTTGTAGAATTTTGGGAGTGGCTGAGTTACTGGCTTTTATTACGTAAACACACTTCTAGCATGGGGCCCACAGCAGAGGTAGGACAGTAGAGGATTAGAGGTCTGTGGTAGAGCCATTCTGAATTTATCATTCAATGGCTTGGACCATGAAATAGGCTCATAAAGGAGACATGAAAGACGGCATCAGAAAGAAAGGAGGGGGAGCCAAAGGACGCGTGTAGAACACTTCAGACAGGAAGTTGAACTTTAGGCAATTTTCAATGCATGTTATTATGTGGGATCCACAATGTCACTTGCTTTATTTATTAAATTAATTAGTTAGTAAAGGTTTTTGAGAGAGACTCTTAGTATGTATCTGGCCTGTGATTCCCTATATAGCCCAGGGTATCTTGGTACATACAATGATCCTCCTGCCTCTGACTCCAAAATGCTGGGACTAGTGGCATGTCCTATATTCTAGCTGTCTCACAATGGTGGTACCTTCTTCAATGTTGCCTATGTGAAAAAATGGGATGGGAAGTTGGGCTGGAATAGTTTAAAGCATGAGTATGGAGGCTAGACAGGAAAATGGGAAGTCAAGACAGAGAAGAAAGAAATGAGACGAAGCAGACAGACAATAGTTTAGAAATAAATGTATATAATGATATGTACTGGTGATGAAGCAACTGAGGATAGAGAGTAGCTTAAGAAGGAGAGCAGCAGGCTCAGAAGGAGAAGGAGGAGGGACATAGACTTCTTGAAAAGGCAAGAGGAAGAGTATTAGCTAAGCTACAAATGAGCAATGGCTGCTGGAAAAGTGTTTGGGTTCCCCTTAAGATAATTTGCTTATCAGATTCTGCTCTAGTGGGGCACTTACCCCTTATCTCAATTGCTCAGCCAACATCTGTGCACACTGATTAAGCACTTAGGGACTAGGATGTGCTACAGGAGGGCTGGAAAGATGAGTTATGAAGGAAGCACCTCCAAGCTCACAAGAGCGCTAGCCCCACAGGTGATCTTGGCTGCACAGGGTAAGAGCTGTGTTAGGGATGCCAGGTGTGGTGCCACGGTGGACAGCCTAGTGTGTTTTGGTGCTTAGTTTACTTATTTAAAGATATTTATTTATTTATTATCATTTTTATTCATGTGTATGCATGTGTGTCTGCACATGAGGGCAAGTGCCCACGGAGGCCAGAGGCTTTGTATCCCCTGGAACCAGAGTAACATACAGTTATGAGCTGAGCACCATGCATGCTGGGAGCTGAGCCTGGGCCCTGTGCAAGAGCAGAACATACATGCTATTAACTGATGAACTCTCTCTCCAGCCTTTTTGTACTCAGTTTGGAGAGGTTTCCCCAACTCCTGCACTCTAGGTACCCCGTCTCCATCACCTGCTCTCCAAAACCAATTATTTAAACATTCATGGCCTCAGTTTCTTCATCTGGCTTACCTAAGAGGGGTACAGTTAAAAAGTCTAGGAAAATAGCTGGGTATAAGGGTGAAGAGTTATTAGCAGTTAGTGCTACATGGATGCTGAACTGTGGAGCGAGGGCTACGTCTTCATTAGAGACAAAGCAAGTTTGGCAAGATGCTCGTGTTCAACCACTGAGCAGTAGCTTATTCTCAAAGGCTTTCTGGGATAAATGCTTTCTTCCTTAGTAACAGGGACATGTATAAAAACAAGCTTCCTGAAGACCTGAAAATCAAAGTTGTTCCAGCCCTTAGGTCTTCATCAGACCACATGGTTAAGATATACCTTTTCCTTAGAGACAGTGAAGTTAGAGTGAAGACCTCCCAACCCTCCGCATGTAGTTATTCATTCATTAATTCATCAAATGCTATTTGCTAAACCTGACCATACTTTAAAATATCCCAATATTTCATAGGAATGGTCATTGAAACATTGACTTGCAGTTTATATGTAGAAAATGGATCGCTCCTTTTATTTTAATATTTAATTAATTAGATGATGATGATGATGATGATGATGATGATAATGATGATTAATTGTTTATGTGAGACATCACCCAACTACCAAGCTGCATTTCAGGCTGACCCTTTAAAACACAGCATTTTATCAGGGCATGGTGGCACACACACCTTTAATCCCAGCACTCAGGAGGCAGAGGCAGGTGGATCACTGTGAGGTCAGCCTGATCTACAAAGCGAGTCCGGGACAGCCAAGGCTACACAGAGAAACTCTGTCTCGAAAAACAAACAAACAAACAAACAACGCACAACATTTTAATCTTTCTGTTTCCATTTCCTGAGGCAAGTGCTCCACCAAGTGAGCTCTTCCCCAGCCCCTTGCTCCCTACCTCCCTCACTTTCTCCCTTCCTCTTTCCTTCCTCTCTTCCTCTTTCTCTTTTGTTTCTGAATTTGTACAGCTCAGAAATAGAATAATGGGACTTTAAGTTCACTTATATATCCACTTATTTATACTGAAGCTAATTTGTCTGCTGAATGAATATTAGGCACTCAGTACTATAAATATCTCGAGAAGGACAGCTGCTTTCTTCTTGTTGATTTGTGTCAGTCTCTGTAACCTCAGACACGGTTAGGCTTCTATATCCATGGGCTCCACGTCTGTGGATTAAACTAACTAGTCTGGACTGAAAACGTATGTGTGTGTGTGTGTGTGTGAGTGTGTGTGTGTGTGTGTGTGTGTGTGTGTGTGTGTGTGTAACTTCCTTCCTTTTTTATGTTTTCTGCTGGCCTAGAACTCTCTATATAGGCCAGGCTGGTCTCAAACTTAGCTATCTACTGCCTCTGCCTCTCAAGTGTTGGCATTAAAAGTATGTGCTACTATACCCAGATGGATTGAAAGTGCTTCTTAAAATTCTGACTTTATTCAGTATACACAGACTTTTTCTTTGTCATTATCCTCCACATGAAATAGGGTGACAAATATTAGCACTGACAGTGTGTGCTAGTATAGCTAATCCAGAGACTGTGTAAAATATATTAGGGATGTGTAGGGCTAGCTGTGTGTAAATATTGTGCTATGCCATTTTATATATGGGACCTGGGTATCCTGGAGTTGGGGTGGGGCGCTGGAAGCAGTCCCAGACCCCCTGCAAACTCCTCAAGATAACTTTCTAATCTCAGCCCTCCTGGCAGCTCCGCTAGATAGGCATCAATATCTCTCCTACAGATAACTAGGGCGCGTGCCTAGGTCTACTCGCCCAGCAAGAAATGGGTCTGAGCTATTAGCTACACCTTGTCTGATCCCAGAACTCTCTCTGCTTCTAGAGCCTCCTCTTGGAACGCAGGAATCTGGGCCACCTCCCCTCCAGAACATTTGAAGGGTCGCAGGAATCTGGGTCACCTCCCCTCCAGAACATCTGAAGGGTTGCAGGAATTCTCAGTGTCTGGGGAAATGACAAATCAGTGCTCGTTTTTTATCAAGCTGTAAGACACAGTTCTAAGGTCAAGGACCAAGCAACAAAATAAAAACTAAAATTAAAAGCCACTCATTCCTTTCTTCCTTCTTCCTTCTCTTTCTTCCTTCCCTCTACCCTTCCTCCTCCTTGTTTGTTTATTTGTTTGTTTGTCTTTTCAAGACAATTTCTCTGTTTAACAACCCTGGCTGTCCTAGACTCTTTGTAGAGCAGGCTGGCCTTGAACTCACAGAAGTCTGCCTGCCTCTGCCTCCCTAGTGCTAGGATTAAAGGCCTGTGCCACCACGCCCAGCCCTTCCTTTCTTCCTAACAACTGATAAACCGTGAACAGGATAGGCTACCCTGATGAAGCTTCCTTCAAAGTTAACTCTTCATTAGAACTGCATGTTCAGGACAGTCCCTAAGAATGTCCCGCTGAACGGTGACCTGATAGACCTTTGATTCAGACACAAGTCAGTTAAAGGCAGGCCTGGTTGAAGGAAAACACAAGGGCACAGAGTTGAGTGATCAGGCTCTCATGTGAATTCATCAGAGCCCAGACCCAACTATTACTTGATGGGATTTGACAAGCCATGTCCTCAAGTGTACTTCAGAGCATGCATCAGCTGCGTCGCCACTCACATAGAAATTCCCAGGGCCCAAACTGTCTCACTTCAGAGAATTTTAATAGACTAAAAACATGTTGGGCCCTGTTGTGTGGTACAGAGGAACCTGTATCTGGATAGAATCAAGCTGTCATGTTCTTGTGTATTTTAAATCTACCAGGGAGATGCACTTTAGTAGTATAGCTTAGTATTACTGTGAGTATTAAATGAGTATCTGGGATATATATAAAACTTCAACTTACTATCTCTTCCTATGTCTTTGCTGTAATCCTGACTTTCATATACACTGTAAAGTTGGTCCAAATAAGGTACTTACCTTAACCCTCTAGATTCAGGGTGGCAGAAGGCAGAAGACAAACAACGTGTGCAGTAAAAATGACACCATTTTCTCACCGCAGCCACATATAAAAGGGGACTGAGCAAGTGACAATGGTGTTAGTTACAGCATCCCCATCGTGGCACTGCTCTCTCTCTCACTGCTTACTACTGAATGCTTACGGCAGAATGGCAATGTTCCTCACGTAATATTAGCATCCTTGAAAGATATTTATGATGTCAAACATAGGATAAAACAGCCTGTGACGACCTCAAAGGATTATCAGGGTACACTTGAACTGGAAGAAGGCAGAAAAAGGGAACTTGGATGCCTGAGCCCCGTCACAGCTGATATAAGCACAACCTCACCTCTGTGCACATCTCTCTAATCCGTGTTCACACGTCCATAGGCATCTGCAATGGAGATTTAACCACCCACACTCATTATAAGATCTAAATTACTTTTTGATCTTAATGGTTTGCATTTTTCTTTTTTCTTTTTTCTTTCTTTCTTTCTTTCTTTCTTTCTTTCTTTCTTTCTTTCTTCCTCTTCTTTCCTTCCTTCCTTTCTTTCCAAGACAAGAGTTTCTCCATGTAGCCTTGGCTATCCTGGACTTGCTTAGTAGACCATGCTGGCCTCGAACTCACAGAGATCCACCACCACACCCAGCTCGATTTGCATTCTTTCATGCTTCTTTCTGATAATCCAAGGAGAACTTTGCCATGTGTCTTCCCCATTTAAAGTGTTTAATAGTTGTCTTGGGAAGAGGGGCCATTATTGGCCTTAAAATGCCTTCAATGATTTGGTTATATCAACTTCTGTGACACCCACGTGAGTATAAACCAAAGCAAAAAATGTGCTAGTGCTCGACTGTTACCAAACTGGCTAAGTTTAATGAAATAATGAAGTAGTGTCAGCGCCTACATGGAGACTTAGGGCTTTCTTTTACTGCTGACAGGAACGGTTTGCAAAGCTCTGTGGTACTGCAGATGAACCCAGAAACTTTGAAGTCTGAAAAGGGCTTACAGGATAGATGTGTTGACTCTGCTGCTGAAATTTTATTGTGAGGAGGCTGAGATGGCGAAAGGACGGATATAAAATATGTACTTTCAATTGGGGAGTACAACCTCAGCCTTTTAACAGAATGCTGGCACTACAATATACATAAGTACACATCAATAAAACCACGAAAGGCACAGTGCACAACGCACAGTCCTTTAACATGATCTTCATCACATTTGTTTACATGTGTGCACATCAGTGTGTGTATGCGGGCTCCGTGGCACACATGTGTTGTCAAAGAGCAACTTGTAAAAGTAAGTTCTATTTTTGCACTGTGTGGATCCTGGGGTTCAGACTTAGGAAGTCAGGCTTGGTGGCAAACACCTCTGCCTACTGAGCCATCTCTCCAGCCCTACAGTGCATCCTGCCTCCGAGGAGACGCCTTGGGGGTATATAAAATGACACTGTATTAGCAACAGTGTGTCTTAGGATTGTGATTCTACTTGATGAGTTTTCTTTATGTTCATACACAAGTATCTTAAAGGATGTTAAATATCACAGAAGGACCGTTTCTGATAGAAAACTTGAGCAGTAAATAGTAATAGTCAGGTTATTGCTTTCAAATTAATGCAATTACAGTATGCTTCAAATTTCACTTTTGTCATTTTGCTCATTTTCAGGTAGATTGTACTTTATATGTGGCAAAAAATGATAAGTATCTGAATGACAGAGTGCTAGTTCTAGCAGCTGGGAGAAATTTGTGGGGGAGGATTTTCAAATAGAAAGGACAGGTTCCCCATGCTCTGTCTAGACTATTGCAGCTCTGACTACGGTCATTAGCATATGCCAATAACAGTGTGTCAGAAATGTAGAAACCCACTGTTGCTTCTCATTTTCATTTAGATGTCACTTGTGGGCTTCATTTATACTTTTATTTCTATATATTTCCTTAGCAAGGAGATAGCACTTTAAAGTAAGAAAAACAAATTTTATAAAAATACATTGAAAATTTAAATCTTATTACTTTTTACATAAACATATTTTCACACTGATCTTTGAGAACATAGTGAACACTTGTCATAGAAGTGAATGGTAAGATTTATTAGTAATACAGTCATAGATGTAGTTACCAATATTACACTTATTTTTTAATCCTATGGAGTATCTCTCTATGATACATTTCTATAGCATTTACTAGATAGATGAAAAACACTGTTTTCTTTCTTGTGGAGACAGTGGAGGATGACTAATTCCTGATCCTCCTGCCTCCACCTTCTGGGATTACAGGCAGGTACCACCACACCTAGTTTACACAGTGGGGCGAGACAGACTCTAGGGCTTTGTGTGTTGGGCAGGTACTTACAAGAGCGACTTCTGCAGTCCTAGTATATGGTACAAGAACAGGACATGATGCTTTTAATTCTTTGCGGGAGTGTAAAACAGCTTTCCAAAGATGGCTTTACTTAGCATTTAGATAAGTGTGTGACAACTCTACTGGTCCTCAGCCCTCTGGCTTTCGCATCTCGGAGGCTGTTTCCTTTGGGCCTGCTTATGACGTCTTGCTAGGGTACACGATTTAGCCTTTCAGATATCTGAGAGTGCCATATGGTTTAATGGCATTCTGGAATAGCAGAATGGATTCTTTTTTCAATAGGTCACTGTGATTAACATTAACTGTGGCCTCTCCAAATTGCACTGCGCTGTGAATCCCACCCCTCCTTTACTCTGAAATCTTCACACTTTGAAACGGTATCCTGTATCATTTGAACCAGAGGAAGCAGTGTAATGCTGACTGCCCTCCCTTGCCTTTAGTCAGACTTCTCCCGGCTCAGAGGTGTTGAAGTGGCGGAGTGCTAAGGTCAGGTTTAAATCCTCCTCATCACAACAGTCACTTCCTCACCTGGACATTTTCCCATCTGACACAAAGCTCAAAGAATGTGGCTGGTCTCCGAATCCCGGCGTGGGTTATTTTCTCTATCCCACCAGAGTTCCTGATTCACGGAGGTCCAGGCTGGAGCTGCCCATGTGAGATTTTAAGTCCACAGATGATCCTGGCCAGTCAGAGGATGCTGAGTGTCTCAGGCCTCCTGCAGCTGGAGGGGCGCTGTTTCCTGGGGGCCTCTCAGTAAGTGCTTCCCTCAAAGAACGTGCTCATAAGGACACAAGTAAGTGATTGTAATTTCAAAGCTGTGTGGCAAAGGGCTGCAGCAAACGCCACACTCTCAGAAGAGTCTGTGAATCATACTGACTTGGGAAACTCCTGAGGTTTGATAAGTAATATTGGGAGATGGGTAGGTAACTTCACACAGTGAAACAGGAAGAGCAGAGGCAAAGAACTTGAAATACATGGCATGTGCAGGACTAGATGCTAAGAAGACACCCAGGCATTACTTAATATGACCTTCCCATCTACCAGAATTGTTAACCTGCTGCCTTGCACCCAACATTATTATATATATATATATTTCCCTGCTCTAGTTTAATCTGAATTTATTTTTTCTAGAAGGCAGAAGAAATGTTACCAGCATAACTGGCCTTGCTCTCAAATGAGCAATGATTAATTATCACCTTTAATATGCATGACACATTCCTTGTGAAATCAACATATGTCTACATGCTATCCGAATAAATAATTGAAAAGTTCAGCAAATTCAGTCATTTGGCACCATGTAATTAGAGAAAAAAAAGCTTTTTTAAAAAAACACTAAATTCAGTCAAATTGAGACACATGATACTATTCAGATTTGTGGTTTTTTTTAACTCTAAGACACTGGGGTTCTTAGAATGAGGGCCGTCTACAGGTAAGGTAGATGACGTGCTGTGGACTCTGATGGTATTCCAGGAAGATCCATTCTTCATATAACCCGCCCCTGCCACTTCCTATAAGCATGACATTCATACTTCAGTTAAAATAATAATTGATATGCATAGCCTATCTCTCAAATGTTCCAAGTTACTTACCTGATTAAAAAAAAAAAAAGTTATTTTAGTTGGTTTCTTGTTTAGTCAACTGATAGAAAGATAAGCTGGTTTTCTCAGGAACAACACCAGGTGGGAGCTGACGGTTTTGGCAGGACCTGCTTCGGAAGGTTGCATGTGCTGCCAAGAAACCCAATATGAGTAATTCAGGGCCTTCTTCCTGGCTGATAAGTTTACGTGAAAATTTTACAATATTGGATTCAGGAGGCTGGTGACATAGCTTAGTTGGTAAAGTGTTTGCTTTGCAAGCGTGGAGACCTCATATTAATGTTAACAAATAATATTTCTAAACAAAAGGCCAGCGCTGGGGAAGCAGAGACAAATAGGACTCTTGGGAACGCTGGCCAGCTAGTTTGGCCTACTTGGCTAGGCTGACTTGAGACCCTGCCTCAAACGCAAAATGAAACAATGTTAAAACCCCAAACCAACTAGCCAGCCAGCCAGCCAGCCAGCCAGCCAGCCAGCCAGCCAGCCAACCAGCCAGCCAGCCACCCAACCAACCAATGAACCAAGCAAGCAAGCAAGCTAACAACCAGTCAACCAACCAACCAACCAACCAACCAACCAACCAACCAACCAACCAACCAACCAACCAATCAACCAACCAACCAGTAACTCCAAAGTGGTTAGGAAAACTACAACCAAGACTATCCCTTGTCATAGACACGCATATAAGCCCCCTCATGTACACACACACACACACACACACACACACACACACACACACACACACA
>OU015749.1:9115024-9133350 GCA_907169655.1 Acomys percivali
CACACACACACACACACACACACACACACACACACACACACACACACTCTCTCTCTCTCTCTCACACCCATACACTAAGTGTTGTATTCCAAACATGCTGATAAATGCACTGTGAGATATTTCTACTGGTCTGATAGAGCTGATTTTATAATTGTAGCTGGTGTTTATAAGGGATATTGTCATTGTGAGAGCCAAGAAGTTACTTTGATTTGTTTAAAGAGTATAGGCGACTAAGTGTTGAGCATCTATCTTAAGTCTTTTCCCCCAGACAGACTTCTGCTATGCTACTCTGGCCGCCCTGGTGCTTACTGTCCAGCCCAGGTTGGTACTGAGCTCATGACAATCCCCCTGCTTCAGGCTCCTGAATGATAAGATTACAGACATGAGCCACTATGCTTGGCTTTTACTTCTAAGGTTTTTCATCACATCATGGCTAATAAATTATTTTTACATGTGAATATGCATTGTAAAAATGAATGGTGATTTTAGCAAAGAGAAGAACCTAGGCAAGAACCATGCTGTTTAATAGTATGGACACATGGATAATACTTAGAAGATATTTCAGTAAATTTTTAATGCCTGGTTTATTAATATACATTTTTCATACATTTCTATGATACTGATATATCTTTAAAAATAGTCTCTGTATTCTTCGTGTGTGTGTGTGTGTGTGTGTGTGTATGTGTGTGTGTGTGTGTGTGTGTGTGTGTGTGTGTAGTTTTAAAAGGAAGGGGAAAATGTCAGATGTCATGATCACTCTTTACCTTATTCCTTTGAGACAAAGTCTCTCACTGAACTTTGAGTTAGACTGGTGACCAGCAAACCCCATGGATCCTCCTGTCTTCTCCCCCGCCCCACCCTCACCCCCACGGTGCTGGGATTGCAGGTCTATGCGACCACCCAAGGTTTTTGAGCCATCTCCTCAGCCCTGATAATGTTTCTGAAAGCATTAAAAATGAGCATTTCAAGCAAAGCAAAGGAGCGTATGCCTGTGCTGCCTGCACTAGGGAGGCTGAAATGAAAGGACGTGGAGTATGAGGGCAAGTGGACTTACTTTGTAAGACTTCAACTCAAAATATCATACATGTCCCACTCAGCAAGAGATCAAACCATTCCTTAAACTAATTTTGTGAGTCAACTCTATCAGCACACTATAGATACATAGCTCAAGCCCTAAAGTAATTTTATTTTTGAACTTTGTAAAATTGCCACACTTCTCTAGAACAAAATTAAGGTTGGGAATAATAGAGAAAGATATGCAATGTAGACTTTTACTCTCTACATTTGTATGCATGGGTGAGTGCCCATACCCTGACCCCCCACCCAAACAACAACAACAACAACAACAACAAAACCATTTCAGATTGTGAACTTTGGCTACCAACCACAGCAAATTTTCAAGATCTACAGCTGGCTGACCCATGCTTACCGTGCTGGTACACTCACCTAATGAGAAAGTGGAAAGCAGAACCTTGGACGTGAACATATTTTTCCAGTTTAATTCTATGCTTTCACTTGCCTCTGTCAAGATAAAGAGCTCTGTTGATTCTTGCCTATGAAAGAGTCTCTGAGCTTTTACAAACACAAGGGACATTCCAACATTTTGATAGATCCAGGGAATTCTCAAACAGTGGAAAAAGTGTGTACCATCCTGATTGCCTTAGCTAGGTAGAAGCTTGCCTTCTCCAGGGAATGTACCACAATAGGACATGATCTTGCTGAAAATCTTTGATGCCATCAGTCTTTGGTGACAAGAAACATTTGTGATGGCTTATGTTCCATTTTGAGTGAGAAATGTCACCTGTGCCTTTGAATCCGTGCTTCCCTGGCTGGTGGCATTCTTCAGGTGGTTATGGAACCCCCTGGAAGAAGCACATCACCGGGTCTGTTCAAGGTTGAGAGTTTATAGCTTTGTCCCTCCCTCTACTTCCTGTATGTATACATGGTTGAGATGTGATGTCTCAGCTTCTTGCTCCTACTGCTTGCTACCATGCCTCCCCATGGACGTCAGCCCTCTGGAACTTTAAGCCAACAAACAAACAAACAAACAAACAAACAAGCAAAAACTAACCAACCAAACAAAACAAGAGCAATAATAAAAACAACAACAGTGGCAAAATCATTTCTTAAGTTGCTTTTGGTCTTGGTAATCGTAGCAACAGAAAAATAACAGGTCACACTGGTTTCACGGAACATTATTGGACTCGATACTTAATCATATAATCTATATATGGACCAACATTTGGTCACTGTTTGGCTTCATCAGATGCTAATGGTTAGTCCTCTTATGGTAAATGTGATACAGAGATCTGTGTGTAGCCAGCTAAACAGATGGGATCACTGTGGTTCTTAATTTATTTATTCGTGTAGTTCCAACTGACCCTCACCTCAGCATGTGGACGAGCTGAAGATGACCTCTGAACTTCCAATCCTCCTGCTTCTAATTCTCTAGTCCTAATTTAGGGGTTTAAAATTAAGAGAAAGAGGGACCAAAGCTAAACATAGTGATCTGAGTAAAATCTCTAGGGCCCACACGATAGACAGGGAACTGGGTTATATAAGTTATCCTCTGATCGCCACATGTGTCCCATGGCATGTGCACACGTGCGCACACTAAATAAAATACAATTAAAAAAATCAGACAAAGGGCATCCAATGAATTATTCAACAGTGACCTCAAAAGAAGATGAAAAGAGACAAAGAAAAGGAAGAGAAGGAAGGAAAGAGGAATAGAAAGGTAAGGGAAAAAAAGAAAAAGGAAGAGAATTTAATGTATGTTTTGTTTCTAAGAGTGGGCATTTTTTTTTTTCCTTGTGAAAACCACCGAAGTAGTGAGAGCCATCTGCTTCTTTATACTCTTGGTGACTGGCATGAAAATTCAGGTAACAAGCAAGGCAGCTGCTAGTCATGCAACTATATGCCCTGTGTTGAAACAGCTATGACCCAGGGTTTCTCTGTGTAGCCTTGGCTGTCCTGGACTCACTTTGTAGACCAGGCTGCCTGCCTCTGCCTCCCGAGTGCTGGGATTAAAGGCGTGCACCACCACCGCCCGGCTGGACTGTGTTTTTTAAACAGTTGCATTTAACAAGATAATAATTTATTTTTTTAAACAAAAATGGAAATTAAATCTTACTCCTTTTTTGGTTGTATGTGAATATGCAGGTACATATTCATGTAACTGCATGTGTTTGTGCTTGTGTGTGTGTGAGTGTGTGTGTGTAAGGTCAACCTCAGGGTTAGTCCTCAGGAGCTTTCTATCTTATTTTTTGAGATAGAGCTTCTCACTGACTTGAGGCTCACTGGTTAGGCCAGCTGGCCTAATTAAGACAGCATTGACTTTGCTGTGTTCTTGTCTCAGCCTCCTGACTACTGAGATTACAGGCTTGGATTGCTGCTCCCAGTTACACTATTTCTTTAAATAAAATATACTCATCTTCAAAGAGGCATACTCCTCCCCGCCACATTTCTCCCATAACATGAAACAAAATGATAGTTGTAAGTAACCAGCTAGAGTTTGTTAACTGTCTATAATTTGTTTATTGAAAGAATTTATGAATTGGTAGTCATCTTTGGGCAGAATTTTTGTTGCCATGGCAATAAACCAGCAACTGCATAGTATCATGTGCTCAGATCTTGTGAAATCACTCTAACTTGGCCTGAGTGGGACATATTCCTTTGACATTTGACAACACTGTTGAAAGACTCGGTGATGGGATTTAAACGCTTTATTTATTATTACTGTGTGTATGATGTGTGTGTAAGTGGGATGTCCATGGTTAACGTGTATGGAGGTCAAAGGACAACTTTGTGAAGTCAATTCTCTCCTTCCAACTTTGTGTTGGTTCTGGGGCTCAAACTCAAGTCATCAGGCTTGGCAGCACATGCCTTTGTTCAGTGAGCGCTTCACAGTCCTATTTTAAAGGGATCAATTGTCCTAGGAATGCTTGGCATGTTTCTTGGATGCTCTCAGAGACAGGCAAACCCACCTTCATAATCTAAATCCATGAGGATATTATGTACAGATCACACTTTCTGCCTAGCACAGCCTCAGTATCTCTAGGAAAAGAATTGGTGGGAGGGAGGGAGGGACATTGTCTGGATTCTAGTGAAGTTACATAACAGTCTGTACTTAGTAAGTTCTCAACCACTTGTTTATTTACGATGAATTTATCTGTTGGATTGGTAAGATTCTTTTTTTGTTTTTTGTTTTTGTTTGTTTTTTGTTTTTTGTTTTCGAGACAAGGTTACTCTGTGTAGCCTTGGCTGTCCTGAACTCGCTTTGTAAACCAGGCTGGCCTTAACCTCACAGCGATCCGCCTGCCTCTGTCTCCTGAGTGCTCGGATTAAAGGCTTGCGCCACCACTCCCGGCCTGGTAAGATTCTTAAAGCAGCTTATGATGTAAAAAATATGAAGAAAGTAAACATGTTTTAAGAAACACAAGCCTGTTTGGAACAATATTGAAAAAAAAAGTAACTAGGACGGATGTATAAATGCTTCTCAAAGTTTAAAAGATGATATAATTTATGCATATGTGCCAATATGAGTTTATAGGCACCTCATATGGATAGGAACTTGAAGGAGTCAGAATAGGGTCAGTTCCAGATGGTCATCAGATGCCTTATGGGTGGTAGGAATTGAGCCCTAGTCTTCTGTAAAAGCAGCCAGTGCTCTGAACCATTGATCCATCCTTCTGGCCTAACTCCCAGTGTTTTGATGTCACCCTTACTTTGTCCTTTGTGGGTTTTAGTAGTTGGAAAAGAGGTGTCTGATACCCATGAAAAGATTTCAAGAGCACCCAGGGCTTGTCAAAACACACTTTGGGAACTGCTGGCCTGCTGATCAACAGATGAACTCTCCACTGAGAGAAGTTGGTCTACCGGTCCACAGTGCTGTGTGATCATTACAAGACAATGGAATTTTGCAGAGCAATGTGACTTTTAAAACACATGACTGTGGATGCGTGCAGAAGCATGTGTGTACGCACACATGCGTGTATGGAGGTCAGAGGGCAACTCTGGCTATGACTCCTTAGCTCCCTTCTACTTGTAGTTTGAGATGTGGCCTCTTACTGGCCTGGAGTGTCACTATGTTGGCTGCCTGGCCCGTGAGCTTCCAGGGATCCACCTGCCTGTCTCTGACTTCCATCTTGCCATCACTGGAATTCTAAATACATACATATGCACCAGACTTTATGTAAGTTTTATGCTTCAAATTCAGGTGCTCATGTTTCTGTGGCCAATGTTTTTACCAGTTGAGCCATCTCTCCAGACCAGCTCTGGGAAGGCCATTTGACTTATTGTATTCACTTTGTATTCATTTTGCTAACTACCTGTTCTCCAGCTTAAGGAGGAACGAGGTCCTCTGGAGATGACATCATCTCTCCTTGTCATTGTATCAATGCCGGCTCTGCAATCCCCAGAAGGCCTTGTTAGTCGGCCTTTAAGGACGTGATAGAAACACGTTGGATGCCTAAGGTTTTTCTCATCAGTAACAATGACACCTGTATCCTGACGAAACTGTCCAGGTCTGCCCAACTGTTCACTTAGCTCCCTGGTTCCCAACCTTCCTAATGCTGAGGACCCTTTAGCACAGTTCCTCATGTTGTGGTAACACCGCCCCCCCCTCCAACCATAAAATTATTTCCTTGCTACTTCATACCTTTAATTTTCTACTGGTATGAATTTAATGTAAATATCCGATCTGTAGGAGATCTAATACATGACCCCTGGAAGGGGCCGTGACCCACAGGTTGAGAACCACTGACCTAGAAAAGATGCTGGACGAGGATGACAGGGAGGTGACAATGACAGGGAGGTGACAATGACAGGGAGGTGACATGACAGGGAGGTGAATCTGATTACACCATCGACAGAAGGAACACTGGGAGATAGCTTTCTGGTAAAACAGAGTTTTATGAAGATAATTTTCAACCTCTGTCACCACAACAAAATGACAGCATTGAAAAATACCAGCGGGGTTATTATATTAAAAAATGTTTCCAGGGGTGTGGTGGCACTCGCCTTTAATCCCAGCACTTGTGAGGCAATGGCAGGTAGATCTCTGTGAGTTTGAGGCCAATCTGGCCTACATAGCAACTTGCAGGCCAGCCGGAGCTCCACAGTGCGATTCTGTCTCAAAGCAAAACCAAAGCAATCAAACCAACAAAAGCCGATAAATAAATAAATGAAAAGTCTTGGGCTTCGTCTGTTGGAAGACTCTTAGCAGTACTTGTCAATACTTCCTGCTGCCCACTATCTTCCTTAACCTTGCGACTTTTGGGCCTCTGATTATGCCAGCAGCCGGAGGAAGGGTATCGAAGCTTCTGACATTTTGACAGTGTTTATGAACTTCACACCAGAGAACCAGGAAATCAACTGTAAAGAAAAAAAAGTAAAAACAAAGCGAAACAAAACACATTATTTTTAAATTTTTTATTGAAAAATAAAATCATTCATATTACATCTCAATTGCTATCCCATCCCGTGCATCCTCCCATTCCTCTTTCCCTCCCGCTTTCACTCCATTCCCCTTCCCTATGACTGTGGCTGATGGGGACCGCCTCCCCTTGAATATGATGCTAGGTTATCAAGTTTCTTCTTGGTAGTCTGCTATCCTTTCTCCAAGTGTCATTGGGCCTCCCCATCAAGGGGACATGGCCAAATAAGGGGCACCAGAGTTCATGTGGAAAGTTAGTCCCCAGTCTCCACTTAACTGTGGAGAATATTCTGTCCCTTGGCTAGGTCTGGGTAGGGGTTTGATGATGACTGCACATATTGTCCTTGGTTGGTGCCATAGATCGAGCAGAACCCCTGGGCCCAGATCTGCCCATCATAGTGTTCTTCTTTTTTAAGTGGTGATTTTGCGTCCGGTCACATCCGTAGCATGCACGCTTTGCCCAGTGTTGAAAATGCTGGTGAACTTTGGAAACAGTAGAAGGGAAGCACTGGTCTGTACGCATCACGTCTTCTGATCCAATTCCTTTTATCTTCTGGCATTATGCTCCATCTCCAGTTTCGAATCACTGCCATGAATAATAATGATCTTGTTTCTGAAGTTTTAGTACCTAGTCCTAGGTAGTCAAGTATGTTTGTTGAGGAAATGGATCTACGTCAACCAACCAACCAGCTCTAGAGCAAGGCTTCTTTATTCTAGAGAGCCTACAGCAGGAAAGGGTTTGTACACAACTCACCATTTACACCAGAAGCACTGCCTTCTGGTTCTGCTACAGACAGCCATTTTCTTTTTCCCAACACTTCATGAAAGTGCTAACTGGTTGCCCATCTGGGGTTCCTTTCTGAATACTTCATAGTGATGATTTTTTCTTCTTACATTTGACAAGCATTATGCAGCAGATTCTCCTGATGGTGAGGTGTCAGATTGTGCTTTAGAGCTAGCAATTTAATTTAAGAGTGGGCAGAGTGAAGTTCCTCAAGGTGCTCTGGGCCTAAGTGTAGAGAAGGCATTGTGGGAAAATAAGATAGTACTTGCCTTTCCCGAGGGAGTCAGGGACAGATGTCTACTGAAACACTGAATCCTTGGGGAGAGAGATTTTGGCAAATGGACACACTGATCAATCACAGGAAGCCATAGGCTTCATGCAGGAGTGCAGGAGTGTGAGAGTACATGGATACCTCTTGTGAACACACAACCTATTAGCCAAGGATACCCAGGGCTGCCTATGGCAATGTACTGGCTTATATGCTGTGCAGGCTGGTTTCAGAAAATCTTTTATCCACATAGTCTTATTCATGGCCATCAGTTCCCTCCCCTCCCTTCCCATCCCATCCTCCCTTCCCCCCCCCCTCCCCTTCCCTTCCCCCCACTCCCCTTCCCTTCTCCCCCACTTCCCTTCCCTTCCCTTTCCTCCCCTCCCCTCCCTTTCCCTTCCCTCCCCTTTCTCTTCTCTTCTTTCCTGTCCTCTTCCTTTTCTTTTTTCTTTCTTCTTTTCTTATTTCTTTTTGCCTCTGCTTATACCTCACAGTTACCCTTATTATCAACTCATAGCAGGTGTGTTGGCTGCTTCCTTCACTTCCTAGTTCAGCCTTGACCACAGGGACCTTAATCTAAATAATCTCCCGAACATGCCTTCCATCACATGTCTGTTTCTGTAGTGGGGCTTATACTATCTCGTGAGTAACCTTGATGGTCTGGGAACGTGTTTCACTAACGCATGATTACACACACACACACACACACACACACACACACACACACACACACACGAGAGAGGGAGGGAGGGAGGGAGGGAAGGAGGGAGGGGGAGCACAAGAGAAGCCAAGTTGGACTTTAATTACCCCGAATTTGACAAAGATCTTTCTCTGTCTTTATATTTATTTTTTAAGTCAGCATACAAAATTATGGGGTTCATTGTGGAGTTTTTATTCATACATTTCATTTTATTTGAGCAAGGATTTTTTTTTCTTAGTACTAAGACAGATTCCCCCAACCCCCAATTTGTTTAGATGTTAACCTAACCAATATTTTACTATCCTTGCTTTTTAAGAAGGATTCCTCGCCTCAACCCCCCACCCCCACAGGAAATGCAACTTAGCTAAAGGCCTTTTTATTCATATTACATCTTGATTGTTAGCCCTTCCCCTGTTTCCTCCCATTCTTCCCTCCCTCCCATTTCCCCCCTTCTCCCCTCCCCTATGTCTGTGATTGAGGGAGACCTCCTCCCCCTATATATGCTCTTAGAATATCGAGTCTCTTCTTGGTAACTTGCTATCCTTCCTCTGAGTGCCGCCAGGCCTCCCCATCCAGGGCACGTGGTCAGAAAAGGGGCACCAGAGTTCGTGTGAGAGTCAGATCTCACTCTCCACTCAACAGAGAATATCATGTTCGTTGGCTAGGTCTTGGTAGGGGTTCAAAGTTTACTACCTATATTCTCCTTGGCTGGTCCTTAGTTTGAGGAGGAACCCAGGACCCAGATCTGCCTGTCATAAAGTTCTTCTTGTAGGTTTCCAGGACCCTGTAGGTCCTACTATTTCCCCATTCTTCCATGCTACTCTTGCCTAAAGTCTCAATAGGATGTCCTCTCCTCTGACCCACTTCCTTGGTAAGTAAAGTTTTTCATGGTAAGTATCCCTTGGACTAGTGTTTTGATATAAGTGAGTATATACCATTTGTCTCTTTTTGCTTCAGGGTGAACTCACTCATTATGATAATTTCTAGATCAATCCATTTGTCCACAAATTTCTGGAATTCCTTGTTTTTAATAGCTGAGTAGTATTCCATAGTGTAAATGTACTACTGACTGGGAAAAGATCTTCACCAACCCTTCATCTGACAAAGGATTAATATCCAAAATATATAAAGAACTCAAGAAATTAAACACCATAAAACCAAACAACCCAATTGCGAAATGGGGCTTGGAACTTAACAGAGAATTCTCAAAGAGGAATATCAAATGGCCGAGAAACACTTAAAGAAATGCTCGTCCTTGTTAGTCATCAGAGAAATGCAAATCAAAACAACACTGAGATTCCATCTTACCATCAGAATGGCTAAGATCAAAAACTCAAATGACACCACATGTTGGCAAGGATGTGGAGAGAGAGGAACACTCCTTCATTGCTGGTGTGAATGCAAATTAGTACAACCACTTTGGAAAGCTATCTGGCGCTTTCTCAGAAAAATGGGAATAGGGCTTCCTCAAGACCCAGCTATCCCACTCCTTGGAATATACCCAGAAAATGCCCTACCACACAACAGGGACATATGCTCAACCATGTTCATAGCTGCTTTATACATAATAGCCGGAACATGGAAACAGCCTAAGTGTCCCTCAGTAGAAGAAAGGCCTTTTTTTAGAACCTACACAAATCATGATTTAACTCTTGTTATATTTTGGGTGACAGGACCTTTCTTTGTCAACTAGGCTGACCTCAAGTTCCCAATCCTCCTGCCTCAGCTTATCAGGAATGTGAGACTATTGGTGCACACGGCAATACTTGGCCAAAGATGTTTTAGATTGTGAACGCTTTTATGCAGCTGAAATCTGGTTAAGCAAATATCAAGGGGAAAAGTACAGAAGGACAGAATATGTAACCAGAAGGTCAGAGCCACTGCCTCAGTTCCTTCGTGGTGACAGCAGGAGAGTGACTGTAGATCTTTGATAATTGGTGACTTTCTTGTTTCACACAAAGACCAAAACATTGGCCTTTACCAAAGAGGTGGGGATGGAGCGGAGGAAGAGATAGAGAGGAAGAGAGGCAATTGCTTTCAAAGGGGTTGGTCCAGCTAAATCCAGGCCGTGGCATTGCTGGAGGTAGGAAACTGTACATGCTTAGCTTCTCCCCTTCATGACTACAAAGCCAGTGCTCACAGAATGCAGTGTAGGACACCAGATCACTTCCTGTTCTGGAGCACTCGAATGGCTCATGTGAACAAGCATGGTTCCTTTCCGGGACTTGTACAATGGTCAGAACAAAGGCTGCCATTCCAGAGTCCTAATGCTCTGAGCATCCATTCCTTTGGTAAATTGTGGGAAACAAATCAGGCCCTCCCTATGAGGTACTTCTATTAAAAATTACTGACAGTGTTCTTTAACTGGTAACTTTCGAAAACAACAGAAGTAATTGCCTGCAAAGAATAAAAACAACACCAGGCAGTAACTGTCAATTTAGGCATATAAACACAGCTAATTACATGCGACTTTTGCAAGCACAGTCTTGTTTAACTGCTGCTGATCCTTTCTCTCCAGGTGGAGAGGTGGCTGGTCAGAATGCAATCTTGCTGCTCTGTGGAGTCCTAGCTGATTGGTGTCGTTCCGTGAACTGGTGTCACGTGGTCTGTCATCCTGGTTCTCAAGAGCCTCGTCTTTGCTTGTTCACCATGAGTTGAGGTCTGTCATGATAGCGTAAAGATTTACTCTCTTCCCCGGAAAGGATTCAAGCATTCTTGTTACTGGAGTTGCTTACCCTGCTCTCCACCTGAAGGGGGTGTTAGCTGTCACTGCCTTTGACTTCACCCTCATTGGCTCATTTCTTGTTTTGAGCTGCTGGGTCTTTTTGAAGGCTCTATCTTCTTTATTAGCAACAAGTATTAATGGCTACTCTTAGGTTCTCTGAAATTCTTGGGCTGTGGCTTGTCCGGCTTTCTTGACCACAACTCCACTCACAGAAAGCAATTTGTTTACATTGTGTCCAGTGTGTGTGTGTGTGTGTGTGTGTGTGTGTGTGTGTGTGTGAGATCATTATTTCTATAGGCTGTCCATGGTGTGATAGGAAATTTTGTTTGAATGAAGAAAAAATTGAGACACCACTGAATATGTAAATATAAATAACTTAATAAACCATACAAACCAACAAAAACTTGAGTTCGTACCAGTGCAGTCACACACACACACACACTGGAAATGAAAGTTTCTTGGAACAAATAAACCATTACTGCATAAAATTTCCCTATTGTACCCTATCCTATTTTCTTTTCTCTTTGCTTCTCTTCCTTCCCTCTTTTCCATTCCCTTCCTCTTCCCCTTCATGTCTCACTAACCTAGGCCCGTGGGACTCACAGAGACTGAGCCATGAATGAAAGAGCATGCATAGACTAGGCCCCCTACACATACGTAGCCGATGGGCAGCTTGGCCTTCATGTGGCTCCCCTAACAATTGGAGCATGGGCTGTCTCTTTTTGTTTTTTGAAGACAGGGTTTCTCTGTGTAGCCTTGGCTGTCCTGGACTCACTTTGTAGACCAGGCTGGCCTCGAACTCACAGGGATCCTCCTGGCTCTGCCTCCTGAGTGTTGGGATTAAAGGTGTGTGCCACTACACCCAGTGCATGGGCTGTCTCTCCACATGGATGCAGTTACCTGCTTTTGGATCACTTTCCTTTAGCTGGGCTGCCTTGTTTGGCCTCAGGGGAAGAGGATGCACTTAGTGCTGATGCAACTTGATGTATTGGTGTGGGTTGGGGAGGAAACTACCCTTTTCTGAGAAGGAGGGGGGGGGGGCTGAGGGAAGAGGGTAGGAGGGTGGGACTGGGAGGAAAGGAGGGAAGGGGCTGCATGGGGATGTAAAGCGAATAAATAAATTAATAAGAAAGAAAAAAGACATGAGTTCTCAGTTCACTACTGAGTCAAGTGCCACAGACTGTAAAATGCTTCTCTCTGGTTAATGCCTTTATTCCATTCTCAAAGAGTAGACCAATCTCTAGTCCCATTCCTCACCCTCTTGGCTAAGTGATGTCATAGCCTTCTGGTAGGTTCACAGTATCAGTGGTATCTCTGTGACTCAACTGACTTATTTCTAATCAACCAGAGTGGAGGAAACTATTCTCGTGTTCCTTGAGAGATGCCATTTAGAAGACATTAGCTACAGAAAATCTGGATTAGGCCAGCTACTTCTTTACAAATGGCTTTCCTGGCTGGTCGTGGTAGCCCACACCTATGGTCTCAGCACTTTGGAGGCAGAGACAGGAAGTTCTTTTGAGTTCCAGGCCAGCCAAGGCCGCATAGTGACACACTGTTTCAAAAACAAACAAGCAAAGCAAGCAAGCAAGCAAGCAAACAAACAAACAAAAAACCAAACCACCACCACAATAATAATAATAACAACAACAATAACTACCAAAACAAATGGCTTTCCTGGCTACTAGATACCCTTTATAGTCAAGTACTATTTGTTCAATATTGTTGTAATACCTGGTAGAATAATCTCATTGTTATTGAAATTAAGCTGTAACAATTGTTTACAAATCCATCATTACAATGAACAACGCCCCCCTTCCCACCCATGTCAAGTGCTTAGTAACTGACTCTTAGTCCTCTGCCTCTGCCTGGCTTGATTCCCTGCTAAGGTCCTAGAGGCTTGGGTCTTTCTTTCTCTAGGTTTTTCAAATCCCTAAAAGTCAGTATCATCAGTTGCCTGAACTTTTTTGGATCTAAGGTGATTAGCAAATCTTTCCAGATCTTTCCATGACCAGAAGTGCTAACACGCTTCCAGTGTGCATCTCTTTTGACTTAGTGGAAGCAAGGAGCGCAACTCAAACCATTTGCTTATGTGGCCTCCTGTACCACAGAGTTGGTCACTGGACAGAGTTCTGGCCAATAAAAAATGGGAGGGAGGGGTTTCTGGTAAGAATTTTCCTTTTCTGATGTATGAACCTGGCTTTTTGGCAGCCATTTTGTAGCCACAAGACCACAGACATGATGAAGAATAACTTCCAGAAAAAAAGTCATTGAGCAGTTAGTTCTGTGGAAGGAGCCTAGATCTCTCTTGGCAGCAGAGAGCCGGAACTAGCCATGGATGGCTCTCCAGAAACTTCTAGTCATGTGAGAAAAATGTGATGGTGAATATTGATTCTCCCCTTGACAGGATATATGTGAAACCTGAGAGACAAATTCTGGGCATGCTTGAACTTGAACTACAAGTGATGGGACGCACCCTAATGTGAGCATCACTTTTTCTAGGAGCCCTGTTGAAAGTGGGTTCAGCACCAGCATGAATGGATTTTTGCTACCTGTCCATGCATGCCATGGGCCCAGCTGCTTAGAATCCCAGTTCATGCCTTCCCACCATGGCGGACTCTTATTTTCTAGAAGCATCATCCAAAAGAAACCCTAAGTCCTTCAATGGTTTCTTTTCAGGTATTTGGTCACGCAATTTAAAAAAGTATCTAGCGACACCTTAACTTTTCATACCACAGTTTTTCTTGGTCTATAATCAAATACACTATTGAGTCTCCTTCCATTTTGAATGTCTATATCTGCCTTTTTCTTTGATGAAACTTTGATAAGTACAAATTACTATGATGATCACTCCAAGTGTCACTAATTAGAGACAAAGCTCCTGTAGGGTAATTACTAACGAATGCGCTCTGATGTTACTCCACACGGCCTCCTAGTGTGAGAAGCTCCTTTTCCACCACATCCCAACAGTGTTCAAATGTTTTGAGAATTACCATTCTGTCATTATTTTCCACAGGATCCAAAGGCTAAATAACCCTGGCTTGCAGAGAACTGGGGCAAAGCCAAGTCTTTTTTTGTTGTTGTTGTTCTAGGAACGGTATTATTTATATATGTGTGCACCTGTGTTAGTGTGGTGTTTGTGTATTTATGTGTGAGCCTCTGACCAGCCTCAAATGTTCTTCTTCAGAATATTCTCCACCTTGTATTTTGAAACAGGGTCCCTAACTGGCCTGGGACTTGTTGAGTTAGCTTAGATGCCAGGGTAGTAAGCCCTAGGGATCTGCCCATCTCTGCCTCTGCCAGCTCTGGGGCTGCAAGTGTAAGCCACCATGTCTGCCTTTCCTAATGGTGTCTGTGGATCAAATCTGGGTCCTCTTGCTTGTGTATCAAGTTTTTTTATCCACTGAGCCATCACCCCTGCCTGGATATTGCTAGTCTTCTGTGATTCTTCTAAGTTATCTCTTCACCTTCACATTTTTCCTGTTGTTGGAATGTCCTCAAGTTGAGAGTCCTAAGGCTGAACTTGTCTTCATTTGGAGGTTAATCTTGATTTTCTTTAGGATAAGGGAAACCAGATTTTCCCAGAGTCGTTAAGAGACTGTTTTCATTCAGGAGGAAGAAACAGACTCAATGACTGGAACCGTTAAGGCTCTTAGTCAAAGCTCAGCAAGGGTACTGACGCCATCTGTGCTTCTGGTCCCTTAGGACGGTGTCAGACTCTTGATTTTTATAGTTAAGGATGAGCTAAGTTAAGGAGTACATACACAATGGAATCTGATAGGAAGAAAGCTCAGAGGAAGAGAGGGGAGGGAGGAGAGAGGAAAGGAGAGAGAGAGAGAGAGAGAGAGAGAGAGAGAGAGAGACAGACAGACAGACAGACAGACAGACAGAGAGACAGAGACAGACAGAGACAGAGACAGAGAGACAGAGAGAGCCAATCCACATATGCATATGGAGATAGAGAGTCAAGATGCCTTACAAGGGGCACCCAGTCCATTGAAGAACACAGGATTCTCCATCAAAGAGTTCCAATTAAAGTGATGGCACAGTTGAGCATAGAGTACTTGACACATGAAGAAGGTCATTGTGTCTTAAAGTCCCCTTGCTTAGGGGCTGCTGAGTCAGACTGGCTTATAGAATTGCCAACCTTCTTTTCTGTTTCTGTATCGCTGTCTCTTTTCCTTCACTATTTTTAGGCCTGTGCCTTTTGGGACCTTTTGTTTCTGTCTTTCCCATATTAGAGAAGCTTGAGCTCCCTGTCCAGGTTTTAAGTGGGTTCAGGATTCTAAGTCAGGTCCTCACCATGGGCAGGGAGTGCTTTTGACCATACAACACTTGCACTTGGCTTCACTTTTAAGTCAAATTCTAGATGCTTCTGGCCATGTGACTTGAGGACGTTTGCTTACTCTCTTATCCCTGAAGTGGAAGAGAAAAATAGCATTCTATCTGCCCCTGTTAGGAGACAGAGACTTCCTTCTCATTTCTCATAACCCTCTACAAGTGCCCTTACAGTGACTGGTTAGGTTCTACTGAAGGAATGCATCGTGCGGAATGACTGTGTGCAAGTGGCTGAGTGAGGAAGACCAAAGCACTGAGGCCAGCTGGGCTCCATTGTGAGAGCCAGTCACACAAATCCAAGAGGTGGGAGGTAAGATTGTTTGTGTGAAATTATTGATAAAATTCAGAATGTTATATTAGCAAAAAAATCTTTTTAAAAAAGTTTTACATCTCACCAAGGTTATCGTATGTGGCAAGTTTGCATTTCCCCAGAGAGTGGAATGTAAATCTGCCCTTTGTTCAGAAGGACAGATTTCCAGAAGAAATATGGGCAAAAGTAAAATGGTTTTGAACTTGGAGTTCTTGTACCACTGAAGTTCCTGATAATGACAATGACAGCCATCTGGTGTAGAGAATATTGTTTGTGGCCTTCTTCCATGGGAAGAAATAACTTTTTATTACATTTGCCTAACATTGGATTGGTACTCAAGCTTAGATGTCCCCAGGGGCCCTGCGTTAATGAGCAGAGAACAGATAAGGATGATTTGCTGTTAGCTTGCTCATTGTTTCTATCCTATGATGGACAACAGTCATTTGGCCCATTTCTCCAGGACCTACTTGAATTGTCAGAACCCATGGACTTCCTAAAAGTCTAGCCAGCAATCTGCATTGAGTTCCAATGGCTGCCTGGCTCAAGGACATTCATTTTATTTCCTTCCTCAATTCAAGACCCTCCCAACTCCTAATGCAGCTTCTGGGAGTATTTCCTCTTATTTCTTTCCTAAACAAGAAAGTTTCGTACCAACCAGGTATCATGATTGGTCCACATCACCTTGGAATCTTCCTGTCTTCTTATTGTTCAGAGAGCAGAGTGGAGTTTGTTTGTTTGTTTATCAGAGACAGAGTCTCAAATATGTAGCCATGGCAGTCCTGGAATGTGACCTGTAGATTAGGCTGACCTTGAACTCATAGAGATGCACCTGCCTTTGCTCTCTAAGTGCTGAGATTAAAGGCGTGAGCCACCACACCTGGCCAGAATAGAATTTTATTAAGAAAATTATGTTTAAAGTGAAGTAGGGGGTTGGGTGTAATCACAGTTCTTGGGAGATGGAGGCAAAATGATTAGGAGTTCAGGGTTATCCTAGGATGCATCCTCAGGAGTTTGAGGCCAGCCTGGGCTACTTGAGACCCTATCTCACACCACCACCATCACCTCCACCACCTGCACCACCACCACCACCACAACAACAACATAACAACAACTCTACTAAAGGGAGGAGATGGCTATGCTAGTTAGCTTCTTTGTGGCGAACATATGTCAAACTGTCAATGCACATCAAAGCGTCACTATGTACCTTGAATGTGTATAAATATAATTTTCATGTATTAATCAAAACTTGATAAATCTGGAAAAAGCTTAAAAAGAAGTAGTACAAATTAAGGGAAACCCATGTCAAAATTCAAATAGGGATCTGTATCAGCTTAGGCTTCTTGTGTAGCGAATTTCATATCTAGCATGCAGGTGGGCAGAGTATCAAAAGCAATAGTAAGTGCACCTTTACAGAGAGAGGCGCTGGGCAGTCTAACTGTAAATGTCATCCTTCCATTGGTTAAAACAGCCTCCTTAAGGACTTAGGAGGGAAATCATTCCAGCTTAGTCTGATTGCCTTGTGAACTCAAAATGAATAGATGTACTTCAAAATTATTCGTAGGAGACATTTATTATAAAATATATTATAAAATCAATCCAGATTAAGGCTTTATTGCAATGTTTTACTTGCAAGATGCCAGAGGTATAGGGCAGATATAAAAACAATTTAAAAATTTAATTTTAGGGGCTGTGAAGACAGCTCACTGGGTAAATGTCCTTACCATCACGCCTGATGATTTGAGTTCAATCCCTGGAATGCGCGTAGTGAAAGAAGAGAATCAAATCTTGCCAATTGTCCTCTGACTTTTACAGGCATGCTGTGGCACATGTGCCCTCACACATGCGCGTTCACATACATATAAATAAATAAACATGACAAAACCTTAAAACTTATTTTTTCCTAGAGTTAGGTTCTCACTATGTGATTCAGGTTGGCTTTGGACTCCTGGGCTCAACTGAATCTCTCTCTCTCTTTTTTTTTTTTTTTTTTTTTTTTGGTTTTTCGAGACAGGGTTTCTCTGTGTAGCTGTCCTGGACTTGCTTTGTAGACTAGGCTGACCTTGAACTCACAGTGATCCACCTGCCTCTGCCTCCCAAGTGCTGGGATTAAAGGCATGTGTTATTCCAGCTTTCTAAATGGCTAGGACTGCAGATGTGTGCCACTCTGGCTGGCCAAAGAACTATCTTAGTGTAACTCTGCACATAGTTTGACTCAACAATTTGGGTTCTCATTGTGAGGTAGAGTAGCAAGATTAGTGGCTGGTTACCGCTGGTTGGGCATTTTTCTAACCAACATATGGTCGGTCCACGTTGAGTAGCTATCTCGCTAAATACTGCAATTGGTGTTTATGGCAGCAACTACTGTTTTACGACAAGGAGAGGCTTGGAGGACCATTCATTCTGATCCTGGAGGACCAGGATCGACACTGAGTAAAAGTGAGGGCTGCATATGGCTCCAGGTGAATTCTACTTGCTGTACATCAACAGAGGTGTCACACAAATAAGCTTCCTCCTTCCACAAATAAGCTGTACTTCAGATGACAGCACAGTTCTTCGCCTCTCATCCTCATTTTGAGATGACCTTAAGTTTAACTTGAAGGGGACTCTACGCTTACTGAAATAATCAGGCCCAGAAACTGCATGTTGCATACATACACACACAGACACATGCATACACACAAACACACAAATTCACACATACACATACATATACATACAGAAACACACACACACACACACACACACACACACACACACACACACACACA
>OU015749.1:9144817-9164209 GCA_907169655.1 Acomys percivali
TGTGCCACCACTGCCTGGCTCCCCCTTATTTTTTGAGGCAGGGTCTTTCACTCACCCTGGAGCTCACTGACACAGCTAGGCTGGCTGCCCATCACGCCCTAGGGATCCTCTGGTCTCTACCATCCCAGGACTAGAATTGCAAGTGTGTACTGTTGCAGCCAGCTTTTTATGTGGGTGCTAGGGGGTCTGAACTCATGGTCTCAGGATTGTGTGCTAAGTAATTTAATCAATCTAGCCCCCCCCCATCCCCCACCCCATCAGAGGAACCTTTTCCATGCACCCTCTCTTGATGGTGCAGTCTTTTGTTGAATGTCAAGAACTTGGAATTTCTTCTTTTGTTTTGGACTTTTTTTTTTTTTTAGACATGGTCTTGCTACATGGCTCAGGCTGGTCTCAAATTCACAATTCTGGGCTTGCTTACTAAGCTCAGCAGGAACATGGTGACATTAAAGTAAGGTAGAAATGGGAATGGAAGTAGAACAAAGCTCTTCAGGAGTTGAACACCCGGAAGAATGTTCTAGAAAGCCTTAAGATAGCAGCACAAATACCCTAATTATAATGACAGGAAGAAGATTCCTTGCCCTTTTTCTTTCTGGCATAGGCCAGAGGAATAAAAGCATGTGCTAGCTGAGTTAGGGACAGTTGAACTAGGGTCTGCAATGACAGCACAGAGCTGAGTGGGATGCTCAGAGAATGGAACCAGCAGTTGCAAAGGGGGTAGCAGTACTGCACTGGGCAGAGAAGGGGAACTCTCTCTCACAGTTAGTGACATACTGCACGCACGTTTACATTTCCATGTAGAAATATCACGTTCAATGTTTTGAGAGTTATATAACTGTCAGAATTAATTTGTCTTTCAAGCACAAATCAAGAAGAACTAAGAGTAGAGCAGACGTTTCGTAAGGCTGAGGGCACATGGCACATAATGTACACCTAATGCTCCTACATTGACTCCATCCTCACAGGAACTCTCTGGGAGACGCACCAGTATTGTCTCATTCTCAGACAGTGGAGCAGAGGGTTAGAGAGGTCAGCCCGACAGGGGTCACAGGTCACGGGGTGGAGCGTTAGCTGGACTCTCAAGCTTTCTGTTCTGTCCCTCATATTGCTTCGCTTGCAACACTGAGAGCAGAGGGATGGAATGCCTGGCAAGCCGGAGCAACACCAGAGCAACACCGTGGTGTCTTCTACATAGATCCTCAGCCACTCTTAGTTATCATTCATAGCAACTCAATTGCTAATCTCTAATGACTGGTTTCTGCTGAGCTTGTGGTATAAATGGCAGCCACCTCTCCCCTCCCCCTCCCCTTTCCTTCCATTTCCCCTTTCTTTTCCTTCCTTCCTTCTTTTTTTTTTTTTTTTTTTTTTTTGAGATAAGGCCTCACTATGTAGCCTGGGGGGCTGGAACTTTCTATGTAGCCCAGGCAATTCCCAAACAGCAATTTTTTTTTTCCTGCCACTACCTTCAGAGGGTTTACATCACAGATGTGTGCGACCGTGCCTGGCATTTTTCTGACATTGCTATGCTAATTTGCCCTTCTCTGACTCTCCTTGTTCTGTTTTGAAATGGAGTTTCATGTAGTTCAGGCTCAGCGTGACTGAGGTCGAACGCAAGGTCCTCTTTGCTCCAATTCCCAAATACATGGTTGTTTCGGCCACACACAAGGCTGTGATTTCCACTGCCCACCTTCCACGGCTTCCACATGCCCAGGATGAGCATCGTTGGAAGGAGGTAGCACATCCTGTCCCCCCCTGCTGGCATTTCCCATGTCACCACTAGCTTTCAGCTACCTTCCTTTGAGTGGCTCGGTGGGTGAAGGTGACAACGGAAGACTCTCTCTAGGAGGTTTCTGTTCCTCATGCCCAAAGGCAGACTGCATACAACAAGCGATATAAACAGTGTAATCTTAAATTACTCATTTTGGAAATGCATATGCAAACAAACACAGATTTTAGGCCTCATTTGGGAGACAAGAACATTGAACTTCATGTTCCTTTGATTTTTATCAGCAATTTATCAGATTGAGAAAATTAGTGGGACTTATTTAGCAGTGGGTAAGGAAAGATGGAGCGGATGTCTCCGCCGAGTGAAATCATCTCCTATCTTTCTGCCTATTTCTTCCTATCTGGAAAGCAAGCCTGCCTTAGGATATAATTCAGACTTGCTTGCTAGCACTTTCCAGGTTATGAGGAAGGAAGATGAAGGAAACACTGGCTTCGCCATGAGTGTGCCGTGTACTGTCAAACCTCTGCTCTGTCTTGCCTGTGGTCCTCAGTCAACAGGAAGGCGGGCTCTGCTCCTGACTTCTTCAAATTTTTCCTGAGCCAGTTGTCAGGACAATTCAGGGGAAGAAATGGACCTGTGCATGGAGTGACATGTCTTGTTCTGCCATAGTTTGCTGTTCCTTGCTGAAAGTCACATGAAAGGAAGCAGGGTAGGAAAGAAAGAGTAACGGAATGGTGCTCACTTCTTGTAAATTATGTTTTTCCAGAAGACGCAGCTCAGGTAATAGTGGCTGCTGGAGATGGAGCAAATGGCTTGCTGCGTGCTACTCCAGCACGCTATCACCTGAGCGTGATTGTATCTACCTGTAATCCTAATACTTAGGGGATGGAAACAGGAGTTCAGGGTCATCCTTGCCTACAGAGCCAGTTCTAGGCTAGCCTGGGCTATACAAGAACCTTTCTCTTTCTGTTTCTCTCTGTCTCTGCCCATCTGTTTGTGTCTGTCTCTGACTCCCTCATTTTGTCCCTCCTTTCTGTCCCACCCTCCCTCCCTTCATTCCTCCCTCCTTTTTTCCTTCACTCTCTTTTTCTCATACAAACAAACAAACAAACAAACAAACAAAAAGGCACGCCCCGATATTTGGCCCAGCTCACATGCACCAATCAGGAAACAGTTTCTGTACTGCTATGACTTATCTAGGGAAGTGCATTACAGACCTGACTGTGATTTCTCAAAACTGAGGGGCTTCCGGGGTGCTGATCTCTCTGCTTGTAAATGGGGGAGGGGGGTTGCATATCTTGGTGGTGTGTGTAAGACCACTTTTTATCGATAGGCATGCATTTATTTAAACAAGGGTTTTCTATGTGCTAAGCTATACTCACTGTGTCCTGCAGGTAACTGTTTTTTGATGTGCTGATATATACTGATGGGAGCTTAAAAGCCTTTCCATACTTCCAAAACCCAAGTCCCAAACTGTTATTTGGGAGCTAACCAACTGCTTCATGAAGTCCTAGCTCTGACTATATAAGTGAGAAGAGGAAAACAAAAGAAAAGGAAAGTGCCGAACAACAACAACATTAAAAACGAGTGGCATGTTTCCTCAAGTGTGGCAGAGGCCTGCTGCTCTTGCTGCTAGGTGGTCTCAATTTGTGCAAGGCAAATTTTAAAACTCTGTGTGTGTGTGTGTGTGTGTGTGTGTTTGTGTGTGTGTGTGTGAGCGCGCGTGTATTGTTAGTATCTACAGAGTATAGGCCAGAGGACAACGTTGGGTGTCTTCCTCAATGATTCCTCATGTAAGGTTTTGAGATAGAGTCTCTCATTAGGCCCTGGAGCTCATCCACTAGGTACTGATAACTGATCACTGAGCTCCATGGAGCCTTCCATCTCCACCGCTCCAGTTTTGGGATCACAAGCTTTTCCTACCATGCCTGTTTTTTTTTTAACATGTACGTTAGGCAAACCAACTAAATCACCTCTATAGCCTTTTGCTATAGGGTTTTGTGTAAATAAGTCATGTGTTCTTTGGGCAACAGTTCATCTTAGATGGCGCTCCAGCCTGTCGTGCGCACACATGACCTGAAGATGCAAAGGTATTGCAAAGGAATCTTGCTTCAGATACTCATCATTGGCATCTGAGTGTGTGGCTTAGTCTTCAGCTCAAACTCTTAAGAGCTTCATAACCACTGGGAGAAAGTAACTACAGCCCAAGTAGGAGAATTAAAAAAAATCAACACAAACTATGAATTTAGAAATACAGGCCCATGTTTTTGGCTGAGCGTTTGGATTTTCTATTTTGAGCCAAACATTGCAACACCTAGTACCGTGATTCTTGTTTTACTGCTACAGAGAATGGCCCAAGAGCTACCAGGGAGGCCGTTGAAGATTGCCCATGGAAACGCCTCTCTACCACACTGGTTGGTGGAGACCATAAAAGAAGTGCAAACTTAATTGTGCTCATTGCAAAGATTGTGCTGTGTAAGCTCAGTATTGTCTGTTCTAATGCAGGTCTTGGCCAGGGTCCTGTGAACCATTAATTAATATCATGGCTTGGCTGTCAGCAGGTAAACAGGGGTGCTAAGTTTCATCATTTCTCTGTCAAGTTCAAGTGTGGATTTGAAGTCATGCTCCTAATGAAACTGGTGACTGAATGTCTTTTCCTTTTGCACCAACCCCAGACCTGAGCAGGAAGAATCTTCAGGTTTCTTCTTCTCTTAAATTGTTACTTTAACCGGGGTCTTCAAGGCTTAAGTTCTTTGGTTTTTAGGGTTAAACCTACTGTTGACTTTGCTATAAGGCCCATTTATGCATTCTGGTTCGGAGACTCAGGAAATGTCCAGTTTCTTTGGTGAAAATCCATATGAGTTGCTTCCAATCGCACAGTAGTGTAGATTGTAAAACAATTTCATGCTTTCCCTAACCCCCCCCTTTTAAAAATACACATTAGGGAGTTCAAACATCAATGCACCCAAATTCACTTAAGTCTGAATTTATCCTAAATTTCCTCAGAGATCTTTTCACTGAGGTAGAAAATGGAAGTTACTTTAGATTTGGGCACTGGTAGGAAGGGTCCGTCTCATGAAGGGTTACCACTAAAAATCTCTATTGTTTCTTCCAACTCACCCATTTATGGGGCTGACATCATCAGAGATGAGAGAGAAAATTTTGTGGCACCGTTTCAAAAGCCAAACACCTCTCACTTAGTCACCAAGTTAATAACAACACAAGAACTGTTAAAGACGTACCAAGCTCACTAGAACTGGAATTACAACAGAGCAACTGCTCGCTGTGCCCAGGGGGAAAAGCTGAGCAAACAAGTGCATCCAACAAGATCAGGGATGGGCAGGGATGGGACCCGAGACAGCAGAAAGTCTGGACAGAAACCCGTACTGAAGGTGCCTAGGGATCCCGTGGCAAGTGGAGTATTTTCTTAAAGGCCTCACACATTTCCCTCTTTCCCCACTACTGGCTTGGTTCAGGAGTGCAAGGCACAGTCTCCTTATGCCTGGCTTCTCAGGAGCCCAGCTCCAGTTCCCTTTAACTCTCTCTCTCTCTCTGGTTTGCATCAGTGTGAGTGGTAAAAGTTCTTCACAGAGACACGCTGGATGCTGCGTCATAAAGAGCTTGGACCCTTCTTCATTCCCGTCCCTCATCACCAACTCGTCCTTGTCCCTGACTTAAGATAAATGTGGAATATCCTCATGTCTCCTTGTTGTCAGTTTTACAAAGAGGAAGTAAAAGAAATCAACTGAAATGCTGATGGCAATTTTATTTTTCCTGTTAATGTTCTAAATGATATATTTTCTACTGTCTGCCAGCCTTTCATGTTGGGAGTGAATTTCTATGCTTTGTGTTTTCTCAGCTGTATGGTTTTTTAAGACAGGCTTGGAATCATTCATTGGCATTTCTCACTGAACTTTTGTTTTTATAGGTGTGCAAATGTGTTATCGAAGATATTTTGGCATCTACCAAAGAGTTAAGTTTGTAGGCTTTAGTTAAGGAGTTATGCTTCTTTTCCTTGCCCCCCCCTGCCCCCCCCCCCCCGCCACCCCACACCAAATCTTTTTTTCTTGAAAGAGATGGAATGAGTTAGTTGACAGGTGCTCTGGAGTTTTGCACTAAAGTCTTTGACTACATTTATTTTGCTTGAGGCTGTTTGCACTAAAAAGCTAAAAATTCCAGCACAGTGACAAAACATTTCTTCCTTTTTCCTCCTCAACCCCTCTGGCTATAGCACATCTAGACATTAAAATGACTACTATATCTTCTTCTCCATTTCTCTCAAAGCATCCCTTCTGCGTAGTTCAGATGTCTCTGGCCATATGTAAGCAACGATCCCAAAACCTGCTCACTTATCTCCATGATGGAGATGGTGCAGGTTCTGAGCTCTAGGCAAGGGCCTAAGGATGTACACTTTCATGCTAATCCTCCTGCAAAGTGAGGCTGAGAACTTGATACGCAGTAGGCATGGAAGAAGGAAGGGGTGGGAAAGGATGTTGGTATGCTTTTCCTAGTAGAAGGCAGGTCCAATTACTCAGTGGCTCACTTACTTGTAGATTAGACAGACATTTCCTGAGTCCCCACTATGTGCTGGCATGAGGCCAGGCAGTCAGATGGTGAAATGAATAAGATCCATCTCTGCCCTGTGAGACGGGAAGATGTGTAAACAGACACTTTCCATTTCATGTGGTTGCTCTGAGACAGTTACGTACATCTATGCTGAGGAGAGCCTGAGCCAAGCTCAGGGGTTTGGAGAAAGTTTCCTGAAGACTGACTTTCTGTGGGCCTAAGAGACACTTGGGGACCCCTAGGTAGAAAAAAGGATCACATGTCTGAGGAACATCTGAGAAAGGTGTGAGGACAGTGGGGACAGTCACAAGAGAGCATGAATGCTCAGTCATGGATGACTTGGTGCAACACTTTGGATAATAGTCTCCTTAATCCTTCATTTTCCTGGAGGCGTATCATACATGAGAAGAAGCTGAAATGTTAGCTGTGGTCAGAGCAGACGAGGCAGCATTTGCTTTGTGCTGAACTGTCTTCTTCTCCCTACACACAAAACAGAGGCTGCTATTGTTTCCTGGGTGTGGCTCAGCTTCTGTAAAGGCCTACAAAGCATGAGATGCTCAGTTCCAGTCTTGAAGCTCCCAGCCTGTGGTGTTTTCCTCTAGTCTAGAGTGATGAATACATGGTAAATTGTCCATGGCTGTTAACTATCTGATAAGGTAACGCATAGGAGGGTCCTTCGTAGATAGTTAAACCAATCAGGATTTAATTCAGCAAACAGCACAAGTGGGTTGTATTGAGCAGAAAAGGTCTAAAGTGGAGAAAAAGCTAAGCTGAGAGAGGGCTGTCCTAGCATACATGGGGCCCCGAGTCCAATCCCTAGTACCATATAAATCAGGGTGATGGCATATACCACTCTGAAATCTCAGCACCCCAGAAGTAGATGGATCTGGAGTTCAAACTTATCCTCAGTCTCAGCCAGTTCATAGGCAATTCTGGGCTACAAGACACCCTATCTCAGCTAAGTGCAAAGGACTTTGGTGCAGAGAGTTTGGCAGTGTGCCCTTCCTCAATTTGTTCTAGTATTCTGTGCCTCAGTTCAGCCATCTGGGTAAGGGGCACACAAAGTACTGTGTGGTGAAGTAACACAGCTGATGAGGAGCACTTGGTGTAGAGTAGGCAGTCACCACGTAGTTGCTATGGTGATGGATATGAATAACATCTGTTAGGAAGTGTTCAGGAAGGAGAAGGAGCATCAGTATGGGCAGGGAAGAAGCTCCAGGGCCAGGGGCAATGTGAAGGATAAGAAGGAGATGGGGATGCAGGGAGGAGGAGGGGAGACTCTCCATCCACACGGAGATGGTTTTTCATAACTCATGGGATGTCAGGATGGGAAGCAACAGCGAGGGTGATAACCTACCTCCCTGTCATCAGATGAGCTTGCCCAGCAGTACTCATTTCTCTCAATACTCATTGCCCTTCCTTTGAGAACCTAACAGGTTCTGGAATGGGTGGAATGATGGGTAATGGGAGAGGGTTTACTAAAAGCAAAGCAAAGTAAAACCACTAACTTTTATGAGTATATACAGGGGAAAGAGGTCCCCCTCAGTCACAGGCGTAGGGGAGGGGAGTAGGGGGGAAGCAGGAGGGAGGGAGGAATGGGCGGATACAAGGGGTGGGCTAACAATTGAGATGTAATATGAATAAATTAATAAAAAACACTAACTTTCATAGGACATTAGCATAAGTAATTCCGTATATAATTAATGAGGTTCATGTACTCATATACATTTTTAAGACTTTTAAAAAACAAACTCTAAAGCATGGGCCAACGAGATGGCTCAGAGAGTGACAGGCATTTGGCAGACAAGCCTGGAGGTGTGGGTTTGATTCTCGGAACTCCTGGTGAAGATGGAAGAAGAGAATGGACTCCATCAAGTTGTCCTTTGACCTCTGCCATTGGTGTGTACATGCTCCTCACAATAACATAAAAAATTGAAAATATAAAAGATACGAAACCCACATAACATGTATAACCTAGTGATAAATGAACACCAGGTGAACGCCAGGCCCGGGGAGAACATTGTCAGTCATTCCAGGAACTTCCTGTACCCTACAGCATAACTGTCCTTCCATCTTGTATGGCAATTATTTCTGTGCTTTTATTTTCTGTATTGTTTCATCACCAAAATGTGCATCCCTAATTGCCCAAGTTGAAGTTTTGCTTTGTCTATTTTTTTTTAAACAAAAATTATGTAGTCTTTTAAAGTGTGAGGAGTTTACAAGCTCACTGAGAGAACTTCCACAGCACTCCTGGGGACAGAGCAGCCCTGAGGAAAGAGCCCTGGCACAGTGCTGATGTGCTTCATGAGGGGAGACTGCAATAGGCTGAGGGTCTAGCATGGAGAGGGGATCTTGGATCTCCAACTAGGCAGGAGTAGGTGTGGGCAGCTGTTCCATGGCCTGGGTCTTTATACATCTTTGTCCATCTGCTATCAGTGAGGAGAGATTTGGGCAAATGTCTCTGCAAAGACAGGTGTGAGGAGGAGCCCCACGAAGGCCAAGAAGACCTTTGCCATCTCAAAAACCACCTGCCGATCTTTCTGACAAGGTGACGTGACACTTTGGGGTTTTCAGTCTGCCTCAACCCTGGAACTACAAACCGCAGGACCTTTAGGCTGAGGGTGGGGACACCCAGAAAACACCAGCCCTCACCTTTCCTGTTGAAGAGAAGCATCAAGAAGAAAAGGGTTGAAAATACAAAAAAGCAAGAGATGGCTCAGTCAACTGTGGGGGAAACCAAGCAAATAAGACAGCAAAGGATGCTTTCTAGTGGCACTGGCACCCCTGAGAAAAGTTCAGGTGATTGGAAAGGAGGTCAGGATTTGTGAAAGGGCACAAGAATTTTTTTTTTTTTCCTGGCTGCAGCAGAGCCACATGGATCAGAGTGAGAGGGGTAAAGGAAACTGTACTCCAAACACCAGACTTGTATTCTCTCTGTGTGGGCAGAAAGTTTTATTACCATTATTTTTTATTTTTATTTCATACATCATTAAAATCCTTTGGCCCTTCCCCTAAGTCAGCGCACTTATAAAAATAATGAGGAAGGAAAACACTAAAAAAAAAAAAAAAAAAAAAAAAAATCTAATTATGTGTAGCATGGTGCTATAAAACGCAGGGGCCAGGGGCTTACTCTGTGGATCCTAGAAATGGTTTGGAAAAATGATTCTTACTACCTAAAAAGTCGGAGTCGTCTCAACCTTTGAGCATATACATTAGGAAATGTATGGGATATGGAATGCACATCCTTTCTGTGGCCTTGGGCAAGGTGCTTAACCTCTGGGTGCCTCAGTTTCCCGCTCTGCAAAATAGGGATAATGATACTTAATGACTTCACCATGCTGAGGTAAGGATTAATTAGTTGATGTTTGTAAATGGCTTTGAAGCCAGAAAATGCTACAGCACATCTAGGCATTAGTGTTAATAATACATTTCAACTGAGTTAATACTTGCATCGCCTGTCTTGAATTTCCCTGGCAGTTTCATCTGGGGACTTACTTTTCAGCTTTGCTCATTAAAATTAAATAAAATGGAGTGTTGCTTGCAGACAGTAGCTCTGGTCTTCAGTGCAAAGACTAACTCATTTCTGCACCTAGTAAAAAGGATATCTTTTCCAGGGGGGCATTCAGTGGGAATGTCAAATGTCAAAATGGAACAGGAGGCACGGTGTGACTCCTTAGCAGCTCAGTCATGAAGAAAATTCTGCTCAAACACACACAAGACAGAAGCTCACACATCTGGAAGGAAACCACTTTCCAGAATTGATTCAATTCCTATGGTCTGGACCTAACCGCCGAATGTTTTATCTGCCCTCTGCCTTGGGTTGTTTTTCACTGTCAGGTCCCTTTTTCCGGCCTCCACCCCTTCCTGTGCTAGGTCACTTTGGGCTGAGTGCTCTGTGTGAGTTTTAAGTCTCCTGTGAGATCCATGTTCACCTCCTTTCCTTTAAGTCATGTCAGAAAACCCTTTCCATTTTGCCCACTGAACTCTGACCCATCCCCATGATGTGGATACTCCAGTGTGTGGGAAGCAGGGCAGAGTCCTGGTACCTAGTGGAAATTGAAAATGTATGTACCTAGTTCGAGCTGGATCCTAGAGACTTCTTGAGGGGGCTGATGTTGAGAACCTAGAAAGATGGTTCTGTGCGGCAACTGCACAGGATGCTGACCCACACGTTCACTTCCAAAACCCAGGCTTCCGACAAGCCTTCGGTTGAGTATGAATGCTAAGGAATTATATCAGTTCCTTTTCTGTTACTATATCAAGATGCTGGAGGCTTGGTAGTTTCTAAAGAAACAAAAAAGGTTTATTTATTTTGGAGTTCTGTGTGTTCAAGGGTGTGGTACAACATCCAACCAGCTGTGGGAAAGGTTTCACCATGAAGGAGATACTGCAGGAGAGATAAGAGTGAGCAAAGGGCCAAGGTTCTTTTATAAACAAGTCTCTTGCTAGAACTAAATCAGGATCTCATGAGAACTCCATTAATGCATTCTTAGGACAATGTCTTCAGAGAGCCAATGCCTTCCTGCTAGGACCCTGTTCTTAAAGGTTGCACCACCTCTTCACACAGAAGGGCAAGCTGTTGAGTGACATAGCTAAAGCATGTCTAACACAGTGGAATGATTTTCCCATGCGGGAGGCTATGCTATTACTATTATCTAATTGAACACCCATTCAGTGGCTGTCATGAAGCCCTGAGCCCTGTTCCATCACGGTTAGACCTACAGTATCTCTGGCCTTGGGTTTGAGAAGCATAAGATCAAGTTCTGTTCCCTTTTGCTCAGTGAGCTATCTTGTAGTCTGTACCTATGCAGTTGGGCAGTCAAACAAAACCATATCAGAGCTCAGGGGCTTAGCCTGGGAAGTCTGAGTGGCCTTGCAATTGGGTAAGGCCTGAGATGGAGGAGTAGATTGTTTCTTTTGCATTCTTTACCTAGAAATCATTTCTGTTTCCTGACCACAGGGCACCTGGCCAACCCTTCCTATGCCTCTCCTTTTAATTTTCTCTTATCATCTGAGAGGGACAATGACACACAGCATGGTGAAGCTGCCATCAACCCATCCTGGCCTGACTTCTCAAGCCAGACAGAAGCTCTGTGGGGAATGAAACCACACCTCTGTTGTGTTTCTGCCTGTTTACCAAGGCTCTCATGGTATCGGGCACACAGGGAGTTCTCACAGGTGAATCAGCACAGGGCCTAGGCCATGTGTGATTCAGGGGCAGTACACAGTGAGTTGTTGCCTGCTTGGCAAGAACTTTGTGAGAACAGAATGCATCCAGAAGATCCACTTTTAAAATTAAGATTTATTTTATTTTTAATTAGGTGTATACATGTGTGTCTGTGTGTTGGTATATGGACATGTGATTGTATGTGTTCCCAGAGGTCAGAAGAGGGATTCAGGCCACTTGAAGCTGGAGTTATAGGAGGTTGTTAGCCACTCAGTATTGGTGCTGGGAACTGAACTCAGATCCTGAACAAAAGAGTCCAGACTCTTAATTGAGGAGCCATATCTCTAGTCTTATAGACATTATCTTTGAGAAGAGTAATGCTTGGGGTTGAGGAGACAGGCCAGTTGGTAAGGTGTGCACCATGCAAGTATGAGAATCCTAGTTGGGTCAGCACATAAAAATCTGAGCATATTGGTGATCCTTTGTAATCCAAGTGCTGGGGAAACAAAGTCAGGAGGATCCCTGGGGCTCACTCGTGAGTGCATCCAGCTGCATTGGTAAGCTCCATGTGAAAATGAGAGATCCTGTCTCAAAAACAAAACTATACTGCACCAAACAAAACAAAACCATACTGCAGCAAACAAACAAACAAAAACAAAAACAAAACAAACCCCACCATGTTGCACGGCTCCTGCAGAACAACATGAGAGGGCTCCTGCTCATCTCCAGATGCACCATGTGAACGGTCTCCCCACATTACAGAGGTGATGACTTGCAGGATGGAAGCCACTGGGAAACTGTTGTCATGTGCTGAGTCTTCTTGGCAACTCTGCAATTGAGCTATTCCTGGTTTTGTTAGACACACTACCTGAATTATCAAGCCATCCACCAGCAGAGAATCATCGAACGTTCTCTCTACACTAACATTTTTTTTTTTTTTTCCTGAATCTTCATTTCTGGCCGCTGTAAGCCCTCTGCCGAAGTCCTGTGTCCGTGACTTTGGGAAAGGCTTATGATTTAATTGTGAGAACCCCTAGTTTTCTTCAGCAGATTCTAGAGTTGATTTGAGTAATTTGACTTGGAGTAATTGATGCCCAGGGGCTTGATACTGCCCTTTGAGAAGGGTAACTAGCAGGCACAGTGACAGGGCTGGCTCCTGTTGCCCCTATCTCACTGTCTGCAGGATTCCCTGGTGCCAAACAATCTCGAACTGATATCCAGGGATAACAGTAATTAGGATCTTCAAAGTACTTGGCAAACACTCATTAGACGCTCCTAGGGAAGAGAGGAGAGAAAGGGGGAACAAATAACACACAGTCACCCCCATTTTGCAGACACTGAATATCAAGGCACAAACAATGGCATCTTGCCTAAATCCACACTTTAAGAAAAGCTAGTGCTTGCGTGTGTTGTGGCTGCATACGCACCTGTGAGAATGGGGAGCAGGAGTCAGGTGTAGTCTTTTGTACCTCTCCTTTATGTTTTTAAACCATTTGAAATGATTCTTTCACAAGGTCACATGTATTTATATCTCATCGATCATATTTCTCCTCTTCATCGTATGGTTTGAGATAGGGTCTCAGCATACGCTCAGCGATTGGCTGGCCTGGCTGGCTTGTGAGCTCCGAGGATGCTCTGTTTCTGCCTGTCCAGTGTAGGAGTCACAGGTGTGTGATACCCTGCCTGGCTTTCCATGTGGATGCTGAGGATTCGGATGCAGCTCCTCATGCTTGCACGGCAAGCACTTTACCACCTGAGCTAGCTATTCTCTGGTCTTGAGAATTACACATGGGGTCAGAAAATTCCGAGATGTTTGTGTGTGTGCTGCAGGATGTTCAGCCATCTCGGCCCATCAGACAACAGGAACACTCTAAACCCAGCTGTGACTTGGAGAAATATCCTCAGAAATTATCACGTGTTTTTCCAGGGAGGAACATACAATGCTTAAGCTTTGAATTATTTTTTTATACCAAATGTGTGTTCTTAATACTCTTTATGGCATCTTGCATTTGGCTCCTATACTTTCCTGAGTATGGGCATTTCCTAAGCAAATAAGAGTATCAGTAGGTGGGGGTCGGGGTAGGAGGGATCTGACTTCTGCACTGACATGCTCAAGAACATGCATTAGAAGTAGGGAAAAGTGTCAAACAGGAAAGTCTTTTAGAGCCTCTCATGGCTAGCTTTACATTTGGGGCTGTGTATGACATGCCTGTCCAGAGGAAGACAGTTCTATGGGTCCAAAGGCTTTAACGCCTGTGAGAGATGTTGTGACTCTTTGTCCTTTGGGCACAGATACATTGCCCATACATGTAGATTTGTTTTGGAACCTCATAACCCTGGGAGGCTGAACTTTCTAGATGATTAAGACCTATATTAAAAAAAAAAATCTCATCACTTGTGATAGCTGATATTCAGACAGAACTAACATAGGCCTATCTGGGGCTAGCCTGGGGTGGAAGCCATAGGCCATCATGAGGTGAAAGAGGTTATCACTGAAACCACAGTAGGTGGGGAGGTTTTCAGATAGGAGAGTTAAGACAGACACAGGTGAAAATATGTGGGGCATGTTGACACTGGCAAGCCCTGATGTTAGGTGCAAGTCAAAGAACTCAGTGATTGCTGCTCCAAACCAAGTGGTCCTCTCTCTCTCTCCCTCCCATCCCTCTCTCCACCTGTGTGTGTGTGTGTGTGTGTGTGTGTGTTCCTTTGGTACTATGTCATAGGTACCATTCACCTTCTTTTTGAGATAGTGTCTCTGGCTGCCTTGGAAGTTGCCAAGTAGAAGCTGGCTAGGCCAGCAAACCACAGAGAATCAGCTTGCCTCTGAAGAGCTGGGACTACACATGTGTCACTACATCAGGCTCTTATTAGCACTATGATTATTTTTTAATGTGAGTTGAATGCAGGACTGATGACTGGGCTGTCTCTCTAGCTTTAGACTAAGGAGATCCTCAGTGGGCCATACACAGGTTGGTAAAGCAGGGGGCTTTCCTATGAGGTCAGAAAGACAAGAGTGTCCCTAGGGTGAGCCCCAAAGAGCACATCTCCATGTGGTGTCTCTCCCTTCTATTACTCCACTGTTTCCTCCAGCAAATCCACAGTCTAGACTCAGCCCACTCAGAGGGCTTTATTGCTCAGTTGAAGGTAAATTCCTGCCCAAGGCTGGTTTCTGTGGTGTGTATGGCGGGGGTGGCAGGTGGGGGCACAGGCATTTCTGCAGCTTGATCTTTGGGGAGTAGGGTTAGATACCACTTCAAGTATTCTGAATTGCTCCATCCTGAGTGATCTAGTGTCTCTTGTTCTGTATTCTTTATTTCGTCCCAGAAAAAAACAAAACAAAACAACAACAACAAAAAAACACACATGTTTTCAGTTTCTGTAAGCTGAGATCCTTACAATATTCAGATGACATTCATCTGGTGTTTTCTGCTTGGTTTCTCATGCCTACGACACGAGAGTTGTGTGCCATTTGGTGAAGGATAGCTTACCTTGTGAGTGCTTGTCTTCCTTGGGAAAAAAGGTATCACAGGATTCCGGGCTTCAGAAACAAGTGTCTCGGGTGATGTGTTCTTTGCCTCAGATGGGATGAGGGACAATGAGTTCAGGAGAGAAAATTTCTCAGCAGGAAGCAATTCAGAATAGTAGGAATGAGATCAAACCTGACTTCCCACAGTATCTGGCATGTGTGTAAACCATTCACTCAGTGTCACTCACTCAATTCTAGTTCCAAGTCTTTACTGTTGAGTAATGCTCCATTACATGGACGTACCGCAGCTTTGTGTTCTGTTCACTTTTTCATGGATGTCTGAGGACGTTCCAGATATTAGCTGCTATAAATATAGTCAGTGAGAACACGTACACCCAAGACATTAGATTTATCTGAGTAAATGCTTCTTTTATTTTGTAGTACTTTGTATTTAGGAATTTTTTTTTTTTTTTAGTTTTCCTGGAAGGGGGCAAAGAGGGGGAAGCATCAGAGACTCTAGCTTGTTGACTGTCCACAGGGTAATGAAATTATGGGTTGGATGGAATGCAAACCCACTTTCAGGATCTGTGATATCTATTTCTAGCAACTTGGTCACTTCTTGGGCTTCCTATTGGCTTTTCACTTAGGAGGTATTTAGGGTAGTTATCCCTGCCAGAAGGAATAGTCACGGTACTCAGCGAATGCCCAGAACTTCTCTGGAGTAAACCATCACTCCCAGGGAGGCAATTTTAGTGGGGAGTGAGACAACTGCTGCCTCATCTAGGACCTGGAATTTGATGGCATTGGATTATGCAGGCCCAGACCAATTGGATAACACCCCCACCCCCACCCAGATCCACGAAGAACATTAGGATTTTGACAGCAGAAAAAAGCAGCAGAGGCAGGTCATGACTCAAATAAAAATATCTTTCCCTTGGGTGACATAGTATGTTGTTCTTCTTATTCTCCAGTGAATGGATGGTGGTAAGCCTTTGCTTTGCTTTGCCTCCATGTAGTTTAAATCAGACTCCAGGAAGAAGTGATACCCTTGCTATTCCTTATGTCTCTCTGAGCTTGGCTAGCTGAGGCACGGCAGCAGGACCACCTCCGAATGCCCTACAGGAACTCTTCCCCTCACCTTCTGCATTTGTGGTGGAGGTTGCTGCAGACACACAGGCTCATCTTGGGAGCCCAGCTTGGACTTTGCGAAGGCTCTGCAGGGGGTCACATGAGATCACCACTCCTCCTGAGAGTTTGCAGAGTGCAGAAGCGGAAGTCAGCCGATGCCCTGTGCTTTTCAAGGAAAGGGAGAGAGGAGATGAATTCTTCTGACAACCCGGAAGCAGCATTTCGGCTGAGCTCTTGATTCTGAGGGGCACAGGAAGCGGATTTTAGATAAAGAAGAAACGTTTCTCCTACCTTGCAGGCAGGAAATGGGGTTTGGGTCTTGGGATTCCTCTTTTGAGCATGTGGGCGTCATGACTTCCTCTCTCTCTCTCTCTCTCTCTCTCTCTCTCTCTCTCTCTCTCTCTCTCTCTCTGTTTTACATTTAGAAAACAGACTTAATGGCTGTGAAATCATTTGTTTTGGCTACATTCCCATATAGAAATCAAAATTAGACTTGGTTTGTGGGGTCTTGGGGGAGCGCAGCATTGACTGCACTTTTTTTTTTCCCTGTTTACACAATGCAGAATACATTCTCCCAGGAGGAGAATAACACTGTCAGGCTGCCCAATTCAGAGGTTGCTTCTCACTGGCTGCTAAAGTAAACATATTGTTCGAAAGCTCTTTCTTTTTTAAACACTGTTTCCATAAAGAAAGAAAAGTGACAAAGATCAAACCACCACACCTGGTCAGTAGTATTGTATGCAATGTTTCTGTTTTTAATTGTATAAGAAACACCGGGTTATTTTGGGGGGTAGGGAGCACGGCTTTGATTTCCCTGTTTTGTAAAGGACAAAATAATTCTACCTGATTATTATCATTAGTATTTTATTTTGTTGTCTGTGCATGTGTACAGGTGTGCTGTGTGCATATGCACAGAATGACTGGCCATCAGAGGACAGCCTTGAGTATGGGTGCATAGGATTCTCCTAATCTTTGTTGGGGCAGGGCTTTTCATTGGCATAGAATGTCACCACGCAGACTAGACTAGCTTGCCGGCAAGCTCCTAGAGATCCGCTTGTCTCTGCCTCCCATCTCACCATTTCTGGGATTGCGGGTGCGCACTACGACACCCAGCTTGTTCTATGGGTTCAGGGGATACGAATTCACATCTTCTCGTTTGCAAAGCGAGCACCTTACCTATGGAGCAATCTCCCCAATACTGCTGTTACTTTTTTGAAACAGACTATTACACTGCCTGGTGTTGCTCTGAGCTCACTGTGAGACTGAGAGTGACCAAGGCCAGGTGCCTGGACCACAGGCAGGCATCTCCACATCTAGGATCTTATCGAATTTTGATTGTAGCTGTTGCGAGTTTGGAGAATAGTGTAATAGGATTTCTATCAGCTACAGCTAAACGGGAGAACATTTGACTTGTCTACCATCCATGAGGTCTCGAGTACTAGCTCTAGTATCACAAACAAACCAAGCAAAACCAGCCAACCAAAACCTGCAAGCAAACAGACAAACCTCCTTGCCTCAGATTTCTGAGCCTCCCCATAGTGATTTCTGAGTCAGCAGGTCTGAGATAGGATCTGATGGCATTTCTAACCCGTCTCCCAGTGATATGGATGCTGCTGCTTCAGAGACCAGCCTTGGAGAAGTGCTGATCTAATGTAAAGACATTGGGTGTCAGGGGTCCTAGGTTAAAAACCCCAAGGCCAATGCAAATTGAATGCTTAATTAATTCTTTAAATATGGAGTCAGAGATTAGTAGGCAAACATATAAATTTCTAGATAGTACATATTTTAAGCTGTGCTGCTCACATGGTTTCAGTTGCAATTATTCAACTCTAATTTAATTTCAGTGTTGTAGTACAAGAGCACATTAGACACATTTGAAAACAAATGAACAGCATAGTGTTTTAATAAAACTTTATTTGTATAAATGGGCAGCTAAACAGACTTGGTCCATGTATTTGCTAGCCTAAACTCTTTTGTACAGATGAGGAGACTGCCTGGAGAAAATGTTAGTTGACAGTCACATAGATCATTAAAGGCTTGCCTTCACTACCACTCAGGAAGGCTTGACCAGCCCATGTATAACATAAGATGGTATGTTTGTTATCAGAATTAGTTTCCTAGGGCTACTAAAAGAGAATTCTATACCTGAATGCCCTTAACAATAGCAATGCATTTTCTCCCAGTTTTGAAGGCTGGAAGTTCTAGATCAAGGTACCAGTAGGTTGACTTTCTAGAAACTTCTGACTTTAGTTCACAGACACTGTCTTCTTTAACTATATATCATAAAATCTGTTATATATTATCTAACTTATTTTATGTGTATAACTGTTTTGACTACATGTATTTCTGTGTTCCACTTTTCTGTTTGATGTCTGGGAAGCCAGAAGAGGCCATTGCAATGCCTGGAACTGGAGTTGTGGGAAGCTGAGTTACCATGTGGGTCCTGGTACCTAAACCCAGGTCCTCTGCAAGAGCAGCCAGTGCTCTTAACCACTGAGCCATCTCTTCAGTCCATGACAGTTGTCTTCATAGTGCGTCTTCGATGATTGTCCCCTTGTATGTTTGCATCTTTCTCTTCTTTTTCCTCTTCCTTTTCTTTGTTTGCCACAAGGTCTTGTTATGTATCCAAGGCTGGCTTGAACCTGGCTGAGGAAGTCATGCTGGCCTTCAGCTTGCAACGCTTCTGCCTCTGCCTCCCAATTAGAGGACAGCCTGGGCTGTATTTAAGTGCAAGATCCTGTCTCAAAACAAACAAACAAAAACAAACAATAATGTACTTCTGTTAATTGTCTCCACAGTACACTGTATCTCATGAGTTTGTGAAACATAGGGATTATATCTGATAGTGGCTTTTATTCTTTTAAAAAAAATGTTAAAAATGGAATTATACTGATTGGTTGCTCTCACCTGCACTGTGCTCTTGTGGAGGTCAGAGGATGTTCTGTAGGAATTCTTGTCTTCTACCAGGTGGGTCTTGGGGACGGAACTAAGTTTGTCAGGATTGACAACAGTGCCTTCACCCGCTTATCCATCTCATGAATCCTATTTGGTAGGTTTGAAGACTTGTCGGTTATGATGCGATGGCTTTTACCAGTTTGAGTACGAATATGAGGGAACTGTGTGAGAGTGCATTCTAAAGGTGGCCATCCCAGCGTTCATTCCTGTCTTAGTCTGTGTTCTGTTGATGTGAAGAGCAGTTAGTGGTTCTGAGTTTGATCCCCAAAAAACCCGACATAAAGGTAAGTGGAGATAACTGGCTCCCAAAGCTGACCTCTGACTTCATATGTATGTTGTTATGCTCTGACACACACACACACACACACACACACACACACACAC
>OU015749.1:9188613-9240160 GCA_907169655.1 Acomys percivali
CTCTCTCTCTCTCTCTCTCTCTCTCTCTCTCTCTCTCTCTCTCTCTTTCTCACTCTCCTCCCTCCTGCCTCTGGTGTTGATTAGACACTTTGTTTCTGAGAGCCTATCCTGGGTTGGCATTTGTCATGAGCCTTGCACTGTGATGAAGGACCTTTCCTCTAGGGGAAGCTCGATCCTGACATGCTCTCCTCACAGTCTAAGGAAGCAGTTTATGGCAGGGAGGCTTTTGTTCTCATGGTGACTGAAGTGTGAGTTTGCATGGCTCACTCCAACTAACCCCCAAAATCTATTTCTGGGGAGTAGCAGTTCCAAGGAGAGCTTAATGTAAGGAGGATTCACTGGCTCACAGTTTCAGGGGGTGTGGCCCATTGTCTCTTGGTACCCTCGTGGAGTATTTTATAGGGGGGGGCACATGAATTAGCAAAAAGATTGTTAATACCTCACTTTCTAGGAAGCGCAGATACAAGGACCAGCAGTCAGCTAACCCTTCAGAGGCCTCTGCCACCTCTGGATCACTTCCTCCTAAAGGATGCCTTCACTTCCAGATGTTTCACAACCTTCCCAGATGGCATCAATACCTGGGAAACTAAGTGTTCAACCCTGTAAGTCTGAAGGGACATTTCACATCGGAATCATAGCATGACCATAGGCTTCCTTCACCATGTTTTCATGGAAAGGCCTGCCATGCTTATTTATAGCAGCAGAGGTATCATTCTAAAAGAAAACACTTCACTTTGGTACATCAGATTTGAAGATCTGAGTTTCCAGCTAGACTGCTTATCTCAGAAAGCAACGACTTAGCCATTTGAAAATGCTCTTGGGTTTTATGTGTTACAACTAAAATCTCAAGACAATACCAATCCAATAGGATACTGTGAGATGCAGAGTTTCCCATAATGAACAAACTTCCATGGTCAAGTCCAATCAAATTGACCCCTTCTTATCCATCTTTAGATTGGTGTTATAATGACCCGGGACTCATGACGTACTGTATTTGAAAAGTTCTTTGAAGATAAGAAAATTCCTTTAATTAAAATGAAGATAATATCATCTTCAATTATGCCTCTTTGATCTTTGTGGACTAATGCATGCTGGGACTTGTAGTTTCTGCCTGTTGCTTCCCTGTCTTTCATAAGAGAAGTCCTTTAGCTTCTGGCAGATGAGAAGCGGGGATGACAACTCGCTCTCCCATGTTACAGCTTACCATTTTCCCATTTTTTCCAGATTCTAAGAAGTTTCTTTTAGTCCCTGCTTCTCTTGTTTTTATGCTGTTAAGTAGGTGGGTGGTAAAGGAACCTGAAAATTATGACTGTCATCAAAGTCATCATTTACATTGTCATAGGTGTCAATTAGTCCCGGAACCCAACCATCTCTTCTCTCCTATGCCCAGGTATGGCTTCTCAGAAGAAATCTTATTTTGTCATAGACTTTGAATTAAAAGAGCATTGAAGAAGTTGATTCTTAAAGTCTAGGACGATAAAAAGGAATATTTTTATTAAAAAAGGAAGCGTTGAAAGGAAAAAAGGAATCTTAGGTTTGCAGTGTCTGAAGGTTAAAATGAAAGAACAGCGTACAGAGTAGAGTAGAATGCCTAACGAACAGGGAAGATTTGGAGGAAAGACACTTTCTTCCAGAACTCTCTTTCCTATTTAGGATGGCATTCAGGTTCCTTACAGCTCCAGTATTTGGCTTGTTTCTTATTTTAAAAACTAAGTAACTAAATAAGCCTCTTGAAAACAACAGCAAACTTTGCTTCTTAATATTTTGCTATTTGATGCATAAGAAAAAAAGTAAAATTGGGGATTCTAATATGTGAACACGGTGGTTATTGAGGGAGGAATGTCCACCGTGGGCGACCATAGAACCCTACAGAAGGGATCTAGCACTTTCCCCATATTCCCCAGTGCTGTTTAATTTTTGGGTGCTGTGCTTTATTTTTTCAGTGCTTCTATTTACCAAAAGTTACCTACCAAGAGGGGTGTGGGTGGGGGGGGGGGCAGGGGCACCAATTAGGAATTCTACTCAAACCAACTCTTCCTATGGACATGATGGATTCTCAAAGGGGCTTGAGAGCTCATATGCTTCAACCCCATCACTTAAAAAAAAAGAAGATAATGACGATGGTCCATCTCTTTGTCTGCCAGGAGCACTTGTGGCTGTTTAAGACAAGCACTTGGGGTATGCTTGGTGCAGATGAAGAATGGATGACTTCATTTTGTTAAGACAGCCTCTTGTAGTCCGGGCAGTGGGGAAGGGTGGCCTTGAACTCCTGACCTTCTTGCCCCTACCTTCTCAGTGCTAGGATACCAGGCATGTGTCACCATGCCTGACTTGAAGGCAGAGACTTCCTTAAATGTTTTTAAATTCTAGTTCATTTAAAATTAAATATCAAGACCCCCCAACATGTGTCTACTAGTTCCATAATTTCGTATTTAGACAGTTCTGTGGGTAGGGTAAGCTCATGTTGGTGGTGGGTGATTTACATTTTTGATCGACTTCATGAGCCCCTATGTTCAAGGACTCTGAAGTGAGAGGAGGAAAAAAAATACTCAAAAGAGAAGAAAAGAAAAAGACACAGAAGAAGGGGGCATGAAAGGGGGAAGAAGTGGAGCCGAGCAGGTGGAAAGGAGGGAAGTCTTAGTTCCACTGAAGAGATCTTAGAGAACCTTCAAGAACCCTTCAAGACCACGGTTCCTAGCCCTGATGTTCTGACTGTGTCTTGAGTTTGGACTGGCTCAGAATTTCACTGTATAGTTTCATCGATTGATAGTATTTATTTATTTATTTATTGGTTTTTTTGAGACAGGGTTTCTCTGTGTAGCCTTGGCTGTCCTGGACTCACTTTGTAGACCGGGCTGGCCTTGAACTCACAGTTATCCACCTGCCTCTGCCTCTCAAGTGCCGGGATTAAAGGCGTGCACCACCACCACCACCCGGCGATTGATACTATTTATAAACATTTTGATTCACTTAAAATTCAAGCAAGCCCGGCCTGGTTTGAATATATCCAGAACATTGGGTCTACGGTGGTAGGTAGCTCAGACCTCTAATGTCAACACTCAGGAGGCAGAGGCAGAAGACTGCCTGAGCCATGGAAGTATGTCTCAGGCTAGCCTGGCCTGTAGTGTGGGACCCTGTCTCAAATAACAAGACCAAAACCAAAAATCTTCCCCAAACCAGGTAATTAAAACAAACCCAAACCCAAACCCAAGTGTATGAAGATTTTGATTTTAAAAAAGGAAAGAGAAAGAAAGAAAAAATTAAGATCAAGTATGGTAAAACATGCCTAAAATTCTGGTTTTCAGGAGGCAGAGACAGGAGGTTCATGGAAGGTTCAGCACCATTCTGATCTACGCAGCAAGCGCTTTAATGAGACTCTGTCCCTCAAACAGAAAAAGAGAAAAAAGGAAGGAAGGAAGGCGGGAGGGAGGGAGAAGGAAAGAAAGGAGAGAATTCAATTTTAAACTGTTTGATACTGCAGCAGCACAGCCTATTGAGAGCTTAAGTTGATCGGAGATGCATGGCGTGTGACTTATTCAGGACTCTCGTTCTATATAAACTTGGTTTGTAGTTTGGACTGGCTGGAAAAAATATCACTGCTCACCCTCTTTAATGCTTTTGTCTGCAAGGAAGGAGAAAGCCAGAACGATCAAGTGACCTGCCTCAGGTGGCCCTGCTCTTTGAAGGTGGCGCCAGACACTGCCCCTCCACTCCCCCCTCAGCTAGCCTTTACCCAGCTTCTGTGGAGAATCTTTGAATTCTGGTTTTGCTGGCCCACACTGAGGGTTTCGTAATAATTACCCTGTAGAGCCTCCCTAGAAATCTTCTGATCAGCTCTGGTCAATCCCACATAGCTGCCTTTCTTGTCCCTCTGTCCTGTCCTTTCTGGCTTTCCTGAGTTCTGATAAGCCCAGGGCCAGAAAGGAGAGTGGAGATTTCTTGATAGGGTTGAATAATCTTTTTCTCAAATCATTGCACAGAGATTTGGCAATAGCTCTTTGTAGTCTTCAATTCAGTCCTGAGAAACAACACAAACAAACTTTGCAGGGAGCTGATGTGGCACCTGGGATTAGTCCTGTCTCTTAGACTCCTAAAGGATGGGAGTAAACTGTTTTTAGGAGAAACAAAACAAAACAAAACAAAACAAAACAAAACAAAACAAAACAAAACAGAAAAACCAATCCTCCGGTGTTGACTTAAATAGAAACCAATTGCAATATTTCCTAGGAAAATGAGCATTGCTGTTGAGTGGAGGTGGAAGACTTACCTTGACAGATTCTGGGAAATAGAATGCACTAGGATAAACGTAAAATTAGAGCAATTTAAGGAGATTAAAAAAAAGAAAACAGGGATTACACAATTTAAGGATTTTAAACTGCTTTAGCAACATTCCCTAATTAGTCTGCAAATTTCTCTGTAAGAAGGTTTCCAACCTAGTTGTGTGATGAAATTCTGATTATTTGAGATTTCAGACTCAGCAGCAGGAGAGGAATCAGGGGGAGCTGGACTTTTCCGTGATTGACTTGGTAGGTGCATAGGGCTTGAGGTTAGGGATGGATGGTAGTTTATGTGGTACCTTTGGATGTTGAATTTGTTGGTAAGGTTAAATTAGAAAGACTAAACAAAGGCAATCAGAGCTTGAATTGGGGCTATCTACAGGCCAGGAAATTCAGATATGCATTCTTCTAAAATTCTCCAGTTGCTTTAGTGTTTTATTTCTGCTACTAAATTCCTCGAGGGCCCAAGGCTTTTCTTTATTCCCGTTAGCACAACCCTCGGGGTTACACAATGAGTGTCATTGGTCGACTGATCTGTTTAGAAACTGGAATGAAATGACAACCTCACGTGTGGCTTACCAAGGAAACGTGAATTTGGAGACGAAAATTGAAGTTTCAAGGAGTTAAAAAAGAAAGAATAAAATACTAGGAAGGGCGACTAAAAATGGTCAAGGGAGCGACTAAAAAATGGTTGGGGATAAGTGTCTAAAGATGAGGACATTTAGAATTCAGAATAAAGGGTAGGTAGATTTAGACTCATAATAAACCAAGCGTGAGCCCAGGGAGTTTTTGAAATTGTAGCACGGGCCATTTTTAGCAGGTCTGGTATCATCTGGCCCTAGGGGTGGGGGGACGAGGAATGAGGGTCAGCTGGTCCTGGTGCAGGATGCAGGGGCTAGAGGCACTGAGCTCAGAGCAGGCTGTCTTGGGCAGCCTCTGGCCAAAGCAGCATGCTGTTGTCCTTGAGGTCGGTGTGGCACCTCATGTGCCCACCCTCACCCCCGTCGCCATGTCAACCTATAGCTACCTGCTTTGCATCTCACTTCAGAACTCGGGCCTCTGCCTTCTGCTTTTTGATTTATTTCACGTTTTTTTCTGGGATTCAAAGCATACCCGCCCACCCAGCTGCTCATTCTCCGCTCCTGAGTTTCTGGCCTATCAGTCTGCAAGAGTCACCGTGTATTTCCTGGGGGTACTTTTCCCCCATAGAAGACAAACACGAGCAGTTTCTACCCTAAAACTCACCGCTCTAACTGTGTCAGTGCATTCTTTTTCCTGTAATTGTGTGTGTGTGTTTTTTTTTCTCCCCCTCCAGAAATGCTTGTTGAGGTGTGAATAAAGAGGCCAGATGCTAAAATTTAGCAGTGTGGGTTTGGATCCTGGCTCTTCTGCTTGACAGTCTGATCCGTTTTGCTTCCGGTGAATTAACAGCCCTATTTGCTACCTATGGTAGTTCCTGTTGCTGTTGGTGAGGCCGACTCTCATGTATCCCACTCTAACACTGAACTCTCTACATAGCTGAAGATGCTCTTGACCTTCTGGTCCTTTGGCCTCTAGGCTAGAGTTCTGGGATTACAAATTTACACCATCAGTCCAGTTTATATGGGTGCCAGAGACTGAATCTAGGCACTCCTGCACACTAGGCAAACACTCTGCCAGCTGACCTCCATTCCCAGTCCTGCCTATAATAGTTTTGAGAATTAAACGAGAAATTCCCCATGCAGATACTTCCATTGCTATGAATATTATGATTATTTCAGAGCCTTAGTCTCAGCAGTAAGGCAAAGCTGTTCCAGTCCTAGGCCTATCTATTTTCTCTCTCTGTCTCTAAAGCAGACCCCACTTTTCCTTGCTGTTTTGCAGGGTTATAGTGAGAATCTCTGTTCTTTACATTGAGCATCTTTGCAAGGAAGGCTACAGTTAAGTTAGGCTTCTGATGCCCTTGATATTGCACCTTCATTGGAAAAAGACAAAAATGTAACCCTTGATATCATATGGCTCAAGGGATTGCGGGAAGTGGAGCTTAACCCAGGGACGGGCTTCTAGGTGCTTAGATTTGCCTGCTTGTCCAGGTGAGTTACGAGGAAGAGAATTTAGGGACACAATTATGGGGTGGTTAAGAAAGAGCCTCCCCCCCCCCCCACTCATTAATGTCACTGCTGTGAGCAGTTTATTTGGGCGAAGAATAGAAAGAAAAAGGATTTAGAGACAGGTAATGCTATTATACAGAACGTTATCACCAACTATAATGTGTGGATAGACTCTGTTCTTGGCTTCAGAGTCCTGCTTGAACTCTGTTAGCCAGGTGTGGCGGTGCCTGTCTGTAATCCCAGGCCTCAGCAGACAGAAGCAGGCAGATCTCTGTGAGTTTGCACACTGACCAGATGTTTAGTAAGGGAAGGTACCATGTCATCTCTGGCTTGGATAGCTCCTCTGATCTGCTCCTGGGATTCCAGGCCATCTTTTGCTAATCAGACTCTACCCCACCCTCCCTGTCAGGCTAAGATAGAGACAGTCACCTGGGCCAAAAATCAATTGTTGTAAAGTCCTTAGGGCTCTTGCCCAACCTGTTATCCAGTCTTTCCTAGGAGGCAACTCTTTTTGATGCTTGGAAACCACTCCCCTTCAGGTACTGCTTGCTCCTTTCTAGGCTACTTGCTGTCTCTGGGTTTCACATTCCTTTGGCTGTTTCTATAGCACTGTGATCTCAGTGGGACCATCTTTTATCTTCATAATCATATGGTCTCTTCTTACCTAGTTTTTTTTTCTTTTTTTTTTCATTGGTTTTGGTCAATTTTAAGAATTCTCTCTGGCTCTTCCTTTCACTCTCACTCTCCCCCTCCCTTCCCTGTCTCTGGGACAGGGTCTCCATGTATCAGGAACTGGTTTGTTCTGTGATGATGGGCATATACCAGCACATGAGGTGCTACGCATGGCTTCTAAGGCCTTGTGTATGTTAGACAAACAGTCTATCCACTGAACTGCATTCCTGCTCCTACCCTAATATCCTCCTTCTCCCTTTCTTTCATTCCTGTAATTAAAACAAGAACCCTTTACATGCTGGGCCACATGTACCACTGAGCTACATGCCTAGCCCCTTGGGGCTGACTTTAAGTGGATTTGGATCAAACAGAAGCTTTGGGGAGTCTCTGGTCACCATGCATTCCCAAATTCTTCTTAGGGTCTCTGCTTTTTCTCTGACCCAGAATACGCCTTGCCTCAAAGCGATGGCTCAACTTGCAGTTTTTGCTGTCTGCTGCTAACAGGGCCCGCACAGTGTTTACATGCCTCTCATACATTAGCACTCAATTAGCATTTGTGGCCTAAATATGTGATTACGTTGTTTTGAGTCACCAGACACCAGGGGCAGGTCCCATTCACGTCTTCTCTCTCAAGTTCTCACTAAGAGTATTAGTATGACACGCATTTAAGTTCTCACATGTTCATCTACTCTCGCTATGGTCTCCGTGTGGAGACTGGCAGTATTGCATTCTTCACTATTGTCTGTGCAGCAACCTCTCTTCCCTTCTCGTCTTCCCTGCACGTGTGGTTGGTTTCCCCGGAAGTGCAGGTTGGTTTCCCCGGAAATGCTGACGCCAGACAGCTAAGAACCCTCAGCAAGTTACCCAGGTAACAGATGGCCGGACAGAGGCTGCCTAGCGCACACTGGCTGTGATGAACTATGTGAGTTACTGGAAGTCACGTAATCACGGGCTTGTTAGGGTCTAATAGGGTCTCTCCTCTGCATCCCTGAAAAGGGGTTCACTGCTTCCACGTAAGCCCCTTGTGCAGCTTTCTGTGCCTCTAGCCCTGACTGGTGGCTACACCCTGGCATGGAAGAGCATTAAGGAACCACCCCAACCCATGAATCTCCAGATCGTCTGCTTTCTGTTCGATCAGCTGCCCTCACTGTTCCAATCGGATGAGACTTTATTTATGTATTTTTTAACATGCTACCAAGTTAGTCTCATTCCTCACCTCCACAAAGAGGTCATGCCACTGGTGTGACAAGATTCTGACCTATAATTTATAATGGAGTAGATGACATTTATAATAACTCTTTGGAATCCTTCGGGATGAAAGGTGCTCCATAAAATGTAAGCCGTGATTATTTCTTGACAGCTAAATATAAAATTTCCACTAAATACTACTTAACCATGTTGCTTTTAAGGATATTAATTGGGTCTTTCAACTATACAATGCAATTATCAGTCTAATTGGAAATAATTGGTCAACACTGGGGCAAGAAAAATACTTAGAACAAATGGGCCAAGCCAAACATTAAGAACTCCACCAAGTTGAGAGTTTACTATAGTTGAAAAATCCAACCGGCCTGCTTTGTCTTGGTGGGTAAACATTCTGGTGAAGTGTGAGATTCAAGCAAACCTGTAATTAATCCTCAAAACAATGGTTGATAAGGAAGAGAATCTTCTAGAATTAGCTTACGCATCCCTACTGAAGCTTTCCATCAAAAAATCGTTTCTCTAGCTGTGCAAATGCTGCTTTGACATTATTTCCGTGGAATAAATCAAATGCGGCAGCCACCTGGCCCTCTTGTTGAGGGGGAGAGGAGCTTTCAGCATTAGACAAAACTTTTGGGTTGTTGTTGTTGTTGTTGTGAGCTTTCCGAGTAACAAAGCTCAGTGGAAAGAAAGAAGGGCGAGAAGCAGATTGTGGCGGGCTTTACAATTTGGCACAGGCTTATCTGCTGCATTTCACGGCTTTCTGGAATTCTTTCAGAAGAGACATTTCTTTGTAAGAGACAGTTTAAGCTTTATGTTATTTCAAGCTATATTTGAGAGTTTATGAAAATTGCTTTTTAGTTTTTTCGGATGCTGAAAGCATCAATACTGATGTTTACTCCATGTGAATTTATCTTGCTATGGTGGCCAGGTGTAGAGTTCAGCCTTTCATTTGCCTTTCCTTCCTTCTTCCTGTCATGCAGGATGTTGCCCACTCAAGGCTCAAGCCAAGGTTCCCTTTTCCAGACTAATAAGAACCAGTGTCAACCCCTCTGGCCAGAGGGCTGAGAGCAGGGGGCTCAACTTTCTTTTGGGTTGCTCCTCAAAGCCTCTCTCACCTCTGTTCTTTCCTGTAGACTCCAGAGTATAAAAGCCATGTTACATGTCCTTAAAAAACAAAACAAAAACAACAACAACACCGAGGTTGGTTGGTGTGGCGACCTTATGATGGTGACCACAGAGATGACAGCAATGACACAACCCTGTAGTTTTCAGTTCTAGACACAGTGGGATGCATGCATGCTGTTATTTAAACACCCACATGAGCAATCTTGTTAAAGAATGTAATTAAAATGAAGAGACTAATTAAACAAACAAACAAACAAACAAAAGCCTCACATCCCAGATGATGAGTCATTTATTAAAATAATGTTTGACGGTGCAGAATTCTGGGATCCAGAAAATTTGAAACCTTTGGAGTTTTCATGGATTGGACTTTATGTGTAGAATCACAGAGCATATACTCTTGTCCCTAAGGAGAAGAGTTAGTAGTTACTAGCAAATAAAAGAAAGAAAAAAGAAAAAAATGAAGTTAAATTTTTTTTCTTGTTATTAAGGGTTATAGTGATGCAAAATGGATTCTAAAGGGTGAGTGAGTGGTCCATTCACTGAAATTTATACATATATTTATAAGAATATTTAATTTATATGTATAAAACATACTCACTATGTAGCCAGTGCTGGTTTCCAAGTCATGGTGGTTCTCCCACCTCAGCCTCTCTAGAGCTGAGAGTATAGGGGTGCACCATCACAACAGGCTTTATTGAAGTCTTTTGAAAACACATGGCGGGGAGTAGAAGAACATACTATTTTGGAAGTGTGGATTACAGTATTTCTGCTCCGGATGAGTGGGGAGACTTTGGATAAATGAGGTAACCTTGATAAGATTTAATTCTCCCTAATCGGTGAAGTATCATCCTGAATGAGTTTTAGTATGCTAGAAGTGTTAATTATTGTACTAGTCTACCTGCCTACCCATGTATCTGCACATATATCTGATTATTTATTGTCTGTCTACACTCTGTCTGTCTCTACTATCTGTGTTTTATCCAGTTTATCAAGGTGACCTGTTTTGGGCACTAGCACAATAATATTCTGGCCACAGGGTAATAAGTGAAAGGAAGTCTGCCTTAGGATGAGCTGAAAGATAGAAGGAGATGAGCTTGGTGTTGTGTCGCTCAGTGGTTAGAACACTTGCCTAGCTAGCACCGTAAGGTTCAATTCCAGTATCACTTTAAAGGCGTAAATAAATAAATAGAAAGGCAAACTGTACTCAGAATGAAAGGAGAGACATAGCCTTGATCGAGTGTGCCTTTCCTGCAAGGCGAGAGTGTGGTGTACTGGATGTGGTGTCTGTAAAAAGTGAAAATATTTGCTACATATGATATTAGGATGGATGTGTGTGCCAATGAGCAAACTTTTTTAATTATGGGAGAAATTAGTTACTGCTTTAATTACTTAGAAAGCGATTATATTGAAGCATTGCGACCCCTTCCCCTCCTTGGGTTGCTGGACCAATTTAGTAATTTAGTATGTTCAAGTACAGAGAGAGAACGGCTTCTCTAAAAAACAAAACCCGGTCTCAGGAAAACGAAATTCCTGCTCCTCTCTTGCATGACAAACAGCCATTCGAGTCAAGGAGCTCTGCCCTGAGCCTCATCTTAAGTGTGATGAAAAGTGAATTACAATATTTGGGGATGGCTCTGGGGAAGGCCAGGGAGAAGTGGCCAACAATAGCTTCAGCTTGCTTTGCCTAGTGTTTGGACTCCTAAGCAGGGACATTTGAGACATCTACTGACTTAATTAAAACCCCAGATGCTGGGAAATCTCGTTAGCCATCGTGGAAATACAGAATGTAAACTACAAAGCTCTGCTCCTGCGATTTCTCCAACAAGGACAGGAAAGTCAGCCATGTACACATGGTTGCGTGCACCCCCTGGGAAGGTTATCGCAAACAGCTGGCGTAGACACTCCCTTTTATGGTCTCCAATTGTTCTTCCCACGTCTTGTGGCTTACCTCTTTTTAACTTGATCACAGCTCCCTTCCATAGGACTTAAACATTATCCTTAAAAAAAAAAAAAAAAAAAAAACAACAACCTATGGCCCCAGAGTTGCCTGGAAGGCCGTTATTATAAGATAACAGAGCTGTAAATAGCACAGGTGATTCTGAGAAAATTCCAATGACGCCTCCTTGGTTGGTTGAACTGGAACTGCAAGTCCTGGCATGGAAGACAGTAATCTCCCGATGAGCTTGTCAAATATTTCGGGATGGAGATTTGGACCTGATGAGAGGCGCCAGCTACAACGGAGGTATTTTGGCCATTTGATATTCATGAGACTGGAAGGTTTAAGATGTGCTAAGGACAAGAGGTTTGGCTTTCTAATGTAAACACCATTATCATCTGGGAATCAATTAGCTCCTTGGACAGAGGGGGATGAGAAGTCTCTTAAACAACCATTGTGAGTTGGGCTATTTGCTTTAATTAAGAGGAGACAGAGTGGGTTATTGTCGCTGGCAAAGGGGGTGGCCAGAGTCAGAAGATTACACTTCAGCCTCATAAGCAACAAAGCCCATGCAAGAGGCATGGTCTGCATCAGGCAGGTCGAAAGCAAATTAACTTTTAATCTGGAAACACTAACTAAGGATGCCTGCACCTAACAATTAGAAGGGAGCGCAAAGCAGTGGCCCTCCCCTCCTAAGGCTTTAGGCTTCTCCTCATTTGCCCTATGCAGGAGATCTGTGAGAGTGCTTTTAGTTACTTGTCAGGGATGTAGAATTTAAAGTGAAAAAATGTCAAATCAAATCTTGAGTGAAAAAAAAATGTTAGTATCGATATTTTCAATGTGCTAATATGAACCCTTTATACTAAAAATGGAGTGAAATTTTAATTTCTTAATTTTTAAAAACTTTTATAAACTTGTAATCTACTATTGTCATCTGACTGAGTGTCCATAATCTTTTCTCTGGCTGGGACTTGCCTATGGTAAGCTGTTATTGGAAAGAGTTAAATTACCGTTAGTGTATATTAATTAATCTACCAATTTAATAAATAAACAAACAACAAATACCAACTAAGTGTTGTGGTTCCAGGTTCTGAGAGATGACTGAAAGTGAGATACAATATTTTTTTGTCGGGTGAGGGAGAAGTAGTTGAAGGATGCCCTGAGCACAGAGGAGGAGCACCCAGTCTTGTCTTGGGGAGTTGGGGTAGATGCCTAGAGATGGCCTTGACTTTCTGATCCTCTTACCTCCATGTCTTGAGTTCTGGATTTACAGATATGCCGCACCAAGCACAGTTTACATGGTGCTGTGGACTGAATTTGGGGCTTGTTCATGCTAGGCGAGCTAGGTAGCTCTACCTACTGAGCTACATCTGCAGTCCAACAGAAAGTCCATAGGAGGTTGAATATGTACGTACGTACGTGTGTGTGTGTGTGTGTATGTGTGTGTGTGTGTGTGTGTGTGGTTCAGTTTGGCAAGCAGACAGAAGGAGAGCAACTTCAAGGGCTCAGAATAGACTGAGTTAATCTAACATCACATCAACTACATATAGGTCTTTGCTTTTCAGCGTTTTGAGATTTTATGGGTCTATAGTGCCATTTAGAATTAACTGAGGGCTGGAGAGATGGCTCAGCTGTTAAAGGCTAGGCTCACAACCAAAACTAGAATTAACTGAGAGAATATGGATAGCTACCCCTCAAGGGCTGTGGGCAGTTTGGAAAGCACCAAGGATGGTATTTCTGTCCGTGAATAAAAATGATTCCCGAGTAGTTCAAATTTTAAAAAGGAATTGGATGCCTTTACTTTTGCCCCACATTGACATGTCAGATGTTTTACTGTTTTGTGGCAGTAAAGCATACCTAACATGAGATTTACCATCTTGACTACATCTAATGTTTAGTGATAGTAATGTTTTCAAAATGTGCAACCATTGCCACTGTCCATCTCCGTAATTTAGTTTATGAAATTGAAACTCTATACCCATTGTGTGCCACACGTTCCTGCAGCCCCCAGGTCCTTGGGAAGCTGAGGCAGGAGCTTTGCTTGAGGGCAGGAATTGGAGGTTTTCCTGGTTAACTAGAATGAGCTATTATCTACGGTGGGGCCAGGGAGATGGTTCAGTTGGTAAGGTGTGTGCCTTGCAAGCATGGGGACCTGAAATCAGATTCACTGAACACACATAAAAGTGAGGTGTGACTGCAGGTCTGTAGAGGTGCTAGAGGTCTGTAACTCTAGCACAGGGCATGTGGAGACAGGTGGGTGGATCCAGAACGCTCTCTGGTCAGCTAGCTTAAGTAAAGTGGTGAAACCTAAATTCGAGAAGAGACCCTATTTCAAAAGATAAGGTGAAGACCAATTGTGGAAGACATTCAATGTTGACCTCTAATAGATCACACACACAGTACACACTTGCACTGCGTACTCATATGTGCACACATTGACACATATGCACACACATAAAAACCTTGTTTCCACTATCACTTAATTTTTAACCAGGTCTGGTTGTGTACTTTGGAGATTGAATAAGAAGGATTGTGAGTTCTGGGCAATATGATGAGACCCTATTGAAAACAATAAAAAGAAAGGACAATATGATAAGATAAAGAAAAATAAATCATGATAAGTAAAAATGCAGAGTATGATCTGATTGGCCAATAGTTTTAATCTCTTGTATGTTGTTTTTCTTTTTGCCAGGGTCTCCTATAGCCCTGGGGTTGCCTCAGACTTGCTTAGTAGGCTGAATAAGACCATGATCTTCCAGTACCACCTCCCAAATGCTACCCCTCAGTTTTCTGTGGTAATGGGGTTCTAGCCCAAGGCTTCACCAATGAGCAGGGCACACTCTACCAGAAAAGCAGCATCTCCAACCTCCAGTACTCTATGAGTTCAAACTACACTTCAGGAAAACTGAGCTAACTCCAGCCAACAGGGAGGTAGAAAGATTTCATTGCACAGACTAGTTCCCATTGAGTCGGCCGACTGTCTTGTGGTCTCTATTGGGATGATCCATTATAGGACCGAGTGGGTTTGAGCCGTGTTTGCTAGCAATTCTACATCAGTAATGAACTCAGCCCTGTCCTTGCTGGCTAAGGGATCTTCTGCACTACATGGGTTTCACCTAGTTTATTGCAGTCTCATGCCTTTCAGGACATTGTGTTCTGCAGCAGCGATGTACATGTGCAGGCAATGTCTGACACCCCCACACCCCCATGTCCTCTCTGAAGCTGTCCCAGCAAAGTGCCCTCAAAGGCCATAGCAATGGGCTGGAGGTGTGATGGGAGCCTCACACTACTTCACCTTCGTTCTCGCTCTGCTCTATGAAGTTGTAACTCTTCGTGATAAGTTTCAAAAATTGTTTTCACTTTCTAGTTGTACCAATCGTCCCTTCACTCTCTCACCTAAATCAATTTTATATTTCTATGTCCTCCCAGCTATAAATACTTTAAAAGGAGAGATTAGGTCAATACTATTTCCTAATAATCCCCAATACAAATGTTGCTTGCTTCTTTGTGTGTGTGTGCATGTATGTCTGTGTTTATGTGTGGGTATGGATAGGGAGCACACACGAGTGTGTACATGCTTATAGAAGCCAAAGGACAACCTTGGCTGTTATTCACCTCACACATTGTCCATTTTTAATATATATATATATTTAAATTTCTGAGACAGGGTCTCTTGCTGGTCTGGAGCTCAGTGAGTAGGCTAAGGTGGATAGCTAGTGAGTCCCAGGGATGTCCTTGCCCTGTACACCCCATTAGTGCTGGAATTACAAGTGGCTAGATTTTTTAAAATGCATATTCTTGGGATCAAATCAGGTCCAAAAGCTGGAAAGGCAAGCATTTTACCAAATGAACTATCCCTCATATCCCTCAGCTTCTGATTTGTGTGTGTGTGTGTGTGTGTGTGTGTGTGTGTGTTTTGCTGTTGAGCCCAGGCTGGCCTGAACCTCATCCTGCTCTGTGTTCCTGCCCCAGCTTCACAAGGGCTAGAATTGCATGCATAGGCCACCACAGCATTTGGCTCCCAAGTACTCTTATTGGCATGGAGTGGAAGCATCCTGGTAGGAAATAGCCAACTTTTACTGATGAGAGCTATCGTGAGGCTGAAGCTAAGGCAGGGGTGAATAGCTATCAAGGGTTTAAAGGGTTATGGGCCATCTGCTCTGGTCTACGTGGTACACCACACCCATGTAACAACCCTACTGTGTAGAGTGATGAGACTCTGTTCCATGTGGGAGCCGAGGAACCCGAAACACAGAAATGGCCCAATGGCACCCAGCTACTGAATGCTGCATTTGGAATAGAAATCCAGCTAAGGCTGACTCAAAGCACTGTGCCAGGCTTTTATTCATTTGCTTCATGCCACATGTAAGACGCGTGCCACTCTGGTATAAACTGGCTAGCAGGGATGAGTTCCACGTATGGTCTGAAAATACCTCCACATCTCACAGATAGGCCTAGCTGATGCTATTTCCATATCTAGTGTTGGCCCAAGAGGAACAATAGAATAAAGGTCAGAGAATCCTTAAGGGTGACTGGAGTTGCCTGCTATTTGCTGTTCACTTGTGGCATGACCTCATTTTGCCTTTTCTTCCCTTTGTTTGTTTTGTTTTGTTGAGACAGAGTTTCTTTGTGTAGCCTTGGCTGTCCTGGATTTGTTTCGTAAACCAGGCTGGCCTCGAACTCACAGAGATCTGCCTGCCTCTGCCTCTCCGAGTGCTGGGATTAAAAGTGTGCACCATCATGCCCAGCTAAAGGTAATACCACTTGGAGATTGAATCTCAAGGCCTCATACATGCAAAGCATGTGCTCTACCACTGAGCTACATCCCTACTGGCCTAATTTTGCCATTTTTTGATCCAAACAAATAGCTATAGTTATAAAGCTCTAAGTATGAGTTCTCTGGACAGTTTTTCTGTTAACATTTGCTTTGCTCATCTCTGAATAGTTCAGTCTGCCTTGATGGCCAGTATTTGTAGGACTCACAAATGAGGAACTGATTTGGTGTTTAACTCTTTTATCACCTAACAATTGACAGGATTAAATAAAGAGCTTTTAGTTACTTTTACATCATGAAAATATGTATTGTATGTGTCTCTGTAATCCCAGTAGTCTGGGAAATAGAGGCAGAAGGATCGTGAGTTCAAGGCTATCCTCTGGTATATCTTGAGTTTGTGGCTAGTATGGGTTACCTGAGACATCTTTTTGTCAACTTGCTACAAAGTTTTCTAAGCATTTGGTCCCAGTTAATGGCTTTCTTTGGTGTCCTTTGGTGACAAAGAATTCACAAATGGGTGACACTTTGAAAGTAGTACATGGTCCCTTGGCTACTGTCTTGAAAGAGTGGCAGAGACCTTCAATCACATGCTTTTTTCCCCAGACCTGGGAGCCCCCGAGACACCTAAGCAACATCACAGTCCAAGAACAGGACACAGCCTACAGCAAGACACTCCTCACCTCAAATCTGCTTCTGGCTCTTCCTTCTTCCCAAGACGTGGAGATGAGCTTCCATTTTCCTGTAGACAAATACAAGAGTAAAAATTATTCTAGTCATATCCGAGAGGAATCAGTCATCCTTTGCCAAGTTAATCACAGCCTTCCTCCAGGGTCTCACGGCTCTCTGGGAAGATTTTACTACTGCTGTCACTACACTACTGAAATATAGATTTTCTAAAAGAGCTCAATGCCTTTTCTTAGAAATGCAGACCCAAATCCTTTGCAACTTCATCTTTAACTTTTCCTTCATTTTGCCACTTGAAAGAGCTGTAGACTAGCAGTAGAGTCAGAGTACTAGTGTGTGTGTGTGTGTGTGTGTGTGTGTGTGTGTGTGTGTGTGTGTATGTGTGTGCGCGCGCGCGTGGGTGTGTATTGGATGGGTATGTGTGGTGTATGGACACATGAGGAAGCCAGAAGAAGATGTTTAATGGCCCTGTTCCATCACTTTCCATTTGACTCTTTCAAGACAGAGTCGGTCAGTTAGACCCTGGGCTAGCCTGGTGGCTGGTAATTCCCAGAGAACTTCCTGTCTTTATTCTACATAGTGCTGAGGCTCCAGACCACCCCCAAGAGGAACATTGTTTGGGTACACCCTACCACAACTCTCTCCTAACACAGGGCCCGCTCATCATTCAAGAGATAAAGAGGAAATGTCAGTGTGTGACAGCCAAGCGAGGCACTAATGGCTGAGTGGCTTCCATCTTAGATTGCGTGCTCTGGCTAAGGGCATCACGGATACCTTTGAAGCTTCTTTGTGTAGATATCTGTCTGTACCTTCAGAGCTAACCCACAATCCTCACCAGCAGGACAGGTTAGCTATGGCGGCCCCTGGGAGATTGGGGTGCCCCTGAACTTCCGGGTATCTACAACAGCCTGAGGCAGCTTTGTGAGGGAGTTGGAGACAGAACTGACCAGCTCAGCTCAGCTGTGCCTGGATTCCCAACTCGGGACATTATTGGAAACTTAATAAACATTTATAATAATCATTGCTGTTTTGAACAGGTAACTTTGGGGGCATCTGATTAAGCATCGGCAGATGACTAAGCAAGGGGTCCGTACATTTGGTGCCGTGGTTTAGTAAGTAGCTCAGCTGCTACCATTTCCATCTCACACAAACAGTAGATTTCTGCATCCCTTTTCCCTCGCTGTGGTTTCAATCTCACCGCTTTTAGAAGGCCCGTTCTTTCTTGTATCCAAATTTACTTCTCAAAAGCACAACAGGAGTCTAGCAATACTACCCATATTTTAAAGATCTACTGAGACATCTGGGCATTTTTACCTTTTAACCTTTCCCCAGCCGAAGGTTAAATTAGTCTTTAGCCTTTTCAAAGTTGCTGGTGATTTGCCTGGGCTACCTAACTAACGCTCTAATTTCACTCAGCACGTCATTCAGGCTCCCGTGAAACAACAGCACCCGATTCTCAAGCAAGAAACTACCCCAGCATCCACAAAGGCCATTCAAAGTGATGGGAAAGGTTACTCTGAGCTGGCAGGCGAGCATCTGCTCCTGCCTCAGACTCCCACGGTAATCTCCTGCCCAGCTCTCCTGCTGTCTCCATTGGAAAATCCACAGTCACTACCTTTCCCAGCCCTGGCTCTGCCTCTGGAGACCCAGGGAAGCCACTAGGACCATTGTTCCCTTGGCAAATGTGCTGCCTTTGGGGGGTACGGAAGCTTGTAGGCGTCTTTGGCTTTGGGAACTCCAGGAACAGGGGAAGCCCTGGATATTGTGACTAGTGCCAAAGGTTAGCGGCTGTCCCTCCCCAGGGAGCCTTAGCGCTGGAATCATGTCTGTTTGCAACCCTGTGTGTAACCCTGGCATGCAATCAACAGAGAAAATATTCATTATTGCCTGACTGTCTGCTGAAGACAATTTCAATTATTTTGGCATTTCAATGGATGAAGAAGCCCTTTAGGCTGGCCCTGGAGATTAGCCTTAAAGGCTCTGTAAATTAGCGAAGTTACAATCGGTATATTATCTGGCAGGCAGCTGCGGAGACGCCACAGCAGGCAAAGAGACAAATTACTATATTCCGCTTGTGGTTTTGATATATCAATTTACAAGTTTAACATACGCATTTGTGAAAGAATGATTTTTTTCTCCCTCTGCCTTTCTTAAATCACTTTTAACTGCCTGCACTCGAAGTTTCGGAGCCTGTAACTTGAATGGTTGGTTTGGCTTGCTGACGTTTTTGTTTTAAAGCCCAATTTCAGCCAGGAAAAAATATTGCTGGGGACAGAGCTCTGGAATTAATGTTTCCTAAAGTTATTCAAATAACATAATATATGGCAGTTAATCAGAAAATTCCATTTGCAGAAATGTGAACAATGTCTCATATAAAGGCTTTTCCTTTAATGGGATGTTTTTCATGTCTTTTTTCTTTTCCATTCTAGATTACTTCTACAGTGATTTTGTATCTGTAGTCTTAAAACACATTTCAACAAACTTGTCTGATGTAAGTAATAAATATAAAAATTAAAACAATCACCATAATAGCACAACTCAATACATTATACACTTTGCAAACAAGTGTATAACGATGAGGTCTGTTAATACATTTATTATGATTTAAGTTTTTCCAGAATATTTCTGATAGTTTGGTGTAGAAGATCATTTAAAAATAAATATAATTTTATATTTTTATATTTTTCTTCAATACAGAAGATTGAACTCAGAACTTTAAATATGCCAGGTAGGCTGTCTACCACTAATCTACACCCACAACCACAACAATAGGATTTTTCAAACTTTATACTTTAAGCAATTCTTTTAATGCTGATTAATATTTATATCTGTGCATGAAATAAAGTTCACATCTCATGAATAAATTTAAGTTATTTTTACTTTTTGGATTTTAAGGAAAATAGTTTAGCTCTTCACTAATAAGAAGTACACCTTTGTTCTCTGTCTCATGTAATTGCATGGGTGCTTTGGGAAAGGGTCAAAAGGTTTTAATAGATATCACCATATAGATCTTTTCAAGAACGTCTTGTAAAAAGCACATGGATTTGTCCTCGGATATCCAAGATGCCTTTTTCCTGCTTGTCTATGAAATTCAAAGCAAATCTGTAAACCTCCAGAGGCACTGGTTTGCTTTGGGGAAAAAAAAATCTTCCTTCATTAAAAAAAAACAAAACAAAAACAAATAAACAAGTAAAACAAAACCCAAACCAAACAAAAAACCAAACAGGCTAGTTTTGGATCTGCCCTTACACTCTCAGTGTACTTAGACAATTTTTTAGAATTTTAACTTTAAAAAATGCTACTGGGAGCTGTAGACACAGGCCAGTCGTAGAGTGTTTGCTTTGAATGTATGTACAAGGCCCTGTTTCCAATCTCCAGCACCACTCAATATGACAGTGGTTATCTGCTTGAAGGTCAGTGGATCTATTTAAGTACAATGTGTCCACATAGCATTGGCCTGGGCTCTAGCTCTGAAATGTTGAATTTATGTGGTTTCTATCACTGCTCCCCACAGTCCTTGTCCAAAAGGTGTTTCTAAATCAACAACACGGACTTCACTTTTCTTCCTTTCTTGTGTATTGAGCTGGATTACCCACAAGGGATGGTTTCTTGTCCCTTATAATGCTCAGGAAGGGCCATTTCTCACAATTCCCAAAGTTTGGCTGTGAGCCTTAGCCTTAGTCTTGTGTTGGTGTTTTCTTATGAGAACCACTGGACTAGTTCAGGCAAGCATCTGTAGTTCTTAAATGGACAGTTTCAGACTGGGGAATTTAAGAGACAACCAAATAGAATTTTAATGCCTATAAGATAATAATGAAAGGCATTTATGAAAAAGAAAAAAAGTCCAGTTTGTTTGAAAGCCGAGGCCCACACTCGGCATTATGACTACAGATGGCTGGCCAGTACAGTAATCCTGGCTTACTCTCTGACCTGGCCTTGCTTCCCTGGTCCAGTGAGATACTGAGGGCCTCCTCCGATCTGGTTAATGTTCAGAACCAATGTTTGAGTTTTAGACTAATTATGGGCCCACCACTGACATTTTCTCTATAATGTGAAGACTGGTGCCAGCCATAACTCAGTGAGATTTAACATAAAAGCAAGATAAAACAATTAAAGTGGAAGAATATTTGATTAAGTGGATCACTGATTTATAGTGAGGTAAATTGGAATTGAAAGGAGAGTGAACTTTTTATGACAATAATATATTATGTTCATTATCAGAGACTCCCGAGTCCTTTTGGTGTTTTTGTTACTTAAAAAGAAAGAAAGAAAGAAAGAAAAAGAAAGAAAGAAAGGAAAAAGAAGAAAGAAAGAAAGAAAAAAGAAATAAGCCAGGTTAGGGAGAGTTACCCTGGAAGGCATCATTTTCATCTCTTGATTTATAGTTTCTTTTCATGGCCAAGGTAACATAAATTATGCTTGAGAAAAGTCATCACAAAACACACAATCAGCGTGTGACTAGGCAGCAAAGTGCATCAAGGCAACTGCAAGGCAAACACTCAAACACTTCTGCTTTGTGGATAGAGCAAGGCGCACAGACCAGTTATCATACACTTGGCACTAGGAGAACCTGTGACCCTGGAAGCCGGCCTTAAGGGGTCTTGAACCTGTTGCTGAGCGTGCCTTGAGAATTTGTATCAGACCCTGGAGATCCTGTCGCAGCCCAGTTCTTCATGTAGCCTCCTGTGTTTTGAGCTTGAAGTTAGATTGTCTCTGAAGCTGCCTTTGCAGGTTCTTGCAATATGCTCCCGACATCCCATTCTCCAAGTACTTGGCACTTATGTTTGTGTAAAGCAAATTGGCTTTGGTAGCAGTGGGCTAACCCAGTCTAACAGTAAAATAGAGGGGCAGGGTCAGCAGAGGTCAGAAAGTAATGACTTGGGAAATTCTAAAAGCTATAGAAAGAAAAACTGGAGAGGGGGAGCTAGCTCAGCTGATAAAGGTCTTGCCCTGCATGGAACAGGACACAAGTTCAAACTCTAGATGTGGTGGCACACTTATAATCTCAATGCAGGGGAGGCAGAGATGGGCAGGGGCCAGGTATCTGGGTCTCTGTGGGCAGGCCAGTCTGTTACTTGGTGATTTCCATGCCAATCAAAGACCTTGTCTCTTATACAAACAAACGCAGGGGTTGGGGGGCAGGTAATGACATCAGAGGAGCAGTCACATATACATGCACACAATAAGCACATGCACCTATACATATACGCACCTGCACACCCATGAGCATACACATACATATGTACACAAAAATAAAGAGAAAATTAAAATGGAATGATTTTTTAAAAAAAAAATTTTGTTTTACTCCTGGGAGCAGTTGTGAAAGAGGTTTGGGGATATGCCAGCCACACAGGACAGCCATCATCAGTAGATTGGCTATATAGGTCCTAACTTATGGGTGCATTCATTTAAAGCTATAAAACACAGTAAATCATGAGGCGCCGCTGACGCTGCCTAGAATACTCATGACTTCCCTGATTGTTCAACAATAGCCTTGGGCCTTTGATGGAAGGGCTAAGTTGCATTCAAGAATTTTACCCAAATGTTATTTTATTTGCTCTACTCAGAGCCTTCTTTCTTCCTTTTGTATATGAGGGAGCCACCCAAACAATTAATGAGGCTAGCAACTCCAAGCTGAGCTCTGGTCCCCCACATCTTCGCCAGGTGTGTGGTCCTAGGCCAGTCTTGAATTTCTCTTTGGTTGCTGGCTTTCTGTGTGCAAAAGGTGGGTTTGAACAAGGGAATGGGATGACTGCTGAGGTCCTCAAAGGCCTCTGTGATTGTTATTTCAAGGAAGGGAAAATTGACGTTGCTGTCAGCTGCCTCCTCTGCCGAAGAAGAAGTTAGATTCCTAACAACGCTGGATCACTGGGTGGCGATGGGCAATTAACCTAAGTTAGGGAAGGTATTTCCCACTTTTCAAAGGGAGCAGTTATTGAAATTCCTGTAACCAAGGCATACTGAAGTGTACAATGGGGTTGTTGTCGCTGTGGCTGTCTTTCGAGTGAGCAAGACACTGGCTCCAGTTTTGTTGTTGTGCCGTTCGCTGCCAAGTATTCACCATGGTGTCGAGGGTGGCTCTTGCCATCTGCTCGCCCCTTCAGCACCCTGACATTTTGTCTCTTTGGTACCTTGGCTTAGGACACCTGCCTCAAAGGCATTCTAAAGCAGTACAACAGGGGAAATGCAAAGGAGTGAGGAGAGAAGCTGGGGGCTAGGCAGAGCCCAGAGGACAGTGGGTAATGAGGGTTGTCAGGGATGCTGTTTTCGTTCCTGACTCTTCTATACGCTGCTCCTGAAGTTACCTTTTTTTTTTTTTTTTTTGGCAGGAGGGATCAGGGTCTCACTCTATAGTCTAGGCTTACTTACCTGAAACTAACTGTGTAGCCCAGGCTGGCCTCGAACTCACAGTAATTCTCACACTTCAGTTCCCCAGTATTAGAGTCATGGTCATGCAAACATGTCTAGTTGAAATAGCCTTTTTCTGAAACAATTTTTTTTTTCTCAATACTGTTATATCTTCAACACTCTTAGGCATACAACAGCATCGTCAACGGCCCCTAAGGAAATGCGTTGTGTCGGCACGAGGAGACATCTTCTCAAAGCATTTAAGGCCAGCCACTCCATCATCACCCGTCTCCCCTGCTACCACTTGGGTTTCTCTGTGCAGCTTCCAGGGGTATTGCAGCAGGTTCTATGAGGTATGTTGGGCTTTGTGCTAGTTACCTCATTTCCCTGAGTAGGTAAAATTGGATGCTGAAGCTGTGATGGGGGAGAAATGAGATGACAGCTAGAAGGAGACTTTCCGTATTATAAACTGAAATGTATAAACGGAGCAAAGGTCTTTTTCAAACAGACAAGTTCTCAAAATTTCTCTCTCCCATGCGGTTATTAGAAGAGGTATCCTAACAATGAAAGAAAACCTAGAGAGAGTGCCCAGGGAGCAAGCAAATGGATTCCCCAGAGAAGTGGCACAGCCATTCTGCATATTGGCAGTCCATATCAGCCGTGGAGTGGTTGAGGGAGGGACATCAAGCCGGAACTGGAAGATTAAATACCTGAGAGGGATGTCCGTAAAAATAAAACCTGTAAGTTGTTGGACCAATGGGAAGAGTAGGAGAGAAATTTGGGGATTCTCTGAGACTATCTGGAACCAAAGTGATGCTGATTTTATAGAACGCTAAGTGACTCTTAGCGCTGGAAAAACAAAACAAAACAAAACAAAACAAAACAAAACAAAACAAAATTAAGTAAAAGGGGAAATGAAAAGACTATACATCATCTGTCTGGACCTTCAAAAAATTTTGCTTAAGTAAAGATTCCAATTTAATCAAAATTATAATGTGACTTCATTGGAAAGATGGGGGTCAGGAAATGGAGTGGTCAGTCGTAGGAGAAAGAGACTTCATTCAGAACAGGAAGACAAAACAGGTGGCTGGAGAAGAAGAGTGAAGAAACAGTTTCATGTTGATCACACACATGGAGGTAAATACTACAGGTAACAGTAAAGGAACCACAGCAGTTGATGTGACTTGCAGAAGGCACGCCTTTAAATGAATGCCTGTCTCCATTACTCCTTCAGTCTTCTTCTAGTTCTTTCCTACATTGGAGCCAGAAGAATCTCAATCTCTCTCTCTCTCTCTCTCTCTCTCTCTCTCTCTCTCTCTCTCTCTGTATGTGACTTTCTTTTTAAAATTTTAATTCATTATAATTTATTCAGATTATATCCTGAGTATTATCCTCTCACTTGCATCTTTCCGTTCCCATCCTCCCTCCCTCTTCTGTCCTATTCCCTTCCCTTAGACCTCGGAAAGAAGGCGCCTTCTCCCCCACCATATGGACACAGCATTTCAGGTCTCATCTGGTTAGCCTGCCTCCCCTTCCTCTGTGTGCCACTGGGTCTCCGTACCAAGGGGAAGTGATCTAATCAGGGGCACCAGAGTCCATGTCAGAGGCAGTGCCTGCTCTCCCCACAACCGTGGAGTATGAGCTGTTCATTGGCTCTGTCTGAAAAGGGGTCTAGGCTTATTGAAGGCATTGTCTCTGTTTGGTACAACAGTTTGTGCGTCCCCATCCGTGTCCAGATCAGCCAGCCTTGATGGTCTCCTTGTGGGGCTCTTGAACCCTCTGGGTCCTTCCATTCCCCCATTCTTCCATACCACTCTCAGTACTCTACCCAGAGTCCAGCAGTGAGTCCCAGCATCTGTCCCGATCTCCCCTTGGAGTCTCTCAGAGGGCATTTGTGTTGGGATAATATCTTCTTATAAGTGAGTATATACATTTGTGTCTTTCTGGGTCTGGGTTACCTCACTCAGGACGATCATTTCTACTTCCATTCAATTTTCAAGATTTCCTTGTTTTTAATGGCTGAGTAGTATTCCATAGTGTAATGCACCACAGTTTCTTTATCCATTCTTCAGTTGAGGGACATCTAAGTTATTTCCAGATTTTGGCTATTACGAATAAGGTTGCTATGAACATAGTTTCAGAGCAGTCTTACAACTCCTTTTTGATTAAAATTCCCATGAATTTCAATTGCTATTTGGTAAAGAAAAGCATTTAACATCTCTTCCACCCTGTGGAGCCTGCCTTTGCCTCTCCAGGTTCATCCTCTGTCATTATCCCTCTTTCCTCTGTACTTTGTTTTCCCACATTAGATCTTTGCAGTGGTCTTCTCTAAGCTTGAAACATCCTGCCTTCTCCCTCACTTAATTCTTACTCATTCCCACATCCCCAGGGAATCACCAACTCTGCTCCTTAGCTGAACTCCTCTGTCTAGGTTTCCATAGCAACACTCTTCTCTGCATGTTTTGTCACCATTGTGCTCGTATCATACACATTTGTGGTGTTACATATATTTGTGTAAGAATTTCATTAATACTTTTCTCCTTTAGCAAGCTATAAGCACCTTGAAGGCAGGGAATGTTAGAAGGTAGTCACCCAATAAAGAAAAGACAGGCGGATGAAGGGTCATGACGTCCCTAACGGTGGTGTCAAAAATGAGGATGTCTTCAATGGCTGCTGGTGGTGGTTTGTGGACTTCCTAGGCGGGGGGGGGGGGGGGGGGGGGGGGGGGTCCTCGTGTGCTTTTAGCACAGACTAGTAAGCTATCGTTCTTCCTCTTTGTCCTTCTGAGTCTCTGGCCACTACAGATGTCTCTAGCAGTTCTACTGTAGGCTGGTGAGTCAACTTGCTATCATCTCAAGCTTTCTTGTCAAAACCAGTGTTCTTTAAATGTTGACAGGTAGAAATATGGCAAGGCAGTAGTATGTGGGAGTTCTAGTACGTGGGTGGGTGAGGATGCAGGATAGAGGTGACGCAGAGATCTGGTTGACAACACATCCATTGAAGCTTCTTACATGCTCAGATACATAACTACATAGTGCAGATTCCTGAGGCAATAAGCCACATGCTGCCTATGGTGGTCTTCCTGTAAGCTTGCCCACTGCACTTCTTGATATTCAGCTGCTTCTTAGACCCAGTGTTTCAGGTGTGGCTATGGTGGCACACTAGTGCCACATACTTCTAAGACAACAAAGAGCAGCTGTGGGAGCAGCAAGTGATGTCCTCTTCGAAAGGAGCGTACCGACCTATGAGAACTCAAGTTGTTGAATAGGCTGTTCTTAGCCCTTGCTATAGGGCAGAGCCTCCTTGCCTGTTGCACAAGGTTCGGAGTGAAGCCACGTTCTTTGGCATTGCTCCTGGTGATGCTTGCACATAAGACGTGTGATTAAGCAGCAATGAGCTTGGTGTGAAGGATGCAGAAACAGAATGACTGCATCCCTGTTGAAAGTGGGGGATTATAGTTCTCTTGAAGTTATAGGTAGAAGCCTGAGTTTCGGTGGTCTAGGAGTTCAGTGTAAACGGAAACAGAACAGGAGACTACATTGATCTCTTCCTTCTGCCGTCCAAATTGCAAAACTTCGAGAGTTCCGCCTCGGAAAGATTTTAAAGATGAGATTCGCTTTTCTGATGAAGGAGGAGGCTTTCTCGCTGCAGCTAAACTGCTGTCAGTTAGGAAGGCAATTACTTCTCAAATCACATGTCAAACAGGCTGCTAAAGAGATGCTCTTCTGCCCCTAGCGAGTGTACACATTTCCTTTGGGTACGCTGGAGCTTCAGATGTTTCCTTCTGGATCTTTCTATAATTATAATGATATTTATAAAGTTATTGTCACTGGCTGTTCTAATTTTCTTTCTTTTGGTGCAATAAAACGCTCTGGCCAAATCAAACAAGGGGAAAAAAGTTTATTTTAGCTTACATGTTAGAGTCTACTAGCAATGGAAGTTGGAGCAGGAATCCGGATCTAGGAACTGAGGAGAAACACTGCTTCCTGGCTTCCTCATGAGCTCAGGCTTAGGTAGTTTTCTTATACAGCCCGCGACTCTCTCATAGGGATGGTGCTGCCCACAGTGGGCTGAGCTCTCCAGCATCAGTTAATATCAAGAACAAGCCTTAACAACATGCCCACAGACCAACAAACACTCAACTGTGAGTCTTTTATTCCAGGTGATTTTAGTCTGTGTAAAATTGATAATGGATGCTAATTAGGACAATGACAATAATAAATATAAGAACTAATGTTAGGCTGAGTGAGTAAAGACAGTTGCTCTCAGTCCCTGATGACCTGTCTGAACACCGAGACACATAAGATAGGAGAACCAACTCCTGCAAACTGTCCTTTGACCCCCACATATACATTGTTGCATGCTTATGCACAACACACACACACTCACACATACACACACACACAAACACACACACCCCACACTAAAGAAAGAAATGTAATTTGAAAAATATTAAGTTTTTGTCCGAGTAAAAATGGCATATATGTATGCATATATATGTATTTGAAAATAAAGTTTCATACAGCCTTGAACTCTGTATATAAACAAGGGTGACCTTGAACTTTGAGTTTTCCTGCTCCTCCCTCCCAGCTGCTGGCGTTACAGGTGTGTACCACCATGTCCGGTTTTATCCAGTGCTGGGGACTGAGCCTAGGGCTTCCTGTATGCTAGGTAAGCCTTCTACCATGTGAGCTATGACAACAGTTCAAATACCGAGTCCGTGTCCTGTTTCTGACAGTGAAGCAAATTTGTAGAGAAGAAAATGTCACTATGTCATTGCACGCATGGGGAAACTGAGGCTTAGGAAGTTAGAGGACTCAGCAGAACGTGAAAGCGAGGCTCGCATGCCTGCAGTCTTCTGTGCCTTCCTTCCCACTGCCTCTACTTCCTCTGTGCTTCCAGCTGCTCTCCTTTAGATAAAAAGGATGAGGTTCTGTGTTTGGCTCATTATTGATTCACATAGACCAAGTTTAGATGAATTCACTGAGAACAGCAAGTGTGTTTGTCTCGTTTCTTCTTGATCACTGCATTTATTTATTTATTTGTTTATTATTTATTTGGTCTGTCTGTCTGTCTGTCTGTCTGTCTGTCTGTCTGTCTCTGTGCTTAATAACATGTGCTCTTGAGCTAGAATTTGCTTTCCTGTGTGCATGGAGGTCAGAGGACAGCTTCTGGGCATCAGTCCTCTCCTGCCATGTGCTTCCTGGCCCTCAGGCTTGGTGCTCGAGCAGGTGCTCCACCAACACTTGACACGAGAATCCGCAGAAGCACTGGAAAGATGAATCATACTAGTGACAGATTCTGCCTTCAAATAGATACTGCTGGGGCTGGGGAGACTTCTGCGGCTGAAAGCGTTGGCTAGTCTCGCAGAGGACCCGGGTTAGATACCGAGCACCCACATGGCAGGTCACCACTGTCTGTAACTCCAGTCTTGGGGATCCACTTTCTTCTGGCCTCTGTTGGCTCCAGGCACATATGTGACACACAGATATAGATGTAGGCAAAAACACCCATAAAAATAAGTAAATATAACTTTAAAACTTGATATTGCTTTCTACTTATGAAGAGCTATTTGTACATCTATTTAGTGTGTGTGTGTGTGTGTGTGTGTGTGTGTGTGTGTGTGTGTGTATGTGTGTATGTCTAAGAGTCACTAGGATAGATACAAGGTTTTGAGACTCAAAGAATACTGTTCACAGAGAAAATCTTGGAAGCACTAAAATAAGCAAACAAGGGCCTTGGGAGATGGCTTAACTCGTAAATTGCCTGCTATGCAATCATAAGGGCCTGGCTTCAGATCTCCTTCAGTCTTCCTGTATCTCCTGAGCTGTGAGAGGGTGGAGGTGAGCCACCACACCTAGTCTATGCACACTAGAGAGCAAACGCAGGCCTTCCTACGTGTTAGTGAAGTCACATTCAACTTGCTGAACTTGGCTTTTGGTGTGACGAAAAACCAAACCAAAGCAAATGACCAACAAACAGTGAAGAAGCTATCCAGGTGTGGTGCGTCACACTTATAATCTCACTTGGGAGGCTGAGCTAGGAGGAATGTAAGAAAGACCAAGGCTAGCCTTGGTAACATAGCTATTTGGAGGCCAACCAGAGGTACAGGGGACCTATCTCAATCAGGAAACTGCAACAAAAGAAATTTCAACAAGGTGTCTGACAACAGGGCATCACCCCTGCTCCTAGCCCACGGGTTTTTGCTTTCTAGTCAGCTTTGTGTGGCTGTTTCTGTTCTTGGTCTCTTGCTTCCCAAGTTCTGTGTCCTGGGTTCCATCTTCTGCTGGGTCCATTTTATTCAGCCTTATAAACTAGCACTCACGTGTTCTCCTACTCAGACACGTATTTTCATTTTATAGACAGATGATTCAAGGCCGGAGGGACTGGAGCACTTGTTCAAAGCCACGAAGTAAATAAGTTAGCAGGGCCAAGGATAGGACTCAGGCCAGACTTGGGTCATACTCCTTTCATCACCAAGCCCACTGCATCAGATAAGTCTATCTCTCCTTCGATTTTAGATCAGCTTTGCCTTCTGATTACTCTGAAGAAAGGGCCTGACCAAGATGCTTGAGTTGCTGGGCTCCAGTCCCAGCACTGCCTGAAAACCAGGCTTCTGCTTGTAATCTCCGCACACGGGAGGTGGAGGCAGGGGGATCAGAAGTTCAGGCTTATCACTGACTACATAGGGACTCTGAGGTCAGCCGAGGTTACATGAGACCCCCGTCTCAAAACAACAACACTATCGATAACAGCGAAAAACAAAGTAAAGAATTTTTTGTGAATTTAGAACATTATATATAATAATTATATACATAGGAATAAACCACAGTAATGCTGTATTATATGCTGATTAGGTTATATATCTTTATTTACATAGGTGCACATTATTCATATTTTTAAACATCATTTAGTCCTTAATCTTACCTTTAGAATATATTTCATCTGATTGTTTTATATATACCTTTACTATTTAAAGAAAACAAAAAAACCTTGTTTTTTTTTTTTCTGTTTCTCTTTATAGCGTTGGCTGTCCTGGACTCAATTTATACACCAGGCTGGCCTCAAACTCAGAGATTCACCAGCCTCTGCTTCCCAGAGTGCTGGGATTAAAGGCATGCGCCACTTGCTGGCTAAGACTTAGGTTTTAATTCCTCATCTACTTGGTGTCAATAGCAGAGGTTGGAGTTGATGATTTTAAACTTTCTTTTTTGAATTCCCCAAATCGGAATGCTCAATTTGGCCATGTTTATGGCCATCCAGGACACAGGCATGTGCTTCACCCTCCCTTCCAGCTTAGTGTGGCTGTGTGTCTAAGCTCTAGCTAATGACCCTTGGCAGGAAGCTACTCTTTTTTCTTCTCATTCTTTTGGCTGGAATGTAGAGTTGAAGGCTGGTGATTGGCAGTCATTTCAGAGCATTTGACAACATTTTAAAGACATGGCAGGGGGGTTAGATAGGAGATTGAAAGCAATGTATTAGTTTTGGTCAGCTTACGTCCCAACACATTTATATGTGAGAGAAAAATCAATTTGTGTCTTGTTAAAACTACCAGTGGGTTGGGGGAGATGGCTCACTGGGTAAAAATGCTTACGGCATAAGCCTGACAACCTGAGTTTGGATTCTCGGAACCCACATAAAAGCAGGATGCAGTAGTGCCCATCTGTGCTCCCAGCATTCTTTGAGGGAGGTCGGAGGCAGAGACCTCAGTACAAGGTGGAAGGTGAATATGGCTATCAAAAATTGTCCTCTGACCTCCACATGCACACCATATCACATGTGTGGCTGCATGTGCACACAACATAGAGTATACACACACACACACACACACACACACACACACACACACACACACACTTTAAAAGCCCAAATGACTGCTATTCGTTTAGTAATATATCCATAGCCTGAGGAAATCTAACTTATACAATATTCAATGTGACTTTTGAATCAGTTATTGATGTAGAGTTACAAAATACTGGAGACGTCATAAACTATTTTACAAATGGGAAAATTGATCCTCAAAACTCCTGAGTCTTAGGAGGACTTTTATTTTCTGAGATTTCCAATCAACTTATTTAAAGGTTTTATATACTAACAAACCTAACCATGTCAGTGAATAAACAACAACAGAAAATAATGTAACGCCATTTTGAATGAGCAGAAGACAAAAATGGTTTAACTGACAAACAGGAAGTGATCTTTTTTAAAGGTTTTATTGTTAAGTGTGTGTGTGTGTGTGTGTGTGTGTGTGTGTATGTATGTGTGTGTGTGTGTGTGTGTGTGTGTGTGTGTGTGTGTGAGTGCAGGTGCCCACAGCAATCAAAAGAGGACACTGGGTCCTCCAGAACTGGTCCCATGTGACGTGCACACTGCGAACCACACGTCTTTCTTCTGCAGCAGTGGTGCGCGCTCTTAACCGCTGAGCTATCTCTCTAGGTTTGCTGTCATTTTGTTTCTCAAAGAGAATACCAGTTAAAGGAAGCTGACATTATGGCCTCAGTGCTTGCGTTTGTGGAGAGAGTTATGCTGTCTGCAGAGTGCCTAGTTATGTCGCTCAGGTTAGCCTCAAAGCCACTATCTTCCATCCTAAAATCTTCAGGTGTTGGGATTTTAGTTGTGCACTGTCAAATCCAGCACCTCGGAGCTTATTTCCTTGTCATGTCATCTATGGTAATAGCATCGGCACAGCAACAGTGTCACAGATAGCCATTATATTTAATTAAATAACAACCAGTCCGGGGGTGGGGTGAGATGGGGTGGGGTGATAATAATGCTTGTGTGTCCTAACCAAATCCCAACACAGTTATTTCTAGTGTCATATTTTACTTCTCTTCATTATTTAAACATGGCTGACAGATATGTCAGCCCCTAAGACTTCCTTATGTGGACCCCGAGGAAGCACAATTCTTCTCAGCATGCATCAAATCATATATACACACTACACTTTGGCAGAGGTGGGGGAAGCCTCTAACTGTGACACTAGCCAGGGGAGAACATTGGCATTGCACCTGAGAAATCCCTGTAATTGTGTGACATGGAGATGATGAAACAGGAGCTTGTGCAATGTAGGTAACAATAAATAACACCCCTGTGGTATTGTGCAAGCCTGGGGAATCTCACACTCTATACCTACCTGTAAGGTAGAACCATGGGCAGCGAGCTCTGCAGACAAGATCCAGGAAACCCAAATAGCCCAAAGGGGGGCTATGGAGGCCCCTCAAATACCAGAAACACCAAGTAGCCATTTCACTTCTTACTGAGTGTGGTGGTGACTGGAATTGTCTCTCTTGCTTTGCATATGGACTACATCTCACCAGACTGGTGGCTTTGTTGTTCTGGTCTGCTTGGTCAGTTATCAAGAAGTTGGGGACTCTGAGTTGTGTTCTGGCTAGAACAATCAAATACGTCCCCTGAATGTCCTGTGTATTAGACCCTGCGTAGTGTGTGTGTGTGTATGTTTTGTGTTTATGTGCCACACATACTCTGAAATGAGTCTCTCTCTCTCTCTCTCTCTTTAAATGGTAAGAAATCAAACCTTTTGCTGACCCGTTCTCTGCTTGCTTTTTCCCTTTGACTGGTGCACACTGATGTTCTAGCTTGCTGTAGACCTCATTAGAAAGACGTTAACCCTGGAGGTGACCATGGGCATTCGCCTCCATCTTCAGAGGGACCTTAATTGAAACCTCAGCGTCTTCCTACCCCATCTTATCAAAACGAAAAACAATATATGTTTTTTTGGGAAAATTTTCACGAAGCCCGTGGGACACACCTGCGTTGTTTTCTGTGGATGTTGCACGGACGAACAGGAAAGAGAGGATTGACTCTGCAGTGTCCCGGTTTCTTCCAGGAGGAAAAGAAGAAGCTCAAAGCTCAACAACCTCCATTTTGACCACTATGTTTTTTTTGTTTGTTTGTTTTGCTTTGTTTTTACTAGTATGTTTTTACCATCTGCTTTCAGGGTCTACACAGAAAGTCAACTCATGAGTCTAGAATGTTCTTTCCCCAATAACTGAGGCCACAACATGACCCACACCCCAAGGCGGGCCATTTCGGACTGGTGGAGTGTAGCTCTTCTCCTATTGTAATTAAGCCCTATGTGGCCCCCAGGTTCTTTGATAGCCAAGGGCCCTATCTCCTCCAAGCCAAATTCTTCCAAGTCATTTGTTGACTGTTAACAGAAGTTCAACTATTTTTGTGGGCTGGTCATAAAGGTTGATGACTATAGCTTCCTTCTTTGTGCTGGGTGTGTGCTTTTAGTTTTCCTGGATTCCCTTGATTTACTGATCAGATATGTGTTCTGGGCAGTTGCCAGCTGGCCAAAGGAACAGTAGCAGGGGGTGAGTGTAACGCCCCCCAAAACCAAGGCTCTGATGAGTGTGCAGCAGCTGGCACAGAATGGATGGGATCCTGTTTGTTCTCTGGGAGGTATGGTAAAGATGCTGCTTCATTCTCCTTGTCTGCACATCAAATGGCAGGCTTGTCAGGTGCCGGGGATCTGGCCGTAATGGTCAGGCTTCTGAATGCAGCTTCAGGTGCTAACACAGGGCCGTCCAGTGGGTGAGCTGTCAGCTGCTCTCACATGAAGTGTCATGAGGCTGGCAGCTAGGCACCGAAGCGGTTGCTATGCTGTTGCTAGGGATGCTTCGTTAAATAACCCAGTGCTCTATGCGCAAAATGAGGAAAAAGTGACATTCCGACTTCCCCTGTGGGAGTGGAATACGTGATTCACAGGCCTTCTGCAGCATTAATCAGGCCTTGTTTACATGGAAGGGAGCCAAGAAGGTGTGTTTGGAAAGCCAAGTGGTGATGTCATCCATGCAGAGCAGCTCGGGCAAGCCACCCGCTCCCTTAGATTCCTTGTGCTGAACCACAGAGCAAATCCTAGTTAAGTGTCTTGGGAACACCAAGGTGCTTCACCCTGCCCTTGAGATTTACACGGGTTTTCTCATGATTTGTTTGCTAAATAGTATAACATCATCATTTGTGACTATCCCAGGCCAAAAATAAAAAAATAAAAAATAATAAAAAAAAATTAAAAAATCAGGCTCATCTGTTAAAATGGCAATACAGAGTCTTAAATGTTTGCAGGGTCAACCTCAGCTAGAGTGATATGACTCTTCATAAAAATGCAGAGATTACGAATAGACCGTTAGTGCCAATTATATCTCATCAACGATTTTAACCAAATAGGATGATCACAGAGTAGGGTTTTTATTGTTGTTGTTGTTGTTGATTTTTGAGACAAAAGTATATCAGACTTAGCTTAAACTAAGTCTGAACTTTTGCTCCTCTTGCCTCTATTCTCAGACTGTGGGATTATAGACACGGACAAGCATGCCAGGTCTGTGTGGGGCTAGGGACTGAAGCATTCTGCTAAATCTTCAGCCATCATACTGTTTTTACCATTTAAGACAATTCAGACATCAAACATCACTCCCTTTCCAGTGGAGGAGCTGGTCTGATGTCTGTAAAGACAAGCAAGTAAGACCATGGGTTTTGGATGTCAACAGAATAAAGCAAGTATTTCTGTTTAAAGTGTTGATTTCCTTGCCCTGTCTCCTGTGGTTACTGGGAGACCACACTTCACTTCTGTGCTGGGCCTGTAGATTCTGTTCTTAGTTGAGCTCATATATCAAACCCTGAATTGTTAGGTACTGAGGCCACTACTGTGAGTGAATTGACATTCTCCTTGTCGTAATGGGGTTTAGTCACTACAATCAGTCACTGTAGTAGAGGTTCTGTGGCACACAAAGTGGAACTTGGGTATTTTCACACCAATTCAGACTCTGCCTGAATTAGAGATGTTGCTTTGTGGGGAAGGCATTTTACATTAGTTTCTCGGTTTGAAGTTCAAACGCTTTAAGTTAGAGCCCTTGTCCATTTTCAAGGGATTCTAAAAGGGTTGAAACGGAAGATACTGTTTTATAAAGAAAAAGCAAACACAAAGGCTGACAGTGTAACTCAGTGGTAGACCATCTGCCTAGCTATGCATGAGAGAGAGAGAGAGAGAGAGAGAGAGAGAGAGAGAGAGAGAGAGAGAACAGCAGCCATCCTAAAACAGGTTTGAGTATTCCTTGAATTACTGGCCAATTTTGTTCTACTTCCCATAGAATAGTTTTTTTTGTAAATGAGAATACTTTATGTTAAATGAGCAAAGGGAAAGATTTGTCTATTTAGCCAGTAAGTCAATGAAGAGAAAGCTGCATTGCTTCTCTCTTGGGTTTATTTCTGTTCACAGGACATCAGGATCCTTTTAGTTTTGCTGGGCTAAGTTCAGGTAGTCCCCGCAGCAAGGGCTTAAATAAAATAATGAAATAGTCTATTGGGAATAGCAGGAGCACAAGGGTCCTTCTCAGAGATTCCTCTGGGGAAAGTTTGCTTAGGGTTAGACAAATGACAAGCCAAAGGCAGCGGGCTTGAAATAACCTGGCTTCTTGGAAGCAGAGATCCTGCTCTCTGATAGGAACTGACAGAACACTTAATCTTCTGAGACGGAAGAAAAATGGAGTCTCACTCAGGTTAGGAGACTTTCAGAGCACTTTAAAACCAAGGCTTCCTTTGCTTAAATTAAAAAAAAATATATATATATATATATATATATATATAAAAATATGTGTGTGTGTGTGTGTGTTTGTGTTTGTGAGTATGTGTGTGTGTGTGGGGGGGAGAGAACAACTTTCTAACTCCCCTTCTAACAGGTGAGTTCTGGGAATCAAACTTAGATCATGATGGGGGCGGGGGTAGTGAAGGTATCAGTAGAGCACCTTTACCCACAATGCCATTGTACCTGCCTCCATCTTGCTTTGGTGTGGATTCTGTTTTGTTTTTCTTGGGGTAGGACCTCTGCTTAGTGACTTTATGGGTTCAGGGCTTCCATAGCACCAGAGGCTCACTGACCTCTGGGTACATAGCATGGAAATCCAGCTGTATTTCTTTAACAAGAAAGTAGACCATTTTCTTATCTCTTGAAAGACATATTTGACAACTACCTGCCTGAAATTTGTCCAGCATTTTGACAGGAAAGAAATAATTGATTGCATAGCCTCACCAATAAGTTTGATTCACAAGTAACTGCATCTTTGCATGATGGCATACTTTTGTATTTCTTTTGGCATGCACTGTGAACTATAAAGCAACAGAGATTGAAGAAAGGCATCAAGTTTGGTTGCTAACCACTCTAGCCTCATACACATTTTAATTTTAATTTTTTGGTTTTGGTTTGTGCCATTGTTTCCAGCATTGTAGACTTCATTCTTCCCTTTATTGATGTTAAAAATTAGTCTACATTGCCCAACTGTAATGGAGGGTTTGTAATTAGTTGCATAACTGGGCTTTAGATATAGCTCAATTGGTAGAGCACTTTCCTGTAAAGCTGTGGTATACACACACACACACACACACACACACACACACACACACACACACAGACACACACACACACCATGAAATGTAACTTTAAAAATAGCTATGTAATTTAATCTCCAAAGATGATAAAATTGTTAATTGTCAACTTTTTGGTGTCTGTATATACTAAATTAAAGTAAAAATTGCCAAGTATTTTCACATTGGTTACAGTAGATGTGGCCACCTAAAATTCTTTTAAGGGAAATGCCATTTTTCATTAGTATTATGAGTACAATCAGGAGTCAGAAATGACAAATTCTTGTGTATAATTGTAAGTGAAGGAAAAAAGTCTCTTTTTCTTAGCCGTAATTATGGAGCAGACAGTTTACTTAACTTGGAAATCTTTTTAATGTCAGCAGGGAAATGTCTGAGTGACTGTTATGGAGTCTTTCAAACTAGCCACGTGACTTCTTCAAAGAGCTCCATGCACAGTGCATGCTGTCAGCCACACACCCTTAAAATGCTGCTGCCTGGAGCTGGGGAGAGCCTGGTACTGAGAAGGCTTAGGAGCTGCTTGCTTCCGTGACCTATTAGAGACCTGAAGATTCAAAACGACACTCCATGCCTCCAACTCCCCATGGTCTGCCCCACTCCCAGCACAGATAGACTGGGGCTGTTTTCACCCTTGGCCAGAACCCCACCACCCCCAATAGAGAGCTGCATAATTGGTCCAAGTCCGGAAAATGAGCAACTCAGCACTCACGCCTAAATGGGACAATTTTTGTTAATCCCTCTACCATCAAGGCTCAAGGAAGCTTGAGGAAGAGGAGGAGGAAAGGGTGTAAGATGGGAGGAGGGCTGTACAGTGCTGCTTTTTGGCCAAGATGTGGCTATTGAGATCATGATTTCATGGCTGCTGTGGTGACTTGCATAAGACCCACCAAAATCCCTGCTTAGAAGGGGCAGATGATCTCCAGGCCCCGCAGGTAGTGGCAGTGGCTGCTGCCGGACAATAAGAATTATTACTGAGGACATGGCCACTGGTGGGCTTTCCATGCACATGTGGGCAGCTTTGACTGAACCTAGTGGTTTGGCATTAGGAAAGAAGCACGTTGGTTAGCAGAGAGAGCATTGGGAGTGGTCAGGATGAGTTAGAGGGAGGAATGGATGAGGGTAGTTGTGATCCATCATATTTCATTATACGCTTCATAAAATTGAAAAACAATTCCCATACTGAACTGATGTAGACTTACAGTAGGTATCTCCTACCCAGGGTGGTCATTTTCAGTCCTAGACTTTCCCTTTGCTGCAGACCCCATAGCCCTTCCCGGAAAGGAACCAACAGGCAGCAGAGGGGATGGTCCTTCCCAGCTCCAAACTGCTTTGATAACTTGACCCAGATTTCCTTCTATACACAGACACTTTTTAAAAGCACCCCTCCTTTTTTTTTTTCCCCCTCTCACACATTCTCACAAGCTCATTTGGGTTAGCTCACAAGTGACAGTGTGTGGGTTGTGAGACAAGGGTAGGTTGGGGTAATTCTTATGACTCTATTGTTTTGTGGCCCGAGGCTGACAGTATTATTATTCAACTAAGAGCCCGAAATGAATAGACACAAATTTCATAGAATTGCTTTGTGCAGAGATGACCAACACTTGTGATCTGAATGGCCGAAGGGAAAATGGTCTTTCTGGTGAGTTCTGGGACAGCTCATGCTGCTCCTGTAAAAGTCTACTTATTGGAGTTGGGGAGATGGCTCTGTAAAGTGCTTGCTACATCAATGGCAGGACCCCAATTCGATTCTCAGCACCTGTGTAAGAGGCCAGGTGTGCTGGCTTGTACTCCAGAAGGCAGAGATGGAAGGATTCCCAGGGCTTGCCAGCCAACTCAGCCTACTGGTGTGCTCTGGGTCCTAGAGAGAGTCTCTGCTTTATAAAACAAGTAGACAGTTCCTGAGGAACAGCACTCAAGTTTGACCTCTGATTTCCACATACACATGGGTACCAGGACACATATATGCATATGGAAACCTGCACACCCCCATGTATGTGCTCGTTCACACAAAAGATAAAAAAGAAAATGAATGCAATCAAGTCCTCCTTTTGCTGTGTGTAACAGGGACAGGCCAAGGGGAAGAGCTCTAGTGGGCTATGTCTCACTCAGCTTGCACAAATCTCTGCTTGCCTCTTACCATTCCCTTTGTCCTGGGGATGGTGTGACAGCATTCTGTCCCTTCCTTGCCTATTCAGTGATAGCATTTGAACCAGGCCCACTTGTCCTTGCTATCCGCAGAAAGAGAAGTCTCAGGGCCATGTAGAGAAGGGAGGCTGTCTTTGGGAGGGCAGCGGCCTTCATAGAACCCTCAGCCCCGCTGCCCCTCTACAGCAGCATTTCCTGTGTAGGAGACCCTTTCTCCCGAGTGACACTCAGAAATTACAGAACGAGGGCTCAGCTTCTTGGCACTTGTTTATCTTTTGAGCCCCTCAGATTTAAAGTTAGACTAAAGCTGGGGTGTTTTATTCATATCAAGTCAACTCTTTTTTTTTTTTTTTTTTTTTTTTATCTTTGTGAAATTCTAGGGATGCCTCAAAGGAAAAGGGAGAGGATGGAGGGAAGGGAAAGAGAAAAGACAAAGTTATGATGGCCGCCTTGTGAAAAGACAAAACTAGGGATGGCCGCCTTGTGAACATCTCCACTTAAGCATCTATCTCCTGTGTCACAAAGTTTCCTGTGCAGATGGTTTTCAAGTTGCTACCACTGAGAATCTGTGAATTCATCGACAAGAAGAAATGATGTTGCTACCATACCAGTCCCCCCAATTCTGGAACATAGTGACCATATCCATTCACTTAAACCTTCCCCCATCATTGTCTTACATATTATATGTACAAATGTGTATATGTGCATTTGTATGTATGTGAGATTCATCCCTAGATATTTTGTTTTTTTCTTTTGTTCACAATTATAAATAGTGTCCATGGAGATGGTTCAGTGGTTAAGAGCACTTCCTGCTTCTGCAGCGGACTTGGGTTCAGTCCCTGTCTCCCACAGGACAGCCCACTGCTATCCTTAACTCTATCTGTAGGCAATCTGATACCTGCTTCTATGTCTGCAGCCACCAGGAAAACGTGTAGTACACAAACATGCATCTAGGGAAAACACACACAAAGATAAAAAACAAACAGATCTTGTAACAGTTAATTTTTATAAAGTAGGTTTGTTTGTTTGTTTGTTTGTTTTTTGAGACAGGGTTTCTCTGTGTTAACAGCCCTGGCTATCCTGGAACAGGATCTGTAGACCGGGCCGCTTCTGCCTCTCAAGTGTTGAGATTAAAGGCACGTGCTAATTCACCAATTGCTTGCTGTTGCTGAGTGGAGAGTGGGATATGACTTTCTCATGTACTCTGGTGCCTCACATTTGACCATGTCCCCTGGAGGAGGAGACCTGGTGGCACTCAGAGGAAGGACAGCAGGTCACTGAGAAGAGACTTGATACCCTATGAGCATATACAGGGGGAGGTAATCCCCCTCAGGAACAGTCATAGGGGAGGGGAATGAGGGGAAAATGGGAGGGAGGGAAGAATGGGAGGATACAAGGGATGGGATAACCATTGAGATGTAACAAGAATAAATTAATAAAAAAAATAAAGAAAGAAATGAAAGAGAAAAAAAAAAAAACAAAAGAAATACCCATGTTTAGTTTGTCGTCAGTGTCGTGCTCAAACTGTGATCTCAGGAAGGGCCTGCTCATATTTTCTTGCAAAGTTTTAAGTAGACTAGTGTTTCCTGTCTTTCCTGTGTGCAGTCTGGGCTTGATGGTTTTGCTCACCCCCACTCCCCTTTCCTTCCTTCAGCGACAGTTCTCCTTTGTTGGTTTTCTGCTATGGACACCTAGCTACCTGGCTCAGCAGCTTCTGTAGTCCCACATGGCCTGACTGGGCTTGAACTTGTGGAAGTCCTCTGGCTTTATTCAGCCTACAGAATGTTAAGATGACTGGATGCTCTTCCAGGGCACCTGGGTTTAATTCCCAGCACCTACATGGTGCCTCACAACCATCTGTAACTCTAGGCCCAGGTGACCCAATGTCCACTGAGCTACAACCCAGTCTTTTTCCTATTCTAACTCATTTTTTTAATTCATAATTTTTTTGATTAGCACAAGCTTTGACTTCATCTTGATATACGCTGCTTTTAGGACTGGTGAGATGGCTCAGTGGGGGGGTACTTGCTGCCAGATCTCACAGCCTAAGTTTGATGTCCAAGACCCATATGGACCCTCTGAACTCCACATGTGTATTGTGGCCTGCTTCTAATCACATGTACATGTGCTCCTCCAACACATAATAAATAAATGTACTTAAAAATGGTACTTTAAAATTTATGAATGTTGTGTATAATTTTATATGATCTACACATAAGCCAAAAAATAGGTACTTGAGTTTTTAAAAAGAATCACAGGCTGAAATATAATTATTTTGCCAGGCATGGTGGTGCACACCTTTAGTTCTAGCATTCAGGAGGCAGAGGCAAGCAGATCTCTGTGAGTTCAAGGACAGCCAGGTCTACATAGTGAATTCTAGACTAGCCGGGGATATATTGTGAACCCCTGTCGTAGAAACAAACAAACAAACAAATGAAAACAAACAAACAGAAACCACAATTTTTCTTCTGGTCACTGGAAGTGTTTCCCATCCCTTCTCTCCTGCCAGGTCCTCCATCCCTATCCACTCCTCCTCTTCTCCTCAGAAAAGGGAAGGCTTTCCACGGACAGACAGCAACCAGCCCAGGCATATCAAGCTGCAGTAAGACTAGGTACATCTCCTATTGAGGCTAGAAGAGTCAGCCCAGTAGGAAGGAAGGATCCCAAAGGCAGGCCAATGAGTCAGAGACAGCCCCTGTGCCTGCCATTGGGAGTCTCATGCGAAGACGAAGCCACATAACTGGAACATATTTGCGAAGGGCCAAGATCCATATACCATGAATGCTACCTGGTGGGTTGTTCAGTCTCTATTAGTCCCTACGGGCTCAGGTTAGTTCATTTCGTAGGTTTTCTTGTGGTGTCCTTGACCTTTCTGGCTCCTACAGTTCTTACTCTTTCACAGGATTCTCTAAGCTCTGCGTAATGTTTGGCTGTGGGTCTCTGCATCTGTTTCTGTCACTTACTGGGTGAAGCTTCTCTGATGATGGTTGTGCTAGGCTCCTGTCTGCAAGTATAGCAGTGTATTGTTAACATGTCAGGGATTGTCAACCTCTCACGGCATGGGTCTCAAGCTGGACAAGTCATTGCTTGGCCTTCCCTCAATTTCTGCTTCATCTTTTACCACAGCCTATCTGGTAGGTGGAATTATAAGGCAAAGGTTTTGTGGCTGGGTTGGTGTCCCACTCCTTCCATTGAAAGTCTTGTCTGGTTTTAGTAGTGGACATTTAAACCTCCATATGACCCCACTGATAGTGAGGGTCACCCTCATAGAGTCCTGGGAGTTTATTCTACTCTAAGTTTTTAGTTCATCCCAGAGATGACGCCTTCTCCCCATTCCAAATGTCTCTCTCAGTTCTCTCTCCCTCCATTCTTCCCAACCTGGTCCCTCCTGTTTCTATCTCCACCCATTCCTCCACCCAGTCATCCCGCACCCAATTGACCCCCCCTCACAAGATCTATTCTATTTCCCCTTCTCGGGGAGGTTCAAGCATCCCCCCCTTGAGCTCTCCTTGCTACTTCAGAGTAAAATCTTTGGATTTTGTAGCATCGTTATCCTTTATTTTTTGACTAGTGTCCACTTAAGAAAGAATACATATCATGTTTATGTTTCTGGGTCTGGATTACCACAATCAGGATGATATTTTCTAGTTCCATCCATTTGCCTGCAAATTGCATGATTTCCTTGTTTTTTTAATAGCTGAGCAGTACTTCATTGTGCAAATATACCACAGCTTCTTTACTCATTCTTTGATTGAGGAATATCTAGGTTGTTTCCAGTTTCTGACTATTATGAATAAGGCTGCTATGAACATAGTTGACCAGGTATCCTTGCTGTATGGTGGAGCATCTTTTGGGTATATGCCCAGGAGTGGTATGGCTGAGTCTTGAAGTATATCTATTTCCAGTTTTCTGAGAAACCTCCAAATTTATTTCCAACGTGCCTGTACAAGTTTGTACCCCACCAGCAATGGAAAGTGTTCCCCTTTCTGCACATCCTTGCTAGCACGAGCTGTCATTCGAGTTTTTTATCTTAGCCATTCTGACAAGTGCAAGGTGGAATCTGAGAGTCATTTTGATTTGCATTTCCCTAATGTCTAAGGACATTGAACATTTCTTTAAGTGCTTCTCTGTCGTTAGAGATTCCTCTGTCAAGAATTCCCTGCTTAGCTCTGTACCCCATTTTTAAATTTGGTAATTTGGTTTGTTGATGTATAGTTTCTTGAGTTCTTTATATATTAGCTCTCTGCTGGGTGTGGGGTTAGTGAAGATCTTTTCCCATTCTCTAAGCTACCATTTTGTCCTTTGGTTGGTGTGTTTCATGAGGTCCCATGTAATTGTTGATCTTAGTGCCTGCTTGATTGGTGTTCTGTTCAGGAAGTTGTCTCCTGTGCCAATGCGTTTAAAGTTATTCCTCACTTTCTTTTCTATCAGGGTTAGGTATCTGGTTTTATGCTGAGGTTGTTGATCCATTTCTTCCCAGTTTTTCCTAAACATTTTTAAATGTTTACCTTTGCCTGTTAAGTTTTAATTTATGCAATTGACCCATTTAGTATGATGATTTGATATACCTATGCATTGTGAAATGTTCACTGTAATCAAGTCATTGGACACATCTATTATCTCACATGGCTGTTGGTTTTGTGTATGTGTGTGTGTGTGTGTACACCTTATCAGGTTTCAAGTATGTAATAAAAATTTATTAACAAAGTCACCATACTGTACACTAGATTCCCAGAGTCTACTCTTCTTATAACTGAAAGCTTTTTGCCTTTTGCCTAGCATCTTTCTTTTTTTCCCTGTACCATGCTTTCAATCCTGAGTGACCACAACACAGTTATTCATGCTGGGAGTCTACAAGTTTGACTTCTTCAGGTATCATTTATCTGAGATCATGCTGTATTTGAGGACAGTAATGTGATGCACAATGTGTTTTAGTCAACCATGGATCATTTACAAGATGATGACCCATAACTACTAAATGGGGCTGACAAATTCCAACTGCCTGGTGATACCATAGCCATGTTGTGGGTGCCCTGTATGTTACATGCTGGTGGGGACCCTGTGTAGATGGACCAGGTATTCTTCCAGTTGGTTTGTTTAGGGAATACAGTTGTGTAAAATATTTGGTGAAGACAATAGATGACTATGTTATGGGTTTGTATACTTACTATGCACTTTATTATCACGTGAGCATGCACTCTTACTTTTGAAATAAGCTCATGGTGCATCTTGTTGCCCCCTGCGGCCCCAGTCTGTCTTGGAGCTCATTATGTAGATCAGGCTGGCCTTGAACTCACAAAGATCTGCCTGCCTCTGCCTCCTGAGTGCTGGGACTAAAGGCGTGTGCTATCACCACCCAGTGATCTTGTCTTTTGGTTAAAGATGGTTAAAGAAGCTATCTAGGCTTCTTTAAGAGTGTACTATTATGTGATACAGGAATGTCACTTAAGGTTGCAATACTCAGACAGTATGCCACACAGTATGTATATGGTTGACTTTCTGTGCCTGGCTAATTTCAGTTAGCATGATGTTCTGGTTTATCCATGTTTTTGTGAGTGGTCAGAAGATGCACCTGTAAGTTTTTTTCATATCTTTCCTGATGTAAATAATTACAATGAAGTAATAACTGCATTTATCTTTTTAAGCCTTTTGCTTCCTTTGAATATGTAAAGAGATATTGAGTCACTGGGCCATAAGGTAGTTTTAGTTTTAATTTTTTTGAGAAACTTCTACACTATCTTCCAGAATAGCTGGACTGCTTTACATTGCTGCCAAAAATGTGCAAGGCTTTACTTTTTACCATATCTTCACCTACATGTGTTATCTTTCCTCTTCTTTGTAGTATCATCCTAGTAGCTGTGAGGTCAGACAAGGGACACTGTGGTGCTGATTTGTATTTTCCTAAAGGTTAGCAATGGTGAGCATCTTTCAAACATCTGTTGACTATTTCTATGAATTCTTTGCTAATGATACAGTCAGACTTTTTATTATGGTCATTGTCTTGTTATTGAGTGGTGCATGCTCTTTATATATTTTAGACATAAACTCCTCCTCAGACACACACTTCATTATTTTCTCTCATTTCACAGATGGTCTTTTGCATTCTAACTCTTGTTTTGCTGTGCACATTATTTTACTTGGATACATTGCCACTTGTTTATCTTTGCTTCTGGTATCCCTGCTTTTGGAATTATACACTAAAAAAACAAATCACTGTGACTGGGTAGAAGTTTGACCCTGCTTTCTTCTAGAAATCGTATGGCTTCAGGTTTTACATGTAAATCTTTAATTCATTTTCATTGGGGTACTTTATTTGCCATTTTTCCTTTTTAAATTCATATATGTTAGTTGTAAGTATAATGTGTTTCATTTTCACGCATGTATATCATTCATTTTAAAAAGCATATTTACTCATTGCCCTCCTATGGCCTCTCTTCCCTATGAGAGGAACCCTTTCTTTTGCATGCTGAGTTGATTTTTGTGACTTGTTTACAATAGCAGTGAGTTTCTTTCTTGGATATAGACATCCATTTTTCCCAAGATCATTCATCAAAGCAACAAACTTTCCCTATTGTGTGTTCCTGATGCCTTGTCAAATGTAGATTGAATGTATAGACATAAGTTTATTTCTAGGGTCTCTGCATATTCTGTTGGCCTCTCAGTGTGTTTTCTTGGTGCTCATTATTTGATCATTACAGCTTTGCAGTAAATATTGAAACTGGGGAGTAGGATGCTTCTAGCTTTGTTCTTCTTAAGATAAATTACTCAAATTCCATATGAATTCTAGGAGTTTTAAAATTGTGTATGACAAATGTAATAAGATTCTTTTTAGTTATCTCTTTGATTCTATTTTTCTCTTTCTTTCTTTCTTTCTTTCTTTCTTTCTTTCTTTCTTTCTTCCTTTCCTTCTGACAGGTTAGAACTCGCTATGTGAGGATGACCTTGATTTTTCTTTTTTTTTTATGACATTTTTTATTAATTTATTCTTGTTACATCTCAATGGTTATCCCCTCCCCTGTATCCTCCCATTCTTCCCTCCCTCCCATTTTCCCCTTACTCCCCTCCCCTATGACTGTTCCTGAGGAGGATTACCTCCCCCTGTATATGCTCATAGGGTATCAAGTCTCTTCTCAGTAACCTGCTGTCCTTCCTCTGAGTGCCACCAGGTCTCCCCCTCCAGGGGACATGGTCAAATGTGAGGCACTAGAGTATGTGAGAAAGTCATATCCCACTCTCCACTCAAGTGTGGAGACTGTTCTGACCATTGGCTAGATCTGGATAGGGGTTTAAAGTTTACTGCCTGAATTGTCCTTGGCTGGTGACCTTGATTTTTCATTCCCTTGCAACCATGTCCAAGTGCAGAGACTAGAAATTTGCACCATAGGACCTTTGGCACTCATCATACTGAATCTGTAGATTGACTTTGATGTGGAAATATCAATGTCAGTCCATGAATATTGAGTATCCTTGGTTTGTATCTCCTCTAATTAATCTCTCTCTCTCTCTCTCTCTCTCTCTCTCTCTCTCTCTCTCTCTCTCACTGTTTTATAGTTTTACTGAACATATTTATCTTGCCTCTCTCCTTAAATATGTTGTTAGGTACTGTATTGTTTTTGAAATTTTAGATAATATTATTTCATTGACTTTTCGCAGGACTTAATATAGAAATGCAACTGCATAGACTTTGTATCCTGAAACTTAACTGACTATACTAGTTTTACCTAGATTTCAAAATTTTCTGTAAATAAAATCATGCCATCTGCAATTGAATCAATTTAACTTCTTTCCTTTTTATTTGTATGTGTGTGTGTGTGTGTGTGTGTGTGTGTGTGTGTGTGTGTGTGTGTGTGGTACATTCATGCCACAGCAAATGTATAGAGGTCAGAGAACACCTTGGGTGTTAAGTCCTTTCCTTGTGCCTTGCTAGAGACAAGCTCTCTTCTGTTGATTTTCTGTTGCATACATTAGCCTAGCTGGACCACCAGTATCGAAGATTCTCCTGTCTCTGCCTCCCATCTTCTACAGACGCATTGGAATTACAGGTATTCTTGTAACACATCCAGCTTTTGTTTGGGTTTTAGGGTCTTGAACTCAGGTCCTCATGCTTGCACTGCAAGTGCTTTACTCACTGAGCCATCTCTCTAGTCCTCTTGGATGTCTTCTCTTCCTCCTTACTGCTTATTTTTTTTCTAGCTAGCTCTTCTAGTACTATATTGGACAGAAGCATGAGAGTATGTATCCTTGTCTTGATCCTGATTTTAGTTAGTGGAAAGTCTTTCAGCTTTTTACCATTTAAATGTGATGTTGGTGGTAGGCGGCTCATGTGAGGCTTTTATTATGGTCAGATTAAATTCCTCCAGCTCATAATTTGATGAATCATGAAGAGATGTTGGATTTTGTAAAGTGTACTTTCTATATCCAATGAGCACATGTAGTTTTTATCCTTCATTCTGATAATGTGTTGCGTCACAGTTACTCATTTGTATTGAGTCATACTTGTATCCAGGAGATCACCATCAGCTGATCATGATGTATGAGCACTCTAATGTGCTATTGAATTTATCTTGCTAGTACTCTGTTGAGAATTTTTGCTACTGCATTTTTTTTTTTTGTTTATGTTGCTCTTGCCTGCTTTTGGTATCATGATAATCTTTCTCATTTCTCTCTATATATTCTGTTTCCTCTTCCTCCTTCCCTCTCTCTGTGTGCATGTAAGTTCATGTATGTAAATGAATATGGTTGTTCATATGTATAGAGGCCATTGGTTGATGGTGGGCACCTTCCTCAACTGTTCTATATCTTATTATTGAGACAGGGTCTCTCACTGAACCTTGAGTTGATCAGTTCAGCAGGACTGTCTGGCCAGTGAGCTGCAGGGACCTTCCTGTCACTGTCTGTCCACACTGAGATTCCAGGTGCATGCTGCCACGCACAGTCTTTTCACATGGACTCTGCGGGATTAAACTCTAGTCTCTAGGTATGCAGATCAAGAAGTTTACCACTGAGCTACCCCCTAGGCCAGATTTCTTTCTCAACTGTGTTATTTTAAAGTATGTGTCTTGGTTTCTAATAATGTCCCTTTTTAGTGCAAGAATTTCCTGGTTTGGGCTTACTGGTTTCTAGCTTGCCTATACTATAGCAATAAAATATACTCTGTAAATTCAATTTCTGTGTGTTGAAATTCATCAAGACTTGCTTTACATTTCAAGACATGATTAGTGGTAATAAAGATTCTCTATGTGCATGGAAGGAAGGAAGAAGAATGAATTATCTTCCACAGCATATTGGATTAAGTTTAAAACTATACATAATAAAAAACAAAAAACTATACATAATATATAAAAATATATATAAGAATATATATTCTTTTAAAATATGCTGCTGCCTCTGCCTTCTGCTCCCAACTCCTGTCCTCCTTGTTTAGATGGCATCCTGCTATGTAGCCAGCCTGGCTTTGAACTTGCCAATCTGCTGTCTCTATCTACAGGCCTTTATCACCACACCTGACTCTTGAAATCATTGTTTTGTTTTGTTTTGAATTTATCTGCTCTCTCAACTGATATTCTCTGTTGGTAGGATACTTTTCCTGCCTGATGAATCCTCTTTTCTCTTTAAAATTACTCCATGAGATCACTTCATCTATACTCCTTTCCCCAATGCTATGGAAGCGCCCCAACCATAGCGTCTTATGTCAATGACTCCCCACACTATTTTATAATAAAAAATGTTTGTTTTTTAATCTTCATCATTAAACCATAATATGAAAGATATGTTTTTATATCTTTGTGCCTTCTGTACTTAGCACATGTCTGGTTTATTATAGCTGGCCGGTATTCTTTGTTTACTAAAGGAAAACTTTTTTATTGTTATTGCTTTTTAAGACAGAGTCTCTTGTAGCCAGTATGGCTTCAGACTGGCTATCTAGCTTAAAATGGCCTTGACCTCCTGATTTTCCCTCGGTCTCTTGAGTTCTGTGATTATAGGTGTGAGCTTCCTCTCCTGGCATTTTCAGTGTATCTCAAATAAGCTCTATCCGTGTAGCTAGCTCAGGATTATGGTGCTAAGCTGCCCTGGCTGCTGCTAGATCTACACTCTAAGCCTCCTGCTTCAGCCTGGACAGCAGCTTGAAGAGGCTAGTCCCCGGAACGCTGTTATCTTGGTTAAAGAACACAGTTCCTACAGCACCGTAGCATGGCGTCCAGCACTCAAACCCACCACTGCTGTCAGCGAAACAAGCTCTTTCCGTGATGCTTGCTTAATGCTCTGTTTCTCTACCTGAAAAGTTTCTTGTTACTAGTTGTTGAAAAGAGAGTGGAGTTAAAATAGGTGCTGCGGGGGGGGGGTGGGGGGGGGTTAAATGAAAATGGGCCCCATACGCCAATAGGAAGTGGTGTTGTTAGGTAGTGTGGCCTTGGAATAGGTGTGGCCTTGTTGGAGGAAGTGTGTCATTGGGCATGGGTTTCAGGTGCTCAACCCAGGCCCAGTGTCACTCTCTCTTCCAGATGCAGGACTCTCAGCTCCTTCTCTAGGACCGTGTCTGCCCATGTGGCACCATGCTTTCTGCCATGGAAATAGTGGACTAAACATCTGAAACCATAAGCAAGCCCCAAGTAAATGTTTTTCTTATTAACAGTTGCCATGTTCATGGCGTCCGTTCATAACAATAGGAACCCTATAGCTAGGACAGAAGTCGTGAAGATTTATCATTGCTTTCTTTCTTAAAGCTACAGGACCTCATGGAGCTGAAGAGTACCTTGAACTCCTCACTCTCCTGCTTACAGCTTACCAGTGCTGGGACTTCAGGCTGAGGCCACCCCGTCTAGTGTATGTGGTGCCGAGGACTGAATCCCGGGACTGGCATTTGCCAGACAAACACAGTACCAACTGAGCAACAGCCTCCACTCTCTTGATCTGCCCATGGCCCAGGAAGCAGCGCCCAGAGCAGCCTTGGCTTACTTTCCTGTAGCCATTAGCCCCGCTCCTCTTCTTTAATTCCTAAAACTTCTTTGCACCATTATTTGTTATTTAATATTATATCACCTCTGAGTTAAATGAATGTCTGTCTTATGCTTTACACAAAAGACCCAATGTGAGTTTTAATTATAACATAACCACGGTTTTCTCCTCAATGACTGCATTCTGCACTGAACTCAATAAATGTTTGCTGACTAATTAGTTACATGGTAGAAAATAAACTGTAGTTAATACAGACTATTTAAAAGGTTCTTTATAAGTACACCCATGAATGCTTACATTTTCATTTTAATTGGTTGATTGTTTTTTATTTATTTGATTGACATACAACATAAAAGTCATGTTTTTAAAGATGAGAATAAGAGTTTTCAAGGGACATGTTTTCTAGATCATTCCCTGTATCTGCTTCTAAGGACTGCCCAACATTCATGTGGAATAAAATCAGGACTTTTATTTTTAGAAATGGAATTCAAATGTCTACAGTTGGCCAGATTAACCCTTGCTATGCTCTATATGAGTGGCTCTACTGAGCACGTTGCTCATGTTGGACACTGACACCATTGAGTGCGGGCAAGCCTGCAGGACCCTGTGTCGTTCCCAGCTGTTGTCTCTAACCTGTACCCATGTGAGCACCTTTCTCTGGTTTGTGGTTGTAACCAGAGAGCGTAGAGACTGTTTGTGGTACTTCACCTTACAGACTTTGTAGGTATGTGAGCCCTAAATAGCCACCTTCCTTCTGAAGCTTGGCCATGTGGCCTGGCAGTTGCTTATATTTCTTCCTAGCATTCTAGGGAACAGCATCAGCTTGTAGTTGTAAAAAATCTGTTCCCACTCTCCTTTTAAAGATATTTACTGGGTAGAGGTTTGAAGTTTACTGCACGTATTGTTCTTGGCTGGTGCCATAGTTAGAGCAGGACCCCTGGGACCAGATCTGCCCGTCTTAATGTTCTTCTTGTAGGTTTCTAGTACCCTCTAGATCCTTCTATTTTTCCATTCTCCCATGCTTCTCTCTAGCCAATGGACAGAACATTTTTCACAGTTGAGTGGAGAGTGGGGACTGACTTTCACACGAACTCTGGTGCCCCATATTTGACCACGTCCCCTGGATGGGGAGGCCTGGTGGCACTCAGAGGAAGGATAGCAGGCTACCAAGAAGAGACTTGATACCCTTACAGGGGGAGGAAGTCCCCCTCAGTCACAGTCATAGGGGAGGGGAATAAGGGGAAAATTGGAGGGAGGGAGGAATGGGAGGATACAAGGGATGGGATAACAATTGAGATGTAGTATGAATAAATTAATAAAATTAAAAAATAGAAAAAATAAAGATATTTACACTGAGTTACGTAAGATGAATGAGTGCCCATGGGCTGTCAGATGATTTTGTAAAATATATTTCCTTACTTCCCTATTCCATAGATAAGAACATTGAAGGGTAAAGGGTCATCCAAGCTATAACGTGCAGAAGCCAGAATCACATCCATGATTATTGACTCCCACAGTCTGTGAGTCTTCCATAAAACAACATCAACTCATTATTAACGGTATCTCTGTCTCACTTTATGTTAACGACACAGTAAAAATGTTCCTATAAGGGATGCATACATGAGGACCTGAGGCTGGGTCCCTAGCACGCCTGTAAAAAGTTTGGCAAGATGGTGTGAGCCTGATCCCAGTGCTAGTATAGAGAGACAGGAAGATCCTGGGCTTGCTGGCCAGCCAGTCCAGGCCATTGGTGAGCCTCAGATTCAGCGATAATCTCTGCTTAAAAATAAATAAATAAATAAAATAAGATGAAGATGTGATTGAGAAAGACACCCATCATTGATGTCTGGTCTACGCACACACACACACACACACACACACACACAGACATAGACACACACACACACACACACACACACACACACACACACACACACAC
>OU015749.1:9245698-9257193 GCA_907169655.1 Acomys percivali
ATCTATCTATCTATCTATCTATCTATCTATCTATCTATCTATCTATCATCTATCTATCTATCTATCTATCTATCATCTATCATTTATCTATCCATGGGGTAGGGAGGTAGCCTCTTGCCTTAGCTAATGTGGAAGTCAGTGGAGAAGTTGTATCAGTTGGTTCTAGTCTACCACATCAGGCTTGGCAGCAAGCAGCCTTGATCATGGAATCATTTTATTAGCCCAAGAAGCCTTAAATATATATATTTTTTCCTATCTTGAAGTTGACTGGGGGACAATGGGCAATTAAGAACACTAACTTGACACTCTTTGGTGAAAATACCATTCAACCCCATTGGGTAGCAATTTCTTCTGAGATAAACCATTTCATTTTGGAGGGAAGCTTTTTAGAAATACAGAATGTTCTAAAGAAGTTGAAATGGCCGAGACTGCAGGGAAAGTTCTTAAGCTCAGGAAGTAAACAATTCAAAGGCTTCAGGAAGTCCCTGAAACTGACCAGATTTCAGAGTTCCTTCCCTCACCAAGGGTATATAGGTATAAGACTATGATATTCATTCCTAGAAGAAAAAAAAAACTATCTGGAAGAGGCTCAGACCAACCAAGTTCCCAGAATAACACAGAGATTAGCACGGCTTTCTTGGAGAGGCAGAGAGCAGCCAAGCTGTCTAAAAGTAGACCAGACTGAGATACCTGAAAGAGACAACCTCCAACCTATTAAGGTGCTTTTCAGTGCAATCTAAGTTTTCATCTTTCATGAGTTATCACCCATGCTGAGGTGGGCTTTGGTGATGTAGCTGTCTTTGAGCAATTTCTGCTCCTGTAAGTAACCCCTTACTCATACTTCTATATATAATACCAGTAAAACGTACTGGTTCATCAAGTTTGAGTTGGGTGGTATTCTTACTTTGGTTTGTCATTGCTTCCTTCTCTGGGGTGAATATACATTTGTGCCTTGCTGACCAGAAATAGTGTTAGACAAGCCCTTTTGAGGAGGGACATTGTACTTTTTCTACTAAATGTCCCCATTTACTATAAGTTGAGTAAGAATCTGGGGTATGCCAGTTAAATGAACTCCTTTGTACACAGTCCCCCAAATGCCTCATCTTCTATCCCTTTTCACTCAACTATCATATTTTCAGCTTAAATTTGATTTATTCACTTAAAAAGCATTTATAAAACTTGTAACTCAATCTAAAGCAAAAGAAACCGAGAGCCCAGTGCTTCTCTACCTCCCGCAGCTCCCAAGTAGAAAGTGGTCAGGTCAAGCTGCTCTGAGAACGTGGGGTGGGGGTCCTTGCCCTGGGAAACAGCCCTAAGGCTTCTTTGCAGTTGATGAATCATCTTGTTCTTGCATCACCGATTTTTGAAGCACCTCCATAGCAAGGTAAAATAAAGAAAATGGGTTAAGGAAATTCATACATTATCAAACCCAATATTGTCTTTCATGCTTGATATTTCAAGAACCATTAAACCTAGATTGGAAAAGATTTCCAGTAGTGTGTGTAGAAGAGGATTTCCCAGAGGGCATATAATGGTTACCAGGCCTAACACTTTCCTAAAACTATAACACTTTTTTAGGTAATCAAGAAAGAAAAAAATAGAGTTGCCCCCTACCCCCAACAATGCTGACCTTTTCCTATGAGCATTGCAACTCATCACTAACAGAATGGTCTTTTCTGTTTTTAATTCTAGGTAGGAGTTGTACTAGGAAGCCAAGTGTTGCATGCACAGCTGCCATCCCCAGTGGCTGGGAGGTGGAGGTTGGAAGATGCTACAAAGCGGTTTTGAGGCCACTTTAGACTACATGAGGCTCTGTCTTATAAAAGACCTTGTCTCTAACACACAGATAAGCAAAGAAACAAACAGGGCTGGGGGAATGGTTCAGACACTACAGTGCTTGTTATGCAAGTACAAGGGCCTAGGTTCAGGTTCCACAACACCGACATACAAAGTCAGGGCAGTGAGTGGCTCCTGTCTACGGCCCCAGGGCTGAGGGTGAAGATGGGAGGACTCTTGAAGCTTATTGGCTAGGTATGTAGGTCAAACTGTTAGACTCAGGGTCCACTCTAGGAGAAGAATCAAGGAAGACCCCTGTTACCAACCTTTGGCTTCTCTGTGTACATAGCCCTGCCCTAGTTAGTTTTCTGCTGCTGTACTAGACCCCATGATGGAAAGCAACATGGGAGAAAAATATATCTTTCAGCTTATCATTGCAGTTCCTTCTCTCATGAAGGGAGGTCAGGCCGTGAACTTGAGGCAGGGACTCAGAGGCAGGGACTCAGAGGCAGGGGCTCAGAGGCAGGGACTCAGAGGCAGGGGCTCAGAGGCAGGGACTCAGAGGCAGGGACTCAGAGGCAGGGACTCAGAGGCAGGAACCAAAGTATGACCTTGGAGAAGCGCTACATGCTTGGGCTTGCTCAGCGGCTTTCTTATATAACCAAGACCACCTGCCCATAGGTGGAAGTGCCCACCATCATCTGGCCTATGAATTTTGAAACATGTTCCACACTCTTTCTTCCAGGCCAGTATGATTTGAGTAACTCTCATTTGAGGTTCCCTCTTCTCAGATGATCCTAGTTTCTGTCAAATTGGCAAAAACAAAACCAAACAAAAACAAAAAAACAAAAAAGCAAAACAAAACAAAAAAACCTAAGTAGGATGCACATCTAATACACATGTGCGCATACACAAATATGTGCATATAAACACACATACACAAAACAGACAAACAAAAGACTATGATGGAATAGCTTCTCCTGTTTTGAAATTTATATTTTTATCTGCTTGTTCGTTGTACTCTTTTTCCCATGAACAGACTCTTTGCTGTATCCAACTCTATGACCTGCATTCACAATCTGTTGGACCTCTCTGATCACAAATGGCTAAACTAAAATAACAAGTTTAGTTAAAACTCCAGTGTCTGTTTGGTGAAGACAAATCTGAGGGCGTGTAATAGATTACAGAGGCATGAAGAAAGAGAGACAGGCCAGGCAAAGATAGGTAGTTAATTATTCATGGCTGTTTCAGGAACACAGAAACAACATGTGGTGAGAACTGATTCTAATTGCTGAAAAGTGGGGACTGTGGCCTCAAGGGGCACCTGGGTCATTTCCAAATGTGATCAGCTATAAAACAGGCCACCAAGGAATAAAAGTAGTGGTTCCTGGAGCAAGTGGTCCACCTCCATCCCTGTCATAGCCCACAGCCAAGAGCACACAGGAGTCTACTTTTTGTTTTAAACAGACACACACACACGCACACACACACACACACACACACACATATGCACGCACACACACATACACACACATATATGTGTGTATGCGTGTGTGTGTGTGTGTGTGTGTGTGTGTGTGTGTGTATGATTCACATTTATCCCTTGGAGAGCACATGCACCTGCTATAGAGAGTGTGTGCAGGTAGAGGTTAGAGGTCAACTTATGGGCTTGTGTTCTCTCTTCTACTCTGTGAATCCCAGTAGGCCAAGTCTTCAGCCCTGGCAATAGGCACCTTTACCCACTGAGCCATCCCACTAGTCCCTCTTTTTTCTTAAAATTTCAACTTAATTGCCATTGAAACCCTGTTGGAAATTTTACTAATTTATCATTCTCACCTTCTCTGGCTTCTCCTGTGTTCTCCATAATTCACTCTTACTCAACCGTTTTTCAGAGGCAACATACAAGGGGCATGCATCTCTGTCTGGTGGTCAGAAGCTCTTTTTCTCCTGGAGCCACTCTTGACAAGTGAGAATCTCAAAGGGCTAGAGGAGAACACAAGCAAATGAGAGGTGAGTAGGCGAGGGGAACTCTGTGAGGTCTATACCACTTAGATGTTTCCTCATTTCCCATCTTTAGCAGGGAACCTGGGAGCATTACGATTGAGAGAAAAACAACAACTGGGTAGCACTTCTAAAAGAAGCCTTGCTCCTCGGTATAATTAAAAAAAAAAACAACAAAAAACAGACAAACAAACAAACAAACCAAAATGAATTTGCAATGGGACCTACCTCCCCTCCCCCCCACCCCCCAGCCAAAAAACAAAAACAAAAACAAAAACAAAAAAACCCCAACACTCAGCAACATTCTCATTATTTGGATAGATGCTTTGGCTGTAGTGCACAGATCTATGGCACATAAGAGGCTGTCACAGAGTTAAATAAAATTACAATGGAAGCCAGAGACATTATATGAAATGTAATCACTGGCTTCATCAGAGGTTACATAATAAGTAAATAGGAAGTGATTAAGGGCAGTATCAGCAAAGGACATTCCCTCATGCTATATCTCATAAAACAGTCATCCTATAAAAGTTATAGAGTTTATAATTACAATGATTTCTTTTAAGAGCAATGTGCAGCCCTCTCTGTGCCATCCAGGGCTAGTTCATCACAAACTTGTTTACAAGCGAGGCTCCCTACCAATCAGCAGCTGTGCCTAAGGCAGTCATGCTATGCATCTGTGTGTGTGTGTGTGTGTGTGTGTGTGTGTTACATGAACATGAGTGTAGGGGTATACCCACGCATGAAAACCAAAGCAGGATGCCAGGTATCTTCCTTTCCCCCTTACTGACATGGAACAAGGCATCTCACTGACCTGGAAGCTGTTTCAGCTAGGCTGGTGAGCCAGCAAGCTCTACATATGTGTCTATCTTGCTTCCCCAATGCTGGCTTTACAACCCTTCCAGCCACGCCTGGCTTTGGAAGTGTGTCCTGGATATTTATTTATTTAAATATATTTTATTAATTTATTCATATTATATCTCAGTTGTTATCCCATCCCTTGTATCTCTCTCCCATTTTCCTCTTACCTCCCTCCCCTACGACTGTGACTGAGGGGGATTTCCTCCCTTGTATATGCTCATAGGGTAACAAGTTTCTTCTTGGTAGCCTGCTATCCTTCCTCTGAGTGCCACCAGGCCTCCCCGAATCCATGGCTGAATTTGCAGCGTCCTGGATATTTAAACTGGGCTACTTGTGCTTGAAAAACAAGCATTATTGCTCACGGAACCATCTTCATAGTGTCCTGGCTCTTTTTTGGTAGGGTGGCTGTCACTATGGAGCCCAATCTATTTTTCTGGTTTTGAATTCACTGCCGGGATAACACATGTGTAATAGGGTAAGCCCACTTCATTACCCCCTTTTCCTCGGTGTGTGTGTGTGTGTGTGTGTGTGTGTGTGTGTGTGTGTGTGTGTAGGTCCAATAATAACTCTTGGGAGTTGGTTCTTTCCTTCCACTGTGCCTCCCAAGCATCAAACCCAGGTCAACAGGTTTGCCTGTCAGGCCCCTTTACCTATGGAGCCATCTTATTGGCTCCAAGACTATTTTCTTGTACACAGAAAATAAAATGACAGGGCTCACCTCCAAAGAGTAGCATATAACCAAAGAGTGACTTCATGGGTGCGTGTGGGAAGTAAAATGATTTCTGAAAAAGTAACAAACTGTCGTACATGTTTTTAAAGGTGACGTGAAGCCCGGTTCCCGATGATAGTCAGGGAAATGGTTTGGCTCCCTGAGAGTGAGAATGGGTTCTGGGTTGAGATGGCAGAGAGAGCTCTTTCACTTGTCTCTCCATTTGGAAGGACATTCATATGTCAGGAGATTACTATAATGCCTACAAGTGACGTTGCCTGTGGTGGCTAAGCATAGTCACAAACCACACATAATTGAACAATGCATTCTCTCACCGAGCAGGGGTATCTTTCCAGATTGTATTAAGCAATAATTTGTTCCGCTATTGTTTCCTGAGAGCAATTACTTCCTATGGCAACTATATTGTAGCGAAAGAGGCATCTAGAGTGGGTCTGTACTTCAACCTTATGTGAGGAATGCAAAAGTAAGCAGAATTCAGGAATGTTACAGGAAATGACTGAAAATAGAAATGCAAGATACAAAAGAGGAGGAAGCCATACATCATCCCACGAAGCAGACATTGTGACAGGGTGGGCTTAGCAGAGAGCTCTACTGTGCAGTACGCTGGAGCCAAGAATACTGCCAGCACTTGAACTTGGAAACTGGCTTTACCCGTGTCTTGAATGGCTGGTAGACACCTTGGCTTTGTTTATGTAAGTCTTTGTTTTCCACTGACTGTACCAGGAACCCGACATTTTCCCACTCTGTATTTCTGTGTTCATTGTCCTGCAATGCCAGGTTTCGTTGAATGGTTGACAAGTTGGCTGTTTGAGTGAAAGAGGCTCATTGACCATCTGACTTGTCCTTTTTTTTTCTATGCCTTTTGCATTGAATTCAATTCTTTTTTTTTTTTTTTTTTTTTTTTTTTTTTTTTTTTTTTTTTTTTTTCTGGCCAACTTGGTGCAAGGCTAATGTCTCCAGGAAGTCAGAGAAGCAAACTTGGCCTCATTGAGTGGACTGGACTTAGTGGTGAGTCAGGGAAATTCTAGTGTGGATGAGAGTCACAGGGGTTGGCAGGAAACAGAATTCCTCGGTGGCAATTCCAGCTCCCCTGAAAGCTTGCTGTGCGACTTTTGGGGGGAAGTCATAACCTTTCTGTTTTTAGTTCCCTGAGGAGTACAGATAAAGCTCCAATGCTTTTCATCCATCTACTTCAGAGAAAGTGTGTGAAGGTTAGTTAATTAATTGTCAAGGCTGCAGCATATAGGGTGTGCTAAGAAAATGTCAAAAAAGAAAAAAAAAAAAAGAAGAAGAATGGACAAATGGAGCAAGGTGGGGAAAAGAAATGATTGCAGGCTAGTTGCTAATTTTTCAACGTCTTTAAGTTTCTAGGGCAGCTGTCAGGTAAGGTTTTCAAATTTGATTACTCTCAAATTATTTAGATGTCAGGTTGGTTATTTTTAGCTTCACTTCTTTCTATAGGTTCCATGCAGGAGTCTGGCAGTATAATAATTATATTTAAACTTTCACCAAGTAAGCAAGCTTTAGCGGGATTTCTTATTATGAATATGATGTTCATTTTACCTATCTACTTTGTTTTGTTTTGAGCTAGGGTCTCGTTCTGTAGTCAAGATTAACCTGGAACTCACCATGCAGCCCAGGCTGGCCTTGAACTCAGGACAATTTCTCTGCTTAACTCTCCCAGTTTGTTGAGATCATAGGCACATGCTTACCCTTCTAATACTCCAGCAGCCAAAGCAGGAGGATTCTGAGTTTACAGCCAACCTGGCTGTACAGTAAGACCTTGTTTCAATCAAAGAACTGAAGACCATCTTTGATTTGTAGCTGCTAAGTTGTCCAACCCTCTGAGAACTAGATTAGAAGGGCCATTTCTTCCTCTAGCCAGGGACGCTGGGTTGCCTAGGAGCACAACTTGCAGCACAGTTGGGCTAGTAGTTTAGCTACAAATGAACACTTCTCTGACTCTTAAAGTCCAGAGTTCACTCAAAGTGAAGAAGAGAGGGGCTTGGGAGATGGCTCTGTTTGTAAAGTGTTTGCCATTAGAACACAAGGACCTGAGTTTAGACCCCTCAGACCCATCTGAAAATTTCTTATGCACCAGGCCGGTGTGTTTGTGGCCCCAGCACTGGGGTCAAGATGGAAAGAAGTTGATCCCTGTAGGCCACTGGCCACTAGTCTAAGTGAGAAAAAAAATTAAGATGGAGAACAACTGAAGACAACAACTGATGTCTAGCAACACACACACACACACACACACACACACACATACACACACATACACACACATGCACACACACACATACACACACATGCACGCACACATACATACACACATATACATACACACACATACACACATGCACACATACACATACACACACATGCATACACATACACACACATACACACATGCATACACACACACACACACACACACACACACACACACACACACACGCACATACACAGAGGAAAAAAAAGTGAAGACCATTTTCTTTACCAAACAGTTGGATGTAGTAATGAAAGTCTGAAGAAAACACAGCTTCGCAGATACTCATGGAAGAAAAATTAGTTTATAGACTATGAACAAGTGGCTACAAAACTTAAAGTAAGTGCATTTTTGCGCAATTGAGGGGGGGGATGGTAGAGGCAGCGAAGGTTTGTTTCCTGCCTTCCTTTCTTCTTTTGATGCCTACCACCCCCTTTAGACCATCAAGGAGGCCCCGCATCCCAGGCTGAGAGTGTGGGTGGCGTGCATCTAGAACTCAAAGGTAAAACCAAAATAACAACACACACGTACACACACCACTCCGAGAAACATTTCTTCTTGACACATATATGTTGTGGAAAATGTCTTTGGAGGGAGGGGGCGGCTACCTGAAAATGTTTACGTGGGAGTCACTGCTGCTGCCTGGATCTCGACCGGGGTAGCAGGCGAGTAGGTAGAGCATCCAGGACATGCCACAGGCTGGGCTATTTATAGCTCCCGTGGTGAAAAAAAAAAAAAAAAAAAAAAGAGAGAAAGAAAAAAAACCAACAACAAAAACCCTAAATGCAGCTTCTACCTGCTGTTCCCAACCGCAGCTTACAGAGGCTTACGGACAACGGATAAGGCCTCCTTTTAGTTCTCTTTGTAGTTGTAACTGACACACGTTCAAAAGTGATGACTTGTCGTCAGAGCCCTCTCTCCCGCCTCCAGCAGGTGAGAGACAGGGCAACGTTCTGTTCTCCTCTTCCTCTGCAGGAAACCCACTTGTTAGACCCTTCCCGGACCATGTGAAAGACATCGGCCTGCCTTATTTTATTTTATTTTTTTAAAGAAAAATCCAAGCCTGTGCTGCTGCCAGGGGTCTGCAATTCCAGCCACTGAGCCCAGAGAGGGTTCGCGGGCTGGAAGCCTGTCCGGATGTGTTCAAGGCCAGCTTGGGCCACTTAGCAAGTTCTATTGAGTGTCTCCTCTCAAAATAAAAAGTGAAAAGAGGGCTGGAGATACAGTGCAGTGGCAGAGTGACTGATTGCCTACTGCCCCACAGAAAATAAAAGGCAAAACTGTAAAAAACCTGAATTTCTTTTGGGGGAGAAAAGTGTGTGATTTACACTTGGGAGCTTTCTCTTTTAAAATCATCCCAGTGTCTTTCAGATCTTTTGTCTCCTTCAGTTTATGAACAAGACACGCCCCTCACTCTCCCCAACGTTGGGGAGGGGGGTTGTGGTGCAGACAGAGACAGACAGAGACAGAGAAAGAAATTGGAGACTCAGAAACAAAACGAGACAAGCCTTCTAACCAAGATCTAATTGTTGGCTGCTGCGAAGCCAGCTCTGTCCTCAAAGTTCTCACCTCCACCGGTTTGTCAGCTGTCATGGGCCCAAGCAACTGGACTTGCTAGAAACACCATCTGAGGTAGTGTTTCCTAAGGCCGCCTACCACAAAAAGCCTTTTGCTGTCAGAAGCTCTTAGTATCTTTTGACAAGAGCTTATGTTCTTTGTAAAAAGGAAAACCTCTTCAGAACCAGGACCCTGGTGGCCAAGGTGAAGGGTGGTGCAGGGCGGGGCATGGCCCCCGGAGGAGGCCGGGGCTGGCAGAGCCCCAGGCAGTGCTCTTGGTAAGCAGGAAGCTGCGGCTGGGCCGAGTCGCTGAAAAGCCACTGGAGCTAATAGATTGTGGTCATGAGGAGAGCGGCAGCATCTCGGTAGTGATGGGAACACTCAAAAGCATCGTCAAAACAGTTGCAGAAACGTGCTGAGCTCTGCACTACTGAGCCGGTGCCTTCAGCAGCCGCCTTGGAGTTGGCTGGAAGCAGCTGCACCCCTGGGCTTTGTGCATCTGGCCTCACCGCCTGAGGATGCCAAGAGCCACAGTAACAGAGTGCAAAAAGGACCCCCGCCCCCCCCCACACCCCGCTGGCTGCGGGCAGAGGTGCCTGCGTGTTCCAATGTCCTCACCCCTTGTGGCTGGTCAATGTTTGCTTTTACCTTGCAACCCATGCACCCCGCTCTCTAGTGGAAGTGTTGCTTTTCCCCCTGATGCAAACGGCTTGAACGGTGCTTTAGGCATTTGAGGAAGTTTTCTCTAAACACCGTCTCTGCTAGATAGATGGAATTCTGTCAGGTGCCACTTACCTCTGAGAACACCACAGAGGGACGAGGTGTTCTTGATTCAACATCTCTGCTTTATTTTCCACGAGGATTAGAATTAGTCTCCAGGTTAAGGGCTCCAAGAAAGTAAGTACCCAGCCTACATCACTGAGAGGTGATGTTTGTGGGTGTGACACCGATGGAGGACCAGCTCTGAGGAAACAGAAAAGGACTGCTGCCACATCGCTGGTAACTGGGTTTCCCCATCTCCTTGTGAAAGGTAAAGCCAAGCTATTTGCAGCGCTGCACATCTGTTACCCAAGCTTTTGCGAGGCAGAGACAGGAGGGTCAGAAGTTCAAGGTTTTCCTCAGCTACGTAGAGATTTTCCAGTCCAGCTCAATATTAGTTTTGTTATAAATCGTGTTATTTTATTTTTTACTGTGTTAAAATAAATTCATCTCCCAACTCTCCACCCCCCCCCCTTTTAAATAAAATCAACAGTTTAGTAGTGTGAGCGACATTCACATGTTGGAGGGGAGACTTCATTTCTCTCCTGTATCCATCTGTGTCTTCTCATCCTCTTCTATCCCTATTTCCTTCTCCTGTTCTTCCCTTTCTTTCCTCCTCTTCCTGATCATCATCATCATCGTCGTCATCGTCACCCTTCTTTTCTGAGAAGGGAACTTAGGGAGCTAAGGCTGACGGTGCAGCTGATGCTGACCTTAAACTCCTGCCTCATTCCCCCAGTGCAGGATGCCAAGAGGCCTGCTCCGTCTTGACTGGCTATGTGGAGGTGTCTTTAAATAGCAGTTTCTAAAAATGTTTAGTTTTGTCTTAAAGCCCGTAGTCCACCCCCAAATAAGTACTGTGCAGAGCGCGCCTTTTGGTGTATATGCTTTCAAGCTAGGTTCTGCACCTTCGACCTTCTCCCGACCCAACCCAAGTTGCCATCTTTTAGTTTCGCAAACAATGTCTCCATTTTTGCCTGCCTTAAGAGTTTAGATATGTTCCAGAAAGGGGCTCAATAAATTTTGTTGGTTTGTGGTATGCACAGGGTGGCATAGGATACGCCTTACTGTCAACATCTTGGGTTCTTAAAAAACAAAACAAAACAAAACAAAACAAAACAAAAAAACAAATACGGTATGTCAAGAAGAGGCAAGAAAATGAGCAGCCAAACTTCTGTTGCTCTCAGAAATGCAATTTGAGGTCAGAAGGTGGTGACAGTCTACCCTGTGCTCCTGCTGTCACCTTTGATCATGCCCTGCAAGACTCACCTGGAGCAGGCACTCTATGATAGCTCAAAACCTTGCTCTTCACTCTGGAATATTCACATAGAGGAAGGAAGGGGGAAGATGAAAGAATCTGGAGCTTTGAAATAGTGGATGACAGCATCATTTGCAGGTATATGAATCTGACTTTTTGGAATATTTCTGGATGTAGTTGAAACGAGTTGGATATTTTAGGCTTGAAAAGGCATTAACTATTCTCTAGTCTAAATTATATATATATATATATATATATATATATATATATATATATGTAGTCCA
>OU015749.1:9257878-9276244 GCA_907169655.1 Acomys percivali
TTTCTTTCTTTCTTTCTTTCTTTCTTTCTTTCTTTCTTTCTTTCTTTCTTTCTTTCTCTTTTATTGTAACAAAAGTAACTAAGAGACTGTTTCTGGAACCTGCTATGGTATTATCCACATTCTACGGAAAAGTGTGGGACACAGAAAGAAAGTTGTAAAATCTAGAATAAAATTCCACAGATCATACTCTTTGTAAATATTCTTTATATTTATGGTAAGGACGAAATGTATATTTATTTATTCTTCTAACTAAGGTTTAAAACAGGCTTCCTAAAACTTTTCTTTTTTCCCTCAGATTGGCTTCAAACTCACGAACTTCTTTCATGATGGGATTACAGGTTTGCCCTGGCTATAAATTCTTCCTTTCATATCTCACTAACTGTGTGTGTGTGTGTTTGTGGTGTGTGTGTGTGTGTGTGTGTGTGTGTGTGTGTGTGTGTGTGTGTTCCTGCACACACATGGGAGCACACGCACAGGAGCATGCATATGTGTAGTCCATATATGTATGTGTGGATACATACCTGCATGTGGAGGTCAGAGAACAGCCTCAGCAGTTGGTCTGCAAAAATCAACCATCTTGATTTTTGAGGTACACTCGTATTAGCTTAGAGCTCAGCAAGTAGTCAGGCTGCCTGGCTCATGTGAGCCTTAGGAGATGGCCTCTCTCTCTCCTACACTGGGATTACAAGAATGTGTGTCTCCATATTTGGCCCTTTTACAAATAAATATGGAGTTTGGGTATCAAGCTCAGGGCCATATGCTTGCAAAGCAAAGTAAACCCTTTGTCAATTGGCTGAGCATTCTATGTTCCCAGCCTCTAAGATCAGATAGTTTGCCTTGAAAGAAAGCCAGGCTTGGTTAATCCAGACATCTTGTGATGGCTTGTTCTTATAAGATATCTATTTCCTGTAGCCCATGTGTCCCAGCAGACAGTGTATTCTAGATCTCAATTATATTATTGGAGTTTTACAAAGTACTTCAATACACTTGAGCTTCACCTTTGGCCTTTGGAGTAGATGTCTTTACCTCTGCTTTGAAGATGTGCACACATAGGAAGCTCAGACCAACCTGGGATCCAGGCTGAGCATCCATGTCTGGAAGCCCATCTGCTGCAGACAGGACCCAGTTAACATGAGTAGGGAATCAGTCTTTTCTGGGTGCAAGTGGGTTGTTACTGGCTGAGATGGTAGTGCTCAAGGTTTAGCTGGGAAACACAGTGGCCTACTCTCTCCTCTGCAAAGTTTTATCTCTGCAAAGCACAAAAAGAGTGCTTTTGTGCACTGAGCAAGCTCGTAGAGAAACCCAACAGAGTGCAATAGGATTGAGTCTCATGTTGAGATTCTTAAGCCGCTACCAACTTCCTGGAAACATCCTTGGTGATTTCTACACAGATCTGTTATGACCTTTCCCTCCTCATTTCCTTCCAGTTATTTCCCCAACTAGGGCACTTTCAGGGGAGAAAAATAAACATGTTTGTGTTTCTTTTGTTCTCCAAACTAAGAACGGCTTTATTAGGTCTCCAGGGAAAAACATATGTCCATACTTTATTTTTTAATAAAAGCTATATTTTGGACGGTAGAAGAAGGAAGATCAAGAATTTAAGGCCAGCTTTGGCTACATGGGGAGGTTAGCATGGACCATGTGAGGTCCATGTCAAAAAATGACAACATATTGATACTACAGCCTTGTAAATCTTGTATTAAGTAGGAAAACATGGATGAGAACTTCGAACAGTCTTCAGCTACTGAACTCTGTCTTTGGGCATGAATGAGAAATGTCTTTTATTCAGAGAGATAAACCTTTTTATTCAGAAACTAGGTCTCTGTCTGGTTTGGGCAGCTAAAAACTGTCCCATGCTTCACACCAGTCCCGGGAAGGGCAAGTCCCAAGAAGAGGCTGGCCCAAGATAGGCACTGGCCTAGTCTCCATTCTTTGATTCTGCACAGTGTTTCCCAGCATTGACTTCTGGTTGTAAATGCCCCTGTGGACATTTCTCCACCTATGACCTCTTGGCAGAGAAGTGTACCTGTTTGAGAACCATTTATTCCACTTCAAGACAGTTAGATCTCTGGCCTTTGACATTAAACAAACAGCTTTCCTAGAGCGATAAGACCTCAGCTTGTGTTCTGGATCCCTCGATTAGTCTGAGTGCAGTTCTGAAAGCACAAAGGCCAAGGGTTCCTTTAAGTGGGTGTCAGTGCTCTGGATAGTAGTATTTATCACTTTTACAACAATCCATTATTTTGTCTTAAAAGGAAAAAGAAAGAAAAGAAAACAAGAAAAGGCTAAGTGTGGTGGCACGTGCCAGGATCTCAGCTTTGGAAGACTGAGGCAGGAGAATCACTATGAGTTCAAGGCTGGTATGAGCTACAAAGTAAATTCCTGACCATCTTAGACTGCAGAGTGAGGCCCTTTATCAAAATACACACCCACAACCACCACCACCACCACCACCTCCACCACCACCACCACCAAACCACCACCACACCACCAGTACCACTAATAATTTTATTTAAAACATTTTGGGAAAACTCCACATTGTATGAGATCTACCATACTAACACATTTTCTTTTTTAATTTACAAGATTGGTCGTTATAAGTATTATACTATAAGTAGACTTCTAGAATGTTGTCATTTTGCCTTAATTGAAAGTCTGTACCCTTTAAACAACTCCCTCTTGCTGCTTCTCTGCAACCCTGGGAACTATCTCTCTCTGCGTGCTTCCTTGGGTTTGATTCCTTGTCGGAATAAGATTGAGGTTCCCCACAAACTGAATGACTGAGTGAATGAATGAAGAATGAATGAATGGAGAGCTAGAAGATCTAGAAGAACTAGAATGAAAAGAGAGCTAGAAGACCCTCTAGCAATCCCAGGCGTGGCTGTGTTTTTTCAGTAATTGAACGTCTGGGTTGTGAATGGTCCTCTCTGCGAGCGTATGCTTCTTTGGTGGGATCGGAGCTGTTTATGGGAGGGTCTTCAGGGTTCGACTTCAAGGGGATAAACGACTGCATAGTTTGGGCTGTTGACGTGAGGTGTCTTTAGTACGTTTCATGAAGCGGTATTTAAATGTGACAAACAAGGGCGAAACTGCATGCAGTACAGAGGGCTAGGGCACGCCTTCTCACTGACTATGGCGGAAATCACATTTTGTAAATGAGTGATAGTTTGAGTACCTTTCCAAAGATCATCTATGCGCTTTTGAAGGACATTTCCTGTTGTTATACCAAAATCATGACTAGCAGGTCAATTTTGAAGGTGAGTGGTTCAAACCTACATGGTCCTATGGTCTAAGTGCTGTGTCCCACGCCTTCAAAAGTCATCTTCAGAGGGAGACTCTCCCTCATCCCCTTTTTATGGGTAAAAACAGGCAAAAGCTCTATTTGTAAAAGTACAAGAGAAAGTGTTTTGTTTTTCTTTCCCTGACCCCTTCCAATGAACCCAGAGCCATGAGCTTGCAGGAGTGTGGGACACTTGCTCTCTCAGCAGCAGCAGTGGCGGTGGCAGCAGCACGCCGACACCTTGTTTCTTTCAGGCTGTTGTATCAGGAAGAGATGTTTGACTTTTATTGGTGCTTTCCATTTCTATTTTCTCTTTAATTTCCTTAGAGTCATTTTCAGAGTCCCGAATTAGTATTCGATCCTTTCATGTTCATCTACCACTCCCTGTTTAGAATGTAAGTGTTCTCATCAGCACAAGAGGGCTGCTAGTCCATGCCTACTGCCTAGCTGCCTGTGTGGTTTTGGACAAGTGACTCTAGCTCTCTTGTTTTTTTTGTTTTTCATCTCTGAACTATGAGTGTTAGGCACAAATGACCATGTCTAGCTTCTTGGGAAATTTAAAAAGCCCTTAGGGTGTTGTGGGCCAGGTGTCAGATTTGGCCTTCAGTTTTCACCTAGTAATCAAATACGAGCCTCACAAGACTTTATTTCAACAACTGGAGCTCAAAGGTAAGCTCAGAGAAGAGAAGTCTTAGTGCGTGGGCGAGGGTGATGGACTGCTTGAAAGAACTGCATTCTAACTCTGAGTGTCACAGATAGTATTTTAGCACCAGCAAGTAAAAAGTACGTTATCCATAATTCTATAGAATAACTGTTGATCATGGTGAAATCTAGATGCTACCAAATGAAAATGTGTTAGAGAGGGGACTGCTCAGCGTTAGTGAACACTCAAAACTCTTCTCTGTAATTAAAAGCTTCTCACAGACACGAAGTAGAAGCCTTGAGCCATAGTCTCCACTGTAATGCTCATCAGCCCATGAAGATCATAGTGGATCTAAACAGATTACCTGTGTTTCTGGATTTATTATAATTTCACCTGATATCCAAGGAACTAATACAAAGCCTATTATTCTGCCTTATTTGGAGGGGAGAGGAAGGTAGTGTGATGATAATGACACATTGGTTCCATTCTTAGGTTCTGGTTTATGAAACTATCCTACCTACTGTTTGCTACTCTGTCAAAGTGACGCTCATCTTCATACAGTGGAGTTGGGCCAGTATTTGGAGCATGGTGGCTGGGTAGAACACTCATTTCATGGAGTCTTCTGGTTAGAAGTGTAGGTGATACCAAAAAAGTGATGACTTGGTTAATCCTTCGGTCTTAAGCCAAGCATGGCGGCTATCATATCATTAGCTCAGAAGCCTTGAGAAGCTCTAGCAGCAGATGGTTTGATATTTCTTTGGGACTGGGAGGTGGGATTGGCTTCACATTTGGTTCTTCTCTGAGAGAAGACATGTGGCACAACCTAACAAGTGTGGCTTCTGCTTTTGATTTTAAACCACAGGTCACAAACCGGATCTTCTGTTCTCTCTTCATAAAATGGTTATAGTGCCACAGAAGGAGTTGTTAAGTGTGTAATTATTAACTTATGTAACTGCTAAACATATGTTATATCCGTCATTCTCTTCTTAATAGAAAATATGGATTTGTTAAAAAGAATCATGGTCTAAGGATCTAGCACTCAGATGTTCTGGTCTTAGAAGTGAAATAATAACGCACTTTTGTATTGCTGTAAATTCATGTCACAGGTCTCAAACGGCATACCAGAGCTCGCTCTGCCACCTTGTTGTGTTTCAGGGTTAGCTAGCTTCCTCAGTTGCCACAGTGACTATTTCAAATGCTCTCCACTCCTTTAAATGTCTGACTCCTTCCATCTTACTACTCTGATCCTTCTTGCTTCATCTGTCTCTGCCGAACACCTTCTCTCTATGTCATAAGTAAAACAAAAGCCATCAGTGGGAAACTCCTTCAACTCTCACAGATCCAGACATGGAAAAGCGGTGGCTTTTCTGCTGTTTGCTTGTTTCCGGCCGGACTCCATGACTTCTTCCTTCTCTTGGTTCCGTGGAGCTGTCCTTTCAATACCTCTGTCATTATTTCACGTCCTAACCTTCCCATCCTTCTAGGGAGTGACATGATCGATGGCCCCTCTTTCATCTCGTTATGAACCCAACATCTCCATATCTAAAAGCATCCTTCTATTTTCAGTATCGTTGCTTCTTTCAGTGTCTCAAAATCTTTCCTTTGAGTTTCTTTCCTCTCCACACTGTTTTCTTTAAAAGGTTATTCATCTTATTGTTAGTTTTTTTTTTTTCTCTTACTCACCCAGGAAAATCCCATTACTCCCTTGGCTCAGCTTTTCTCAAACTTCCCAGACAGCTCTATGTGGCTAAAACCTATGATTGTTGTCGTTATTTTTTGGTCACCTCTACCTGACTATTTCAAAAATACTTCTGGTTCAACATGTCTAAAGTTGAACACAAGGTCTACTGGTGCTCTGTATTCAAGCCTGCTTCTCTTCCTAGGTCACTCATTCCCCTAACTCTCTTTGACTCTTCTCATATGACCTGCACTGTCACATCCTTTTGATTTAATCATCTGTGTATCTCTTGAATCTGTCCCTTTCTTTCCATGTCTACACCCTTCTGTCTTCCCCATCATAGATGACTGTGTTGACCCCCTGATTGGTCACCCAGTGCTCTGTCACTTATTTTCCATAGAAGAACTAAAGCTATCTTTCCCACAATATCTTTTCATTGCTCTCAGACTACAAGCACGGAGTCCTTTGTTTGAGACGCCTTTCCCCCTAGGTACTTCTTTTAATTGATCCTTTTTAATCATCACTTCATGTATGGCTTAGCTGAGTCTTTCTGAACCCCTAAAATGTAAGTTAGCAATAGTGTCTCCAGTCACAGTGATGACTTCACATTTGTTTGGTTGTTGGATTTATCTAGACAGACTTTACATTTTGAGAAATAGTTAATGTGTCTTTGACTTGTCCATTAATCTTCCATGAAAAAAAAAAAGAATGGATAGTGTATTTCTCAAAAACTCTACAAACACTTAGGGTGAAGAAGAAGAAAGAGAACGGAAACATGTGCTTAGAGATGTTTGTATTAAAATGGAATCGTTTCCCTAGTACACCAAAGGCAAGTAGGTGTTCACTTCATATTCGTGTTCCTCGGGTGATCTGGAAGGATCACCAAGAGTCCACTGCCTTGCTAGAAATGCTTCCACACCTCCCAGGTCTGTCACACTGGTGTTTTCACATATAATTGGCTGATGCTAGTGAGTTGTAAATTAGAAGATGCATATTTTATTTCTAGGTCAATGCTACTGCCTATTTTACCTGGTAAAACGGAGGCGTAGGGAGTTTTGAGATTCTAGTAGAGGGTAGAGTAAAAATAGAAGTAATCAGAACTTCTGAGTGCCTGCAAAGAGGAAAGATGCTCCCTAACCATAAAGAGGGTGCTAGAATGCCTGGAGCTGGAGTTACAAGTCTTTATCTACTCCACATCCTCACTGGGAACTGAAATTAGGTCTTCTGCAAGAGCAGTATGTATTCTTAACCACTGAGCCATGCCTCAGTACTGCTTCCTAGCCATGAAAAACAGCTGACCAACAACTATGGGGAAAGTAGGGAAATCTACCATTCCATCTATTTTTCTACATAAAGTTTTGTTGGGACACAACAATGCCTGTTTGCTTATATATTACTTATGTCTAGCTCTACAAGAGCTGTATTGAGTTGTTGTAACAGATTATATGAACTACAGTTATTAAAATATCTATATCTAGATAGATATAAAAATCTATATATAAAATATCTATATTGCAGTCCCTCACTGCGAATGTTGTCAATACCTGATCTATTATGGTCAGGAACTATACATTAGGGGTCTAATTGTTATAGCAAATAGGATTACCTTGACTAATATACCTAAGTATAAATGTTACACATCCTTGATTTATTTTAACAAATATTTATTGAGTATATAAAATGTCTTTAATATTGTAGTAGCCAAATTCTAGCCATTTGGCTCCTGTTCTTAAGGAACTTATGGCTTTCATAGGGAGATAGATGAATTAATGTGCAATTAAAATGCTGGTATAGTAGTGAAATATGCTAAGTGCTGATGACAAACTTTAGGACATAAGAAAAGTACTGGCTACATGTCAAGTGATTCCCTGAGACCCTGAGATGTAGATGAACATGTTGGAAACTTCTCATGGAATGTCCTTGGGATGAACACCCACGGTGGATAGAAAGGAGACAGGAAGAGATAAAGGCAGAATAAAGGCCTCAGCAAAACTCCTCAGGAGTTCTGAGCCTGAAAGCAAGGATTTGGGATGTCTCTGTACCATCAGGCCCAGGATACAGGCTGTCCCCCAAGAAGGAAGTTGTGAATTTGTGTAAGCCTAGTTTTTTTTTCCCCCTAGCTCAGCAGGTCCTTGGGAGAAGCTTGAGCACAGTCCTGTCAGTCCCTGGCGTGTGAGTGCCTCCATCTTACAGTGCTGTGTGGATGGTGGACACTTCACCATAGGATGAGTCAGCGTAAACTCTTGAGGGAAACTAGATCTAGGGTCAGATCTAAACTCTGAGTGGGTCTTTCTTCCTTGTGAGGGGAGTGAGTAGGCTGGGTAAGGTGCCTGAGGACAGGGAAGAATATACTGACATCCTGGAAAATGGGACAAGAACACAGGAAGGTTACAGAGATTCCACCCTGACCTAGAGGCCTGGCTTTCTATGAGGGTACTTCCTGCCTCTGCTAGACAGACAGGAGACAAGGAAGCTGTCTGTGACAGCACTAGTAGATTAGCCATCGTAGAACACCTACATTCCAAACTCCAGGCCATAATTAAAATTATCTTACATTTTTAAATGGAATTTCATCTGCCTAGGTACAAGGTAACTAAACCTTCAGTCTGCATAGCTTTCCAAGATCTTTATTAGGCAAGCGATATCTTATTTTTCCAGTTTGAGTTAATTATCTTGAGACAGTGTCTCCCATTCCAGTCAGGATTTCTCTGTTCCCTGGAATTCTCTCCTCTGCTCAGTACTTCTCCTGCTCCTTTACTGACTTTGATTGACTGATTTAGCTGTGAGTGGCATTGCCAAATCCTCCACCCTGGTGGAGAACAGCCATTGTTTGGTTTTTATACACAAACACAAGACATTTTTCACGCATTAGGTAGGGTGAAGGGTAAAGTGACTGGGTTCTCAGTTCAAGATGAAATTCTGATTAAAAACCTAAAGCACATGAATGAGTAAACAATAAGGCAGAAAGGCTTCATAAAACATGTCTGTTATAAATACCCAGAAAAGATCTGTATATATTTTAAATCCATCTTTAAGCTAAGTGTATTGTTTAGTAGATTCCTTGACTTGATACATTGTGACTTTCTGTCTATGAGTGGCCATTATTTGTTTTTTTATTTAATTATTGCATTGATTCCTATTATATTCTACTAGATTGTACTGTGTTGTGGTTCATGAGGTTGACTTTATGTTTTATGAAGAAACTGTTGAATGTAATGAATGTAGGTTGTGATATATTTTTATAATGTTGATTATGTGCTCTGTGTTTGTAGAGAGACCTAAATGTAATGTGAGGATACAAATTTGCTTTCCGTGCACTAGAATAGCTGAAATTTATATCTACTTAATGCCTTTGTCTGGTCAAGCTGTTATTCTAACAATAGCACAGCTATCTTATACAGTTTATGTAGCACTATTGTTTTACAGTAGCCCTTTTAAGGACAGACATTTTAGAGGCATGGATACTGATATTATAAATATTTAGCATGTTCTTGAATTATATAAATGGCTAGAACCACAATCAGGATAGGAGCCCAGATTTCTGACTTTCCTTTTGTTTGTTAAAACAAAACAAGGGCTGGGGCTCAGTGGAAGCGCCTTGGCCTAGCATGCCTGTGAGCCTGCTTTCAACCTCAGCACTGCCAGAAGCAATGGGAATGTTATAATGAAACAAACAAACAAACAAACAAACAAGAAAATAGTATTCATTCTTTCAGGTTCTCTCCAGTCATTCACCCCAGAAGTTAAAATATGAGTTTTAAGGAAAGAGGAGCAGTTCCTTAATATCATAAATCTAGGAAATACTGTGTCGAAGAATTCAGGGAAGAGGGTCTCAGTTTCTCTAGGAAGTGCTTGTAGACCCTTGTAAGTCTTCCATGTCCTGTTCCTCTGCCGCGCTTGGTTTTTCCCCTGGTAAAGTTCTGTGCTCATTCCTCTTGCCCCAGTGAGGGAATTCATATAGCTTTCTATTTGCATGTCCACAAAAACACGTGTTTAAATTAATTTTCTTGAGATAGCTTCTTACTGTATAGCGTCTATGGCTGCATTCTCACTAGCTTTGAACTCATGACTCTCATGCTTTCAGCTCCCCAAGGCTGGGATGAAATCATGTACACAATGCCCAGGCCAGCTCTCCATAATGGCTCCTTTGCTTAGTCATGACACAGTACATTGGCAGAATGGAAGAACGCCGATGTCCCATGTAATCCTTAATTATCTCTTCAGAATAAAGATAAGCTCAGTTTGGCAATGCCATTGAAGACACGAAATCTACAAGGTTATGTGCTCTCTTTATTATTCTTTCTGGGATATTTCCTAGCATTTCTATATTTCTTACAAGTTAAGGAAAATAACTCCATTTTGCGTTACTGAGAAATACAGTCTCTCTTGGCCATAGGCTTTTATTTTTGGTCCAGCTCTAGGAAGCACCTAGTAGCAGCATCCTGAGAAAGCCATCCTTTACCAGACCAAATAGCTATGTCATTAGACTCCAGGCCAATAAACTCCTTTCTTATATTTCTTTTTTGAGTTATTCTTTTGAATAAGTTCTTTTTCTTCTTTGAAAAACAGGAGGTACTTAGTTGGGGCTGATCTATTCAGTAGAAAGTCCTTGATTCCGGTGTCGCTTTGCATTCTGCATGCCACTTTAAGGAAACAGGCTGACGACACTGTAAAAAAATGTTCTTAACCTGTGGGCCATGACTCCTTTGGGGGTCGCAGATCAGATATGTACGTTCTGATGCATAACAGTGAGAAAATTACAGTTATAAAATAGCAGTGTAATCATGTTATGGCTGGGGTCACCATGACACGAGGAGCTGTATCAAAGGCTCGCAGCATCAGGAAGGCTGAGAACCAGTGCTGTAGAAGTCTCTAGCTTATGTGGGAACTGTGCCCTGTAGCTTTTTTGTTCATTTTCATTATTTGTTTCTTTGGCTTTCATGACACAGAGTCTTGAGAAACTTTGGCTGGCCTTGAGGATAACCTTGAACTCCTGATCCTTTACAAATAGGACTGGATCAGGAAGCAGTGACAATAAACCCCCCAAAAAGAATGACTTTAACATGGAACAAATAATGTTAGCTAGCCTTTGGGGGAAATAGGAAGAAATTTGTTTGTCTGTTATTTTATTATTTCTCTTCATAAGAATGTCGACTTTTGACATATTTACTAAGTGTAACTCTAATTTGATATTTTTCCCTAACTAGTTTTACGAAGTGAAGTATCTGAGCTGATTTGTTTATTCTTTGCCACAAAAGTCAGATTTACACGGCATTGCTGGAATGAGTCAGTTTGTTCTCATTAAAAAAAAAAAAAATACCCTTGGGAGCATTTTGAGCTTTGGTTACATTGATTCCATTGCTTCCTGAATTTCTAGACAGATTTTCAAATTTTCTCCACCCTGCTGACTGGCACCACAAAAGATTTTATTGTCAAGTGTACTGGGGTGTCAGGCTACTAATGCCAAAGCTGGAGCCTCTGGGGATGTGTTTTTGAGGACATGGGTGTTCTGGAAGCCGGTCTCCTCCCTCAGCACCCTCCCCCTGTCTCTAAAGCAAGCACTGTGCAAACCCAACCAAGCAGATCATTAGGCAAGTGTCACTCTCGGTGCAAAAGAGGTGAAGGTCATTGCATTTAGTAACCTGAAGTGCCTTCCTTGAATTGTCTTGGCATTCCCAAATAAAATAAATAAATAAATGGGCAGTAAAGTTCAGTGACCTTTTGAGAGTGCAGTGGTGGCCATTTAGTGTTAAGTAACAGAGAAGGGTGTAAAGAGGAAATGGAACTGGGAAATCTGCAACAGAGCATTCGGTCCGTCAGAGGAGACAAAGGAAGATCTGCTACATTTGAAAGCAAATCTTTTATTAGATAGGGGGTTAGCATTGTAGCATCCATCATCTTGCTGGGGCAAGCCAGTAGGTTGTGGTCTTCAAATATGTTGTCTGTGTTTAGATGGCAGTATGGATCAGGAATGGAACCATCTATTGTGTGCTATCTGAGCAACGCCTGCAGCGCTCAGAGATGGGTATATCAAAGTGTAGGGCTGTGAGGGGAGGTGAGCAAGGGAACCCCAAGCCCTGTGTACAAGGACATGGATTGGGACTTCTTGGAGCACGTGCACCCTAAGTAGAGTCAAGAGTTTAGGGCGTGGCTAGAAGGGAAGGTCTTTGTGGGGGGCAGAAGCTCCTGTTCGTGGCTGACATCGAGTGGTTTGGGGAGATACAGCGGGTTTTCAGCATCGCTAGCGTCACAGCGGTGTTTGGCGCACAAACTTGGCAGCTTGCAAAGTCCAACTTCCAAACACTGTTGGCCCTGTGTCTTTTAGTCTTGGGCACTAGAGAAGATGGGCTGGACAGACTTGAGTGACATCGATGGATGCTAACTAAACTGAGCGAAAGTTCTGGTCATTGCTCCTGTGTTTATCTCCTAAAGTAGATCTGATGCTGAGGTCATGGCCAGTCCTCAGACTGAGAATGGGACAGCTCTGTTCCTCCTGAGCTCCACTTGACCTTTATTATTTCTTTTCACTTTGTTTTTGGATTCTGATTCTGGTTTGAGTGTATTGATAATCCATGATATTTAAGAGTTCAGGCTCGGGCTCTGGTGTAGAGGACACTGAGAACCTTTGTTTCCTTTTGGATTAGGGTCATTCCACGTATTTCTGTTTTCTTCTTGGTGGATATCTCTGACCTCTGGTGAAAAACTAAGTTTTCTGCAATATCTTTTCAAACAAGGACTGTGGGTGTGCTTGCATAGTGTTTCCACAGAAATATTAATTATGTTAACTTTATATTTATTCCACACTTGAGCAGTGGGGTAGAGCTCAGTGGGTACATTGCTTTCTCTGCCTGCATGAGGACTTGAGTCTGGATCTCTAGCATCCATGTGAAAGGTGGGCATGGCGGCCTTCACTGTAACCCTATGCACACCTGCGCACATAAGCACAGGCGCACACACACATATAACATGCACGTACAACAGATATACACATATACACACAAACACAGACGTCCGTGTGCACACATACATATAACATGCACATATACACACAGACACTACACATAGAAAAATACTAAAAATGTGTTCTACCTATATTATTATAAAATTATTATTTTGACATTTAACATACAACCAGTTGGCCACATATTGTAGGAGGAAGCAATCTACATACAAGATGTATAAAAAGTCTATTTACTAGGGCTGCACTTAATGCCATGCCTCATAGGAAGGAGTTGTGGGACCACCCCCTCACTCTGCCACATAATCACACACTCACTTCCTGCGTGAGAGAATTGACAAGTCACTTGAGAATTGACAAGTCACTTTACCCTGTACTTGCTTTAGTCAAAATGAAAAGCACTTCGAAGAAAGGGTCCCGGGCAGAGTCTCAGGGTGAGTCCTCAGGCTTGCTGCTGCCTCCCCTGGAAACCCACACATTTGGCCTTTACCTGAGACAGAGATGATAAAAATCCCGCCTTACATAGAATCACTTTCTTCAAGATTGTGCAGTGACGGCCTTGGGCTTCGGGGTTTTCCGCAGTGTTTCCATTGAGTTACACATCTGCGCCTCCTCACTTTGACCTCTCTACACTGGAAAGAAGTAAAACATTCTACATTAGCACAACTTCCCAAGTCGACAGGTAATATTTAGCCATTGATTTATAGTCTCTAACTTACATTAGTTTCCATCCTCTTCCACGCATCACAGAGACCCCGTGTGCTCTGTCAATGGTCACTTTTTTTTTTTTTAATGGAAGTGAACTTAACCATTAACTTAACATCTCTGGTTTAATGCAGATACTTTTGTTAAATGACAATATAATTACTAGTCATTGGCAAACCTCAAAAAGGTTGGGAGGTTCGGTTCAGTTAAACACCCAAGAGCTCAGATCCTTATCTGAAGTTTACCCCTCGAGTTTGGCAGGCCCAGGCTGGCAAACTCTCAAGGTATATCCAGAGCGTGAGATCTCTGTCAGAGATTCTGTTGTTCCCTTCTCAATACCAGTCCTTCTATTCTCCAGGCTTGGTCGATGGAGTCCAATAAAATGCAACCGTTAAAATACAGAGGAAAAAGTTGTGCCCACCCAGTTGAGGTGAAGAAAGTTTTCAGGAAGACAGAAGAAGCAGCAGCCTAAAAATTCATGGGAGAGGAAACACTGCTACTATTTTGATTTTTTTTTTCTTAAAACATTCAGAGCTGCAAAGGTTTCTAGAATTTTTAACATCAGGTCGGGTTGAGTTGGAGGGAAATTGCTGGAGATGACAGATAAATTCTATTTGAAAATGTGTGTGTGTGTGTGTGTGTGTGTGTGTGTGTGTGTGTGTGTGTGTCCCTAGGAAAAGTGTTAATGTTTAAACTTCTTTTGGTATGCTGGGGCAAGCCAGTGGGTTATGTACTTAAAAAAATAATTAAAATACTTTCAGCACTGTGTGTTTTGTTAGTTTAGAAGGTATGCATGTTGCATCAGTGGTGGTTTTTCCAGTTTTGCCTTCTTCTAAATGGATTTTTGTTTTGTTTTGTTTTGTTTTGTTTTGTTTTGAGTCTTTTTCTGTGTTTATGTTTTCTGAAATGAGAAAGACCTTAACTTACTGGGGCACATCTACCCTTGACTTAGAAAGGTGATACCATCAGCTGTGTAGTTTTGGACTGTTAGTGCTAGAAAGAGGCACAACTTCAGGTACAGAGGCACGCAAATACAGAGTTCTATATTTGGTACAGAACTCTTAGGATCTGTGTGGCACTGTATGATCCCTACTGGAGAAATCCAGCCTTGAAATGGAAAATTTTGCGTTTTTGAGATGCTAACATGTTGTAGTGAAAGGTAAATTAACTCTCTCTCTCTCTCTCTCTCTCTCTCTCTCTCTCTCTCTCTCTCTCCTCTCTCTCTCTCTCTCTGTCCATGTTTGTGTGTGTGTGTGTGTCCATGTGTGTGTGTTTCTTTGTGCATATGGATATGGGTACACTCAGATCCACAGGTCAATATTAGGTGTCTTGTTCAATTTACATGACAGACTCTCTCACTGAATCTGAAGATCACTCCTTTCAAAATCTTGGCTGGCCCACAAGCCCCAAGCATCCTCCTGTTTCTGCCTCACCAGGACCAGTCTTCTTAGGTGGGTGCTGGGATGGAACTTGGTCCTCACGCTTACACGGCAAAGACTGTTTCAACAGAGCCATTTGCCAGCCTGAATCAAAGCTTTAAAAGCACATTTATTGGCATTCATACTGAAATTATTACTATGCCATGTTCTGGCTTCCTCAGTTTTCTCTGGACTATCTCTTTTTAGATATTGGTTTTGAGTTTATAATATAATTAACTCATTTTCTCTTCCCATTTATACTGCCAGACTCTCCCATGTAACTCTTTTCCTTTTTTATTACACACACACGCACACACACACACACACACACACACACACACACACACACACACAAAACACACACACCTAAATATATAACTGCAACCTGAACAATCCATATACAATGTTACTTGTATGTACTTGAATGTATATTCTGAGGGATGACCATTTGGTATGGTATGGTCATCTTTCTGTCCCCTTGTGGAACCTCCTTTTCTGGCTTAGGAACAATTTCTGCTTCTGCGAGGATCATCTCCATATGGCAGGGGGCATTCGTGTCTGGGTTAATCTGAGGCTATGCTCTGTGAGTGCAACTGTGTATCTTGCGTGCCTTGTTCACCAGGAGATGTACAATAGCAAGAGCATCTACACCAATGTCCCTAAGGTAATATTACTTACTTTCTGCAATTCTGCATTATTTTGGGACTACCAACCCTGTGTCCAGATATACTAGTTAGGCTGGGCACACCAACTATTCCATTATACTATCAGAAAGCTACATACTGTTTCTTTAAAGTGCCTCTTTCAGCTGCCTGGTGGCTTTTCAGATATGCATGCTCTCGATGGCCAGGGAAGTTTCCTGGGTACTCTTAAAGTCAGTAGGAAGATTTGAACTTTTTTGTTTTGTCTGATTTTTAGGATTTCCTAGGTCAAGAGAGTAGCTAACCATTTCCACGGGTCACCTCTGCTCTCTTACATGAGAAGGTATTTACTTAGTTATTTATTTATTTTTTAAATTAACTCATACATCTTGTCTCCTCAGAAAAGTTTTAGCCTTAAAATCCAGGGTTGTGGGTCCTTGTCATTTAGCAAGGTTTTGAAGTCTTTCAGGAGAAAGGAGTCAGCAACAAAAGAAAGCTTTAAAACTATGGAATATCACTGAACTGTAAATACTAGTTTAAACTCGGAGCCCAGTATAGTAATATTATATTTACCTCCATGGAAAACTATGGAGGAAATCCTTTGGTTAGCACAGGTGTGTGACCAAGCACAGCATTCAGTACCTTGAGTTTCCGTTGCCCAGTAACTGGCATCTCCCATTGTCTCAGTCTTACTTAGAACTGGAGCTCACTTAGTTAGAGCTCCCTCTTCTCTGTTTGGACAGGAGCACATGCAGTCTAGTCCGATTGGCCTCGAAGTTGCTATGGAATCAAAGGTGACTTTGAACTTATGATCCACCTGTCTCTACTTTCAAGTGCTGTCCACGTTCAGTTATCGTTCTAGAGATCAAGCTAGGTCCTCCAGCACAACAGACAAGCATTCCACACAGAGAGGCCTCCTCTACAGGGCCTCTGGTTTCATTAGCTTTTGTTGGGCTGGGAGATGCTGATCTTAGTCCTCACTGGAAGCAGCTGATTCTTCCATTGCAGGCCATTAGGGTGACATTGACCAGAGTCAGCTGTGTATCCTTGCTGCTTTGCAAGTCCATAAAGAACTTGAGGTGGCTTTGTTGGTTACTCACTGTAGCATTTGCTCTTTGCAGCTGTGCATCCTCCACTGGCAACCTCAAATCCATATTAACCAGATGACAGACAATCAGTGGACTTCCTCAGACCTTGAGCCCTGTCTACCAAACTAGTCGGTGGGGCCTCTCATCTACAAAGGTGGTCAAGGCTACTGACGACAAGCCTGTAGGGCCTCATAGGCACATGCAATTCCCCAGCCTCATTCTCTTAGGTTGGGCAATAAACCGGGGCAAGGTGAGCCTGGTTCCTTCTGGCTGAGCATCTTTGTTCCTTCATGGTAGGTTTTGAAGGATATTCAGTATTGCAGCCGTACAGGGTTTTTCCATCATCTAAAAGAGCTCATTAGACTCTGCAAATTGACGCAGCACAAACAACACAGAGAGGGTCTGGGTTCCCACATAAATTAGCTCCATTTCTGCAAGATGAAAAATGTTTTGGCCCCAACCGCCAGCACTACAAACACAGGCCGGCTTGGAAAAAAAACAAGGTGTGCCCACTGTGCCTCTTACATCACCAGCAGTCATAAAAGCACTGCAATTAAAACTGAGCTGACAATTTGCTTAATGATGTGTGAGGCAGGGGAGGAGAATCCGAGCAGGGCCGCCATGTGTGGTTGGCTGTAGTTTCTGTCATTCCAGCCGCTGCTGCTTCGGCAGTGGCAGCTGTAAGATTCTGTTACCCTTGAGAAAATGGTGACTCATCTGAGAGACCTCAGGGAGGGCGAGGAAGCCAAGCCACGGCCTTGAAATCATCAAGACTCTTTTCACCATAATGAGTTTGTGTGAGGGAGAAGGCACTTAAAGTGTTCTGGAACCATACATTTATAATTAGCCAGGTAGAATTAAAAAAAAAAAAATTAAACGATTCTTCACAATATAATGTAGGCCAATTAACAATGTAATTGGTTCGCTACAATAATATGAGGGAGGGTTTCTAATCCACTCTTCTTGCCTCAGATTTACTATTATTATATAAGGAAAGAGTCCTTTAAAGTCTGCGGGGAATTAGGGTTCAATTGGAAGTGACACAATGCTGAGTGCCCAATGTGTGGATAAGCTCTCTAACCCAGCATTTGGCCTGAGTCTTCTCTGACCTTTGACCCTGTCATTGCACGATCTACAAAATGAGGCACCTACCTGCATGCACTCTCCAGTTGAAAACTTCGGTAGCATTCTAGGAAGAGCCAATTAGTAGCTGCTCAGCTATTGGGATAAGCCACTGTGCTCGACATTTCTTGAGTTATTCTTTAATAATTTAAAGATGCATTTCTTAAGTACTCTTCAGGTAAAACCAATGATTGAACAGTGACCGTTAGGAGACATTTTCCTTACACATGATGTTAAGCATTTAAGTTACAAAGTTTGTCCTTGTGCCATTTCTAAAGGCCAGGCTACCATTAATTCACAGGAAAGCACTCTGTGTTTGTAAACACCTAAATAAAAGAATTCCTTTCATAAACTCTGTTCTTAGCTAAATTGACAATAAAATAAAGGGATCACTTATGCCAACAAGACTTCTACCTTATGAGGGGAACTTAAAGGTTACAATCGATAGTGGATAATGTCTGAGGCAGGCAGGGGCAGCTCTTAGGATCTGACACTCACAGTCTCATCTGTCCTTGTTTGGAAATTTCTAAATAATGGTATAAGTACCAATTTATCTGAATGGATTTCTTTCAGGCCAGAAGTACAGGTATTCCTGTTTTGTTTCATCTGGTGTGGGTTTTTTGTTGTTGCTGTTATTGTTTTCTGTTTTTTTTGGGGGGGAGGGAGGACTATAACAGGTCCTTGAAACTCATGAACTTAGAAAACTTTGTCTTCAGGTGTTTTCGGGAGACATTGCTCATCTCTCTCTGAATGAGGCTCCCATCAAGGTGTATCTGGCTAAATATACCACCAGGGCAGAGCATGGCTAAACACACCACCAGGGCAGAGCATGG